>CAXKVI010000006.1:31769652-32969652 GCA_964058755.1 Campiglossa producta | reverse complement strand
CAGTGATCGAACTCAAGGAAAATAATCGAGGAATCATAGAATTCGTCACAATATTTTAAAAGAAAAATTATTTCAGTCAATAATGATTTTGCCAGCTGAAATGCTTCTAGTGTGGTGACATACACGCAGGTGCATACATATGAACAGTTAAAGACAATACAAATTGTTGTACAAGAAATTCCGCTAGATGTCGCACTGATCGAGATAATTCAAAATTCTTGAAAAGCAGGGGGAATCTTGCGATCGATTTTTGAGTAACTTCCCGGTAAGCAAGAGACTTGAAACTTTACACATTTTTCAGAACCCGGTGACAATGCAATCCCTCATAAAAAAAATAGGTAGGTGGCGCACGAATCGAACTATTTCGAAAAATCGTTTGAAGTTGGGAATCTTGCAGTCGACTTTTGACCAACTTTCCGGTAACCTAGGAACTTGAAACTTGGCATTAAATTGAGGACACGTTGACACTACAAACAATAAAAATCAAAATTCCGATAGTCTGGTCCATATAATTGAAAATCTTTAAAACCCTGGGGGAATCTTGCTATCGATTTCTGAGTAGATTACCGGTTAGCTAGAGACTAGAAATTTGACACATTTGCCAGAACGGGAAGACAATGCAATCCCTCATAAAAAACTGTGCAGTGGTGACGCACAAATGAAGATATTTCGTAAACTATTTTGAAATTAGGAATCTTTCAATCGACTTTTGACAACTTCCTGGTAACCTAGGAACTTAAAACTTGGCATTAAATTGAGGGAACGGTGACAGTATAAGTTGCAAAACTTAAAATTCCGCTAGGTGGCGCATTGGTCGATATAATTGAAAATCTTTGAAACACAGGCGAATCTTGCTGTCGGTTTTTGAGTAGCTTACCGATTAGCTAGAGACTTGAAATTTGACACATTTGTCAGAAACTGGTGACAATGCAATCCCTCATCAAAACAATTGCGATAGGTAGCTCACGGATCGAGATATTCCGAAAACTATTTTGAAGTTTGGAATTATGCGATCGGCTTTTGACTAACTTACTGGCAACCTAGGAACTTGAAAATTAGCATTTAGTTCAGGGAACGGTGCCAATACAATCTGTAAAAATCAAAATTCCATTAGGTGGCGCGCTGGTCGATATAATTGAAAATCTTTAAAACACATTGGGAATTTTGACAACCTTTATATGAATGCTGTCAAAAAAGCGCATCAAATTGGTCGTTAAGCAAAGACATGGTTTCGGTGTTTTTGGTTTTGAAATTTTAGTCATACCAATTGTAATAAATTTTTGAGATTTGAAAATATAAAGGTGGAGTGCACCTTTCCAAACTAAGGCAAACAATTTCTTAGAGTCTAAATGGAAGTTCGGATATCGACAAAACATTTAAAGTCTATTAATTGCACTACACCTTTATATTTTCAAATCTCAAAAATTTGTTACAATTGGTATGACTAAAATTTCAAAACCAAAAACATCGAAACCATGTCTTTGTTCCACGACCAATTTGCTGCGGCTTTTTGACAGCATTCCTATAAAGGTTGTCTTTAAATATTTGTTATCATATTTTTATAGAGAAATTAAAAAACATATTGGTTAGTCCTCAAAAAATTTGTTTTCGAGTTTAATCCTTTTCTTTTCTTTTTTTTTACAAAAATATATTCACGACTTGATCCCATTTTTTTTTACTAAAACTTGAAAAACTCTCTGAATTAAGCTCAGGGAGAAAAAATTAGTAAAATTTTGAACTAAAAACTAAAATTATGACAGTGAGAGGGCTATAGTTACACGTTTATGTACCCTCTTAAGTCAGAAAACCGAGTACTGTGCATAACAGTACAAAAATTGTAGATAGTGGTGGCCTGTGTAGGCCACTTACCCCCGCTTGTGAAAATTTTTTTAAAAATGTATTTTTTCAAAATCTGTTCGATGGTAATGGTTATAAAATTCATAGAAGCTTCAGCCAACAGAACCCAAAGGTATATTGCCACCGATTTTTGATAACTTCACGAAAAAAAGATATACACGTTTAAAAATCGAAGTGGCCTGTGGAGGCCACTTCAAACAACGAAGGGTTAAACAACCGAGTGTGTTTTGTTGTTTTGAAGGGTAATAGGTAACGAATCAGGTATAACTGTCACACTAGCTTAGATTAAAATGGCCCTAGTATTGATTAGAGACTTTTTATATATGTTCCGATTGGTTCTTCTTTAATATATAATATGAACAAAAGTAGGCTTTTCCAATCTAAATTTAATGTGCGAATAAAACTAAATTATTCCACTGTTTTCCCAACGTTGCGCTAATATTTTTAGCATCTTCAGGGGAAATGTACTATTTTATCTGTTGCAAACAATATAAAAAACAAAAACATTAGTTAATTAACAAAAACAGACATGAGAAACAACAAGGAAATACAATTTTGTAAATTGGTCAACATATTAACAACAGAACTTACGCTATTTTGTCATTGAACTAATATAATTTATGTAATTTAATCATTACCATCTAACTAACATGGTAGCTTTGTCAATAGTAAACTTTTAATTTTTCAAACAAGTAATGTAAATGGCTGCTATTTTTTCCGTATCTTCGCGCTTATTGATCGCCTTATCTCGTCTTTCCATGATTCTCAGGCTCTCAAGTGTGTATCTCGTTGCCTCTCTCTTTTCTTTATCAATAATTTTCGTGTTAGTGAAATCAGCTGAGTGCCCACTTGTTAAGATATGTTGTGCAAGTGCTGTACTAGTTTTTTTTTCTGATATCTGCTTCATGCTCACTCACCTATTCTCACTGAAAGTGGGCGCCTAGTAGTACCTATATATCTTTTCCACATTCGTCGTTTTCATTGCCTTTGCATGTTACCTCGTATATTACATTGTTTTGTTGTTGGGGTTCGAAGGGATGTTTTGTTTTTGTATATATTGTGGACATGGTGTGGTTTGACTTGTATACTAATACTGTGTTGTGTGTTTTTGTTATGCTGTGATAAACATTTTCGGTAAGTCGCGGTATGTATGTGGCGCTGTAGAATTTCTTTTGTGTTTGTGGTTCTGAATTATTTATTATTTTGTTGTGGCATTTACTTTTCATGATCTCCTGATCTATTAATTCGCGTATTATATCTTTCGGGTAATTGTTTTTGGTTAGAATATTGTTTAGTTTTTCTATGTTTGTCGCGTGAAATTTATTGTGGCTTAAGCTTTCGGCAGAATCAGTCCGCCAATACGTCAGCTGCGTCACGTACGTCAATTTTAGAGCAATTTCTATTTTGACGTATCCGTCGTATCTGGCGTTACGCATACAAACATCCGCAGTCTACTTTGCTGTCAGTTATTTCGACGTACGTGACGTACGTCACGGATTGATTCTGCTGAACGCTTTATGGTCAATACTTTACTTATAAGGTTTTTAGCGGTGTTGATTTTATACTTTTTAGGTTGCGAAGAAAGGTAATTTATCAGACGTCCGGATGAACTGGGCTTCGCATACCAGACACACATACCTTCGGAACGCTCATGGGCAATACCATTTCTCCAACAATTGCGGACATCGTCATGGACGACCTCCTGGATAATACAAATTTGCAACTAAAAGAGCAATTTAACGTAAATATAAAATTTATATGCAAATATGTGGACGACATTTTTGCAGTAATTAAACGAAACGACGCGAGCACAATTTTAAAAAGTATAAATTCAACACTGCTAAAATCCTTATAAGTAAAGTATTGACCATAAGCCACAATAAATTTCACGCGACAAACATAGAAAAACTAAACAATATTCTAACCAAAAATAATTACCCGAAAGATATAATACGCGAATTAATAGATCAGGAGATCATGAAAAGTAAATG
The DNA here is from genome assembly GCA_964058755.1 of Campiglossa producta. Lineage (NCBI taxonomy): Eukaryota > Metazoa > Arthropoda > Insecta > Diptera > Tephritidae > Campiglossa > Campiglossa producta. Next base: position 32,965,804 of record CAXKVI010000006.1, on the reverse strand, counting down.
CGCGAAGATACGGAAAAAATAGCAGCCGTTTACATTACTTGTTTGAAAAATTAAAAGTTTAGTATTGGCAAAGCTACCATGTTAGTTAGATGGTAATGATTAAATTACATAAATTTTATTAGTTCAATGACAAAATAGCGTAAGTTCTTTTTGTTAATATGTTGACCAATTTACAAAATTGTATTTCCTCGTTGTTTCTGACTGATATGCCGACTGATCTCGAAAATTTGCCGACATTTTTTATAGGTATAATAATGGATTTAAAAAAAAAAAATAGGTGAAATACACTTGTGAAAATACGCAAATTGTTACCGAATAAATTAAAAATTACAGTGTTTGTTTACTCTTTCTTTATTTTCGTCGTATATAATGTTTTACAAAATTAAATACATACTAAAAAGATACCCTTTTCACAAAAATCAAAATAATTCTACAAAGAAAAATTTTTTTGAGAAAAATTGAAGAATTAAATTCAAATTTTAACTCTGCGATGTTTTAGTAAGGACTATTTTTGAACAACTTCACAAAGGTCAATTTCATCTACTTTATCTTTTGAAGAGAAGAGCAACATCAACGAATTTAAACGATCATCACCCATTGTTGTGCGCAAAAGGTCGAAAACTATTTTCAATTTACTGAAGGAACGTTCACACGATGCTGACGTGACAGGAGCAGTCAAAATATAACGAACCAGTTTATATGCTAAGGGAGTAACTCGTTTTAACTTGAATGCTACCGTGGAAATATCTTCGAATGATTTACAATTTTGACATGAGTCAAAAATAATTTGTAATTCACAAAGCAAACATTCGACTTCTTCCTTGAAAAATTCGGGTTCCAATTGTACAATAGAGTTTATCAAATCAATCGTAACATTATTTCTGTCTAGTGGAATTCTAAACATTTCCTGAATGGGTTTGAAAGTTGACAAACTTTCTTGTAACTTTTCTTGGATGCAACTTGTAAAAACTTGAAGAACAATTTTGAATTCTTTTCTATAAAATGTTTCAAAATCGAAAATTGTAGCAGATTCCGGATTTTCGTCAATTTTTTTTGGCACTCGTCGCGTTCTGTGATGCTTTGAAAAGTCGTTTTCGGGGCTTATCTCCCACTTCCGAGCAAAGGAAATCGAGCTCGCAATCAAATCGTTTATCTGAATAACATCGTTCATTTGCTGAAATGACTCTGATGTGCTTTGAATCAACAATAAAGCATCGATGATGTTAAATTCTTCAGCTTCCAAATTTTCTGTCAAATTTTTAACTTTGAACATTAAATTTTTGCAAAAAAATAAAGAGCTTTTAAAATCGAAGTCCAAAATTTTTTTTAACAAGCCTGAAGCTTGTGTACGTGAGTTGCTGTCAAAATTTTCGGAATCTTTCTTTATAGTTTCAAGAGTATGAATGATGCCTTCGAAAGAAATCCATACAGCTTTGACTGTTTCTGCCCGAGCAGTCCATCGTGTTTTTGACAAATTCTTCAACTGCAATGAATTTTCAATATTACCTAACTCTTCACGCAAAATCAAGAAACGTTTCGTACTTCCAGAAAAAAAAAAACATACAACATTAAAAAATTCTTTAATCAAACAGCTTGCATTGCATGAAGCTTCAACAAATATGTTGATTCTATGAGCATGACATGGAATATAGGGAATACGTTTTACAAATTTTTCCGCTAATTTTTGCTGAGTGCCTTTAAACTTTCCAAACATGTTTTTTGCAAAATCATAAGATTGGAAAACAATGTTTTTTATGGAAATTCCCATCGACTGAAGAGCTGTTACAATTTTTCCAGCCAGCTCTTCTCCTGATTTTTTAGTCAGGACGATATCCATCTTCAAAAGCCGTTCAACAGGTACAATTCCTTCATTTGTTTGATGCGCATACCGAATATTTACAGCTAATCGATCTTGATGTGACAGGTCTGGAGTAGTATCAGCCATTGCAGAAAATATTCCCGCTTGGTTAACTTCGCTGACGATGGCCTTTTCAGTTTCATTCCCTAATAAATCGATGAATTCATTTTGAGTCACGGGACTGAGGTAAGTAACATGATATGGTCTTTCGGAAATTTCGTCCAACCATTTTTTAACCAGAGGACAATGCCGGGCAATTAAATGAACAATCTGTCGAAAATTTCCATCATTGTTTACTGGTGAATCTTTGTGACCACGTAAAGCGAGACCTTGCCTTCCCAGAGTCCTCGCAACATCGAACAAAACTCGTAAAACCCTTGAATGATACTATTTTTCTTGTACTTCTTTAACCTTGTTGTCCCCTGATGGATCTATCTATTAATATATCAACATGGGCCCCTTCGTTGATAAAATTGGAGTAATCATATAGAGCTGCCCTGTGAGATTCGGAAGTGAAGTGCTGAAGTAGTTTGCCTTTTTTCTCTCGACCACGACTCTTCATTTTATGCCACTCGCGGACTCCTACTGATACCCATTCTGAACTAGCGAAACATCTTCCTGGCCCTTCAGGAAATAAAATGCAAGCAAGAAAAAAAACTGCATCTTTATGGGGACTATATTCCAAACAAGAAAATTCTCCATACCAAGCTGGATTAAATCGACGTTGTTTGTTCGAATATGCCAGTAGGTATTTCGTTTTACCTTTGTTCACCACCAAACCCATTTTACCGTTGTTCACCACCAAACCCATTTTTCACGCTACTTTTTCTAATTTGGAGTACGCAGAAGTTACGGCGCGGTTGTTGAGCCCAATGATGTCGATGTCGTTGTGGCATACGCCAACAGTTGTACGCTCTTGTAATATATTGTTCCAAAATATAAGTTCTCCAGCTTGAATTATTTTCTCCAACATCAAATTAAAGAAACCGCGCGATAGGGGGTCGCCCTGCCTGAAACCTCGCTTAGTTTCGAACGGCTCGGAGAGGTCCTTCCCAATTCTGACCGAGCTGGTGGTGTTGCTCAGCGTTATTTTGCATAGTCGTATAAGTTTTGCTAGGAAACCAAAATCCGACATAGCGGCATATAGGCAACTCCTTTTCGTGCTGTCGAAGGCGTCTTTAAAATCAACAAAGAGCTGGTGTGTGTCGATCCTTTTCTCACCGTTTTTTTCCAAGACTTGGCGTATTGTAAAAATCTGGTCGATGGTAGATTTGCTAGGTCTGAAGCCACACCGATAAGGTCCAATCAGTCGGTTTACGTCAGGCTTCAGTCTTTCGCACAATACGCTTGATAGGACCTTATATGCGATATTCAAAAGGCTGATTCCACGATAGTTGGCGCAGTTTTCGGGATCACACTTCTTATGGATTGGACAGAGAACACTTAGCTGGTGCATGCACCTTACCAGCTCCTCGCCGCCGCTTTTGAAAGGCTCAGCGGGCAGGCCATCAGCACCCGCCGCTTTATTTTTTTTTAGCCGTGATATAGCTATTCGCACCTCGTTATAGTCGGGTTGTGGAACTTCGATTCCATCGTCTTCGATTGTGGGTTCGGGTTCTTCCTCTTCTCTGGATTGTTGAGAACAGGTGTGCGAGTCGTTCTGCGAAATTATTGGCTGCCTATTGTGACTGCAGTTTTTCAACGTCCAGTATTCCTTGCATTTTTTGTGGCGCCTCTTTTGTTGTACTTAGGCGGGTACGAATCTTGGCTGCTACCAAGTAGTGATCGGAGTCGATGTTTGGGCCCATCATCGTACGTACGTCAATCTATCACAAAGTGATCGATCTGGTTGCGTGTTTTCCGATCTGGCGATAGCCATGTGGCTTGTTGGATCTTTTTATGCTTGAACCTGGAGCTGGATGCGACCATGTTTCGTGCAGCAGCGAAGTCAATCAGTCTGAATATATTTGGCGAATTCTCATCATGGAGGCTGAACTTTCCGACAGTGGAGCCAAATACACCCTCTTTGCCCACCCTGGCGTTAAAGACGCCAAGCATGACTTTGATATCTGAACGGCGCAGCGCTCATAAGTTTCTTCTAATTTCGCGTAGAATGCATCTTTTTGCACGTCGTCCTTGTCCTCGGTCGGTGCGTTTACGCAGATAAACGATATGGTGAAAAATCGTAGTATAATTCGAATTGTGGGGAGACGCTCATTCCACGGCTGTGAAGGACACTACATGCTTTACAAGTCTCTTTCCTACCACAAAACCCACGCCGAATATGCGCTCATTAGTATGGCCGCTCCAGTAGACATTGCAGGTTCGGATGGTCTTATAACCTTGCCCCGTCCATCGCAATTCTTGTATAGCGGTGATGTCAGTTTTTGCTTGTTGAGGACCTCAACTAGGCGGGCATCGTAACCTTCCCTAGTAAGGGTTCGGACATTCCAAGAGCATGCCCTGATTTCATTAATCATAGTCCTAGTTCGTTTGCTGTGGTCGTTATCTGAAGAAAGAGTTATCATATCCGAGGCTCGGTTGTTAGATCTCATTGGAATTTTGGTTTTATGTGGTGGGTCCCAAACCCTACGCACAACCCGTTTCTCGGGGAGTTGGATTTAAGTTACACATTTATATAGCGAGCCGCTTGATCCAAGATAACAGCCTGCTTGCACCCGCATCTCATGATGACAGACGCTGCTGTTGGAATCCCCTGATAAGCCCTTAAACCAATTATGTCGGAGTGGCCTTGTCAGGTTGTCACCTTCTCACATTAGTTCACCACCGAACGGGTGTTCAGTGGCTATCCAGAGGATAAGTGGGCTTTCCCGGACATAGAAGAATCGCTCTGGCCATTTCCAGTTGAATGGCGGTCAGAAACTTTCCCCACTTGCGTGGACTTCTACATACGGCCCCACCCACCTCTTCTGTAATATGTGTATAAAAAGGCGTTGATTAGGGTTTTAACAGGGTGCGATTCCGACATGTTGACTTAAATGTGGACCAGGTGTGAGTATGGATACCAAATCTAGATGTTGATGAGTGTTTTAACAAAGTGTGACTTTTAGTTCGATGCGAACCGGTTCCGAGATATTTCCCTAATGTGGAACACATGTGACAATGGACTTTTGCGAGATATTCACCAAATGTTCTTTCCAAATAGTTTTTTTTAGAAAAACTTAGCTTTTCATGATGAATATCTCTAAAAGCGCTTATGGTAGGGACCTGAAAATTTGTAAGGAGATATAAGATATCACTACTATAACTCAAATGTGGAAAATGGGGCATGGAAACTCGAATACATACACATTTTTAAGCTAAATTCCTATAAAAGGGTTCATGGCAGGGATCTGAAAATTGGCAAGGATATAAACGATATTAATACAATTCTTGAAGAAAGGGGCTTGAGTTATCGCAAAAGAAGAGTGGCAGTTCTAACACAAACTTATTTTTTTTAGCTTAAAATCTCTATGTGCGGGAAAGGTGGGACCATTAAAATTGATATGAAGCTGAACGCCCATACTCACAATATATGTGGGGGCCATGGGGGAAAGGCGTGGCACCTCCTGTATATACTTACTTTTCAAAGCTCAAATCTCTATAAATGTTCATGGCAGCTACCTGGGAATTGGTATGGAGATATACTATATCAATATCACTCTCACAAAATAAGTTCGAGTTATGGGAAGAGGGGACGTGGCACCTTCCACACAAAATTCATTTTTTTCGAATAAAGAGAATACAGTCGCAATCGGAAATTTTGGAAATGAATTCAACAAAAATCTATTTTGTGCAGAACGAAGTCTGCGGGGTCAGCTGGTATTTTGTATAAATAAGTTGCAAACTTAAATTGGGACCTTTGTATAATTCTTGCATATCTTTCACAGATTGTGAATGCTTTGCAGTCAACATACTAGCGATCCGTTGTGGTGGTCCTATGGGGTCAGTGTATGTATAATTTTTATTTTAAGGGAAATCTCTCTGATTATAAAGGCCGGAGAGATTCAGCCGATCACATAGGCTATCCCGAAAGACAGCCGGAAAAGATCATGAGAAATAAAATAGAAGACAACTTGTGAGGTTCGTTCCAAAATTAATTCTGATTTTTATTTCCAAATCTTACTCTATTTATACAAATCAAATCACAGAAAGTGATTTGCTTGACTCCTCCTCTTTCTCGACTTCTATGTAGCTGAATTCAAATTCAGCTTGGCAATTTCTTACATTAGCCAATAAAAGTGCTTAACATGAGGCCAAACAGAGCTCTAGAATAAACGCCGGCTCAGCCGTAGCATTGACATACTTCAAGCTACGCTATTGACCGAAGGTGTCAAATGCAGACAAACAGACATGCATGTGGGTCGTGGTCGTTGCATGCTATGTACCATAGTGTACCAATACAAGTGTAAATTCTTCTGCATAGACGTCAAAATTCCAAAATGAGTTTAACACCTGTTCATCAGAGTTGTTTTTTTTGGAAAAAGAGCATCATTTTGCGCCGAGTTGCATTCGATTGGAAAAAAAAATTAGTAGTAGGTTGCATAAAAAAGTGGTTCGCTAAAACTTAGAAATTTGATTTTTTTTTTTAACATAAATAACAGCGAATTATATAAAATTATTAGTTAGAATAACTCTTTCGAGTCTGCTCACTATTTTCACTCACTATTAAACAAATAACAAACAACTGCTAATATGTAATAGCTTCAAACCTCAAAATTTGGTATTTGTTTCCTTTAGGGGTCAACTCCTAATAAATAAGCTAGAATTATGGAAGATAGCTCAAAATACGGGTTTTGGCCTGAGGATCACGAATTCGGAAGCGCTTTTTAATTTTTTTGTGTCTGTGGAAAGTTATGGTCAAAAACCGAAAATTGACCCGGGTCCGGTACCAAAATTGGGGCGGGTTCTCTTCAGAGAATCAAGATATTAAAAAAAGTGCTTCCGGATTCGTGATCCTGAGGCCAAACCCCGTATTTTGAGCTATCTTCCATAATTCTAGCTAATTTATTAGGAGTTGACGCCTAAAGGAAACAAATACCAAATTTTGGGGTTTGAAGCCTTCTTTGTGCTAAAAAAAACGTTAGTTTTCATTTTCTGTCTAATTTCTCATTTCGAAGATGCTTACCTCAAAATTTTTCTGTAAAATAAATAACATTTACTAGTTTTAAGTTTTTTAATTTTGTGTATTTTTTTTCTTTGATATAAAGTATAAACTGAAAGATTCGCTTAAACGTTGTCCTAGAAACTGGACTGAAAAAGTTGTGCAACACAGCAACACTTTTGTGCAAACAAGAACCCTGTTTCATTGATATTCGGTGCTGCACACAACTCGATCGCAACGAAAACAACAATAGCAACCCAGATTTTTTACATGAATGTGTGTTTTGACATTTGTGATTTGACGTGGAAGTGTGTTTTGACATTTCTGTCAAAGCTACAGCTCACACTTGTATTGATACACTATGCTATGTACGTATGTTTGTAAGAGTACACTACACCGTTCTATTTTTCGATAGTTTTCTGCATAATAACTGGTGTGGCGGTTAAGTGTTCGGCCTTCTACACCAAGTCGTGGCGGTTCGATGCCCGGCAAAAGTAACATCAAAAATTATTTAGAAAAACGATTTTTCTAAACGGGGTCGCCCCTCGGCAGTAGTTTGGCAAACTCTCCGGGTGTATTTCCCGAATCCAAGTTCCCCACCGCGCAATGACTGGTTGTCGTGGCAATTCGCAATGACTGGTTGTCGTGGTAGTTCATGTTATATATCTTTAAAAAATGCCAACCTTGAGTGTGCTTTCAGAAATGATTTTTTCCGCTTGCTACTAGTCGGAAAACATTTTAAGCTTTCGGCAAGTGTTGGGAAGCGCAAAAGTTAATCGCAGTTGGAATTAAATTTAAATTATAAATATCTTTCAAATTTAAATATATAAATTTATCACGAAATTAGCAAAATATGCATTTATAATGAAATATTCAAAAATATGCATTTATTAGCTTAAACCCTATCTTTGTATGTACAGTGTACGACACAACTAAATCACATAAATTCGCTCAGCTAAATTTGGTTCCAAAAGGATTCTATGTGCAAGTCTTAAATTTTGCATATGAATTTATTGATGAAGGGCATATATTAGTTATTAGAAATATGAAACAAAAACCCCAGTTGCATGGTCCATTAAAATAAATAAATTATACTTTTCAGGTTAACTAAAAAATTAGTGCGAAAAAACTAAAGCACAAATTAAAGCAGGTCCGGTTTGTTTCTTAAATGTGTGCAAAAAAATATAAAATGGAGGTTAACGTGATCAACGAGACTCCCGCCGATCTTTTTCAAGCAATTTTTAAAATTGGTTCCATTGCTTCATACAGCTGTTAGAGGAAATTTTGTGATTTAAAAAAATTGCCCAAAATAATTGCATTTTTGACAATTTTTTTTCTTAAATTCGTTAAAAATAAATCATCGAATATCATCGCAAAACGATTTAACATGCATCATCACCTTATTTTGCTTTTTACAAACGTTTTCCTTAAAAAACTTGTCCTCTAAGCACTTTACAAAGAGGTAGAAGGTCACAAAAAAACACCGAATATCAAGGATCTAGACATCGTTCGGGCTGTGAAAATATTAAGTCTTGTTTCCGTAGGGAATTCCACAAATTATTTGGTCAGGATATAGTATGTACGACAATTCTTCTTTTTAAGAAATCGTACTTCACTTTTTTGCGCAAATGAATTAGAGTGGGTTTTCGGGGCTGTAAACAGGTTCCAAGGTGTCCGAATGTTTCAGAATTGTTTTATTTGATAGCAAAATAAGATTCCTTGTTGTATTGGATCATATAATGTCCAGCAAACAATTAGTTTTCCTTTACTTGGAATAAAATCGTTTTAAACGCTAAGAAAAGAAGTAAGATTTCTTCAAAGAAACGTTATTAAATTGTCCTGACCAAATAATTTATAGAATTCCCTGCGGAAACAAGACTAAATATTTTCACAGCCAGAACGATGACCAGATCCTTGCTATTCGATACTTTTGGTGGCCTATTACCTCTATGTAAAGTGGTTAGAGGGCAAATTTTTAATAAACTTCTATGGATTTCCAGGATTACATTGTTGTAGGTATTAATGCTGCATCCCAGGTATACAAAGTCCCTTACTATCCGAAATTATTGCTGCCAACAGTGGCGTGCTTGCCAAGACGCGAATGCGCTGACTCTTTGCATGATGTCACCTTCAAACCCATTTTTCCGCTTCCTTTTCTAATTTGGAGTACGAAGAAGTTACGGCGCGGTTGTTGAGGCCAATAATGTCGATGTCGTCGGCATACGCCAACAATTGTACGCTCTTGTAATATATTGTTCCAGCGCGATTAAGTTCTGCAGCTTGAATTATTTTCTCTAACATCAAATTAAAGAAATCGCACGATAGGGAGTCGCCCTGCCTGAAACCTCGCTTAGTTTCGGATGGCTCGGAGAGGTCCTTCCCAATTCTGATCCAGCTGGTGGTGTTGCTCAGCGTCATTTCGCACAGCCGTATAAGTTTTGCTGGGAAACCAAAATCAGACATAGCGGCATATAGACAACACCTTTTCGTGCTGTCGAAGACAGCTTTAAAATCAACAAAGAGATGGTGTGTATCGATCCTTTTCTCACGGGTTTTTTCCAGGTCTGAAGCTACACTGATAAGGTCCAATCAGTCGGTTTACGTCAGGCTTCAATCTTTCGCACAATACGCTTGATAGGAACTTTTAGGCGATATTCAAAAGGCTGATTCCACGATAGTTGGCGCAGTTTTCGGGATCACCCTTCTTATGGATTGGGCAGAGAACACTTAGATTCCAATCTTCAGGCATGCATTAATCCGATCATATTCTGCACAAGAGCTGGTGCATGCACCTTACCAGCTCCTCGCCGCCGCATTTGAATAGCTCAGGTCATCAGCACCCGCCGCTTTATTGATTTTTAGCCATGATATAGCTATTCGCACCTCGTTATAGCCGGTTGTGGAACTTCGATTCATTCGTCTTCGATTGTGGGGTCGGGTTCGTCCTCTTCTCTGAATTGTTGCTCTGTTCCTCTGTTTAGAAGGGCATATAAGTGATCCCTCCATAACCTTAGTGCTCTCTGAACATCTGCCACCAGGTCGCCGTTGTAATTTTACAGGAGTTTGCCCCAGGTTTTAACCTTTCATTCGTCGGGTTTTTTATAAAATTTTCGGACGTTGCTTCTGCTGGCTAGCATTTCAAACTCTTTGATTTCTCGCTTTTTTCGCTTCCCTTTTCGTCGCCCGGAAAAGCTGTTTCGCTTCCCTCTTCATCTCACGGTAGTGTTCACACACCCTCCTCGTTGCATTTGCGTTTAACGTCGCGTTATAGGCATCTTCCTTTCTTTTGACTGCGTCTTTGCACTCTCTATTATCGTACCAGCTGTTTTTTTTCACTTGCTGGAATCCAATTACTTCTTCGGCTGCGGTACGAAGTGCTCCGGAGATATGTTCCCACTGCTCATGCACTCCGTTGGGTTGAATTGTGCTCTCAGAGAGCAGGTGTGCGAGTCGTTCCAAGAAATAATTGGCTGCCTGTTGTGACTGCAGTTTTTCGACGTCCAGCTTTCCTTGCGTTTTTGTGGAGATTCTTTTGTTGTACTTAGGCGGGTATGGATCTTGGCTGCTACCAAGTAGTGATCGGAGTCGATGTTCGGGCCCCTCATCGTAAGTATGTCCACAACTCTGGAAGCGTGCCGTCCGTTTCTCACAAAGTGATCGATCTGGTGGCGTGTTTTCCGATCTGGCGATGGCCATGCGGCTTGTTGGATCTTTTTATGCTTGAACCTGGAGCCGGATACGACCATGTTTCGTGCACCAGCGAAGTCAATCAGTCTGAATATATTTGGCGAATTCTCATCATGGAGGCTGAACTTTCCGACAGTGGAGCCAAATACACCCTCTTTTCCCACCCTGGCGTTAAAGTCGCCAAGCATGACTTTGATATCTTGACGGGGGCAGCGCTCATAAGTCTCTTCTAATTTCGCGTATAATGCATCTTTTTCTACGTCGTCCTTGTCCTCGGTCGGTGCGTGCACGCAGATAAACGATATGGTGAAAAATCGTAGTTTAATTCGAATTGTGGCGAGACGCTCATTCACGGCTGTGAAGGACACTACATGTTTTACAAGTCTCTTTCCTACCACAAAACCGACGCCGAATGTGGGCTCATTAGTATGGCCGCTCCAGTAGACATTGCAGGTTCGGATGGTCTTATAACCTTGCCCGTCCATCGCATTTCTTGTATAGCGGTGATGTCAGCTTTTGCCTTGTTGAGGACCCCAACGAGGCGGGCATCGTCACATTCCCTAGTAAGGGTTCGGACATTCCAAGAGCATGCCCTGATTTCATTTATCATAGTCCTAGTTCGTTTGCTGTGGTCGTTATCTGAAGAAAGAGTTATCATATCCGAGGCTCGGTTGTTAGATCTCATCGGAATTTTTGTTTTATGTGGTGGGTCCCAAACACTACGCACAACCCGTTTCTTGGGGAGTTGGATTTAAGTTACACATTTATATAGCGAGCCGCTTGATCCAAGGCAGACGCCCGCTTGCAGCCGCATCTCACCCCTGACACGCTCTTAAACCAACTATCATTAGTTCACCAACGAGTGGGTGTTCAGTGGCTATCCACATTAGTTCACCAAGAAGTGGGTGTTCAGTGGCTATCCAGAGGATACGTGGGCTTACCCGGACGTAGTGAGCTGCTGGACCGCACTTAGAAGAATCGCTCTGGCCATTCCCAGTTGAATGGCGGTCAGAAGCTTTCCCCACTTGCGTGGACTTCTACACACGACCCCATCCTCCGTTCGTACGTTCGTAAAAAGCAAAATAAGGTCATGATGCATGTTAAATCGTTTTGCGATGATATTCGATGATTTATTTTTAACGAATTAAAAAAAAATTGGAAAAAATGCCACGAATCAATTATTTTGGACAATTTTTTAAATCATAAAATTTCCTTTAAAGGCTGTATGAAACAATGGAACCAATTTTAAAAATTGCTTGAAAAAGATCGGCGGGAGTCTCGTTGATCACGTTAACCTCAACTTTACATTTTTTGCACACATTTAAGAAAAAAAAACTGGACCTACTTTAATTTGTGCTTTAGTTTTGTCGCACAAATTTGTCAGTTAACCTTAAAAGTATAATTTATTTATTTTTTGTTTCATATTTCTAATAACTAATATATACCCTTCATCAATAAATACAAATGCAAAATTTAAGACTTGCATATAGAATCTTTTTTCAACCAAACTTAGCTGGGCGACTTTATGTGCTTTAGTTTTGTCGTACACTGTAAATCGCATTCGTATTAAATCAGCTTGTAACACAAAAATATGTATTTGTATAGTTTTGGTTGCCCTGGTCGAGATTAACCATGTCAAACACTTTTGTAACGTCAACAACAGTATTGCCGTTGGGGACCCTAAAGGGTCACTTTGACCCTTTTTTAGAGCCAGGACCACGGGCTTTATTTCCTCATCGAAAAAGAAATAACGTCCGCCGAAAGAAAGCAACAGCGCTCGCAGGCGCTCTTTCTTTTTCGATAAGGAAATAAAGCCCACGGGCGTTTCTTCCATTTTTGGGGGTCTTAGTTTTGTGCGGATTATACGATTTATCTAACAAGAAGTGATATTTTCAATTGCATCTACAATTTCTTTAAAAAAGCACTGCAGGCGAAAATTTGTAGTTTTTCATTTATGCTATAAAGTTAATTATATCATATGCATTTAAAATTTCTTAAAAAAAGTCCGCAGGCGAAAATTTGGAATAAAAATCGCGCGATTTTTGATTCCAAATTTTCAATATATATTATAAAGTAGATTAGGTTATAAAGTAAATTATATCGCGAATTTTTATTCCAAATTTGAATTTTATGCTATCAAGTTAATTATATCATATGCGTTTAAAATTTCTTAAAAAAAAGCGCAACTAAGTACTGAATCCGAAGTAAAAGAATACATTTTTTATTATTATTGTTATGAGGTTGGTGGCCTTTATTATCCTTTCGAAAAGCCATAGAAACATAAACAAATTTTAAAATAATATGATATTATTCATTTCATAACATAAATTGAAAATTTGGAATTAAAAATCGCAAGAATTTTTATTCCAAATTTTCGCCTACGGCGCTTTTTTCAAGAAAAGAAATGCATATGTTGTAACTAACTTTATAACATAAAATGAAAATTTGGAACTAAAAATCGCGCGTTGTTATATTCCAAATTTTCGCCTGCAGCGCTTTTTTCAAGAAAATAAATGCATATGTATGTTGTAACTAACTTTATAACATAAATGGAAAATTTGGAATTAAAAATCGCGTGATTTTTTATTCCAAATTTGCACCTGCACCGATTTTTACAAGATATTTTAAATGCATATGATATAATTAACTTTATAACATAAATTGAAAATTTGGAATTAAAAAATTGCGTGATTTTTTATTCCAAATTTGCGCCTGTGGCGCTTTTTACAAGATATTTTTAATGCATATGATACAATTAACTTTATAGCATAAACTGAAAATTTGGAATCAAAAACCGCGCGATTTTTTATTCCAAATTTTCGACTGCGGCGCTTTTTTAAAGAAATTTTAACTGCATTTGATATAATTTACTTTATAACATAAACTGAAAATTTGGAATTAAAAAGTTTAGGCTGCAGCGTTTTTTAAAATACATTTTTTACGTATACGATTATAGTCAAACCTTAAAAAAATGTTAAATGCTAAGGAAAGGAAAACGACACCAGTGGGCTTTATTTCCTTTTGTAAGGAGAAAAAAAGCCCACTTAAGATAGAAATAACGCATGCGGGCTTTATTGCACTACACCAGATTTTACAATTATTTTACATTTCAGTTATCTGAAGATGCTTCACATGTTTATTATCAATTGTATTGAAGAAAGCACAATTTTTAAAATCGGAATCCTTAAAAAAAAAAAAACAATTTAAAAATTTCTAAAATTTACTCCTTCATAGAAATGTATGAAAACTAAACCTCGTTGAGCGCCGCCTTCCATATGTTTCACAGTGCTAAAATTTTGCATAGAATATTCTTTTGTTAGATGTAAAAAAATAAGGGTCCCTAGGTCTCTAAGAAAACCTTTAGTTTTTTGAACCACCCTAACCAACATATTCTTCTAAAAATTATCATGACATAAAGAAATTTATTTACGTAGGGTGCTTACGTCGCTTTGTAACGTAGCGTTACAATTGCACGAACCCCACTGTAACTAACTCCACTAGCGCTTAAAAGCAGGCTATAACTGCGCGACACGCTAACCAGCTGATCTATAGCAACAATGGCGTGGCGATCACCAGCAACCAATACAAATGTTTCAACACACCATGGCAAGTGGTAGAATTCTCGACAGCTCTATAACCACCCCCGCATATAAAGTAGTTGTTGTGCAAAACAAAATCCACAGTATAGACAGTAATTGCACTCACTAACACAAACGTACTTATATTCACCTCCATAGAGAACTTCGGGTTGCAGTCAACTCTTTTCATCCGTTTCAGGGTGTTGTGTTGCAAATTTTATGAGGTAATAAATTACTTTAAAAGAGGAGAAATATTCAAATTTAGGATTTTGCGTTTTAAGTAAAACTATATATGTATATATTAGGTTATATTTCTAAAAAAAGGAAATTGCTATTTTACAACTCAACCAAGAACCAATGCACAGCGTTTTTTCTCACGCATAGGAGTATTCAGGCGAAAACAAATACAGCTTTATTGCGTTGCGTGACATTTATAACTTTGACAAATACGCACAAAAACAAAAAATATACAAGGAAAAATCAGCTGATTATGTCATCGTACCCAAAAAGATAAAACTAGATCAAGTCTGCGTTAACGCGTGTTAAAACGCGGTTATAAGACAGGTTGCCTTTGTCTACGTGCATTTATGTCAGCTGTCAAAATTAAATGTCACAACGAGACGCTACAGTTGTTTCTGTTTTCAGAGTACTTTGCAATGTATTCCAATGTTGTTACTCCTTGGAGTATCTATTGTCAGAGCGATCGTGTCGTGATTTTGGTCAATAAAGCATGAGCAATGATCGGCTTTCAATAAGCTGAAGGTGGTCCGCTGAGGTTTTAGAAAGTATTTCAATTGAAGTACTCCAATATCAGAAAATTGAAACACATGATCCAATGATTTTTGCAAAATTTTACGCAAAACAAATTTCGAAATTTGAGAATTTTTCGACAAAAAACTTATCGTGCCAATCTAAATAAATTTCACTAGTGAACCTTTTTCATACATTTTCGCTTACAAATTATATGAGAGGGAGAAAATCCGCAAAGTAAGAAATTATTTAGAATCTGCCTGTATATTTTATTGTGGGTTAGAGTGTAAAATGTATTTTAAAAAACGTAAATGGTTGTTAATATTCGCAAAATTTGCTACGAAGAAGCCCATTATATTCGAGAAACTGTAAAATGTATTCCAGAAAAATCAAATGTACTTCAGAAACATCTTCTGGATTGGAATTTGTTGTTTCTGAAGTCTAATTTACGGTCTCGAGTACAAATTACAGTACAATTTATAGTTTTTGGAGTACAGTTGATTATTCTAAAGCATATTTTACAGTTTTTAAGATACAATGGACTATTCTGAAAATAATTGTATGGGTCTTGGACTACCATTCACTATTCTTAAATGCATTTAACCTTATCTAAAGTATTTTTACGCTTTTTGAAGTACGAGTGAAAAAGGTGTAGAAAAAATAGTTCTATTATAAATTTAGTTTTTTGATTATTATGTGTTATCCGTCATAATTTGTAGGATGTTCTTGAGCAAGCCCATTTAGTCTTGTATATTTATCTGTCTCTGTCCAACAATCTGAACGAAATAAAGTAGGTACTAAATTTAGCGTCAGATAGACCCTTGGAAAGGGTATCAAAGGGTTGACGCTAACTTAAGTACCTACTTTATATCGATTATGAACATGCCGAAATTGTTTTAACCGTTTTAAACTGAAAGGAAAACCAGTTTGCAGGTCAACGTGAAGTATTAGAGAAAAAATCACTATCTAACAAATACTTCAACAAAATGCAGCCCTGAGTTATTAAACACAACCCTATCACGCGTGGTGAAAATCAAATGGAAATAAAAAAAGTTGTGCAAATGATGAAAATTTATATTAATTTGTTTCAATTATAACAGATTTGATTTTAGCTGCCCCAAAAAGGAGCATAAACGCAGAGTGCATAAGATTAATTCATTCATTCAAGATGCAACAAAAAAGGCCTTGGGTAGCAACTGCCGTATGGGGCGACTGTTATGGTACCCCCTGGGACATTGTATAGATGGAATAAAAATGCCTCCGGCGGCAGCCACGATTACGTGCAGCTTGCAATGCTCCATCGCAACTTGTAGTTCAAGGTTTTTGTTCCCAATAACAATAGTCCTCATTTGCCAGGTACTGGAAATAACTATCCGGTTAGTAATAAGTATTTCAACTTCGAAAAGTCCTAAGCCCCTGGTTC
Organism: Campiglossa producta; assembly: GCA_964058755.1. Taxonomy (NCBI): domain Eukaryota; kingdom Metazoa; phylum Arthropoda; class Insecta; order Diptera; family Tephritidae; genus Campiglossa; species Campiglossa producta. The sequence goes on along the minus strand of CAXKVI010000006.1, from coordinate 32,949,404 downwards.
AATGAGGATTGGTTTTCCAGCTAATATTTAGACTGGACACTCCTAAAACAAAAACACATTAGTTTTTATATATAAGATGACTCATAGTTCATTAACACCGTACCTTGACATTAAAGCTACCAAGATAATCGTATATTACTATTAAATAAATAGTATAAATAAATATAAAACTGCAAGCAAAATATTTTCTTCATTTTATTTTGGAAAATTTCTAAGAATTTCAAATTCACCTCAATGTCCTCAACTACCAGGGGTGCTTTTTTGCGCAAAACTACTATTTAATAGCATCGTTCATAAAGAGCCGATCATCAATATGCATTTGTACGAAATTTTAGAATATGGCCTTTAATATACATTTTTTATACTTCTTGTAGTGCAGTAAATTCATGATATTATATTAATTCATGGAATATATACATTAAATTCATTTTTTTTCTTGAAATATTTCTAAAGTTTTTTTTGTTACTGAAATGCAACCATGCGTCCGCGAAATTCTATACTACCATGGATTTCAACTCTGAAAAATTCACCTCCATGGAGAACTTTCACCACAGTGCAAATACTGGTTATACTGTGACAAAATCATTCACTCTAGGTGAGTCACCGGCAGTCGTTGCCTTTTGGGCTTTCTCGCACCGCTGCTAATTGGAACAGTCGTGCCGCTTCGGCTGCGTATTGACGCTCCAATTGGCTCTGACTCTGGCTGTGGGACGGGTTGACGGGGAGCAGTTGTGCTTTGATCACGGTGGTCCATTACGTGGTACACATATCTGGCAAAGGACTTTTTAAATTTGTCATTGCACTGGATAGATTTGGCCATATAAATTGCCCGTATTTGATGAGGGTGCTAAAGCTTCTAGATGCTTCAACCAAAAACTGATTCACTCAGGGCTTCGCGGACACGCTATATGACTTGAGGACGTCTAGCATTGCAATGCGGGCCAGTCGACAGGACCCTTAGAACAAACTGTGAACTTCCCCCTCACGCAACTTAGCAGCTAACTCGTCCTTATTCCTGGCAATGATTTGATGGAAGAGCTGGCAGCCTGTGGTATAGGAACATATTTGGAAAATAATAAAAAATTTATATTTTTCTATTATTTTAGAGAATTGTCAGCCAGTAAAGTGTGTGTTTTATTTTGAGAGCAAAACAATACACTCTTGGCTTACAAATTTTTTTACACACAGCACAAGAGAATGTGCCTAAATAGTTTTTACGCGTGTTTTCCAAATAGCACAGACATGTGAAGTGTGCTAAAAAAAATTTCTGAATGCACACAGCGCATGTGTGTGAGCCAAAATTACACATATGTGCTGCACATGTGTGTGCAAATACGAACCCTGGTTTCAAACGAAAGTGGAGGATAACAGCTTCCATTTGGACTTTGGTTTATTTCGATATATTGATCGATAACAGAGTTAATAATAATGACAACCAAGCTCGCATTATTGGCACGAATGACTGCACTGATCTTGGTATTGAAGAAGCTTTAAATTTCTTCATATATCCTCTTTTGCGCCATCTGTGTGAGAGGATAATACTAAAGATTATGTGGCCAGGCAAACGATGATGGTTAAAAAAGATGTTTCGCTATCAACTTTGACTCGAGTCAGTTTCAAGTCGGGGTTTCCTGCGTCCTCGTATGAGAACTTATGAACGTTATGGTAAAGCCGTTTCAGTTTTTTCGAAGGGCTCAACGGAAGCCTCTTCGGAGAGTAAGGCGTGACTTCCCCCCTATTAATAATATGAATGGACTGAAAATTTATTTTCATAAAGTTCTTTGATTCGGAGTGTTTTAACTCCAACCTATTTAATGTATTCCGCAAGGATTGTGATGCCGAAAAAACTGGCTGCAATCGAGGTGGTGGTGTTTTTTATCGCCGTCAAACGTGAACTTCGTGCTTTTTTAGTGCAACTAAATCAGCGGTCACCAAAACTCAAATTGCAGCAATGTTAGTAACTGCAGCAGTGTTAGTGAAAAACGACTAAGTGAGTGCCCATCTGCTAACGTCGCATCTTTCAGTAGCTTGCGGGCAAGCAAAAAGACCAAGAAGGTATGTGCGTTTATTTTTCGATTTTATGCGTTGCTATACCACGTCGCACAATGCCATACGATAAATACTTTAAGATGCCCAATGCATTTTCCTCTAAAAATACATTTTGAGCTTTTCCATAAAAACATAAATGAACTAACCGAATCTAAAAGGGAAGAATTATTAATTCTTTTGATTTTTTGCTATTTAATGACTGTGTAGTTCAAATTAACTGGGAGGAGCTGTTTGAGGGGCTTGATACTGCTAATAGCTTTCGCACTTTCAAAATTTTTTTGTACAATCACAGCTTGGATTGGATTCCGGTTCGGAAAAAAGGCCCTACAAATTACCATGGTACTCAAGGGACATGAAGAAATTGAAGAATCTTAGGAACAAATACTTAAAAAAATTCAAACACACGAAGAATCGTTTATTGTTTACTAAATACAAGTTTTATCTTAGAAGAATAATCTAAATAAGTATCTTTATACCAATTACATTCGTAACATTGAGTCAAACATTAAATAGAACCCTGGAACTATATCAAGTCAAAAAAATGCTGTGTTAGTGTTAGGTTAGGTATAAGTGGCTGCCGCAGGGGCACACTTAGGCCAGTTTTGAAAGGCCCGTTGTGAAAATCCCTGAGTTGTTGGGATTTTCCACATAGCAGAATCCCGGGACTGACACCCCTAAACCGACACCGTTACTCCTCCTCGAATCACTTAGATGAATTTAGGAAGGCCATCAAGTCCTTTATGTCCAGTTCCGCGATCTGGCTTAGGCTATCCAGGAAGGGATCTCCCAAAAAGCGCGATCTCGCGCCGCTTAAAGCCGGGCAGTTGCAGATGAGGTGCTTCACCGTTTCCTCTTCCTCATAGTCTTTGCAGCTCCTACAGCATCGTCGGTAGGGCACACCTAGCCTTTCTGCGTGCCTACTAATAAGGCAGTGCCCAGTTAGAACAGCTATTAATATGGAAATTTGTCTCCTTCTTAGAGCATGTATGCCTCTAGATCTTTTATGATCCCATTTTGGCCAGGTTTGTTTGGATGTCGGGCACCCTAGGGATTGTTGCCACCTTTCGTTGGCTTGACGGAGTGTGTACTCCTTCAGCATTAGATTGCATGTGGCAAGCGGCATACCTTAGCGCTCTTTATCCCGAAGAACCAGATTGGTCGTACCCTGCCGGGCAAGTTCGTCTGCCTTTCAGTTTCTCTCAATGGCCCTGTGTCCCGGGACCCATGTGAGGTTCACGCGGTTCTGTTGGGCCATCTATTGAAGAGATCGACGACAGCTGAGCGTCAGTTCAGAGTTGAACGAATAAGAGCCAAGAGCTTTGATAGCTTGGCTGTCGCTAAAAATAACGATGTCCTCGGCGATAGCGTGTTTACTTATCCAAATCGCGCCATCCAAGATTGCTGAGACTTCAGCCTGGAAGATGCTGCAGTGATCAGGTAGTCTGAAGGAGAGTTCAAGTCTGAGGCTTCAGAGATATTGCGCTCAGGATGGGCTGCTACCACCGTGACGTCGAGCTGGCTGTCTTCCATCTCCGCGTTTGTGGATAACATGCTTTTCGCGTCGGACTCCTCGGTTTCCTCTTGCGGTACTTCGATTTCCGAGTCTCCCGGACCAGCCGCGATGGCAGCGCGCTGTGCATCGCCACGGTATACGTGGATGACTATCTGGCCTACACTGTAGTGCACTAGTCCATAACACCTTTTAAGGGGCTCGAGTGCCGCCTTATTCATGGTGAAGACCACTTGTCTATCAGGCCCTACCGCATCCCCGACAAGAGTGACACTCCAGTCCTGCGTCGAGAGAGACGGATTCATTATCCGCAGCATGGTGAGAATTCTCTCAGGCTCTGCAGGGATGGCAGGAATCCATGCCTTTGTCCTTGGCCGAGCCGGAATGTCCTTCCAGTCGACGACCTCGATTTTTGCACCTTCGTAGACTTCACTCAGTCTTGCAGCTGTTGCCTTGTACAGTGCAACAGTTCTGGTGCCAACCCGCATCCGTGACCGCCGCCGAACCACTTGGAGACACGAAATAAACGTCCATGACAGCGTTTCCGAGTGAATTCCGGACGCGCCGCCACTGCTCCTTGGGGATGGCAAACGTTCGTTGCCTCGGTCAATAATGCCTATAAGGATCCTGTCCTTTGTTACATCAGCAAAGTTTGGTTTGCCCACTCCGGGGGTGTTTTGATGCCGCTTGGGATGGGGTTTTAACTCCACGTCCGATCTCTGGCGTTTGAAAGGGTTAACGTTTACCCTCTTTGGCACATAACTGCTTTGGAAATCCGGTATCAGGGATTGTGCTAACTCCACACACTTCCTGGAGCTCGGCGGCAGCGTTTCTTGCGGAACTCTCGTATATTTCTTCAGGATCTTAGCAGCCAATCGTTTTTTCAGGTACGCAGAGCGGCGGGGAGATGTCTCTTAGGAGTCCGGACCCGTAGTTTCCATCGCGGTCGCTCCATTTGCTGACAGCCCATTCACTGCTACTCCTTCCTTTGGATCTCTGTGGCCACGTCTTGAAACCATTGCCACAGGCGTTGAGAAACTGGTTTTCGTACCAGCGTTTGATGGAAGCTCAGCATGCACCGTTGTCGGCTTAGCTTCGTAGGAAGTCGCACTGGTGCTGGCTCCCATCAAGTCAATCTTACTTGAAGATTTATAGGTTGACCGACCCGTAGTTGCCATCGCAGTCAGTCCCCCCGTTGATTTTGAAGTGGATGTTGTCCTCCGACGCTGTGCTTTCGTTTGATCCAGCATAGCTGGATTGGGAGGGGGTGTGCCAGTGTACCAACGGGCGTTTTTCTTGACGACAATTCTGCGAATTCTCCAACTGAAACAACCAATTTTTGTGCGGAGTTCTTCAAATCGAATTTCGACCCTGAAGAAAATTGTAATCAAACATATGAATTTGCGAAGAGTCACGACTGTGCTGTTAACTTTGGATCGCTATGTCTCTCTTCAGAGGATATTAGTAAAGCCATCCTCAATTTGAAATCTTCCTCTCGTTCTAATGTTGATGGTTTGTGTCCAGTAGTGCTAAAATGCTGGCCAGCTCTAATACATCCGTTAAGATTGATTTTCACTAAATCTTTATCTTCAGGGATGTTCATTAGTAATTGGAAGATCACTTCCATTACACCTGTTTTTGAAAGTGGAAACAAGAACGATGTCGGCAACTGCAGGCCCATATCTAAACTGTCTACGATATCCAAGATTTTTGAGCCTGCTGTGAATGCAAAGCTAAGTTTTGCTGTAAAATCTCTAATTTCTCCCAATCAACATGGATTTGTTGCCGGCAGATCAGCTGTCTCTAATCTAGTGGTCTTTAGTGAATACTATGTTGAGTTATTTTCTGCACATTTTCTAGTGGATTGCATCTACACAGATTTCTCTAAAGCTTTTGACAGAGTTTCTCACAGGGTCCTAATTGAAAAGCTGGCTTTTTTTGGCTTTCGTTCCTCATTTCTGCATTGGATTGGCTCTTATTTATTTAACAGGCAATGTGTAGTACATATTGATGGTGTGTTATCCAGGCCCTTTGTTGCAACTTCTGGTGCACCCCAAGGTAGTATTTTAGGACCGTTATTTTTTATTAATTTTATCAATGACATTAGTAGTTGCTTCTCGTTCGCTAACTGCTTGCTTTACGCTGATGACTTAAAGATATTCTCAGCAATTAAGGGGACAGATGATGCCTCAAGACTGCAAGATGTTATTGACAAACTCTACCAATTCCACACTGGGGCCGAGCGTGCTCAAAATTCAGTTTTTAAATAATGAGTTTTTCAAAAAAATAAAAACGCAGTATTGTTCCCTATAAAATTCTACACTTCTGGCCCAATTTTCAGCTTCTATCGTTTTTCAGTTGGGAGTTATCCATACACAAACATGGCAAATTTTCCAAAAAATTATTTTTTTTCAAAGTGAGAAATTTCAATGTGTATTTGAAATAGTTGGTGTAAGAAAAGGATATAAAATTTTACTATTCTGCTTTTTCCATAACATTAAGTGAAGCTTATATAATCGATTAGTGTTTTTTTGGAAAAAAAGTGAGTTTAGAAATTGCATTCCAATTTTAGTTAAAAAAAAAAACACCTATTCTGGTTGAATTTGATTCTATTCTATCTCGAATTTAGTTGATCCATTATTTACTGGTTACTTTAATTACAAATTGTGGTTAAGGTTACTTGTCAAGCCAGGTTTCCTTAATTTATACTTGTAAGCTGCATTATAATATGAGTTCTTTGAAGCACAAGTTGTGTTACCTTAGTTTTTTTTTTTTTTTATGTTAGGCATGAAAATGTGTGGGGAAATATATGTTCTGCTTAAAACGCTAATGGTGAAACCCCTAATTCCCATATAAACATACTTGTGACAACAGAAAACTTTTAATATATTCAAACAAGAAAACTGGAGAAAACCATTTTTGTATACATATATATCGACCTATCCTAATAGAAAAGACGTATCTCAAAAAAAATTTTATAAAAGACGTACTTCGTCGATTTTTTTATAAAGGCCATATTTCAAAATTTTTTTTATAAAGGACGTATCTCAGCGAAATTATTATGAAGGCCGTATCTCAGGATCTTGGTTAAAAGGGAAATAACTTGATTTTTTTGCAAATTGAGCTTTTTAATCTATAAAATAGCGCGAAAAATTTGCATTCTTGTGATGCCAAAATTATGTTAAACCGTTTTTGCACTCAAAAAGTATAAGCGAAATTAAATATTCCCTTCTGCGAGTTATAAAAAATTTTCCATCGAAAAAAGTCGTATTTCAGCGATTTTATTGATAAAGTCGTTTCTCTGGAAGTTGATTAAAATGGTTTGGGAAAAGTAAGTTACTCTTCAATCTATCGCGAGAAATTTTGTTATTTTCATCCAATAAATTCTCTTCTGTCAATGAGAACTAGTCTCTAATAGTCTTGTCACGGTGTTATGTACTTATACAAGATCTCCGAAACGGTTCGGTCGATTTCCACGAAATTTTGAAAGAATAGTTGATGGGTATTAGAATAGATTTTGAACTATACTTCATATCCCCAGGTGGTTAAAGTCTTGAAACCCGATTTAAACTCGATGTGGCCCAGAAGGTGTTTGTATTATATGGGTATCAAATGAAAAGTGTTGTTGAGGGCTCTAGGAAGTAGTGGTCTATAGTCCCTTCTTTATAGGACTATAGACCACTCCTTCTTAATGCCGTTTCCGAGATATGGAAATAAAGACCAAATGGGGCCTTAGATGTTGTTTGTATGATATAGGTATCAAATAAAAGATGTTGATGAGGGTATTAACAAGAAGTGGTTTGCAGTCTCACATGGGATCCTGTTTCTGAGATTCTGACCAAAATGTGAGCCAGATGGGGCCCGCGAAGGTGTTTGTATCACATGAAAGTGGATAAGGGTTTTAACAGGGAGTGGTTTTAGAAAAGGGGTCGAAGTACATTCTAAACAATTTTGATACGGGAACAATGGAGAGGATGATTTGGAAAAAAGAACGGCATAGGGAAACAAGAAGGAAGAGTGAATGAAAAAGAAGAAAGGGGAAAGGAAAATGAATTAGAAAGAGAGATAAGTTGAGAAGGGCAAGACATGTGGGACAAGGAAGCGCAATTTCTTGAACATGGTTAGGCCATCTTTTCGATAGGAAGAATACGAGGAAAGTGAAGTGATTGAGGAGGAGGCGGTAAACGGAAACGAAAAGGGAAGGACGTAGGGTAGAGGTACAACAGAGGTAGAGCTGTAAGAAAGTAGAGTCAGTGGATAGGTAGAGGTGAAAGTGGAGGTAAACGTAAGGGTAGAGGAAAACCTTATAAAACGATGGAAGGAATATTGTCGGCTGGGTATGCATAAATAAAATCTAACTTTTAATTAATCGAAATTGTGTATTTAATTTTCTCAGATAAACATATTTTTAATCTACAGAATTTTCGTTATCTTTTTCAGCCGGATCGCTTTCATTTGGTAATAGCTCAAAAAACTTGTGATAAGTTGCTGGGATGACATTTTTTTACAAAGGTAGAGAAGATCGTTGTATTTTGCTGGTGATATTTTAATTCTCTGCAGATTTATTGGATGCCCAACTTTTGCCGTCTTCACATAGAAAAAGTCTGCATCAAAATTAAGTTTGTATGCAAGTCTCCCGGGCTCATTTTCATCAGCTGATATAATTTTTACTTCCGACCATAGAACTTTTTCTTTTCCTTCGTGTTTTCTGTTTTTTTATTAGAATTTTAAAATCATAGATCATCTCTTTCGTTACTTGAACTACTTTATAGGGACTCAATTTACAACGCTTTGCCGTTTCAATTATCGTACACCACTCCTCTGTTGTATATACATGTTCGTGTTTTGCTCGCAACTCGATTCTTGCGTGTACTGAGTCCCCTTCATTTTGCGTATGGCCCTTTTCCAAAAAAACATGCGTGATTTTAACATTGAACTTTGTAGCGGCCATTACATACATCGAAAATACGATCCGGTTCCGATTTTGGGACGGACAATTGTCGGAATAAAATCGAAAATCAGTCACACCATGTCCAGCTTTTTCTTCAATAAAGCTATACACGAAACTGGACACTTCGTTCGCGCCTTTGCCGGCAATAGTTTCATCGTAGAGAAAGTTAATGGCTTCATGACGACCAATGTCATAAATCGTAAAGTTATAAACGGAAAGTTTCCGTTTATAATAAAACAGAGAAGATGCGCTTGCTGCTTGAGGAGCATTAAGAACTTTTTGAAAGTCAAAGCAAGCAACGCTGATGTTTTTGGAATCTTTGTTCTTTGCTAAAGCTGCATCAGAAGACTTGATAGCTCTTGCCTTTTCTTTATTTTGCAAATGCAGATCGTATGATTTTTGTAACTCTTTCCTTTGTTTATCTGTAGCTATTTTAAATGCGGAGCACTCATCGCCTTGATCTTTTTTAGGGACGAAAAAACTTAAATTGAAACCGCTGTTGAATATGTCTCTGTATTGCCTTAGATTTGCTGGAGTCTTGCATGTTCTTCTTCCAGAGTCAGTTTCGGTTCGTAACCAGGAAGTGTAGAGATCAAACCTTTTAGTGACGTTCAAACCCTCTTGAAGGTACTTTCTTGACGAAGTTGCTCGAACGTAGTGTCCTTCGACCGTTGGGAACAGATTGATGTGATCCATGATGCTTTGAATTGTTTCCTCAGAAATGGAGTTCGAACGATTAGGTGCACATTTTCCGCGCATGTCTACACAAATTCCGTTACCAGTTTTAACTACTCTTTTTGCGACTGTTTCAATCCATTTGTCACTTATTCCCAAAGTGGACAAAAACATTGTTTTACAAACCCTTACTTTCACACCTTGGACCTTAAGGAAGTAGAAACGACTTGTTTTTCTGCGTGTTTCGTTTTTTTGGTTACTTTGTTTTTCCATCAACTTCATATGGGAGTCAATGAAATCCCATTGACGCTCGTGGTTCCCAATCTTCCAGAAAGCGTCAAACACTTCTTTCCGGTCAAACTCACTTACGCTAGAGCGACACTTAAAACGACATGCAAGATTGCATGGTGGCTGGATTTGTCGTGCTGCTTTAAACTTGCCTTTGGGCGTGACATATTCCGCGCCGGTGTTTAGGGCTTTTTTCGCAACACTAACTTTCCACGAAGCAGTATTTAGGGATCTTTTTCGAGTTTTTTCCACTATAAAGTTCGGAGTTTTCTTCAGAGTTTATTCCCTGAGGAAGGAAAGAATCAACGGCGCTGTTTTGAAATGAGTCGTCAACAAACATAACACCATCTTGTGAGAGATCCTCGGCTTGTATGATGCCTTCGCTTTCCGAAAAAAAATTTTCCAACGGTTCGATAGTGCCATTAAGGGTTATGTACGTCATCGCAAAAGAAATTAATTATTTTATAAAAAACCGACGAAACGACAATTTTACAATTCGAATTAATTATTTTATTGAAAACCGTGACGTTAAACGATAATTTTATAATTCGAACTGACTTTTAAAGAAGTGCACAACTGACTATCACCCCTCCCACTTTTCCTCTCCCGCTTCCTTTTCCTTTCCGTCTTCGTCTCTCTCAAGCTCTTCCTCCCCCTGTCTCTATCTCCCTACTTTAACTTCTCTTTCTCTTTTTGTTCTCTTCCTCTTTCCCTTACCCTTCCGCGTTCCTTATCTATTTCCCTCTCCCGTTTTCAAATCTTTCACCAAGACCTGCCATTTGATAACCATATTGAATAAACATTTCCCGCGGTCACCCGTGGTCGACGTTTTGGTCAAAAACTGGTTCACATATGAGCACGAAAATTGTTCGCTGCTACAACTCTCATCAAGACCTTTCATTCCATACCCATATCGGACAGAGATATACCGGGGAGAACCGGATCACGCTTTGACCCATAACTCCGAGACCCGAGGTCTTTTAGAATTATTCTTCCACAGAAAAACTCCAAACATGTTACTTTTACACAACGGAGATTTGTTTAGCCGTTGTCGAGACAGAATTAGGATTAATACGCCAACTAATAAGTCCACATTTTAATCGATATCTCCCGAAAAGCTTCAGAAGTGAGCTTTTATTTGATACCCACATTGAAAAGCAACATCTTGGTCGATATCTTAGGATTCCCCAAAATTTTCCTAATTATTTCTCTCATAAAAGCTATCAACTGACCATAAAAAACAGGGTAGGAAAAGGGTTAGTGAAATCGGCCAATCTGTTCACGCGTGATATCCGAACCAAGGGAAATAGGGTCCAATTTTTATATACAGATATAGGCAAGCACCTCGAGTACTCAAATAAACCTGAAAACCGCTCCTTGTGGAAGCTCTCGTCAACACCTTTCACTTGATAGGCATATCCTATAGACATTCTGGGTCAAAATCTCCAACCGTTCAGGCCACATCCGTTAAACAACGGTAATAGGCATTGATTAAAACCTTTATTTTTATATATGTAGAAGTAAAATTAACTCTTTAGCACATTATTTTTATGAAAATTAATCAAGTTTTGAGATTCAAGTCCTTAACGAATTGTGGAAAGGGATTTAATGTTCAAATCGCTCCTGTAAAAATCTAATTTTTCTAGTTACAACCCTTTTTAGCGAGTTTCTGAGATACGACCTTATTAATAACATCGCCGAGATACGTCTTTTATAAAAAAAATTTGAAATACGGCCTTTATCAAAAAATCGACGAAATACGTCATTTATAAATCTTTGTTTTGAGATACGTCTTTCTATTAGGATAGGTCGATATGTACCTGCACCTACATATTTCCTGTTTTTAACTCAGACACCCTCTAGTTATGGCTATTTACTACGTTTTATCACTGTTAACTTAGTTCTTAGTAAAGATTTTAGAATAAAGAGAAAAAATTTCACTACCGAGTTAAAATGTAGTTTTTTATTAGTTACGACGCAGCACATTTATGTACTACTAGTATATACCCGCGGTCTTGTCCGCCTCTGCGCAGTACCCTTTCAACATTTTAGATTAGAATTCGGTCGTCGAAGTTCACCAAGTAAGGTAGATTGATCAAATAAAAAACTGTTGGAAGATCAATAATTTGTCTCTATGTTCCTAGAGTTTTGAAAAAATAGTATGTATTGAAAAACGGTTTTCAAAAGTTTTAATTAAATATACATACAAATCCTTGAAATCGATTGAAAGTGAGTTTTCTAAAGTTAAATATTGCTTTGGCTTTAAGTCTTGATATTAATATCTCAGAAAGCATTTATCGAATAGTTCATATAAACTTCAAACTTTGATATTTATATAATATTATATTGAATACTGAAGCATTTGCCAAGGGTATTCAAAAATTTCAAAATTCCCAATGGGGAAAGGTAGATTGATTAAATAATTTCAGGTTTTTGGGCAATCACTTTTTGATCGATAACTTTTCGTTTGATACCCATATTGTGGGGCAATTTTAAGGCTTTTGAGCCACCTCGTTTTCACCGATAACTCAGTTATCGATAAATTTATCGAAATATATCAAATTCCAGATGAAACCTGGGGCCATTACCTTTCTTTTGATACCCATATTGTGAGAAAATTTTAAGGTTTTTGGGCAATCGCATTTTCACCGATAACTTAGTTATCGATAAATTTATCGAAATATATCGAAGTCCAAATGAAACCTGGAGCCATCCCCTTTCGTTGGATACCCATATTGTAGGGCAATTTTAAGGTTTTCGGGCAATCACATTTTCACCGATAACTTAGTTATCGATAAATTTATCGAAATATATCGAAGTCCAAATGAAACCTGGAGCCATCTCTTTTCGTTGGATACAAATATTGTAGGGCAATTTTAAGGTTTTTGGGCAATCACATTTTTATTGATAACTCAGTAATCTGTAAATTTATCGAAATATATCGAAGTTGAAATGAAACCTGGACCATCCCCTTTCGTGTAATACCCATATTGTAGGGCAATTTTAAGGTTTTTGGGCAATCACATTTTCACCGGTAACTCAGTTATCGATAAATTTATCGAAATATATCGAAGTCCAAATGAAACCTGGGGCCATGCCCTTTCGTTTGATACCCATATTGTAGGGCACTTTTAAGGTTTTTGGGCAATCACATTTTCACCGATAACTCAGTTATCGATAAATTTATCGAAATATATCGAAGTCCTAATGAAACCTGGGGCCATGCCCTTTCTTTTGCTACCCATATTGTGGGGCAATTTTAAGGTTTTTGTGCAATCACATTTTCACCGATAACTCAGTTATCGATCAATTTATCGAAGTCAAAATGAAACCTGCGGTCATGCCCTTTCGTGTGATACCCATATTATAGGGCAATTTTAAGGTTTTTGGGTAATCACATTTTCTTCGATAACTCAGTTATCGATAAATTTATCGAAATATATCGAAGCCCAAATGAGACCTAAGACCTTCCAGTTTCGTTTGATACCCATATTGTACGAAGTTTCTACACCTGTATGCGAAATATCATAAGTTTAGGTCAAGTGTACTCAGAAATCAAAAAATCGAAAAGTAACGGTCCCTAGAATGGCCGGGCCCCCCAAAATTAAAAAAAAAAACAAGTAAGGAAAGCTGTCTTCGGTTGTGCCGAAGGCTATATACCTTTCATGAATAAGCGTCACGATTTTCACTGTTCGATCCCCAGTACAGCCTGTTTCAATTTAACTATATTTACTATACACATTACACATCTTTGTTATAATTTAAAAAAACTTACAAAATAATAGGATCCGAGTTATCGGAACAATCGAAAGAAAATAGAAAAAATAGAAAGTACTAAAGGTGCAATATTTTACGTTCCTAACTTTTTAAATGCGGAAGTATTGGCCAAAAAACCTTATATCGGAACAACCGGTTGTATGGGGCTATATGTTATATTTACCCGATCTTCTTGATTTTCCTCTACACACTACATAAACTGAAAGTACTCAAGTTGCAAAATTTTATGTTCCCAACTTTTTAATTGCAGAAGTTTTGGCCAAAAATTCTTATATCTGAACAATCGGTTGTATGGGGGCTATATGTTACATTTGCCCGATCTCGTTGATTTTCACTATATACACTACATAAATAGAAAGTACTCGAGTTGCAAAATTTTACGTTCATAACTTTTTAATTGCGGAAGTTTTGGCCAAAAAACCTTATATCTGAGCAATTGGTTGTATGGGGGCTATATGTTGCATTTGCCCGATCTTGTTGATTTTCACTATATACACTACATAAATAGAAAGTACTAGAGTTGCAAAATTTTACGTTCCTAACTTTTTAATTGCAGAAGTTTTGGCCAAAAATTCTTATATCTGAACAATCGGTTGTATGGGGGCTATATGTTACATTTGCCCTATCTAGTTGATTTTCACTATATACACTACATAAATAGAAAGTACTCGAGTTGCAAAATTTTACGTTCCTAACTTTTTAATTGCGGAAGTTTTGGCCAAAAAACCTTATATCTGAACTATCGGTTGTATGGGGGCTATATGTTATACTGGTCCGATCTTGTCAGTTCCGACAAATGATTCCTATAATACAAAATGGTGGCCACATACAAAATTTCAGCCAGATATCTCAAAAATGGAGGGACTAGTTTGCGTTCAAACAGACAGACGGACATGGCTAAATCAACTCAGCTTGTCATCCTGATCATTTCGGTATACTTATTGATGGGTCCATCTCTTCTTCTTCTCATACTTACAAACATCGGACCAAAGTTATAATACCATTTCATGTTCATGAAAGGTATAAAAATAGCCTATACCTCCTTCCATACTATTAGCTGTCTGCCTGCCAAATTTCAACAAAATCCGTCTTGCCGTTCTTACGTTATTGAGGAACAGGAGTAAACGTCTGGACATCCAAACATCGCGACATTCACATTTATAATATTAGTAAGATTTCATTGTAGATATGAATGGCGATTCTGATGTAAATAAATTGATTTCAGGTTTAAACAAGTAAGGAAAGCTGTCTTCGGCTGTGCCGAAGGCTACATACCTTTCATGAATAAGCGTCACGTTTTTCACTGTTCGATCCCCAGCACAGCCTGTGTGAATTTAACTTTAGCTCATACCGAAATTATCGCAGCCATCGATTATATGGGGACGATGTGTTTTATTGGTCCAATCTCATTGATTTTTGACACACATTCTAACAGAGCAATAGTTACAAAATTTCACGACCCTACCTATATAATTACAGGAGTTATAGCCCAAAATCCTTTTATCGGAACACTCGATTGTATGGGGGCTATGTGAAATATTTATCCCATGTCAATGATTTTCAACATCGATATTTCACATATAAAAATAGCAACACTTACACAATTTCACGTTCCTAGCTTTATAATTACAGGAGTTATAGCCCAAAATCCGTTTATCGGACCAATCGATTGTATGGGAGCTATATGAAATATTTATCCCATCTCAATGATTTGAAACATCGATATTTCGTATATAAAAATAGCAATACTTACAAAATTTCATGTTCCTAGCCTTATAATTACAGGAGTTATAGCCCAAAATCCGTTTATCGGAACAATCGATTGTATCGGGGCTATATGAAATATTTATCCCATCTCAATGATTTTCAACATCGATATTTCGCATATAAAAACAGCAATACTTACAGTAGTTTTGGTTCGATCTTGCTGGTTCCGACGAATGATTATTCTCATATAAAATAACGCCTCCATACCAAATTTCATCGTGACATCTCTAAAATTGAGGGACTAGTTTGCGTACACACAGACGGACAGAAGGACAGACGGACGGACGGACAGACGGACATAGCTCAATCGAATCAACTCATCGTCCTGATCATAACGGTATACTTATTAGTGGGTCTATCTCTTCTTCTTCTCATACTTACAAACATCGGACCAAAGTTGTAATACCATTTCATGTTCATGAAAGGTATAAAAAGTGATCAATGTGTTGAAATATGGCCGTGAATGGGGTAAAGTGCTACACATCTACAAACCATGTATAGGCAGGACGATTCTTATTCAAATAAGTTGATTTCGGAATTAAAAGAAAAAAAACCGCGCGCAGCCAGTACACGTGGAAGAAGTTAACTTCTTAAATTCAGAAATAAAGAAATATAAATAAGGTGTATCCGAGAATGATCTAGATTAACAATTTCTTACTTCCGGGAAGTGGACGAGGCAACCGATCAATTCGAAAATATCTTATACATGGTGCGTTGTCTTTCAATTTCGGTACGTGGGTAGAATTATGCCTAAATTAACAGTGGCCAATACGAATGGGATATATTGGAAGAGGGGCGTGGTTGAAGGGAAGAGGGGAATGAAGAGAAAAAGGGAGGGAGATGGTGTGAAGGCCAAGAAAGATAGAAAGGAGAGTTGTAAAAGAGGGGACAGTGAGCTCACATTTAAACAGGACGTCTGCTTCTACTACATTAACAATATATAAGATATTAGGGGGATTCGCTAAGTCTTGCAAGGTGCAAGGATTGCACGAAATGTATTAATCCTATGCCAAAATATGCAAGACTACGAGAGCACCCCTCACTGAGTTTGCTGTAACATCGTTAACAAACGTCAAATGATTTTAATTGAAACTGAACAAATTTTTATTTTTTTTATTTATTTGATATAGCAACAGAACATTCTAAAGACTCTGATCAGCAAAAAAAAACGTAATGATTTTTAGTTTACACACAAATCTTAATTTTAATAAACAACAATTTTAAAATTTACGTAGGGTGATCCGGGTTAAATAAAAGCATTTCAAATTGAGCAAAATGTAGTCCGCTGCCTAATTTGTATGTGCCTGGTAGCCAAAATATTGCTTCTTCAAAATTCGAAGCGTGGGAAAATAAGCATTTTAAGCAAGACAATAACAAATGAGAATGAGAGTTTTGTTTGCTTGTTTTTATGATCACCTAGGCATACAACTTAAAAAATCAGCTAAAATTACTTCTTCAACTACTAAAATAATCTGCTCCAATGTTTTAGTACCTGGGTGACCGAGCTTGCTCGGTATTCCTCGAAGTTGTCATCAAATCTTACCTACCAACAGTATAAACTTTCCAAAAGGGATTGTCAAAAATACCAAATAGGTGTCAACCCCGTAACACACCGCAATTGGCAAGAACCAGGTGGAAAAAATTAAAATGAAGCATACTAACACAGTAGTAAAATTTCATCCAAATAGGTAATTAGGCAACCGAAATTGTGGTCGAAATAACAAAGAATAAATAAAACGCGGTCAGGTGGTAACCCTAAGTGGCAACCCTGCTTGAAATTATCATATTTGGAATAAGGTCGAAAATACCTTTCATTTGATACAAGTATTGGCATATCTAACTCTATATTTAAAAAAATGGGATAGGTGGCACCCCTGTAAACCGCCATAAGTTCTTTTTTCGAAGACAATTTCTCAAAAATCAATGAAAAAACGAGGACATTTATTGAAAAAAAAAATAGGACCAATTTTTTTGACATGAATATTAAGAGATACATACTTTAAAAGTATAATTTTTTGGTTTCTCAAAATAGAGAAACATCGTTAGTATATGAAATGAATCAAATTGATTTTATAAATTTTTACCATTGATTTCGCGTTTTATTAAAGCAATTTTCTGGGATTTTCAGCAAATTTCCTGAGGCTTCATCTTCTATTCGGATTTTCTTTCCTTTACCATTTTCCGATACACACTGAGCATGGCTACGTTTTCTTCTTTGATTTTTTTTTTTTTTAATTTTCATTTTTCTGAAATTGTCCTCGTTTTATAAGGGAATAATCTTTAAAAAGTCCCCATTGATTCAGCATTTTTTCCAAATGTCCTCGAGAACAAAGATTCGTTTTTTCTTAAAAAACTGAGAATTTTTCGAGGACATTGGCTAAGTTCTTTTTTCTTTAATTTTTTTATACAAATTTTAATTGATACTCATTTTTCCCCTTTTCCCCAAATTGTCCTCGTTTTTTACGAGAATACTCTTTGAAAACTCCTTGTTGTTTCAGCATTTTCTCCAAATGTCCTCGAGGAGAAAGATTTATTTTTTCTTAAAAAACTGAGAATTTTTCGAGGACATTTGGCTTAGGTTGAGACATTTGCCCCTACCTGACTACGCCCATGTACATAGTCGCTAATGAGTTAATATAATACACATTGGCTATTTTTGTACAGACATACAAATTGTGATTTAAATAATTTGGTTATCTAATCTTGGCTTCCGTCATAATGACGCTTAACCGCCTAGGCGATTTTGGCCGTTTCGTATCAAAGCACGCCAGTCATTATTTTTTAGCGATAACTGACGCCAATTGGAAACCCCAAGGGAGTTCAAGTCATCCTCCACCTGTTGTTTCCATCTCAGTCGAGGTCTCCCCCTTCCTCTGCTGCCGAATTCGGGTGTCGATAGGAAAACTTTCTGTGCTGGTGCTTCTTTGTCCATTCGCATAACATGACCCAGCCAGCGGAGCCTTTGGGCTTTAATCCGCTTTAATCCGCTGAACTATGGTCAGGTCTGCGTAAAGCTCGTACAGCTCATCGTTAAATTTCCTTCGATACTCGCGGTTGGCATCACGGGAAGGACCATAAATCTTCCGGAGAACTTTTCTCTCAAATACTCCAATTCTCTTAACACTGTCCATGATTCCGAGCCGTACATCAGGACTGGTATTATGAGAGACTTATAGAGCGTGATCTTTGTTTGTCGAGAGAGGACTTTACTTGTCAATTGTCTACTTAGTCCAAAGTAACACTTGTTGGCAAGGGTGGTTCTCCGTTGGATTTCTAGACTGATATTATTTTCGGTGTTAATGCTGGTTCTCACCGTTTCAAACTTGCTGTTGTTGTTGTTGTAACGAGGTGTAGTCCTGCCCAACCTAATTGTCATCAATATCTTCTAACGGGAGTCCAAGGAAACTAGCAGTTTCAATAGGGTTGGACCAAAGAGAGATGGGTGTTAGAAGAGTGGGCTCAAATGAGCAAGAAAATAAGTGATTGGTATTGTGGGGGGACGAGCCGCATGCCGGACATACATTCGGCACATCAGGGTTCAGTCTAGATATGTAGGAGTTTAACCTACTACAATATCCAGAGCGTAATTGAGCCAGAGTGACCCTTGTCTCTCGAGGAAGATGACGCTCCTCTTCAGAAATGCCAGGTGTTGCGGCATGTAAGACATTGTTTAGCGGACAAAGCGCAGAGTAATGGCCAACAGACGTTGTATGGATATGCCCCAAAGCCTGTTTATGCACCTGTAGATCAAACGGCGTTGTTATATAGTGACGGATCTCATCAAAATGTTTACGTAGATGCGACCTCATTTAGAGCAGATGTTGTGCTCCTACCTTTCCTGAAGCCATGTTGGTGCTCGGCTAACATCAGTTGTGATGTATAGAGCGGGATTAAGTACGCTTCAAGTGTCTTTACTACTGGCGAGAGGAGTGATATCGGGCGATATGACTCCCCAACGTTAGCTGGCTTGCCAGGCTTTAGTAGTGGGATCACA
Organism: Campiglossa producta; assembly: GCA_964058755.1. Classification (NCBI taxonomy): domain Eukaryota; kingdom Metazoa; phylum Arthropoda; class Insecta; order Diptera; family Tephritidae; genus Campiglossa; species Campiglossa producta. The sequence continues at coordinate 32,930,393 of CAXKVI010000006.1, read as the reverse complement.
GTTGCCTGCTTCCATTTATCGGGTATGACAGCTGTGATCAGAGACAAATTGAAGACGGCAGTTAAATATTTGACTCCCGCTAGGCCGATATGTTTTAGATGCACCATGGCTATGACATCAGGGCCGATGGCTGTGGAGTTTTTGGCCTTCCGGATGGCCTCTTGAACCTCTGTAGCGGTGATGGGAACGGGGGCATAGTTTTTGTGTTTATGCGCACGCCTGAAGATTCCACGTCTAGCCCTGTCTTGCGCAGGGTGTGGGACATATTGTCGACAAAAAGCCTGTGCACATTTCCTGGGGTCATTTATTGTCTGGTCACCAAAGGTATTGTCGACCATAATTTCCCAACACCGGTAGAGAGGTTACAAGACCTGAGGTGCTCCTCCCATTTGGTTTGTTTGTGTTCGTTAACCAGCCGTCTGATTTCCACGTTGAGATCACCGATCTGTGGGTCAGAGGGATCGATGTTGCGTATGAGGTCACGTTCGTTGGCCAAGGCTGCGGCCTCAGCTGGGAAGTTAGGCCTAATATCTTTTATCCTACCAGCTGGTATAAAACGGGCTGTAGCCTTTTTAATGACCTCACGTATGTTACGCTCGCCGACGTGTACATCAGTGGGAATGGGAAGATCACCAAAGGAGCTCTCGGTGAATTCCAAAAAGCCGACCCAATTAGCCTTTTTGAAATTCACGTATGTTCTTTTCTCCGACGTGATAAAATCCGTGGCACGATCGACGGACAGAATGATAGGCAGGTGGTCGGATGACAGGGCCACCATAGATTGCCAGTTGATGCTGTTAATTAACCCCGGGCTAACAATAGTTAGGTCCGGGGAGCTACTGCAGTTAACAGCCATCCTAGTTGAGGAGTCTCCGTTCACAGTACAGAAAGAGGAGTTATCAATTTGCTCGGCTAATTCCCGTCCTCTGCCGTCCACAGAAAGGTGTGAATGCCACATATCACGATGGGCATTAAAATCGCCCATGATGATACGGTTATCGCCACAAAGAAACGCCCTAAGGTCAGGACGATAACTTCTGGGGCAGCAGGTGACGGGAGGGATGTATATATTGATTAGCTCGAGATCAACGCCACCAGCTTGTATAACTATACCTTGACACTCTAAAGGTAAGTCTCTTTGGTCAGTGTTGATATCAAATTCCCTATACTGCACCGTATGGTGAACAAGGAACGCGAGACCACCTCCGCCGTCCGTACGGTCATGCCGGAGTACGTGGTAGCCTCCACTCGCTCGGAGATTCGAGTGGGGGCCATGTTTTGTCTCCTGGATTGCAGCAATTTTGATTTTATGTAGCTGCATAAATGTGGTTATCTCCGCTATCTTGCCGGTCAAGCCGTTGCAGTCCTGAAGCCGGCGGAATTCGTTCACTATTAGATGAGTGTACATCCGCCGGCGTTGAGGGCTGCACAACTCGACAGCAAGGCGCGACAAACACATCAGTCCAGTGATTTCTGTTTGCGAGCCCAGAACATGTGCGTAGGTGACACAGGCCTAGGCAGGAGTTGCACTTGACCGATGCCACAGACGCATATATCCTGTGCCGACATACAGTGCACGAAGAGTGAGGGACCAGAAGTTGATGGACTTGACTTTCATTCGTGCTAGTGCCGGAAGAAGTTAGTAAAGAGTTTAGAGACGGGGGCTGAAGCTCAGTAGTGCTACAAGCATCAACTGATGTGCTACGAAGAAAGTAGCCATGAGTGGGTGCTTGTGCTGTTGATGCACTAGGAAGTAAGCTACAGCCGGGAACACATATATTCTGCTGGGCAATATAATTAATGCAGGTCGTGGAGACTTGATTATTAGAGGGCGATAAAGCAACATATGAGCGTCGCTTGCCTCGGGACGTCCTAGGACGTGAACAGCAGGGCGCCACAAAACTTTTATAGAAACTAGTGGGCCGATGTGTTTTTGGATCTAGTCCGGAGCAACTAGATTTATGCAACCAACCTTTGCATGATGCACACTGTACTGAGTGTGATCGTCTTGTATATATTTTCTTCCGACAAACGCAGCAGAACCATTCTCTTGGGCCAGGATTTGGCTCAATGCCAGCCCGGATCAAGAGAATAAGGAGCAGCCGTGCTGCAAGGGGCTGTTCCGGGGATGACAATAGGTGAGGGAATCGTGACGCGTTAGACAGGGTCACTTCGAAATATATTGCTCTTGGCCGAGTCATTATAAAAAAAACAACCCGGGTCGTTTCGGTACGAAGGGTATTGTACAGGTACAAATACCGTTCTCGCAGAACCGGCAATACGTGTAGCCTGGCTGCCAAGGCGCAGGCTCGTTCACCGCAAGACCCACTTTTTTCGCTTCCTTATCCAACCCAGAGAAAGCAGCGCTTACGGCGCGGCTGTTAAGGCCAATGATATCAATTTCATCGGCATACGCCAGCAATTGCACGCTCTTGTAAAAAATTGTGCCATTGCGGTTTAGCTCTGCTGCTCGAATTATCTTCTCCAGCATCAGGTTAAAGAAATCGCACGAAAGGGAGTCGCCCTGTCTGAAGCCTGGTTTGGTTTGAAATGGCTCAGAGAGGTCCTTCCCGATTCTGACGGAGCTGTTGGTTTTGCTCAACGTCATTTGGCAAAGCCGTATGAGCTTTGCAGGGAAGTTAAATTCAGACATGGCGGCATACAGGCAACTCCTTTTTGCGCTGTCAAAAGCGGCTTTAAAATCGACAAAGCGATGGTGAGTGTCGATTCTTTTATCATGGGTCTTCTCCAGGATTTGGCGTATCGTGAAAATCTGGTCGATGGTAGACTTACCAGGTCTAAAGCCACACTGATAAGGTCCAATCTGTTTGTGTACGATGGGCTTCAGTCTTTCACACAATACGCTAGAAAGAACCTTATATGCGATATTAAGAAGACTGATTCCGCAGTAGTTGGTGGGGTTAGCGGGATCGCCTTTCTTGTGGATTGGGCAGAGCACACTTAAATTCCAATCTGGAGGCATGCACTCATCTGACCATATTCTGCATAAGAGCTGATGCATGCTTTTTACCAGCTCTTCGCCTCCGTGTTTGAACAGCTCGGCGGGTAGTCCGCCTTTCCCAGGCGATTTGTTGTTTTTGAGCCGGGATATAGCTATCCTCACTTCATCATAGTCAGGTGGTGGGACGACTTTTCCATCGTCAGGGATTGGGGTATCGGGTTCGACGTCTCCCTTGCAATTTAGCAGTGAGGAGAAGTGCTCCCTCCATAATTTAAGTACATTCTGTACGTCGGTACCAGGTCGCCGTTATTGTCCTTACAGGAACTTGCCCCGGTCTTTAAACCTTCCGTCATCCGCCAGATCTTTTCATAGAATTTTCGGGCATCATTCCTGTCAGCCAGCATCTCAAGCTCCTCACACTCACGCCTTTCGGCTTCACGTTTCTTTTTTCTGAAAAGGCGCGTCTCTTCCTTCCTCGCCTCACTATAGCGTTGCCATACACTGCGGGTTGCGCACGTTCGCAACGTTTCCCTGTATGCAGCGTCCGTTTTGTCCGAGGCAGTGCTACATTCCTCATCGTACCAGTTGTTCTTGCGGGCTCGCTGAAACCCTATAGTGGCCTCAGCGGCGGTACGCAATGAGTGAGAGATATGCTTCCATTGCTCGGTTACATAGTTAGGTCGAGGCTTGCCCTCTGATAGCAGGTGGGAGAGTCGAGTGGAGAAATTAGCAGCTGTCTGTGTCATGCGCAGCTTCTCGACGTCAAACTTTCCTTCCGTTACTGTGCGCACTTTCTTCGCGGCAAATAGGCGTGTGCGTATCTTGGCTGCAACAAGATAAAAGTCCGAATCGATATTGGGACCACGACTGCCGTCGATTATGACATGATCAATCTGGTTTCTAGTTCTTTGATCAGGGGACAGCCATTTGGCTTGGTGTATTCGCTTATGCTGGAACCTGGTACTACTGATGACATATTGGGGGCAGCGATCATAAGTCTGTTCAAGTTTATCGTAGGAGTCCTTCTCTGCGTCGTCCGTCTCCTCAGTCCTCATAATTTGGTTATAGATTTAAAAAAAAAATTGCTCACCAATGGGTTATTTCATGACCGTTAATGTGTTAAGATTCCAAAATTACTCGTTTTAGTGTAGTACAACTAATATCATGTAAATATTATGATCTAAGAATTAAGTGAAAAAAGTTTTGCTCAAAATGGGTTAATACGTTGTCGTTAAAAGGTTAAAATTCTTGGGATTTAATATTTTAGTATCGATATACCGTTTCTGATTCAAGAAAATTAAATTCGAAACTAAAATAAAAAAACATAGGTCACCAACGCGTTAACCCATGACCGTCAATGGGTTAAGATGCTATATATTAACTGCTTTAGTGCAGATAAGGCGATTCTGGTGTAAAAAAGTTGATTTCAGAATTTTGAGAGTCCCCGTATATATAAGTGGCCCCAGTGTGCAATGGTGCGACAAATATCATCTTTCTTTGAATCCGACCAAATGTTTCCATATAACCTACATACGACTTACAAAACTTCAAATTGTGAGCTTCAGTCCTTCAGTGAGATTAAAGATCTTGGTGTTATCTTTGATAGTAAATTCTCTTCTAGCAATCATGTAAACTATGTTACTGGTAAATCATATTCAATGCTTGGCTTTGTTAAGCGTAATGCCATCATATTCTCAGATCCCTATACGATCAAGCTCTTATTTACGTCCTTGGTTGGGTCGAGTTTGAAATATGCAGTTTTTTTTAGAGGCCAAGTCAGTTGACAGTAGTAATTAGAATTGAGCGTATACGTATTCTTAAATATGCTCTTCGACCTCTGAACTTTTCTGAACCAATGTCTTCCTATTCTGCTCGCCTCCTGCTATTAAACCTACTCCTTGATGGATCGTAGATCAATTATCTGCTTAAGTTTTGCTTATAACATAATTAAAGGGTTTATTGACTGTCCATATCTGCTGGAGCGGTTTCTCTCCGGAATTTCTACCCCTTTTATGGGGATAATCTTAAAACCAAATATGCCTGTAATGCTCCTATTGCCCTTGCTATACTCGAGTTTAACTCACTGAGCATTACGGTTTCCTTGGATTTTTCACTACCAAGGTCCGAATTTTTAAATATTTTAAACTCTGCTTTCTAAGTTCTCATACATTCAGCTATATACTTAATTTAAGTACTATTTAATATCTTTTATGTAGTGTTCATGCTGAGTTTTAAAAGCAGCATTTTCCATTTTCGGTCGTACGTTTCGAAGATGCGTTCATGCTGCCGCATTTTGAAAGTGCGCATTTAGCTAATTTTCGAATACTTAAGGTGCGTTCCTACATCGCAAGTGGAAGTATGCTTGTCTTTTCAGATAAACTCCATTTCTTTTATAAAAGTAAGTTCGTGGGTAAAGAAACCGACTTTCTAAACAAACATGGAACCTCTTCACCTCGAAAATTGCAACTTTTAACGGGAAAAGTTATTGCATAAGTACGTTGGCTAGCTTAGTGAGAAGATATCCTAATATAAATAAAAGTATGTAATATTTTTTGCACTTTTTCTTCATACAAGGAAATTTTTGTTCGTACTCTATCTTCGAAGATGCTAAAGCTAATGCAGAAATAAAGAAGCATTTAGTTTCGTTTAGCTTTCAAACTTGTATGGAAAAAATGTTGCTTTTTGGGCTAAATGCTAAAAGGCAAAACGCAGGCTTAGCATGAACAGCACATTAGTCTGTAAGGATTTATTCCATTGACTGCAAATAAATGAAATATGAAAATGTAGTTTTACGTAAACTTTGAAATGTTCCCACAAAAGTCGTATCAAACAACAGAGGAAGACAACAGCTTTCATTTGGACTTTGGTTCATTTCGATATATTTATCGATAACAGAGTTATCGGTCGAAATGTGGTTGCGCGTAAACCTCGAAATATTCGTACAAAATTGGTATCGGAAGAAATGGGAAGCCCACAGCTTTCATTTGGACTTCGGTTAATTTCAATATATTTACGGATAACAAAGTTATCGGTAAAATGTGTTTTCGGGTAAAATGTGGAATATTCGCACAAAATTGGTATCAAACGAAAGGGGAAGACCTCGGTTTCATTCAGACCTCTGTTCATTTCGATATATTTATTGATAACAGAGTTATCGGCCAAAATGTGGTTTTGCGTAAACTTGAAAATATTCGCACAAAATTGGTATTAACCGAAAGGGGAAGACCACAGCTTTCATTTGGACTTCGGTTCATTTCGATATATTTATCTATAACATATATTGACTGCAAATAAATGAAATATGAAAATGTAGTGTGTACTTTGAAATGTTCCCACAAAAGTGGTATCAAACAACAGAGGAAGACAACAGATTTCATTTGGACTTTGGTTCATATCGATATATTTATAGATAACAGAGTTATCGGTCGAAATGTGGTTGCGCGTAAACCTCGAAATATTCGTACAAAATTGGTATCAGAAGAAATGGGAAGCCCACAGCTTTCATTTGGACTTCGGTTCATTTCAATATATTTACGGATAACAAAGTTATCGGTCAAAATGTGGTTTCGGGTAAACGTTGGAATATTCGCACAAAATTGGTATCAAACGAAAGGGATACCACAGCTTTCATTTAGTTTTTGGTTCATTTCGATATATTTATAGATAACAGAGTTATCGGTAAAAATGCGGTTTCGCGTAAACTTTATAATTTTCGCACAAAATTTTTATAAACGAAAGAGGAATACCACAGCTTTCATTTGGACTTTGGTATATTTCAATATACATATGTATCGATAACAGAGTTATCGATCGAAATGTAGTTGCGCAAAAACTTTGAACTATTAGCATAAAACTGGTATCAAATGAAAGGGGAAGGCCACAGCTTTCATTTGGACTTTGCTTCATCGATGCTAGCATCTATTTTGATAACGGCTGGACATAATAACATTCAATTTTATCGAGATGGTTATACGCTAAAAAAATAAATGCATTTGAAAAGGTTTTGGAGATATCGCTCAAAATGTGGACCCAAGTAACCTTATTAAGTGTTCGTTCAATATGGGCATCAAATGAAAGGTATTGATAAATGATTTAAAATCGTATAGTTTTAGTCCAATATGAGACACCGTTTTCGAGATATTGATCAATCTGTCAACCCGGAGGGGTCATCGATGGTGTTAGTACGATATGGTGTTGGTGACAAGTAGATATTGACAAAAACGTGGACCAGGAGTGGAGCTATAAGGTTTTTGTGAAAAATGGGTCCAATGAAAGGTGTTGATAAGAGTTTTAAGGGGAGTTATTTGAAGTCTTTTGGGAGTGAAATTGAGAAAGGGATAGGGACCAGGTATGACAACTAGAAAAACAATATGGAAAGAGAAAAGCATATGAAAAGGAGGAAGGTGGGGTGGACGGGAAGAAGGATCTGGAGCTGAAATGAGGATGGCGAGTCATATTTTATAAATGCAAACAAGTTAATGTTTGGCTTCCAGACCTTCAGAATGACTTGAGACCGTTTTGGGAAATAACGTAGCTCGAGTTGGTTATGTGAGTCTTTAGTATAGAGAAAAGCAAAATATACGCTTTAGTATTTAACATCTTTTTAAACCAGGCTAGGTTCAAGTGGCTGCCGCATATTTACACCTAGGCCAGTATTAAAAGGCCCGTTGTGATACCACCAACAATAGCAAAGTCAGTGCCGGGACCCTGCCATATGGAAAATCCCTGTATCATCGGTATTCTCCACATAGCAGAATCCCGGGACTGACGCTCCATAACCGAAACCGTTACTCCTCCCCGAACCATTTAGATGACTTGATGAAGGCCATCAAGTCCTTTATGTCCAGCTCCCTGACCTGGCGTAGGCTAACCAGGAAGGGCACTCCTAAAAAGCGCATTCTCGTGCCACTTAAGGCCGGGCAGTTGCAGATGAGGTGCTCCACCGTTTCCTCCTCCTCGTTGTCTTTGCAACTCCTACAGCATCGTCGGTAGGGCACACCTAGTCTTTCTGCGTGCCTAACAACAAGGCAGTGCCCAGTTAATACACCTGTTAATATGGAGTCTTCTCTTCTCCTTAGGGCATAAATGTGTCTTGTTCTTTGATGATCCCATTTCGGCCAGGTTTCTTTGGATATCCGGCATCCTGAAGATTGCAGCCATCTTTCGTTGGCTTGGCGGAGTGTGTACTCTTTCAGCATTAGCTTGCATGCGGCAAACGGCATACCTAAGCGCTCTTTATCCCGAAGAACCTGCTTGGTCGTGCCCTGCCCCGCAAGTTTGTCTGCGCTACAATTTCCCTCAATATCCCTATGTCCCGAGGTTCACGCCATCTGTTGGGCCATCTTTTGTAGAGATCGACGACAGCTGAGCGTCAGTTCAGAGTTGAACGAGTAAGACCCAAGGTATTTGATGGCCGCTTGGCTGTCGCTGAGAATAAAAATATCCTGTCCGATAGTGGGTTGGCCTATCCAAGCCGCGGCGTCCATGATTTCTGAAACTTCAGCCTGGAAGAGACTGCAGTGATCAGGTAGTCTGAAGTAGAGCTCAAGGTTCAGATCCTTTGAATAAACCCCTCCTCCAACTCTACCGTCTAACTTCGTGCCATCGGTATAAATGGAAGTGCCGCCACGAGTGGCGGGACTCCGATGCGCCCTCTCCCATTCTTCCCTCCTGGGAATGTTTATTTTAAAACCGCTACCTCCGACAGTTGTGGTCGCATAACGATATGTGCTCAGCGGAAGAAAGCTGTGGAATCCCAAAATACTGGCGTGTCCAGTAGGGCTTGCGCCCCAGCCTAGACGCAGAGCCGATGCTGCTGCTATCCGTTGCCCTTCCAGATCGAGTGGCAAAATGCCAAGAATGGCCTGGAGTGTTTCGTTGGGCGTTGTGCTTCTACTGATCATACAATATCTGTGTACTTTACCTAACAGATTAAGGTTTGTTGCCTTGCTCAACGCAGGCCACCATACCACAACTCCATAGAGCACGATTGGTCGAATGATTGCAGTGTATATCCATTTGCTCTCTTGCACGTGTAGAGCGCAATACACGCTTTCTTCTGGCGCTGAGTATCCTATCCAGAACTGTGCCTAGGAACTTGCCTTTGTCAGCCAAGTTCAGGCGCACGCCATGGACCAGTTGGACTTTTCCCGGGTTGATGCTCAGTCCGCAGTGCGAGCACCATGTTAAACTTTTCCTGTGCTTATCATATTTTTAGTATTTCGATTTGCTATGCCGTGTTTCTGTGGTCATAGAGTTGATCGCGCCCAAACTTCAGTGCAATGCGAGAATTGCAGAGAAATTTATCATTTTAGTTATGTTCGTGGTAACTTGCCTGCGAACCAGAATTGCCTAAATGCTGAAAATATATACATATGTGGTTTGTGTGTCCGCACTCACCATGACGAATCTGATATTTCGCTTAACTCTTCGGTGAAACAACAACAAGCCATACAAGGGCAAATGCAAATTCCGTGTAATGATTATAATAATTTTGCTGAGTTGAAAATTGTTAACTCTCAACTTCTTTCTGCTGTATCTGCTTTGCACGATGATAAAGAGTGTTTACGTCAAAAAACAGATTCTCTCCAAGCCGAAGTTCATGAGTTGAACTTGAAGCTCAACGACAATAATAACAATGCGGATGCTGGAGGTACTAGTGCAAGTTCGGGTATGCTGAAAGCAACATAATGCTGTCATGGCTCATGATAACATTAGGGCCACCCCAAATAATTCTAAAAAACATAATTTACGCTTTCTGACAAAACCTTTAATTGTTGGGTCGGGCATTAATGGCGAATTAAGTGCTGTTTTGAAAAGGAAGTGGTTTCATCTCTCGCCCTTCTCTTTCTCGGTCACTTCCGACAAATTAAAATTCCATAATTCTCAGCATAACGGTATTGACGAAAACTCCATTGTTTGTATACCGTTGGTAAAGAGTGGCGTGGATCCCAAATCACTGTGCTATGTGAATTTTAAGCTGGGTGTTGAAGCGAGTTTAGTTCCAAAGCTTTTGGTGCCAGAGTTATGGCCTGCAAATATTGCTGTGCGTCCTTTTAATTTTAGTTCAAAAAGCGACGGGGAGCAACCAATGCTCAATGGCAATCGGTTGGCTCAGATGGAACAACGAACCGTTTAAACCAGGATCCTAATATTCATTTTCAAAATGCTTCAGGCCTCAGTCAAAATTTATTATCAAAACATGTCTGGCATGAGAACGGAAGCCAACTCTATTTATGCTGCTACATCTCAATGTGATTATGACCAGCGTTTCCACAAGCTCAATTTTTTTTGTATCCAAAAGTGTATCCATCCTGACAAAAATGTATCCACATTTTTTACTAGCAAAGAAACATGTACACTAGGGTGATTCAAAAAATGTCGACTTGTTCTTAGGCTCTAAAAAGTTAGGTATCGATGAGAAAATAAGCCAAGCAAAAAAAAGCGCTGTAACTTAACCCTTATTATTTGTTTTTCGCCCTTTTTTAGTTAAAATGTATGGGAAAGAATAGGTTTTTTTTAAAGTGATTTTTCTCAGGTGATTCAAAAAAGGTCGACTTGTTCTTAGGCCCTAAAAAGTTAGGTATCGATGAGAAAATAAGCCAAGCAAAAAGTTAGCGCTGTAACTTAATCCATAGGGGTGGCTATTTTTTCGCCCTTTTTTATGGAAAATGTATGGGAAAAAATAGGATTTTTTTCAAAGTGATTTATCTCATAATATTTGAAATGTTTTTCAAAAAAGGAGAGATAAAAATGAAAGATTTTTGTACTGTGGCACACACATACACAGTAACACACACAAAAATTTAAAAAATTATGAGAAAAAACACTTTGAAAAAAATCTCACTTTTTCCCATACATTTCCCATACAAAAGGGCGAAAAAATAGCCACCCCTAAGGGTTAAGTTAAAGGGCTAATTTTTTGCAAAGCTTATTTTCTTATCAATACCTAACTTTTCAGGGGGTATGACCGAAAAAAAACAAATTCTTTTTATTTGAATCACCCTAATGTATAGCTTCTTGGATTTTGTTCGTTTCTTTGAAAATACAAAACGATTGTTGGAGCTGTTAAAAATGTATCCATTTAAAACTTTTTGTATCTTTGTATCCATTGACTTAAAATGTATCCAAATGGATACAATTGTATCCAAACGGCAACCCTGATTATGACGTCATCGTGTTGGTAGAGACTTGACTTAATACTGATTTCTGCAGTGAGGAGTTCTTTAATAGGAGCTTTTATTCTGTTTTTCGAAGAGACAGAGATGGTGTGGCAACGAATAATACACGTGGGGGTGGTGTTTTGATAGCAGTTAAGTCTATTCTTTGCGCTGCTGAAGTAACTTTAAGTAATAATGATTCCATTATTGAGCAATTGTGTGTGTTTATTTCGAGTGGGGACGATTTGCTTTTCGTTTGTGTTTCTTATATTCCTCCTAATAGCTCTGATAATTTGTATTTTGATCATATAGATAATATTCTAATAGCGTTTTCTTTTCTGCACGAAAATGTCGCCCTCGCCTCATGCCCGCTAAAAGCCATGTTCTGTTGTAAAATGGGCATTACCTTCATTGAGGGCATCACTATCTTTTCTCAACCAACCTCCCCGATAAAATTGCAAAAAGGCAACATTTCTTGCCCTCGCTGTCGTAGACGGTGCGGTTATTCGCCATGATAAATGGAAATAACAAGCAAAAACAGTATACTGTCTGTCATTTTCCAACACATGTATATCAGCCACGATAAAGCAGCACCGATAGGCATACACAATTTTGACATTTCATATGGCGGTGGTGTTTTCTTCTTCTGAAGACATGCAGGGTGACACTGAAAATCTTAATTGTGCAGCAATATCACAGGGCGAAGTTAAAATTATAAAAATGTTCCTCTACGAAATGGCAACATTTTTGTGGAGAAAAGAAAACGCTATAAATTTAAATCTCCCGAATGAGAATGCGCAACTTTGTGAATTGGGTGATTTTAATTTAGATAAAATTACGTGGTCTTCTATTTCTGATGAAGATATGCTTATTCCGAATAACGTGAATAGTTGCGGGTTGTTAATATACAATTAATGAAAATTAATAGCTTTCTAAATGTGTTAAGCAGGATACTGGATCTCATTTTCATTAGTCTGAATTTAAAATTCCAATTGTATAAATCCGTGGTTCCTTTATCTGTAATGGACAAACACCACATTCCACTTATCTTGGAAATAGAGTTTTATACATATTCAAATATTTTTTGTACTGAATCGATGCTTAAATTCGATTACTCGGGGTGTGACTTTGATCTTCTTAATAACCTAATACTGAGTGTGAATTAGCCAACCTTATTTGAAGATCGGTCCCTAATTGAATGTTTTGACATATTTAAAAAAAAAAAAAAACTAATGGCGGCGATATACCAACAGATTATCATAACCTCTAACGAGATTTTTAGCTGAGCTTCTCTTTCCAACTTGTGGTGTGTTGCTTTTGAGTTTTTCCTACAAGTTGGCGGACCTACAGTTTTTTGCCAGACTCGGAACGGCACTTGCAAAGCAAATGAATTGTTTACACCCGGAGAGTTTGCCAAACTACTGCCGAGGGGCGACCCCGTTTAGAAAAATTCTTTTTCTAAATAGTTTTGATGTTACTTTTGCCGCGCATCGAACCGCCACGACTTGGAGTAGAAGGCCGAACACTTAACCGCTACACCACGGCGGCCGCCAACATATTTAAGAGTAAAATAAATAGTATTTCCTTTGATAATATTGCACGTTTATCGCCAAAGGTCTATAAACTTCCCTGGCATAATCCAAGGCTAAAAAAGTTAAAGAATCTTCGTAACAAAATTCATAAGCTTTATAAATGTTTTGGTAATTTGGAGCACAAAGTAATGTATGAGAAATATGCGATCGAGTTTAACTGTTTAAATAAATTTCTTTATAGAAATTATTTGCTCGCGTTTGAAAGGAATATTAAATCTAACCCCAAGGCTTTTTGGAGTTTTGTAAATTCAAAACATTCTTCGTCGGTTATCCCGTCCATAATGTCTTACAATGGTATGAGTGCAAGCACAGCTAATGAAAGGGCAAATCTTTTTGCTGAATTTTTTAAATCTAATTTTGTTGATAACTGTGCTCCCAGTGATATTTCTGGTGTTGGGCGATTGGATTCTTCGCTTGATTTTGGCTCCCTAGTTTTAACTGAGGACGACATCTTCGAAGCTATCAAGTCGCACAGGGTTTGTGGGAATTTTCCCCTATATACAATAGCTCAATCGTCTGCAGATACCACTACCTAGAGATAAGGTTGCTATTATCCTCTCGAAGGTTTTGAGTCAAAGGACGAAAGACTGATCGGCCTGTAGTCCTTGGGCTCGTAATGGGACGCCTTCCCCGCCTTAGGAATAAACACTACCTTGGCACTTCTCCAGGAGCACGGAATGTAACTAAGAGCCAGGCATGCTGTATAAAGAAATACCAGCCATTTGGCTGATGTCTCCAACGTGTTTATGCGTTGTGCGGGAATAATCCCTCCGTGATGGGTATGTTTACAGCCAGGTTTGTTGTAGATGCTAAGGGTTCCGCATGCAAGTTCCCTGGGAAGTGCGTATTCAAGAGCAGCTCTAGGGTTTCCCCCTCCATCCTGGTCCAAGATCCGTCAGATTTGCGCAAATAGCTTGTGGCTGTTTGAGTTTTTGACACTCGTCTTAGTCTCACTGTATCGTCGACATTTTCGACCCCAGTGCAGAACTTTCTCCGCGATACCCTCTTCGCCTGCCCCAGAGCTTTTTTGTAGGCCCTAAGTTTATATTCGAGCCATCGAGTATCCGTGCCAAGGCCTTTGACATTATTAAATTGTGTCCTACACGATTTGTGGAGCGAGTCCAGGTCGTAGGACCACCAATGCGGCCTATGTTTACCGCGTGGTTTTGGCACTGGGCAAGCATGCTCTAGGCCATTTGAGAGCGCCGTTGTAAAGGTCTTTACCAAATCCTCCAACTCCCCTACTGATGAGTGGGTTTGTGGCGGCAGTGCTGGTAGGTTCCTAGCTAGTGTTACGTGGGTTGCGTTTCATAACTGTGGTCGGAGAATGAATGTTCATCAAGAAGTCGCCATTTTCTGACAAAATTATTAGCGCCTTCGCTGCAAAAAGGGAGATCTATGACCTCCCTGCGGGTTTTAGTGATAAACGTAGGTTCGTTGCACACGTTGCAAACTACCAGGTTAGGTAGGTAGGTAGGTAGAAGTGGCTGCCGCAAAGGCACACCTAGGCCAGTAATAAAAGGCCCGTTGTGATACCACCAAACACTAGGAAAGTCAGTCCCGGGGCCCGGCCATATGGAAAATCCCAGTGCTGTTGGGACTCTCCATATAGCCGAAACCCGGGACTGACACTCCTAACCGACACCGCTACCCCTCCTCGAACCATTTTGATAACTTGATGAAGGCCATCAAGTCCTTTATGTCTAGCTCCGCGACCTGGCTTAAGCTAACCAGGAAGGGAACTCCCAGAGAGCGCCTTCTCGCTCCGCTTAAGGCCGGGCAGTTGCAGATGAGGTGCTCCACCGTTTCCTCTTCCTCATCATCTTTGCAACTCCTGCAGCATCGTCGGTAGGGAACGCCTAGCCTTGCTGCGTGCCTACCAATAAGGCAGTGCCCGGTTAAAACACCTATTAATATGGAGATTTCCTTCCTTTTTAGGTCGTATATGTGTCTAGATCTTTTAAGATCGCATTTTGGCCAGGTTTGCTTGGATATCCGGCACCCTGGGGCTTGTAGCCATCTTTCGTTGGCTTCGCGGAGTGTATGCTCCTTCAGCATTAGCTTGCACGTGGCAAACGGCATACCTATGCGCTCTTTATCTTGAAGAATCTGCTTGGTCGTGCCCTGCCTGGCAAGTTCGTCTGCCCTACAGTTTCCCTCAAAGTCCCTGTGTCCCGGGACCCATGTGAGGTTCACGCGGTTCTGTTGGGCCATCTCTTGAAGAGATCGACGACAGCTGAGCGTCAGTTCAGAGTTGAACGAGTAAGAGCCAAGGGATTTGATGGCCGCTTGGCTGTCGCTGAAAATACAGATATCCTGTCCGATGGTGCGTTTACCTATCCAAGTCACGGCGTCCATGATTGCAGAAACTTCAGCCTGGAAGACGCTGCAGTGATCAGGTAGTCTAAAGGAGAGTTCTAAATCCAAATCCCTTGAGTAAACCCCTCCTCCGACTCTGCCGTCTAACTTCGAGCCGTCGGTGTATATAAAAGTGCCGCCATTAGTAGCGGGACACCGATCTATGTTCTCCCAGTCTTCCCTGCTGGGAATGTTTATTCTAAAACAACAATCTCCGACTGTTGTGGTCGCACACCGATCTGTGCTCAGAGGGAGAAAGCTGTAAGATCTTAGAATACAGGAGTGTCCAATAGTGCTTGCGCCCCAGACGGACGTTTCCCTTAGACGCAGAGCCGATGCCGCTGCTGCCCGGTACCCTTCCAGATCGAGTGGCAAAAAGCCAAGAATGGCCTGGAGAGCTTCACTGGGCGTTGTTCTTAACGCCCCGCTTATACAGATCATGCTCGATCTGTGGACTTTTCCTAACAGATTTAGGTTTGTTGCCTTTCCTAGCGCAGGCCACCATACCACGACTCCATACAGCATAATTGGCTGGATTATCGCAGTGTAGATCCATCTGCAAATTTTGGGGCTGAGCCCCCATTTTTTGCCAATGGCTCTTTTACACGTGTAAAGTGCAATGCACGCTTTCCTCTGGCGCTGGATGACATTCTCCTTCCAGTTAAGCTTTCTATCTAGAACTGTGCCTAGGAATTTGGCTTTATCAGCTAAGTTCAGGCGCACGCCATCTAGTTCTGGTAGGTTCAGCGGTGGTATCTTGTACCGCCTGGTATAAAGGACAAGCTCCACCTTTCCCGGGTTGATGCTAAGTCCGCAGCGAGAGGACCATGAAGAAACTTCTCGCAGTGCTACTTGCATCAAGTCACACAGGGTTTGTGGGAATTTGCCCCTATATGCAATAGCTAAATCGTCTGCATATGCCACTATCTTCCCGCCCCCCCACCTTGTGTCTCGTAGCAGCGAGTTTACGGTGAGGTTCCATAGGAGCGGGGAGAGAACACCACCCTGAGGCGTTCCTCTTGTGACATAGCGTGAAAGATCAACTGTTCCCAGTGAAGAAACTATTTTCCTTCCCTTTAGTAGTTGATCAATTAGTCCAATAAGAGACCTATTTATGCCCAGGTTTGTTAAAGCAGTGTTAATAGCCTCCGGCCTTATATTGTTGAAAGCCCCTTCGATGTCCAGAAAGGCCACGAGACAGTACTCCTTTTCGTGCAATGATTTTTCAACAATAGAGACTAGGCTGTGGAGCGCAGTTTCCGTTGATTTACCTTTGGTGTATGCATGTTGATAGCTAGAAATAAGGTTGCTATCAATAGTAGAGGAGAGATTATCGCTAATTATCCTCTCGAAGGTTTTAAGTGCAAAAGACGAGAGACTGATCGGTCTGTAGTCTTTAGGCTCATAGTGTGAGGCCTTCCCAGCCTTTGGAATAAAGACTACCGTGGCGCTTCTCCAGGAGCACGGAATGTAATTAAGAGCCAGGCAGGCTGAATAGAGAACTACCAGCCATTTAGCTGATATTTCCAGCGTGTTTATAAGTTGTGCGGGGAAAATCCCGTCTGGCCCGGCTGCCTTGAACGGCTCAAAGCTTTTGATTGCCCACCTTACCCTTTCCTCCGTAATGGGTATGTTTACCGCCAGGTTTGTTGCAGATGCTACAGGTGCATCATACAAGTTCCCCGGAAAGTGTGTGTTCAGGAGCAGCTCCAGGGTTTCCCCTTCCGTGCTGGTCCAAGATCCGTCAGGCTTCCGTAAATAGCTAATGGCTGTTTGAGTTTTTGATAGCACTCGTCTAAGTCTCGCTGTATCATCGACTTTTTCGACCCCGGTGCAGAAATTTCTCCACGAAGTTCTCTTCGCTTGCCTTAGAGCCTTTTTATAGGCCCTCAGTTTAGCTTTATATTCGAGCCATTCAGGCTCCGTACCGATGCTCTTGGCCTTGTTAAATTGCTTCCTGCATGATATACGGAACGAATCCAGGTCGTAAGACCACCAGTGGGGTCTATGTTTGCCGCGTGGTTTTGGTACTGGACAAGCCTGCTCTAGGGCATTTGAGAGCGCCGTTGTAAAGGTCGTTACCAGATCATCCAGTTCTCCCACTGATGAGGGGGCTTGTGGAGGTAATACTGGTAGGCCCCTAGCTAATATTTGGTTATGTAGCTGCCAGTTAGTGCTGCGTGGATTTCGTTTCATAACTGGCTGCTCAACAATAAAGTCTAACACAATTTCTATGTACCGATGGTCAGAAAATGAATGCTCATCAAGAACACGCCATTTTCTGACCCACTCATAAGCGCCTTCGCTACAAACAGTGAGGTCTATAACCTCCCTACGAGCTTTAGTTATAAAAGTAGGCTCGTTACCCACGTTACAAACCACCAGGTTAGTTGTTAGTAGGTAGTCAAACAGAGACTCGCCCCTAGCGTTAATATCGGAGCTTCCCCACTGGACGTGATGAGCATTAGCGTCAGCTCCAATAATAAGATGGCCCGTACAGAAATTATCCACCAGATCTTTCACCTCCTTTTGTGGAGGAGGTTCTTCGGCGTCATAGGGCATATAGACCGACGCCATCGTTAGGCTGGTGCTGCCGACTGTTAAGCTGGCAGCTGTAACGTCACCATTTGAGTAGTTGGGTAATAGAAAGGTGTTTAGCTCAGACTTTACCAAAATACAGGTTCTGACCTTGCCCTCATCATTGGCTTGGATGAGCTTGTACCCCTTAGTCCCCAATCTACAGATCCTAGAGCTATTGACCCAGGGCTCTTGGATACCAGGGCTAACTACCAGGTTAGTTGTTAATAAATAGTCAAACAAAGACTATTACCTAGAATTGATATTGGAGCTTTGCCACCAGGTCTTTTACCTCCCTCTGTGGAGGATGTTATTCGGCATCGTAGGGAATATAGACCGACGCCATCGTCAGGCTGGTACTGTCGACTGTTAAACTCGCAGCTGTAACGCCACCATTCGTACAGTTGGGCAAGAGAAAGGCGTTCAGCTTAGACTTAAACAAAATACAGGCTCTAACGCAGCCCCCTCGCTGGCTTGGATAAGCTTAAAACCCTTAGTCCCCAGACATCAAATCCTTGACCTATTGAACCAGTGTTCTTGGATGAGGCCACATCCAGCAGATACAATACTTTCCGTATCGGACACCTCCGACTCCTCTTCCGGCACTGCGATGTCCGAGTCCTCCGGAGCTGCCGAAATAGAAGCGCTTTGTGCATCGCCACGGTATACGTGGATCACGATCTGACCCATGCCGTAGTGCACTTATCCATTGCCCCGTTTAAGCGGCTCGAGTTCCTCCTTATTCAAGGTGAAGACCACCTGCCTATCAGGCCCTACCGCATCCTCAACCAGATTGACACTCCAGTCTTGCGTCGGGAGAGATGGGTTTATGATCCACAGCATCCTGATAATTCTCTCAGGTTCAGCAGGGATGGCAGGAATCCATAACCTTGCCCTTGACCGAGCCGGAATGTCCTTCCAGTCGACAACCTCGATTCTTGCCCCTTGGTAGATCTCACCCAGTCTTAGAGCTTCTGCCTTGTACAGTGCAACAGTTTTTGCATCCTCGCGGGCGATTACCTTGATTCGACCCTGGTGTCATCCCGCATCAGAACCTACCGCCGTGGCACCCGGAGACTCATCCATAATGTCAAGAAGGCATTACCGATCGCGATCCGGACGTACCGCCCCTGGATCCTGTCCTTGGTCACTTCAGCAAAGCTAAGCTTAACCATTCCGGGGGTGTTCTGCTGCCGCTTCGGATGGGGTCTTAAATCCCCTTCCGATCTCTGGAGTTTGAAGATTTTTGCGTTAACCTTCTTTGGCGCATAATTGCTTTGGGAGTTCGGTAACAGAGTTTCAGCTAACTCCACCATCTTTCTGGCATTCGGCGATAACGTCTCCTGTGAAACTCTCTAGTATTTCTTCAGGATCCTTGCGGCCGCTCCTTTGTCCAAGTACTCAGAGCGAATGGGAGATGTCTTTTGGGAGGAATTTCGACCCGCAGTTGCCACCGCGGTCGTTCCCTTTTTTGGATCTCTGAAGCCAAGTCGAGACACCACTGCCACAGACGTTAAGGAATTAGTTTCGGTACCCGCACTTTATGGAGGTTTAGCATCAGCCGTTGTTGGCTTCACTATGTTTGTACCGGTGCTTAATTTGGGGATTGCGCCCTTATTACCCAGAGTTAATCGACCTATAGTTGCCATCGCTGTCGATCTCTCGGCTGATATTGAAATGGAGGTTGTCCTCCGACGTTGCGTTCTCGCTTGCTCCAGCATTGTCCTCCTCTGCTGTGTAGTATACGTAGTTACTGGTTTTAGTGGTTTTATTATTTTTATTATTCATCTTGTTGGTACGACCCCTCGCCGGGCAAGGCCAGCTTAGGGTCAAGGGAAGAGTAAGGAGAGTGTATCGTCCGTCGCGGCAGAGCCCCATAAGGTCATAGTTACTCTCCGGTATCAGAGAGGCTGCATTCGATTCGCTAGCCACGATTTGCCTCCTCGGCTGCAAACGTCCAATGGGCACGTGGTCGCATACCACCGGACGGCGCTATCATCACAAGGGCAGCGTAGCCCTGTTGTTATCGACTTACCGCGGCAAGGTGTC
The DNA here is from genome assembly GCA_964058755.1 of Campiglossa producta. Classification (NCBI taxonomy): domain Eukaryota; kingdom Metazoa; phylum Arthropoda; class Insecta; order Diptera; family Tephritidae; genus Campiglossa; species Campiglossa producta. The sequence continues at coordinate 32,910,696 of CAXKVI010000006.1, read as the reverse complement.
CACGCTTCACGAGGGCAAAATTCACACTTATCTAAACGTCCATAAATATGGTCAATGCACGTGCTAGAAGCAGCCCGAGTCAAGCCATTGACTTGCCATCAGTTCCAAGTGATTATCTATTGCGGAATTGCAGCCTAATAAGTTAATATTGAAGTCCCCTAATACAACTAAATTTTGTGCATTTTCATTATCTAAAAAAGATTCGAATTCTTCGTGAAATACCTGTACCAATTCCGAGTAAAATCTGTCGACACAAACGAAACTAACTAGATCTTTTTTTATGTGAACATCTATTTTCAAAATATCCGCACTTGATAGACAGAATCGCGTTATATCGCATTCATACATGTCTTATAAATTTATAAAAACTCCTACAGCACGAGCTAGGTATGAGTCATTAGAGTTCGCGAAAAAAGTATAGCCAGGAATATGGTAATCGTTGATTTCATGGGAGAAGATACAAATTTCTGATAACAACACAATTTTTGGACTATACTTAAAAGCTTGAAGGTTCAGACATAGTGAATCGCTATTCATCGCAGACTTCTTATATTTTGATGCACGACAGTTAAACTGCTTTTTCCTACTGCTAAAAGCTTTAAATCGTTTAGAGTGTTAATGGCAGGTCTGCAGGTCTGCTGGGCTAGAAAGTATTAATGTAGATTTATGTAGATAGGCGGACGCCGTGCTGTAAGTAAGTGCTCGGCCTACTACTTCAAGTCGTGTCATATCAAAGCCCGGCAAAAACCAACATCAAAACTTATTTAGAAAAAAAAATTATAAATGGGGTCGGCTCCGGCAGTAGTTTAGCAAACTCTCCGGGTGTATTTCTGCCATGAGAAGCTTCTCAGCAAAAACTAGTTTGCTTTGCAAGTACCGTTCGGAGTAGGCAAAAAACTGTAGGTCCTGCCAACTTGTAGGAAAAAATTAAAGCAGCACACTTCAAGTTGGAAGGGAAGCTCGGAAAAAATCTAGTTAGAGGTTATGATAACCTGTTGGTATATCGCCGCCATTAGTTTTTTTTTTAGTTTTTATGGCGCCTGAGTGTGACATTACCCAATTTCATATTTTGATAAAAGAGTGATCTACAACTCAGCCGGCAATATGTTCATATGTATAACAACTCCACTTATTTCATAATTCTTTAAAAAACATCACATTGTTCAAAAATTCTAAAGGAAGTCGATAAAGCTGTCGATTACGATGATGGTAAACCAAAGCATACTGACGAGGTTGTAGATGATAAATGTATAAAGGCTGACGAAGAGAGAACTGAAAAAGAGGAGAAGAAATCAATGGAAAAGAAAACCGATTCACAAAAGAAGAGATATGATAGTGAAAAGAAGAATGTTGAAGATAAAAGTAATGAAATGGATGTTAATACAATACGAGATGTGGCTAAGAATCCAAACCTTATTGAAGTGCCAGTAACAGAGGTAATATATACTACTCTAATATACTTCTGTTCTAATAAGATGTTGAGTACATTTAAATATTTAGTTTTAACGCTATACAAATTAACCTGTTTGAACCATACATATACATATGTACCTATTTAGATATGTAATACATCTATATTGCTACTATGGCCCAATTTCACAGTGCTAGGTTAACTTACGTTCCACAGATTTTCAATTTTCATTTTGAGTTAACCAAAGGTTAACTGCTCAACGTTGGTCAGATATCAGAAGGCCGTCTACCAACAATTTATGTAGAAAAAATTCAGTTAAATAACTTTAATAAAATTGCGAGTCCATAGTTAACTGTGGAACTTAAGTTAACCTGCCACTGTGAAATTGGGCCTAAGTAAGATACCTTTTCTATAAAAAGAAATTCCAAAAACATTGCTAATACCCTTAACAAGTATTTAAGTACATAAGTACCTAAGTAGTCCATATTTACGATATTCAAACATTTCTTCATTATTGTGGAAACTTTTTGACATAAATAGGCATGATTGCCCTGTTCAAACATAAATACTTATGTAATTTTTTCAGACGGCGCCATGATGCAATAAACAGGTGACCGCATTGCGACATACACCCGTGCATACATAATTTTTGTATGAGTTTTGTTGTTGTAATTTTTGTGCGTACTGTCAAAATTGCACTTAAAATTGAGCATTATGTCAAAATTTGGGAAATAACTTTTTAATGAGCTGTGTCATACCGCGACCTTCTAGTTGGGTTACATATATATATGGTTTGAACAGTAAGTAAATGAATCGTCAATCCATATGAAAACGTCTAATATTAGCAGAAATCGTTGCTGACTAGTCTCGGATTTCGATCGAACTTCAAGGAATACTTCCTAAAGGATCAAATTTACACACATTTAATTTTTATAACCACTGGATTCGGACTGGTCGAATTTCAAAGTTTGAAAAACGTCATTTTTAGACTTACCCTATTATAACTGTAAAAATGTTTCTATTAGAGATATTCTTACACTCGATATGGCGTTTTAATGGTAAAAGAGAGTAGTTTGTTTAAAAGTAATTAATAAATCATATAGCAAGTTCTTGGTATTAAAAACCTGGTACTGAAAATACGTAATATTCATCCTTTTTTGTCAATTTTAGCGGGCTCTGGCGTCTCCACTGTTTTAAGTAGCCACTCAATTTTTTTCAGAAACTAAGGGTACCTATCCCTCGTGAAGGGTGGGCACCTTGCCGCGGTACGAGGGCTTAAGTCGATAGCCACAGGTCTACGATTCCCTTGTGATCATAACGCCGCCCGGTACTACATCACCAGAAGCCTAGCCTCTCTGGCGCGACGACAGGGATTTTCCATATGGAAGGGTCCCGGAACTGACTTCCTAGTGTTGGTGGTATCACAACGGGCCTTTTAATACTGGCCTAGGTGTGCCTCTGCGGCAGCCACTTGAACCTAACCTAACCTAAAGGTACATATCCTAAAAGAAACTAACCCTTCCATCGGCCAAAAAACTCACTCCTTATAGATAAATTATTATCTCGAAATTTGCAAGTTTTCAAAAATCGTGTTTTCAGGCGAATTTATCATGGACTCCAGTCCTGACATTTAGCTTGGTATACCAGAACATATCGTTTGTTATTTTCATACTAAGGGTCTCTGCTGATGGATCTCCTAAACCATTTTTTTTTTTTCAAAGTAAATTTTCGTATAATTTTTGAGACTTTTTTCAAGCAACTTTTACATAGTCTGAAAGCTGAAGCTTCCAACTTTTCAAAAAAAAAAAAAACCGCGTGCAGTTATCATAGCTATTAAACTAATTACATATATTTAAAAGATAATTCCGGCATTATATTTATGTGTTCCTTTGTACTAAATTTATAAAAGTTATTTTCAAATTTCTGTAACTAGTTCAAGAGTTATGATAATTTCACGCGGTTCTTTTTTGTTGGAAAGTTTTACGCTGCAACTTAAATACTATGTAAAGAATGCTTGAAAAAGGTTCCAAAAATTATACGAAAATTTACTTTGAAAAAAACAACACGTATATTGGTTTAGGAGATCCATCAGAAGAGACCCTTAGTATGAAAATAACAAAACGAAATGTTGAGGTATTAGAAGCTAAATGTCAGGACTAGAGTCTCTGAAAAATACATGTTTTCATCTCTTGAGAAACATGTCCGTTTTAGAGCCTGAAAAGCACGATTTTTGAAAACTTACAAATTTCGAGATAATAATTTATCTATAAGGAGTGAGTTTTTTGGCCGATGGAAGGGTTAGTTCTTCTAGGATATGTACCTTTAGGTTAGGTTAGGTTCAAGTGGCTGCCGCAGAGGCACCTAGGCCAGTATTAAAAGGCGCGTTGTGATACCACCAACACTAGGAAGTCAGTTCCGGAACCCTGCCATATGGAAAATCCCTGTCGTCGCGCCAGAGAGGCTAGGCTTCTGGTGATGTAGTACCGGGCGGCGCTATGATCACAAGGGAATCGTAGCCCTGTGGCTATCGACTTAAGCCCTCGTACCGCGGCAAGGTGCCCACCCTTCACGAAAAAATTGAGTGGCTACTTAAAACAGTGAAGACGCCAGAGTCAGCTAAATTTGACAAAAAATGATAAAAATTGCGTATTATAAGTACCAGGTTTTTAATACCAGGTACTCGCTATATGATTTATTATTTACTTTTAAACAAACTACTCTCTTTTACCATATCGAATGTAAGGATATATCTAATAGAAAAAATTTTTACAGCTGGGTCATTCCATATAAAATTTAGCACTTCAGTTTAAATATGCCCACTATATTTTTTTTCTGCTGAGAATGGAAAATAAGTCGACCCCTATTTTTTTATTTCACCCATAGTGGTAAATTTTTTGAGTTATGAATTTTTGAATTTTTTTTTATAAGAAGTTATGTATAACGTTACGTGAACTATTGATGGTAGAGTAGGCCAAAAAGTATTCAACAAATTGGGCTTGAATCTGACGTTGCTCTCAATCGGGACCAGGAAATAGTGTCAAAGAGAAAAAATATTATAACCCACTTGAAAACAATTTTTTTCGTTTATAAACTTTTTTTTTGTAGCGTTATACATAACTTCGTATAACTCAACAACGGTTTAAATGACCACAAACCAAATTCAAAGATACTCTTTTTCCTCAATTACAAATTGGTTCGCGAACTAGAAAATAATGAAAAAATTCAATTTTCAAAATGCCTAAAATTCAAAAATTCATAACTCAAAAAATTTACCACTAAAAAAATAGGTGTCGACTTATTTTCCATTCTCAGCAGAAAAAAAACATAGTGGGCATTTTTAAATTTTAGTGCTAAATTTCATATGGAATGACTCAGATATGATAGGGTAAGCCTAAAAATGACGTTTTTCATACTTTGAATATCGACCAGTCCGAAACCAGTGGTTATAACAATTAAATGTGTGCAAATTTGATCCTTTGATCGGCGGCCGCCGTGGTTAAGTGTTCGTCCTTCTACACCAAGTCGTGGCGGTTCGATGCCCGGCAAAAGTAACATCAAAAATTATTTAGAAAGAGAATTTTTCTAAAACGGGGTAGCCCCTCGGCAGTAGTTTGGCAAACTCTCCGGGTGTATTTCTGCCATGAGAAGCTTCTCAGCAAAAAAGCAACACACCACAAGTTGGAAAGAGAAGCTCGGCTAAAAATCTCGTTAGAGGTTATGACAACCTGTTGGTAAATTTGATCCCTTAGGACCCTAAAGAAGTGTCCCTCAAGTTTGAGCGAAATCCGAGACTAGCCAGCTTTTTGAATTAGACGTTTCCATATGGAATGTCTCAAATACCTTCCTGTTCAAACATAGGTAAATTCTTGTGTAATTTTTTCGGACGGTACTAGCTTTTAGTGCCAAATTGAGGGTTGCGTAAGTATATGGTTTGAACAGAAAATACAAATGTAAATGCTTAATTCTATAATTTTGTTTATTTTTAACCTAACAAAATAATAATAATAATAAGAAGCTTTTAATAGTTTAATATAGTAGTAGAATTCTTTATATGTACATTTTATGAATACGCACCACGATTCCACTGTTCGGTCTACAGTAGCCATCGTCACGTAGTGTCTCAGTCTGCTCACTGCCGCTCTACAACAACAACATCTTGCTCTTTGTGACTCACAACAACAAACCAAGTTCGCAAAAAAAATATAAAAAAATAAAGAAAGTGTGTGCGGGGCACACCCAGGGGAAGTTTACTTCTTTAATTTAGCAATCGCCGTCTATCACAAGCCCCGTTGTTATTTTTCGGCATATCGGTCCCTAAACGTAATCAACAAAATTATGAAAATTCATTTGTTAACATATATCGGTAATTCTATTTCTCACAAAATATCACAACCGTAATAAATTCCATTACGAAGACAAATCAAATGCAATTATGATGTAACTGCCGTTTCGCATTAAATAATAAAAATAAAAAAACATACTATATTTAAGATAATAAAAAAAATTATATGAACAAAAAGCTTAAAAAAACTTTCAATCTGTCGCGACTTGAACCGGCGACTTTATAGTTAAACAGACGAAAGTCTAACAGCTAGGCTACTTTCCTTGTTGAATGCAATGCGGAAAACATTGTATTTCACACATGGGCACACCTTTGACGATATTTCTACCACGCATCTCGGTTACTCACCACACCATATATTAACCCATAAGCGGACTAAGCTTATGCACAAGCCCGGGATTTTTTGTAGCCGAAAACTGCACTCTACTGAGGTCGGTGCAGTAACTTTATTTTCTTCGATAAATGCAAAATATATTTTTCTGGATACACAGCGCAAATTGATATTCACGTACCCCAGTACTTTCTATCAAAAATGTCTCGTGCCTATACAGCTTGTATGAGAGCAGCCTAAATTGCATGCGTAAAAACAGAACTCGATTTCCAATTTTTGTTCTGAGTGACATTTCGGTTTGGCATCCTGTATATTACCGAGATGCAAGCTTATTTCGGTTACAGCACAAAACATCGTGTGTTAGCGCAAGTTAAAGAATTGAGTTGAAGAAAAGAATTTTTGCTACGCCGAATTGCGTGCTCTTTATCGATATTCTAAAAACTGTTGGATTTACACAAATCTTAGTGCTACTTATACCATTGACATGCGACGGTTCTTATCTTGTTTACTGAAAGATGCGTTGCTTGTTATCTTGTTTGCTTATGAATGCGTCGGTTGCTATCGTAGCTATTTGGTTTTTATTGTTTACATTTGTATCTGTTTGGTTGCTATCGCATATTTCTTTATCTATATATTTATGTAGTAGCGATATTGCATTTCTATTGTTCAAATGTATTTTTATGTTTATTTGTTTTGGTTCATGATAATGCATGTGCAAAACATATTTTATTGATTAATGTGTGTATTGCATGTGTGTAGTAAATAAGTGTAAACGTCGTTAACTCGCACGAGGTGCGATTAATTAGATTGGGATGTTAGGCCTTTTAGATAAAAAAGTCGTATCCGTTTCTTAAATGATATCGGCATTTATGTTATGTTTGTTTTAAACCATCTCTCAAAATATCAAAATGTAGGTAATATGTTTCATTAAAAAGCAAATGAAACGCAATAATGATTTCACATTTCGCATTAAACAACTGAACAAAAGTAATCTAATGATTCTCCAAAAACTTCTTCTACGACCTCTATCATCCCTATGTATGCACATATGTACACACATAAAATTTCAAATTACACAAAATAGGCTTACATAAAGCTTATTCTTCTAAATATAGTGAATATACATATTTTAAATTTCTCATACATACATACCTTTAGAATTTATCGTAATTAGTCATTGATTTGACTACTAAGAAAGTAGGGAAATTCTCTTGTATGGCATTACGTTAATTGCATTTCAAACTCTCAAATAAAAGAATGGTGATTTTATACTTACAAAAAAAAAAAAAGAAAGTGTGTGCGGTGCATACCCAGGGGAAGTTTACTTCTTTAATTTAGAATTCGCCGTCTATCACGATCCACGTTGTTATCTTTCGGCATATCGGTCCCTTAACGTAACCAACAAAATTATGAAAATTAATTTGTTTACAGATATCGGTAATTCTATATCTCACAAAATATCACAACCGTAATAAATTCCACTACAAAGACAAATCAAATGCAATTATGATGTAAGTGACGTTTCGCATTAAATAATTAAAAAAAAACATTTATTTAAAAAAAAAAATTATATGAAAAAAAAAAAACAAATTAGAAAAAGTAGTAAGGCTCGAACCGGCGACCTTTGCGTGCTCATTCGCACGATTACCACATGTGCCATATCGACGTTTTTATTTTCGTGTCAAATGCCGTACTTAAGAATGTCTATGGTGCTTTTGCTATATGAGTGTGGTGTGGTGTGGTTAGTTCGTAAAATTCTACACACACGTATACCTGCATACAAAGCATCACTAGCTCTTGTAAAACGCTGTCGTTTCGCAGCAACAACATTGATATGGTTGTTGTCTTCCAATTTCGTTGCAATTTTTCTCAAATGCATGCCGCTATAGAATTAAACGTCAAAACAAATAAAAAAAGTACCTAGTCTCGAACCCGCGTCCTTTGCGTGCTCATGCGCACGCTGACCACCTGTGCCGTATAGACGTTTTCGTTTTCATGTCAAATGCCGTACTTAAGATTGTCTATGCCCAACAAACATCAAGCACCAAAAACTCAAACGTTTGAGAAAACATCTATTCTCAATTTTTTCTCAAATGTTGTTTATATAACAGGATTATTTGTTGAACTATATTAATTAAAAAAGTATTAAGTAAAATTTAATTGCATAAATGGAAACTCGCTTTTTATGAAAATGGGTATTTGTTTGCATTATTGGCATCTATGAATAAATATTTCAATGAGAACATGTGGATCCCATTTCGATCCACTCCGCTCAGTTTGAGAAACGTTTGAAAATTCGGCCGTTCTCAATTTAACAATCAGGGAAAATACCATATTAAAAATGAGCCTTTTAAATGCTATCAACGGTTATTTCGCCTCAAATTGAAAACGAACGTTTGAGATTTGAGAAGATGATTGGTTCTCAAATGCATCTCAAATTGAGATTAGCTAAAAATGTTTGTTGGGTGGTGCTTTTGCTATATGGGTGTGGTGTGGTGTGGTTAGTTCGAAAAATTCCACACACACATATACGTACATGCATACAAAGCATCACTAGCTCGTGTAAAACGCTGTCGCTTCGCAACAACAACATTCATATGATTGTTGTGTTCCAATTTAGTTGCAGTTTTTCTCAAATGCATGCCGCTATAGAAGTAAACTTCAAAAAGCATTGCAATATTATTCTTGGAATAGGAATACCATTCATTTCACGCTGGCTGGTGGCGCATGCGTTTATGGCTACATACGCATATATGTACGCACATTAGGATGATTCAAATTAAACAATTTTTTTTTTTCGGTCTTACCCCCTGAAACTGCAGGTATTGATGCGAAAATAAACCTTGGGAAACATTAGCGCTCTAACTTAACCCTTAGGGGTGGCTATTTTGTTTCGCCCTTTCCCTTACATTTTGTATGAAAGAAAAGGGTATTTTTTTCAAAGTTATTATACCTTTCATGTACATGAAATGGTATTATAACTTTGGTCCGATGTTTGTAAATATGAGAAGAAGAAGAGATAGACCCATCAATAAGTATACCGAAATGATCAGGATGACGAGATGAGTTGATTTAGCCATGTCCGTCTGTCCGTCTGTCCGTCTGTCTGTCTGTCTGTTTGAACGCAAACTAGTCCCTCAGTTTTTGACATATTTGGCTGAAATTTGGTATGCGGCCACCATTTTCCAATATAGGAATCATTTGTCGGAACCAGCAAGATCGGACCAATATAACATATAGCTCCCATACAACCGATTATTCCGATAAACGGATTTTGGGCTATAACTCCTGTAATTAAACACGAAGGAACGTGAAATTTTGTAAGTATTGCTATTTTTATATGTGAAATATCGATGCTGAAAATCATAGAGATGGGATAAATATTTCACATAGCTCCCATACAATCGATTATTCCGATAAACGGATTTTGGGCTATAACTCCTGTAATTAAACACGTAGGAACGTGAAATTTTGTAAGTATTGCTATTTTTATATGTGAAATATCGGTGTTGAAACTCATAGAGATGGGATAAATATTTCACATAGCTCCCATACAATCGATTATTCCGATAAACGGATTTTGGGCTATAACTCCTGTAATTAAACACGTAGGAACGTGAAATTTTGGACGTATTGCTATTTTTATATGTGAAATATCGATGTTGAAAATCATCGAGATTGGATAAATATTTCACATAGCCCCCATACAATCGATTGTTCCGATAAACGGATTTTGGTAGATAACTCCTGTAATTATATAGGTAGGAACGTGAAATTTTGGAAGTATCGCTATTTTTATATGCGAAATATCGATGTTGAAAATCATTGAGATGGCATAAATATTTCACATAGCTCCCATACAATCGATTATTCCGATAAGCGGATTTTGGGCTATAAGTCCTGTAATTAAACACATAGGAACGCGAAATTTTGGAAGCATCGCTATTTTTATATGTAAAATATCGATGTTGAAAATCATTGAAATGGGATAAATATTTCACATAGCCCCCATACAATCGATTGTTCCGATAAACGGATTTTGGTAGATAACTCCTGTAATTATATCGGTAGGAACGTGAAATTTCGTAAATGTTGCTATTTTAGAATGTGGAATGTCGATGTTAAAAATCAATGAGATTGGACCAATATAACACATCGTCCCCATATAATCGATAGCTCCGATAATTTCGGTATGAGCTAAAGTTAAATTCACACAGGCTGTACTGGGGATCAAACAGTGAAAATCGTGACGGTTATTCATGAAAGGTATTTAGCCTTCGGCACAGCCGAAGACAGCTTTCCTTACTTGTTTTTTTTTTTTAATTTTTGAAACCTTTCAAAATATTTTAAGATGCTCTTAAAGCTGAAGCTTTGAAGTGTCCAAAATGCTTATCCATGTGAGCTTATCTTAACTATTAAAATAATTACAGCCATCTAAAATTTACTAGATTTTATACGTGTTACTGTGTATGTGTGTGGATTAGTAAAAAAATCAGTCATTTTTAAATGGCTGTAATTATTTTAGTTGTTAGGATAATCGCTCATGGCTTAGCATTTTGGAAGCTCCAGCTTTAAGAGTATGTAAAAATATTAAAAAAAAATTTCAAAAATTAAAAGAAAATATACTTTGAAAAAATGCCATTTTCTTCCTTACAAAATGTATGGGAAAGGGCAAAAAAATAGCCAACCCTAAGGGTTAAGTTAGAGCGCTAATTTTTTGCAAGGCTTATTTTCTTATCAATACCTAACTTTTTAGGGGGTAAGACCAAGTCGACATTTTTTTTAATCACCCTAACGCACATACATACGTTCAGTTGTATTTGATTTTATTTTTTAATTGCGCTGCATATTCGTTCTGGCGACTGTTTTTTGGCTTAGTTTAATAATAATTCTTTCGAGTAATTTTTTGTGATTCCAGGAAAAATGTTGTCTTAGAAAGTATGACGTTATTGTTGTAGCGCTCATTAGGTTGAAAGCGCTGGTTATCCCTGGTCTACATTATCTCGGCTCAATCCATATATCGGTGTTCACAAGTAGTAACAGTAGAGATTCAAAGTAGAGCAATCACTTTGACTTGGTCGGATTCTCTTTCGTTAATATCTCGTTAACTATTGTAGTGATATATGTATTTGTTTACCACGATGGATTTTTTTAATGAATGTATTGTTTTTTCTTCAAATTTTATTATTGCGGTTGGTTTTTTAATTTTTTGTAATAGTAGGCTAGTAGGCTCTGGGTAAGGAATAACAACATAACAAAAAGCGAATAAAAACTGCAGTTAGGCCACTTACAAATGTACACAGCAATAGCCTAGTGGTTAGGTGAAGCTACATCACGCTGGAACCCGCTATGAAAAAATTCAAATTTGCACTTTTGTCAACTACAAACGACGAGTTTGATTGTAGTGAAATTCATTTTTTTTTGTAGTTCTTATAGTTACTCCGAAAATATAATACTTTGTGCGGAAACCAAGCAAACTAAATAAATTTGATTTTTTTTGTTGAAATATGTTTTAAATCGTTTGTAGGTTTTATCCGAAAAAAATTTTTTTTTTGCTCCAAAGGTTTCGGAGATATCGCCAAATGCACATCACGCTGGAACCCGCTTAGAAAATATTCAAAATTTTTTTGCATTTTTGTGAACTACAAACGACGAGATTGATTGCAGTGAAATTCGTTTTTTTATCCAAAGGTTTCGGAGATATCGCCTAATGCATATCACTCTTGAACCCGCTTTGAAAAAAATCAAACTTGTTTTGCATTTCTGCGAACTACAAACGACGAGATGGATTGTAGTGAAATTCATTTTTTTTGCTGCAAAGGTTTCGGAGATATCGACTAATGCATATCATTCTGGAACTCGCTTTGGAAAAATTCAAACTCTTTTGCATTTTTGTGAACTACTAACGACGAGATTAATTGTAGTGAAATTCATTTTTTTTTGCTCTAAAGGTTTCGGAGATATCGCCTAATACATATCACTCTGGAACCCGCTTTGAAAAAATTCAAACTTGTTTTGCATTTTTGTGAACTAAAGACGACGAGATTGATTGTACTGAAATTTATTTTTTTTGCTCCGAAGGTTTCGGAGATATCGCCTAATGCATATCAAAACAAGTAAGGAAAGCTGTCTTCGGCTGTGCCGAAGGCTAAATACCTTTCATGAATAACCGTCACGATTTTCACTGTTTGATCCCCAGTACAGCCTGTGTGAATTTAACTTTAGCTCATACCGAAATTATCGGAGCTATCGATTATATGGGGACGATGTGTTATATTGGTCCAATCTCATTGATTTTTAACATCGACATTCCACATTCTAAAATAGCAACATTTACGAAATTTCACGTTCCTACCGATATAATTACAGGAGTTATCTACCAAAATCCGTTTATCGGAACAATCGATTGTATGGGGGCTATGTGAAATATTTATCCCATTTCAATGATTTTCAACATCGATATTTTACATATAAAAATAGCGATGCTTCCAAAATTTCGCGTTCCTATGTGTTTAATTACAGGACTTATAGCCCAAAATCCGCTTATCGGAATAATCGATTGTATGGGAGCTATGTGAAATATTTATGCCATCTCAATGATTTTCAACATCGATATTTCGCATATAAAAATAGCGATACTTCCAAAATTTCACGTTCCTACCTATATAATTACAGGAGTTATCTACCAAAATCCGTTTATCGGAACAATCGATTGTATGGGGGCTATGTGAAATATTTATCCAATCTCGATGATTTTCAACATCGATATTTCACATATAAAAATAGCAATACGTCCAAAATTTCACGTTCCTACGTGTTTAATTACAGGAGTTATAGCCCAAAATCCGTTTATCGGAATAATCGATTGTATGGGAGCTATGTGAAATATTTATCCCATCTCTATGAGTTTCAACATCGATATTTCACATATAAAAATAGCAATACTTACAAAATTTCACGTTCCTACGTGTTTAATTACAGGAGTTATAGCCCAAAATCCGTTTATCGGAATAATCGATTGTATGGGAGCTATGTGAAATATTTATCCCATCTCTATGATTTTCAGCATCGATATTTCACATATAAAAATAGCAATACTTACAAAATTTCACGTTCCTTCGTGTTTAATTACAGGAGTTATAGCCCAAAATCCGTTTATCGGAATAATCGGTTGTATGGGAGCTATATGTTATATTGGTCCGATCTTGCTGGTTCCGACAAATGATTCCTATATTGGAAAATGGTGGCCGCATACCAAATTTCAGCCAAATATGTCAAAAACTGAGGGACTAGTTTGCGTTCAAACAGACAGACAGACAGACGGACAGACGGACAGACGGACAGACGGACATGGCTAAATCAACTCATCTCGTCATCCTGATCATTTCGGTATACTTATTGATGGGTCTATCTCTTCTTCTTCTCATATTTACAAACATCGGACCAAAGTTATAATACCATTTCATGTTCATGAAAGGTATAAAAAGGCAGAATTCAGCAATTTGAAAGCACTAGAAGTACTTTTCCTACAACTGACTGGAAATTCGTTAAGTGGACACGCGATTTTTCACAATGACGAGAAACCCATTTTTTGGTAGGTTAGGGTTACGTTCAAGTGGCTGCCGCAGAGGCACACTTGGGCCAGTTTCGAAAGCCCCGTTGTGATACCACCAACACTAGGAAAGTGAGCCCCGGGACCCGGCCATATGGAAAATCTCTGAGTTGTTGGGATTTTCCACATAGCAGAATGCCGGGACTGACACTCCCAAACCGACACCGTTACTCCTCCTCGAACCACTTATATGACTTTATGAAGGCCATCAAGTCCTTATGTCCAGTTCCGCGATCTGGCTTAGGCTATCCAGGAAGGTAACTCCCAAAAAGCGCGTTCTCTCGCCGCTTAAAGCCGGGCAGTTACTGATGAGGTGCTTCACCGTTTCCCCTTCCTTATCATCTTTGCAGCTCCTACAGCATCGTCGGTAGGGCGCACTCAGCCCTTCTGCGTGCCTACCAATAAGGCAGTGCCCAGTTAAAACACCTATTAATATGGAGATTTCTCTCCTTCTTAGGGCGTGAATGCCGCTAGATCTTTTATGATCCCATTTTGGCCAGGTTTCCTTGGATGACCGCACCCGGGAATTGTTGCCACCTTTCGTTGGCTTGACGGAGTGTGTACTCCTGCATCATTAGCTTGCATGTGTCAAACGGCATACCTAAGCGCTCTTTCTCCCGGAGAACCTGCTTGATCGTACCCTGCCTAGCAAGTTCGCCTGCCTGTGCCCGGGACCCATGTGAGGTTCACGCGGCTCTGTTGGGCCATCTCTTGAAGAGATCGACGACAGCTGAGCGTCAGTTCAGAGTTGAACGAATAAGAGCAAAGAGCTTTGATGGCCGCCTGGCTGTCGCTGAAAATAACGATGTCCTCGCCGATAGCGCGTTTGCTTATCCAAATCGTGGCATCCAAGATTGCTGAGACTTCAGCCTGGAAGACGCTATAGTGATCAGGTAGTCTGAAGGAGAGCATGATAGGTCGGATAATTGCAGTGTAGATCCATCTGTATATTTTGGGGCTGAGACCCCACTTTTTGCCAATGGATCTTTTGCATGTGTAAAGTGCAACACACGCCTTTCTCTACCACCGAAGAATATTTTTCTTCCAGTTTAACTTCCTTTCCAGAACTGTGCCCAAGAATTTGGCTTTATCAGCCATGTTCAGGCTCACGCCATTAAGTTGTGGTAGGTCCAGCGGTGGTATTTTGTACCGGTTGGTGTAGAGAACGAGTTCCACTTTTCTCGGGTTGATACTAAGTCCGCATCGAGAGGACCATGACGAAACTTCACGCCGTGAGATCTAGAGACATTCACGCCCTAAGAAGGAGATAAATCTCCATATAAATAGGTGTTTTAACTGGGCACTGCCTTATTGGTAGGCACGCAGAAAGGCTGGGTGTGCCCTACCGACGATGCTGTAGGAGCTGCAAAGATGATAAAGAAGAAGAAACGGTGAAGCACCTCATCAGCAACTGCCCGGCTTTAAGCGGAGAGAGAACGCGCTTTTTGGGAGTTCCCTTCCTGGATAGCCTAAGCCAGATCGCGGAACTGGACATAAAGGACTTGATGGCCTTCATAAAGTCATATAAGTGGTTCGAGGAGGAGTAACGAAACCTTTAGAGCAAACAAGAGTTTTTCGGATAAAAAACTGCAAACGATTTGAAACATATTTCAACAAAAAAAACTGAAATTTACTTCATTTGCTTGGTTTCTGCACAATATTTTGTATTTTCGGAGTAACTATAAGAGCTCCAAAAAAAATTTACTACAATCAATTTTGTCGCTTGTAGTTGTAGGAAACCTACCTCTAGTGCTTTCAAATTGCTGAGTTTTGCCTTTTTGGTCATGCGTTAGCGATTACTCCGAAACCTTTGGACCAAAAAAATCGTTTTCGTACGTTTTTACGTACAGCCTAATAAAATTACAACAACCACATGAAAACTTGCAAATTTGTTTGCAAATATCTCTTTAGAGAAGCAAAATATTAAAAAACCGCTTCCGGATTCGTGATCCTGAGGCCAAACCCTGTCTTTCAAGCTTTCTCTCATAATGTTAGCTAATTATTAGCAGTTCACTCCTAAAGGAAACAAATACCAAAAATATTTCGGATAAAAAACTACAAACGATTTAAAACATATTTCAACAAAAAAACAAACTGAAATTTACTTCATTTGCTTGGTTTCTGCACAATATATTGTATTTTCGGAGTAACTATAAAAGCTACAAAAAAATGTCACTACAATTAATTTTGTCGTTTGTAGTTGTAGGACAAGCGTTAGCGATTACTCCAAAACCTTTGGAGAAAAAAAACTTTTTCGGATAAAAACTACAAACGATTTAAAACATATTTCAACAAAAAAAACTAATCAAAAATTAAAATACCCTAGTACTATTAAAAAGTACAGCAGGTAAGAACAATTTTCGAGCTAAGCTCCAATAAGAAACATTCATAATTGATACATAAGTACACACCATAGGTAGAACTAACAAACAATAAACAAAAAAGTGATATGAAGGAATGTAAATAGAAAACCTCAGTGGTCTTCTGCATAAATATGCACGCCTAATAATAAACTCATATTCCGTGTATCATATGTAAAATATGTCGCGGCCTTATGTCTAAAGGTATGAAATTGGCACGCTTATAAGAAAGTTGACTTAGAAATACTAAAGGGCATCGTAGCTGATTTATTAAAAGCAATTGCTTTAACCGCTTCCGTGCAGACACAATAGTTCTGTGTCCGAAAAGCCATCTGATGTGGAGCCTGGAAACTCCGAAACGCGTCATGGTCTCCATCGCCGTGTAAATCTTTGTCAACTTTCTCTAAGTATCAAAATTCATAAAATTTCGTAACATCAAAAATTAGAATACCCTAGGTTACTAAACTTTCTGCTAGTATCGTGCACTTAAAAGTTGTTCACTACACACTTCAATGTTTTAACCAGAAATACATTGCCCAGTTTTTCTGGGTCTTACAACTCACCTTGTCGGTATATGGTGGTACTTAGCCTTTCCTTTCTTGGGTTAATACACTTTCGCCCTCTCTTCACGTGGTTCACTGCTCTGCTTTAGAGTCTTTCGCTCAGTCACTCATGCGTTTCGATATATTGACATGGACACAGTTGGCACTATTCGCTTTTTGTTGCACTGCCCAGCTTATCAGGGACTCTCTCGTTTTTCCTTTTTTAACCTTTTGGGGGATCGCATTTACCTTTACCACCGGGGGAAACTGTTCGCTTAACAGCTTTTCCGCACCGGCATGCTTCTTTAGGGATGGTCACACTCTTCCACTTGTGCCAAAGGTGACTTGTGGTCGCTAATTACGACAAAGTGCTGATGGACTGGGTGGCTTTGACTCTAGGATACGTTGTCTACTATGTTTGTATCTGGGAGCTGCGAGAAGGCAGAAGAAAACCACACACACAAATGGAATATGTATATATTACCTCGTGTTGACGAATCCAACTGGAACTGCGCGGTTTGGGTGCTGCTGCTACTTCCACCCGGTCAAACGGCCAATCAGGGGGGCATCCATTAGTAGATTACACGACACTTTTTCTGGCAAAATTATGCACAACTTATCCCTTTTTTAATTTTTATCTTCTTTTTTATTGTGTTGCAATGCTAGCTGTCAAAAGGGTAAACAAACCCTACTTCTACTTCCAATGCTCATTCACAATGGAGTATCGTGAAATTGGGGCACTTCCAGTGCGACTTGGCAATTGTTATTATAATAGTGGAATTCAGGCTGGATGGTTAGTGGACGCGAAATATGTTAGTGGACAAGTTGGCACGAGGAAATAACACCTTAGCAGCTCGAAGGACCACGTTCGAGCGGGGACAAACTTAAGGGGCCGGGATTCCTCTTGAATTGCGAAAACGGGGAACGTGTTGAGCCGTTCCTTAAAACATTCACTGCCAAAATCACTCACCCACTTGTCCAACAACAATAAACACTCAAAACACTTTTAGATGTATCTATGTACACGGAAAAATTAAATGTGGGAAAACACAACACTCACCTGGATTGTCGCTGATGATAGAATAGGAAGGGTTTTTGGATAGAAACGCCGCTTAAATAGCCCTCATCCGATGGTGGCGCCAGGTTACGGGATCGGATTGTAAGGTATCAAGAAAATTTAATTTAATTTAATTTTAGGGTAAATTTAACGAAAAGGAGGGCAAATAAAGAAAGGGAGAGGATTTAAAGAAAGGGGGAAGATATAAAGCAAGGGAAATAATATAAAGGCAGGGAGCGACATCTCCAGGTGAGGTTTGTGGCGGTAATGCAGACTTTAACAGATACATTTTGTTCTTCTCCAAGAAGGAACTAACAAAAATCACCCATCCAGGTTCCTTCCAATGTCCTTGATATGCAAAAGGAATTTTCTTTTATATCTTGGTGGAAACGCTCACCGTGCTCATCGCTTTCATCCACCAGGTTGTCAGTGAAGTAGTCCCTATGGGAATGGATGAAATAAATTTTTAAGGACATATTTACGCCTAGGAAGAAATATAATAACTGCATAGGTAGGTAGGTAGAAGTGGCTGCCGCAAAGGCACACCTAGGCCAGTAATAAAAGGCCCGTTGTGATACCACCCAGTGCTGTCGGGACTCTCCATATAGCCGAAACCCGGGACTGACACTCCTAACCGACACCGCTACCCCTCCTCGAACCATTTTGATAACTTGATGAAGGCCATCAAGTCCTTTATGTCTAGCTCCGTGACCTGGCTTAAGCTAACCAGGAAGGGAACTCCCAGAGAGCGCCTTCTCGCTCCGCTTAAGGCCGGGCAGTTGCAGATGAGGTGCTCCACCGTTTCCTCTTCCTCATCATCTTTGCAACTCCTGCAGCATCGTCGGTAGGGAACGCCTAGCCTTGCTGCGTGCCTACCAATAAGGCAGTGCCCGGTTAAAACACCTATTAATATGGAGATTTCCTTCCTTTTTAGGGCGTATATGTGTCTAGATCTTTTAAGATCGCATTTTGGCCAGGTTTGCTTGGATATCCGGCACCCTGGCGCTTGTAGCCATCTTTCGTTGGCTTCGCGGAGTGTATGCTCCTTCAGCATTAGCTTGCACGTGGCAAACGGCATACCTATGCGCTCTTTATCTTGAAGAATCTGCTTGGTCGTGCCCTGCCTGGCAAGTTCGTCTGCCCTACAGTTTCCCTCAATGTCCCTGTGTCCCGGGACCCATGTGAGGTTCACGCGGTTCTGTTGGGCCATCTCTTGAAGAGATCGACGACAGCTGAGCGTCAGTTCAGAGTTGAACGAGTAAGAGCCAAGGGATTTGATGGCCGCTTGGCTGTCGCTGAAAATACAGATATCCTGTCCGATGGTGCGTTAACCTATCCAAGTCACGGCGTCCATGATTGCTAAAACTTCAGCCTAGAAGACGCCGCAGTGATCAGGTAGTCTAAAGGAGAGTTCTAGGTCCAAATCCCTTGAGTAAACCCCTCCTCCGACTCTGCCGTCTAACTTCGATCCGTCGGTGTATACAAAAGTGCCGCCATTAGTAGCGGGACACCGATCTATGTTCTCCCAGTCTTCCCTGCTGGGAATGTTTATTCTAAAACAACAATCTCCGACTGTTGTGGTCGCACACCGATCTGTGCTCAGAGGGAGAAAGCTGTAAGATCTTAGAATACAGGAGTGTCCAATAGTGCTTGCGCCCCAGACGGACGTTTACCTTAGACGCACAGCCGATGCTGCTGCTGCCCGGTACCCTTCCAGATCGAGTGGCAAAAAGCCAAGAATGGCCTGGAGAGCTTCATTGGGCGTTGTTCTTAACGCCCCGCTTATACAGATCATGCTCGATCTGTGGACTTTCCCTAACAGATTTAGGTTTGTTGCCTTTCTTAGCGCAGGCCACCATACCACGACTCCGTACAGCATAATTGGCTGGATTATCGCAGTGTAGATCCATCTGCAAATTTTGGGGCTGAGCCCCCATTTTTTGCCAATGGCTCTTTTACACGTGTAAAGTGCAATGCACGCTTTCCTCTGGCGCTGGATGACATTCTCCTTCCAGTTAAGCTTTCTATCTAGAACTGTGCCTAGGAATTTGGCTTTGTCAGCTTCCTGCTGACCCAGGTCGTAAGACCACCAGTGGGGTCTATGTTTGCCGCGTGGTTTTGGTACTGGACAAGCCTGCTCTAGGGCATTTGAGAGCGCCGTTGTAAAGGTCGTTACCAGATCATCCAGTTCTCCCACTGATGAGGGGGCTTGTGGAGGTAATACTGGTAGGTCCCTAGCTAATATTTGGTTATGTAGCTGCCAGTTAGTGTTGCGTGGATTTCGTTTCATAACTGGCTGCTCAACAATAAAGTCTAACACAATTTCTATGTACCGATGGTCAGAAAATGAATGCTCATCAAGAACACGCCATTTTCTGACCCACTCATAAGCGCCTTCGCTACAAACAGTGAGGTCTATAACCTCCCTACGAGCTTTAGTTATAAAAGTAGGCTCGTTACCCACGTTACAAACCACCAGGTTAGTTGTTAGTAGGTAGTCAAACAGAGACTCGCCCCTAGCGTTAATATCGGAGCTTCCCCACTGGACGTGATGAGCATTAGCGTCAGCTCCAATAATAAGATGGCACGTACAGAAATTATCCACCAGATCTTTCACCTCCTTTTGTGGAGGAGGTTCTTCGGCGTCATAGGGCATATAGACCGACGCCATCGTTAGGCTGGTGCTGCCGACTGTTAAGCTGGCAGCTGTAACGTCACCATTTGAGTAGTTGGGTAATAGAAAGGTGTTTAGCTCAGACTTTACCAAAATACAGGTTCTGACCTTGCCCTCATCATTAGCTTGGATGAGCTTGTACCCTTTAGTCCCCAATCCACAGATCCTAGAGCTATTGACCCAGGGCTCTTGGATAAGGACCACGTCTACGTCGCCTTTAGAAAGACGACTGCTTAAAACAGCCGAGGCTGCTTTAGATTTGTGCAGATTTATCTGAAGCACCACCAACATGAGAGAGCTCAGACTTCCCTGCCGCCAGCGTGTCGTCGAGGTCTGGCCTGTTCCGGGGGCTGTCTCTCAACGAGGAGTTGTTCAGAGCACCTGCACGATTTGGCGTGGCGGGATCCCTGCTGTCTGAAGCAGCATCAACGTTAGTGTGTTTAGCCACGATCGTGACGTCGAGGCCTTCTTCGTCAAGCAGGCTTTCTTCTATCGCCGAGTTGTTCGCAGCACCATCGCAATTTGACGTGGCGGATAACATACTTTCCGCGTCGGACTCCTCTGCTTCCCCTTCCGATGCCTCGATCTCCGAGTCCTCCGGAGCGTCCGGAATAGCAGCGCGCTGTGCATCGCCACGGTATACGTGGATCACGATCTGACCCAAGCCGTAATGCACTCGTCCGTTGCACCGTTTAAGGGGCTCGAGCGCCTCCTTATTCAGAGTGATAACCACCTGTCTATTGGGCCCAACCACATCATCGACCAGATTGACGCCCCAATCCTGCGTCGGGAGAGACGGATTCCAGCATCTCAAGAATATTCTCGGGTTCTGCAGGGACGGCAGGAATCCATGCCCTTGCCCTTGGCCGAGCAGGAATGTCCTTCCAGTCGACGACATCTAGTCTTGCCCCGGGGTAGACTTCACCCAGTCTTGCAACTGCTGCCTTATACAGTGCGACAGTTCTTGCATCCTCGCACGCGAATATTTTGATCTGACCTTGGTGCCAGCCCGCGTCAGTACCTCGCGGCGGACTACCCGGAGACTCACGCATTAAGTCGAGGAGGGCCCTGCCCATTTCATTCCGGACATACAGCCACCGGTCTTTGGGGATGGACCAACGGTCGTTACCTCGGTCAATGAAACCTATAAGGATTCTGTCCTTGGTTACTTCAGCAAAGCTGAGTTTTCCCACTACGGGGTTGACCTGATGCCGCTTCGGATGGGGGTTTACCTCTCCGTCCGATCTCTGGCGTTTGAAGGGATTACCGTTTACCCTCTTAGGCACATAGGGCCTCTGGAAATTTGGTATCAGAGCTTTCGCTTCCTCCACCATCTTCCTTTCTTCCGGCGACAGCTTCTCCTGCGATGCTCCCTCATATTTTTTAAGGATCCTTGCGGCCTTTCTTTTATCCCAGTACGCAAAGCGTCGGGGAGATGCCTCTTGGGGGGGGGATTCAGACTCGTAGTTGCCATCGCGGTCTCTCCCTTTGCGGCGTCGTCCTTCTCTTTCGAAACTCTGAAACCAGGTCGTGAGACCATTGCCCCAGATGTGAGGAGATTGGGTTTCGTACCAGCGCTTGATGGAAGTTTAGCTTCCGCCGTTTTCTGCTTGCCTGCGTAGGCAGCCGCACTGCTGCTTGCTCCCATCAAGTCACTCTTACTTGATAGCAGTTTGGGGGATGACTGACCCGTAGTTTCCATCGCTGTCGGCCTCCCAGTTAACTTTGAGGCGGAGTTTGTCCTCCGGCGTTGTATTTTCGCTTGCTCCAGCATAGTTTTTCTCTGCTGCGGAGTAAACGAAGTCGTTAATTGCTTTGTATTTTGTGTGTTCTTCATCTTGTTCGTACGACTCCTCGCCGGACAAGGCCAGCTTAGGGTCAAGGGTAGTGTAAGGGGAAGTGTGTCGTCCGCCGCGGCAGAGCCCCATACCGCGGTAAGACCATAGTTACTCCCTGAGGCGGCCCGGTATCAGTGAGGCTCCGTTCGACTACAGCCACGGTTTGCCTCCCGCCTGCAAACGTCCAATGGGCACGGTATCGCATAACACCCTGGATTGGGAGGGAAAAGTTTTGCACATTTATATAGCGAGCCGCTTGCTTCAAGACAGACACTCGCTTACAGCCGCACCTCATGGTGTACAGACGCTGCGAAAAAGACCCCGGTGAGCCCTTAAACCAAGTATGTCAGAGTGGCCCCACCGGGGCTCCCTCTCTTTCTGCCGCGAGCCTCGTCCACCGGAAGAGCTGAATGAAAACTGGCGTCATTGAAAAGTTTTATAATTTGAAGGCCCACAAAGGCACTTTCTTTTAGTTTGGAATCAGCGTAAAATTCTACATAGGAATCATGCATCAAAGGTCGAGGATATTTTTTTCTGTCGGGTAGTGTTATATGAATTTTTCAAGAAGAACATAGTGCTACAAAAAAAAAACAAAATTGAATACACTTTTAAAGCGACTTAGTAGAGATTGTCGAGTCTGGTCGAATTATACACGAAACGCCCTTTAACAGATTGTAACACCCCCAAAATCTGGTTTAAGGCCAAAACCCCGTTTTTTCAGTTTCTTCGTAAAAAAAATTCATTAAAACCCCAATTTACAACCGATTTAAAAATTTAATGTTACTTTCGAAATATATATAGGTTTTATTCACTTGAAAAAATTATGATACGTTTTTTAGGCCAGAATTTTAGGAAATTTCATCCGGTTTTGAAGTAATTGTTTTGGCACTAATTGACAATGAATGTTATTTTTTGGTTATATAACATCGAGAGGCAAGGACTTCAAGCTTTCAAGATATGCAGCATAATCCAAAATCTAATTTTTTTGGAGTCAAGCGCCCTACAAGTGTACTTTGTGTAAGAAGGCGGGCCGTTTTGAAAATCACCCAAGTAATCTTGGCTTGCGTCATAATGACGCTTAACCGCCTAGGCGATTTTGGCCGTTTTATATCAAAGCACGCCAGTCATTCCTTTTTAGCGATAACTGACGCCAATTGGAAACCCCAAGGGAGTTCAAGCAGTCTGCCGTTGGGGACCCTAAAGGATCAATTTCACACCCTTTTTTAGAGCCAGGACCCCGGACCCTACTTTTTCAAAAAAAGTACCATTTTTGACCCTTTTTTACTTTCAACTGCAATGAAATGCATTTTTGTCGTTTATGTCGGGAACTCTTGCCGATTTCTAAATGTCTTGCCTAACTGAAGTCTTACTACTGGCAACGCTGTATCATGTGACAACTCCGTCATATGTAAGTATGTATAGATTAGGGTGATTTAATAAAAAAATTTAGTTTTTTTGGGTCTTACCCCTTCAAAGTTAGTAAATGATGAGAAAAATAGCCTGCAACTTACCCTTTGCCTACTTAAAATAGCCCTTAACCGTCTATGCAATTTTGGCTGTCCTTTAGGGGTCGCTTTTTCGCCCTTTCCCATAATTTTTTTACGGGAAAAAATGAAATTCTTTTAAAAGCGAGTTTTCTTATAATTTTTTAAACCCTTTGCAAAAACAAATCCTTAAAATGGTGGTTTTTAAGTTTAAAAAACTTTTTACATTATGCGATTATCATCTATTATATTAATAGGCTAACAAATTTTACATATAAATCATTGCCAAGCTTAAACCCATACTAAATATGCATAAATATTTATGAAATGCATATGGATTTGTTGGCATACCTCTAAGGCAGTGCACAATTATCTAATATATAACCAATACTGCTTCATTTATCTGTAATAAGCGAATGAAAATTTTTCATGCAGCTTAAATTGGTTATCTGACAATCAATTTGTAAATAAAGCGATAGCCCAGTGAGAAGCGTTAGGGGGTAGTGGTCGAGCGGTTGATGGTTCGAGTACAGTTAGTTACACAGCTATAGGCCAAAATTTTTTTCTTTTTTGTCATTGAAAATTGTTTATATTTTTTATATATTTTTATATTTCTAATCTTGACTTTTTAATATTTTTATAAACAATATTTTTATGTTTGTGATCTCTATTTTCGAGAAGAAAAAAATTTGGTGCGAATATTTTTAGTTTACGGAAAGCCATGTGAAATAATAATTTTATATCATAAATATACATACATACCACCCATTATAGAAATGCTATAACCGCTTATACAATTTCTTTTTTCTTTTTTTTTTTTTGGTAAATATTTCAAAAAATTACCATAAATATAAGTCTGACTGCTCTAATTTTTGAAGATGAAAGCTGCAATTTGCGAATTTTTTTTCAAATTCTATCGATTGAGATAGAGTTGCTGATAAATTCCTTAATTAATGTATAAAAATCGACAAAATATTTTATGGATACTACGTTATTTTGAACTAAACCAAGTGATGAGCGGAAATCTTAAATTTTACTGAAGACAACAAATAATTTCTTTTCAAATGTATATATGTATTAACTTTTAAAAGGGCAGATTTGCAACCCGAGCCCCAAACAAGTCTAGACCAAATTGAATAGAATTTTTTTAAAAATCAATATACATTTTTTTTTCTTTAAATCAAAAGAAAAATCCATATAAAGTGTCTTTTAAATATTGCTAAGTTATGGTTAAAGAAAAAAGCTAGAAAACCCTCACACTTTTTTTGACCTAACCAGAATTTTTAATTTACCCCCACTAAAAAGTTTTAAAACCACGCCATGTATAATACATTTTTTTAAAATACAACCCATACTTCTCTAAATTGAATGTGTAACTATTTTCGTTCTCTCGCTCATTAATACTCTTTAATATTACACGAACTCATATTTCCAAATTTCCACCCCTTCAAAATAAACGTCAAGCCAATTTCATACTCATATCTATTTATATACACATATACATATATGCGTAAACACTCCAATTCTCTCGCTCATTGAGTTCAAACAGTAGATTCGGTGTTGAACTCATATGTATATTGAAATGTTACACTCCAAATAGATGGCGTCGGCGCGAATAGCCAATTTGTTTCCGCATGAGAGTTGCCCCAATATGTGTTGTTATGTACCAAAGTATTAAAAAAAATGACAATTTGTTTTTCTCATATCTCGCACGCTTTATTATAAACGAAAATAGTTTAAAAATAAAATTTTTAGAAAAGAAGCAATCAATGTTTTAACTTTCTGTATTGAAATTCATCAAGAAAAAAAAAATGAGATTGAAATAGATACACCCATTGCCGTCAATTCTATATAATATGAAAATTTGCCTTTTTAAAAAAATAAAAATCAAACATCTTTTTCGTAGAATTCTATAATAAAAATGAGATAACTATCATCGCCTTATATTCCAAAGTTTTAATAAACAAATGAAAAACTAAAAATTTTATATTGTTGTGCCATAAAATCATGAAAAAATTTAATTTTCAATTACATATACTTATAATAAAATGTAATTTAACTATACAATTTTTTGGGAAAACGTTATCAAAATTATATTTTTCCATAAAGCTCTAATATGTATGTATATCTATTATATTAATAGGCTAACAAATTTTACATATAAATAATTGCCAAGCTTAAACCCATACTAAATATGCATAAATATTTATGAAATGCAAATGGATTTGTTGGCATACCTCTAAAGCAGTGCACAATTATCTAATATATAACCAATACTGCTTCATTTCTCTGTAATAAGCGAATGAAAATTTCTCATGCAACTTGAATTGGTTATCTGACAATCAATTTGTAAATAAAGCGATAGCCCAGTGGGAAGCGTCAGGGGGTAGTGGTCGAGCGGTTGATGGTTCAAGTACAGTTACAGCTATCGGCCAAAATTTTTTCTTTTTTGTCATTGAAAATTTTTTATATTTTTTATATATTTTTATATTTCTAATCTTGACTTCTTAAAATTTTTATAAACAATATTTTTATGTTATGATTTCTCATTTCGAGAAAAAAAAATTTGGTGCGAATATTTTTAGTTTACGGAAAGCCATGTGAAATAATAATTTTAGATCATAAATATACATACATACCACCCATTATAGAAATGCTATACAATTTCTTTTTTTTTTTTTGGTAAATATTTCAAAAAATTACCATTAATATAAGTCTGACTGCTCTAATTTTTGAAGATGTAAGCTGCAATTTGCGAATTTTTTTCAAACATAGTGGTCTGTTTATTCAATTTCTGTAGATTATTTCGATAAATTTCACGATTTCTATCGATTGAGATAGAGTTGCTGATAAATTCCTTATTTAAAGTATAAATATCGAAAACTAATTTTATGGATACTTAAATTTTTAACTAAACCAAGTGATAAGCGGAAATCTTAAATTTTACTGAAGACAACAAATAATTTCTTTTCATATGTACCTATATATGTATTAACTTTTAAAATGGCAGATTTGCAACCCGAGCCCCAAACAAGTCTAGACCAAATAGAATAGAATTTTTTTAAAAATCAATATACATTTTTTTTCTTTAAATCAAAGGAAAAATCCATATAAAGTGTCTTTTAAATATTGCTAAGTTATGGTTAAAGAAAAAAGCTAGAAAACCCTCAAACTTTTTTTGACCTAACCAGAATTTGTAATTTACCCCCACTAAAAAGTTTTAAAACCACGCCATGTATAATACATTTTTTTTAAATACAACCCATACTTCTCTAAAATGAATGTGTAACTATTTTCGTTCTCTCGCTCATTAATATTCTTTAATATTACACGAACTCATATTTCCAAATTTCCACCCCTTCAAAATAAACGTCAAACCAATTTCATACTCATATCTATTTGCATACACATATCCATACTTGCGTAAACACTCCAATTCTCTCATTGAGTTCAAACAGTAGATTCGGCGTTGAACTCATATATACATATTGAAATGTTACACTCCAAATAGATGGCGTCGGCGCGAATAGCCAATTTGTTTCCGCATGAGAGTTGCCCCAATATGTGTTGTTATGTACCAAAGTATTAAAAAAAGTGACAATTTGTTTTTCTCATATCTCGCACGCTTTAGTAAGTTTAGTTTAAAAATAAAATTTTTAGGAAAGAAGCAATCAATGCTTTAACTTTCTGTATTGAAATTCATCAAGGAAAAAAAAACAAAATTAGATTGAAATAGATACACCCATTGCCGTCAATTTTATATAATATGAAATTTTGCTTTTTTAAAAAAATAAAAATCAAACATCTTTTTCGTAGAATTCTATAATAAAATGAGATAACTATGGTCGCCATATATTCCAAAGTATTAATAAACAAATGAAACACTAAAAATGTTATATTGTTGTGCCATAAAATCCTGGAAATCTTAAATTACATATATTTATAATAAAATGTAATTTAACTATACAATTTTTTGGGAAAACGTAATCAAAATTATATTTTTCCATAAAACTCTAATATGTATGTATATATCTAAATAGAGATTCAAAAGCCCAATAAAGCTTCACTTAATTGTAGAATTCCATATTAAAAAGATTTATTCAAGGAAAAATTCCGATGTAATAGATTTGTTTAAAATGAAATTCTACAAAGTTTTATGTTTTCATGACACCATTATTAAAATGTGAAATAGGGCAACCATGGTCAAACTTTTAATTTGAAAAAAATATGTCGCAATCAAAGTTGGCTTGTGTACCACCATACAAAAAAAATGTTTCAAAAAAATAAAATAATAATTCAATATGGCTCCTGTTGTTGGAGTACCAAGCTTATTTTGAGAAATTTGTATATGTGTGTAAAATACCAGCAATGGAAATATTTTGATTCTCTCGCTCTTTGAGAGTTAGAGTA
Source organism: Campiglossa producta (assembly GCA_964058755.1). Taxonomy (NCBI): domain Eukaryota; kingdom Metazoa; phylum Arthropoda; class Insecta; order Diptera; family Tephritidae; genus Campiglossa; species Campiglossa producta. The sequence goes on along the minus strand of CAXKVI010000006.1, from coordinate 32,882,635 downwards.
ATAGCGTCAAACTCATATTTCGAATTTGGCTGAACTTCAAAGGAAACCACTCTTTATCTTCATTCTCACCCTCATTAAACACGTCCTATTATGAGAGAGAAATTATTTCATTCCCTCGCTCATTGAGTACTTTGGTCCATTATTTATATTAATAGTCTAACTTTGTTGTTGGTATATTGTTAATTCTTAAACTGCTTTGTGCATAAGGTAATGGCGCGGCGGTGAGCGTATAGAATACGGTGTGCACAGTTGCAAGACCCGGTTGCGGAATATTCCTTTTTTTTTTTAAATTATGTTTTTTTTTATATTAAAAAACCTTTAATCTTAACTATTACAATTTACTTAATTTTCAACCTAATATTTTTTTGTTCTTCACCTGCTCAAAACGATCGCATAAATTAGTGGCTATTTGTTAAGCACAATGTCATCATCCGATTATTCAAGTGCAACATAAAATCTCGAAAACCGAATATTTGCATGGCATTTGCCATAAATAATTTTGGAAAGGGCTGCTGTAATTTAATATTTTTATTATATAATAACAGCCGCTATTTTTTAAATTCTTTGATGGCCTCATTTTGCCTATAGATGAGTTTTTAATGTATACATTTAAGTTGGTCGAGGTTCGGCCACGGGTCCTAAAGGCAGCTATTGACAAAAAGTTGATCAGATGTTTGAATAAGTTCAACTATTTTAAATTGGTCGAATTTCGACCACGGGATATACTAGTTACTATTAAACTAACTACAACCATTGAAAAATGTTTATATTTTGTACGTGTTTCTTGCAATAGTACAAAACTCAGTCAATCAACAAAAAAAAAAAATGGAAAAAGCTTATGTAAATGTGTTCCTTTCTAAAAAAAGAGGGGACCCTTTTTTTCTGCTGGGACCCTTTTTTGGGACCCTTTTTGAAATTTTTCAGCGGCAACACTGAAATCAAGTCATCCTCCACCTGTTGTTTCCATCTCAGTCGAGGTCTCCCCCTTCCTCTGCTGCCGAATTCGGGTGTCGATAGGAGCACTTTTTGTGCTGGTGCTTCTTTGTCCATTCGCATAACATGACCCAGCCAGCCGAGCCTTTGGGCTTTAATCCGCTGAACTATAGTCGGGTCTGCGTAAAGCTCATCGTTAAATTTCCTTCGATACTCGCCGTTGGCATCACGGGAAGGACCATAAATCTTCCGGACTGGTATGATGAGAGACTTATAGAGCGTGATCTTTGTTTGTCGAGAGAGGACTTTACTTCTCAATTGCCTACTTAGTCCAAAGTAACACTTGTTGGCAAGGGTGATTCTCCGTTGGATTTCTAGACTGATATTATTTTCGGTGTTAACGCTGGTTCCCAAATAGACGAAGTCTCTCACCGTTTCAAACTTGTAGCTATCAACGGTGACTTGGCTGCCAAGGCGCAGGTGCGCCGATTCTTTCTTTGATGACAGCAGATACTTCGTCTTGTCCTCGTTCACCGCAAGATCCACTTTTTTTCGCATCCTTATCCAACCCAGAGAAAGCAGCGCTTACGGCCAATGATATCAATACCATCGGCATACGACAGCAATTGCACGCTCTTGTAAAAGATTGTGCCATTGCGGTTTAGCTCATATGCTCGAATTATCTTCTCCAGCATCAGGTTAAAGAAATCGCACGAAAGGGAGTCGTCCTGTCTGAAGCCTCGTTTAGTTTGAAATGGCTCAGAGAGGTCCTTCCCGATTCTGACGGAGCTTTTGGTTTTGCTCATCGTCATTTGGCAAAGCCGTATAAGCTTTGCAGGGAAGTCAAATTCAGACATGGCGGCATACAGGCAACTCCTTTTTGCGCCGTTAAAATCGACAAAGAGATGGTGAGTGTCGATTCTTTTATCATGGGTCTTCTTCTTTGGTGTATCGTGAAAATCTGGTCTATGGTAGACTTACCAGGTCTAAAGCCACACTGATAAGGTCCAATCAGTTTTCCTACGATGGGCTTCAGTCTTTCACACAATACGCTAGAAAGAACCTTATATGCGATATTAAGAAGACTAATTCCGCGGTAGTTGGTGTGGTTAGCGGGATCGCCTTTCTCGTGGATTGGGCAGAGCTCACTTAAATTCCAATCTGGAGGCATGCGCTCATCTGACCATATTCTGCATAAGAGCTGATGCATGCTTTTTACCAGCTCTTCGCCTCCGTGTTTGAACAGCTCGGCGGGTAGTCCGTCTTTCCCAGGCGATTTGTTGTTTTTGAGCCGGGATATAGCTATCCTCACTTCATCATAGTCAGGTGGTGGGACGACTTATTCATCGTCAGGGATTGGGGTATCGGGTTCGACATCTCCCTCGCAATTTAGCAGTCAGGAGAAGTGCGCCCTGCATAATTTAAGTGCATTCTGTACGTCGGTTACCGGGTCGTCATTATTGTCCTTACATGAACTTGCCCCAGTCTTTTTTTCTGAAAAGGCGTCTCTCTTCCTCACTATAGCGTTGCCATACACTGCGGGTTGGGCCCGTTCGCAACGCCTCCCTGTATGCAGCGTCCTTTTTGTCCAAGGCAGTGCTACATTCCTCATCGTACCAGTTGTTCTTGCAGGCTAGCTGAAACCCTATAGTGGCCTCAGCGGCGGTACGTAATGAGTTAGAGATATGCTTCCATTGCTCGGTAACATCGTTAGGTCGAGGATTGTTCTCCGATAGCAGGTGTGAGAGTAGGGTGGAGAAATTATCAGCTGTCTGTGTCGTGCGCAGCTTCTCGACGTCAAACTTTCCTGCGCACTTTCTTCGCTGCACAGTGTCGTGTGCGTATCTTGGCTGCAACGTCCAGAATGGTGGAGCTGTGTCTGCCGTCGATCATGACGTGATCAATCTGGTTTCTAGGTCTTTGATCAGGGGACAGCCATGTGGCTTGGTGTATTCGCTTATGGTGGAACCTGGTACTACTGATGACCATATTGCGAGCAGCGGCTAAGTCAATCAACCTAGTGCCGTTGGGGGATGTTATATCGTGGATACTGAACTTTCCAACTGTAGGACCAAAGACTCCTTCCTTGCCCACCTTGGCATTAAAGTCGCCGAGCACGATTTTGATATCATGCTGGGGGCAGCGATCATAAGTCTGTTCAAGTTTATCGTAGAAGGAGTCCTTCTCTGCGTCGCCCGTCTCCTCAGTTGGTTTGTTTTCATTGGAATTAAGTTTTTTATGTGGCGGGTCCCAAACCCAGCGCAAACCCCGTTTCGGGGTTTTTGGAAAATATTTACACATTTATATAGCGAGCCGCTTGCTTCAAGACAGACTCCCGCTTGCAGCCGCACCTCATGGTGAACAGACGCTGTGCAAAAGACCTCGGTTAGCCCTTAAACCAAATATGTCAGAGTGGCGCCACCGGGGCTCCCTCTCTTTCTGCCGCGAGCCTAGGTAGCTCACGTTGCCCAGAGTGTACGAACGAGGACGCAAGAGTCAGGATTGGGCAAGGTCGCACAGCAATCACACCCCATTACACTCCAGGGAACAAAATAAGATACTCTGCCGAAGGAAGCATATCTCTAAAACCAAGTCTGATGTCTCGACTTTATTCTTTTGACTTTGAGCGCCAAAGATTGAAAAATCCATGTGTGATCGATCCCCACTAACTTTGAAGGGCCGACCCCCCATCCCAGTGGCACACCCCCTAGGACCCCACCTGTGGGCTTCCCCATACAAAAATTTCAAAAATTCACCATTTTTGACACTTTACATAAAAAAATCAACTAAATTACTTTCTTTTTTCTTTTAGGAGTTCATTTTTCTTTTAGGAGTTCTTCTTTTAGGAACTTTAAAAAACATATCCATTTCAGTGATGTTTTCATGAAAAGTTACAAACATGTTTATTTTTTTAAATGTTTGTATGGGGAACCCTCCAGGTTAGGTTTTAGGGACTGTATCACAGGCATTGGTGGATCGGCCCCAGGCTTGCCCATTGGCTTTAGCGCCAATTAGGCGCTTTTTTCTGAATTTTCGCGCCTTGAAACTTAAAGAAGCGCAAGTGGCGCTTTTTTGATTTTGGGATGTATTTTCCCCCAAACGCAATTGCTATCAAGGAAAAACTTTCTAAAACTTTTGAATTTGAGATATATATTTTTTTATGAGATGTGGTTGCTACTTTGCGTTGTGATTTTGTGATTTTAATGAAGCAAATCTATCATCTCTCAATTTATGATTTTTTACTACTAAAAATATGTGGCAATTTTTTGATTAAGTTCAACAATTAGGGGAAAATCGGGAAGGAAAAAAACTCCCTAGTCTTGTGCTAATAACTTTTATCTTTTAACAAAACGGCTTAAAAACAAAATGAAGATATCATTTTTCTTAGCCGTTTCGATGTGAATCAAGAAAAGCAACGGATACCCTTAATTTTAAAAACCATTTAAGTAGCCTAAAAGTGGAAGTTTTGAACTTTCCTAAAATAAAAAAATAAAATATTTTTCGAAATTACAACCATCAATGCTTCAACTTCAAGAAGATGTTAAGGTTTTTTGAAAAAAAAAAAAATCCTAAAATGATGAGAATATTCACATAAAAAAAATTGGTTTTCGAGGTATGCTTCCCTAAAATACGATTTTCTTGCCACTGTGCGATTTTTGAAATCGACACCCCTAATTACACACAGTACTCCTGTAGGACGATTTAGACCATAATATTAGACTTTGGTTTATGCTGCATAACTTGAAAACTGGAAGTCCTTTCCAAAAGGTAAAACTGTCATAATTAAGTAGTATTTGCCTCTCTATGATATATAACCAAAAAAAAAATATCATTCATTGCCAAGAAGTTCCAAAAAAATTACGTCAAAACCGGAAAACCGGATGAAATTTTAAAAAATTTCTACTTCTGGCCTAAAAAACATATCATACTTTTTTGAAATGAATAAAACATTATATATATTTCGAATGTGTCTACAATTACTACCCAAAACCGTTGAGAATTTTGAAATCGGTTGAAAATTCGTTTTTTAATGATTTTTTTTACGAAGAAACTGAAAAAAACGGGTTTTGGCCTTAAAACGAGATTTTGGGGGTGTTACAGATTTTGGGGGCGTTTCGTGTATAACTCGACCAGATGAACAATCTCTGCTAGGACGCTTCAAAAGTTTAAAATGGCTGTAGCACTGTGGAATTATTAGCACGGTCTAAGGCTCATCAAATTATTACTTATATGTAAACATGCATGACCATTAAAAATCAAATATTAGTTTTTTCATTATGTTTTTAAAACAAAACCAAATGTATTAAAAATAAGTCCCTGCCTCTAAAAGGCACAGTTGGACACAGTAGGCTATGGGCAAAGAATAACAACAAAAACAGTAAGGAAATCTAATTTCGGGTAAATCAAACATTAAATACCCAGCGATAATTTTCATATGATTTTCGAAATATTCCATCTCGGAAGTAGACGTGATTGAGAAGCGATTTCGTTCATTACATCATGTATACTCCCTAGTACTAATTTCATTGTTCTACCTTAATCAGTTTAAAAGTTATGACCCGTGAAATTTTCAAATATGTCTCCCTGAAAAGTATGAGGTGCCACGCCGACTTTTAAACAAGTAAGGAAAGCTGTCTTCGGCTGTGCCGAAGGCTATATACCTTTCATGAATAAGCGTCACGATTTTCACTGTTCGATCCCCAGTACAGCCTGTTTCAATTTAACTATATTTACTATACACATTACACATCTTTGTTATAATTTAAAAAAAACTTACAAAATAATAGGATCCGAGTTATCGGAACAATCGATTGTATGGAGGCTATATATTATACGTGTTCAATTGTACTGACTTACACTATACACATTACATATGTAGAAAGTACTAAAGGTGAAATATTTTACGTTCCTAACTTTTTAAATGCGGAAGTATTGGCCAAAAAACCTTATATCGGAACAACCGGTTGTATGGGGCTAAATATATGTTATATTTACCCGATCTTCTTGATTTTCCTCTACACACTACATAAATTGAAAGTACTCAAGTTGCAAAATTGTATGTTCCTAACTTTTTAATTGCAGAAGTTTTTGCAGAAGTTTTGGCCAAAAAAACCTTATATCTGAACAATCGGTTGTATGGGGGCTATATGTTACATTTGCCCGATCTTGTTGATTTTCACTATATACACTACATAAATAGAAAGTACTCGAGATGCAAAATTTTACGTTCCTAACTTTTTAATTGCAGAAGTTTTGGCCAAAAAACCTTATATCTGAACAATCGGTTGTATGGGGGCTATATGTTACATTTGCCCGATCTGGTTGATTTTCACTATATACACTACATAAATAGAAAGTACTCGAGTTGCAAAATTTTACGTTTCTAACTTTTTAATTGCAGAAGTTTTGGCCAAAAAACCTTATATCTGAACAATCGGTTGTATGGGGGCTATATGTTATACTGGTCCGATCTTGTCAGTTCCGACAAATGATTCCTATATTACAAAATGGTGGCCACATACAAAATTTCAGCCAGATATCTCAAAAATTGAGGGACTAGTTTGCGTTCAAACAGACAGACGGACAGACGGACAGACGGACATGGCTAAATCAACTCATCTCGTCATCCTGATCATTTCGGTATACTTATTGATGGGTCTATCTCTTCTTCTTCTCATATTTACAAACATCGGACCAAAGTTATAATACCATTTCATGTTCATGAAAGGTATAAAAATTATCAAAAAATCATAATAGAATGACTAGGGGATTCATCCTACCAAACTTTATCATTTTAGCCAATTCCTTATCGAAAGTGAGCGTGGTTGAAGGGCGATTTTATCCAATTTCATCAGGTATACTCCCAATTATACTAGTATGCTTTGTGCCAAATTTCATCGTACTTTATCATTTTAGCCAATTCCTTATCGAAAGTGGGCGTGGTTGAAGGGCGATTTTATCCAATTTCATCAGGTATACTCCCAATTATACTAGTATGCTTTGCGCCAAATTTCATCGTTCAACCGTGATTAGTTTAAAAGTTACGACCAGTCGAATTTTCAAAAGTGCCTCCGGTGGCACCGCCCACTTTTAGAAATTTATGGAAAAATCATAAGAGAATGACCATGGGATTCACCCATAAATTTTTATAATTTTAGAGATTTCAGCTACCGAGATATGTCAATTTATGTGATTTTCGAAATTTTTCGATATCGAAAAAGGGGGCGTGGTTATCATCCGATTTCGCCCATTTTTAATAGCAACCTACCTTGGCCAGAAAGTAACCTGTATACAAAATTTCATGCAAATATCTCAATTTTTACTCAAGTTATCGTGTACACGGTCAGACGGACGGACATGCCTTAATTAACTCCTCTTTTCAACCTAAGAACTTTCATATAAGAAACTCTATATCTATCTCGATTATTTTGTCCCGTTACGTAGTACCGTTGGACAAAATTATAATACCATTGTTCTAGTACCAGTACGCTGGGTATAAAAACGAAGAAAAACGGTAGTTAAGCCAATTACAAGCAGACACCGAAACAGCCTAGTGGTTAGCTGTCTGTGATTAGAAAATGAAGCTACCGAGATCAAAACCCACTCGGATGCAATACTCTTCTACACAGTAAAAAAGGAAATATTACTTTTAATACCAGCCACTATTGAAATTAAGCCTTTTTGGAATTAAATTTGAGTTTTAATACTAAATAGTATTAATTTAAGACTCTGAAAAATTTTTAATTCCAATTAGTTTTAAAATAATACCAAAATAATACTAGAGCGCTCTCTCTATAGCGCTCTTTTCCGCGTTGTTATATATAAACACCAAAATGGTATTAAAATTAGACTTTTCTTTTTACTGTGTAACAAATTGGTTTGTATTCTTTTTTGTACTATAACTAGCTGACCCGGCAGATGTTGCCCTGCCAAAAAATCCCTATCCCCATCCCTATCCCTATCCCTATCCCTATCCCTATCCCTATCCCTATCCCTATCCCTATCCCTATCCCTATCCCTATCCCTATCCCTATCCCTATCCCTATCCCTATCCCTATCCCTATCCCTATCCCTATCCCTATCCCTATCCCTATCCCTATCCCTATCCCTATCCCTATCCCTATCCCTATCCCTATCCCTATCCCTATCCCTATCCCTATCCCTATCCCTATCCCTATCCCTATCCCTATCCCTATCCCTATCCCTATCCCTATCCCTATCCCTATCCCTATCCCTATCCCTATCCCTATCCCTATCCCTATCCCTATCCCTATCCCTATCCCTATCCCTATCCCTATCCCTATCCCTATCCCTATCCCTATCCCTATCCCTATCCCTATCCCTATCCCTATCCCTATCCCTATCCCTATCCCTATCCCTATCCCTATCCCTATCCCTATCCCTATCCCTATCCCTATCCCTATCCCTATCCCTATCCCTATCCCTATCCCTATCCCTATCCCTATCCCTATCCCTATCCCTATCCCTATCCCTATCCCTATCCCTATCCCTATCCCTATCCCTATCCCTATCCCTATCCCTATCCCTATCCCTATCCCTATCCCTATCCCTATCCCTATCCCTATCCCTATCCCTATCCCTATCCCTATCCCTATCCCTATCCCTATCCCTATCCCTATCCCTATCCCTATCCCTATCCCTATCCCTATCCCTATCCCTATCCCTATCCCTATCCCTATCCCTATCCCTATCCCTATCCCTATCCCTATCCCTATCCCTATCCCTATCCCTATCCCTATCCCTATCCCTATCCCTATCCCTATCCCTATCCCTATCCCTATCCCTATCCCTATCCCTATCCCTATCCCTATCCCTATCCCTATCCCTATCCCTATCCCTATCCCTATCCCTATCCCTATCCCTATCCCTATCCCTATCCCTATCCCTATCCCTATCCCTATCCCTATCCCTATCCCTATCCCTATCCCTATCCCTATCCCTATCCCTATCCCTATCCCTATCCCTATCCCTATCCCTAATCCTATCCCTATCCCTATCCCTATCCCTATCCCTATCCCTATCGCTATCCCTATCCCTATCCCTATCCCTATCCCTATCCCTATCCCTATCCCTATCCCTATCCCTATCCCTATCCCTATCCCTATCCCTATCACTATCCCTATCCATATCCCCATCCCTAATCCCAACCCTTGGTTTTGATAGGTGAGCCCGCTCTTGAGTTATAAATTCCACTTCTGGTCCACATTTTGGTCAATATCTCAGGAACCACTTGACCGATTTTGTACAAACTTCACGCAAAAAATCGACTAAAAAGTCTGAACAAACCCTAAATTTGGTTTGGATAGCTGAGCCCGTTCTTGAGCTCTAAAATTACAACGAAAAATGCTACCTATTTTTTTTTATATATATAGATGTAGATTAGAACACCCAAAAAATAAAGTTCTTATTTTCTTCGCTCCACACGCAATTTCTGAAAGAATGAGGATCAAAAATAAGATCTGTAAAAAAATCTGGCCATCTGTAGTAAAAAAATGCCATGGAAATTTGACCTAAAGGCTAAAAATGCACTAAAAATGGAATATGTCTTTATTGGCCAATATCCCCTAAACTAGTAATTTTAGGAGAAATAATGACATAACGACTTTTATTTAGATTGGAGTCAGGAGTTAATTGCCCATATAAATGTTGTACTTGCGAGTGTCCTTTCAAGGACTTTTAATAACTCGAAGTAAATTTTTTATTTTTTATTTTTTTTGTAATGGTCAAATAAAATACTTGCAAATTGATGGATTAGATAAGCTATACATCGTTTAGTAGGATATTAACCACAGTTTAATAATAACACTGCATTTTAATTTTACTAACATTTTTGCAATGGTTGGTTGGCGTAAAACTGAGAAAAAACAGTTATTAAATTTCTAAAATTCTCTTCCCTCCAAATGCATTATCTGGAAGTTTGGGGATAAAGGACAAGATGTGTAAAAATTGTAGCCATCTGTAGTGAAAAAATTCCGTGCAAATTTGACCTAAAAGCTGAAAATGTACATCTCGTGAACAAGTATTTCATAGAGAAATAATAACAAAGACTTTTATTAAGAATGGTATCAGGAGTAAATTGTCCATACACATTTTTTTCCTGCGAATGTCCTTTTAAGCACCTTCCATAAAAAAGTTTTTTTTCTAATTAATTCAAATTGTTTTTCTATAATATAATATGTATATATTTTAGTTAAAAATTTAGTTTTTCCAATAAACCGGTACTCTACTGTCAAAAAGAAATGAATTGATAATAAACGTGCATTGTAATTGTGACCTCTAGACCAAGAAATGTATAATAAAAATACTTCTGATAAGGCAGCACAATGGAAAAGAAATATATATATATAGCTTATATAATATATGTATAGCTTATGTAACTCATTACTGTGAAAGTATGTATGTTATTGGACCATTACAAAAAAATTAAAAATTACTTGGACATATTGACAGTCGTTGAAAGGACACTCGCAGGTATAAGATTTATATTTGAAATTTACTCCTGACTTCAATATAAATAAAAGCAATTATGTCATTATTTCTGGTAATATTGCTGATTTACGAGATATTAGCCAATAAAGACATGTACGACTTTTTAGTGCATTTTTAGACTTTTTTACACATCTTGTCTTTTTACACATCTTGTCTTTTGCCCCTAAACTTTCAGAAAATGCATTCGGAGGGAAGAGAATTAGAACTTTGACCCCTGAACTATCCCATATTGCATGTTTTTAGAAATTTGAAAATAGATTTTTCCCAGTTTTAAGTCAACCAACCATTGCAAAAATCTTAGTAAAATTAAAATGTAATGTTATTATTAAACTGTGGTTAATATCCTACCAAACAATGTGAAGCTTATCTAATCCATCATTTTGCAAGTATTTTATTTGCCATTACAAAAATATGAAAAATAAAAAATTTACTACGACTTATTAAAAGTCCTTGAAAGGACACTCGCAGGGCAATTTACTCCTGACTCCAATCTAAATAAAAGTCTTTATGTCATTATTTCTCCTAAAACTACTAGTTTAGGAGATATTAGCCAGAAAAGACATATTCCATTTTTAGTGCATTTTTAGCCTTTAGGTCAACTTTCCATGGCATTTTTATGCCCAGCGTACTAGTACTAGTACAAGGGTACAATGGACGAGTGCACTACGGTATGGGTCAGATCGTGATCCACGTATACCGCGGCGATGCACAGCGCGCTGCTATTTCAGCTGCACCGAAGAACCTCCTCCACAGAGGAAGGTAAAAGACCTGGTGGCAAATTTTTCCATGGGTCATCTTATTATCGGAACTGACGCTAATGCTCATCACGTCCAGTGGGGAAGCTCCGATATCAATGCAAGAGGAGAGTCGTTGTTTGACTATTTGTTAACAACTAACCTGGTAGTTTGCAACGTGGGTAACGAACTACTAAAACCCGTAGGGAGGTCATAGATCTCACTATTTGCAGCGAAGGCGCTTATGAGTGGGTCAGAAAAAGGCGTGTTCTCGATGAACATTCATTCTCCGACCACCGGTACGTAGAATTAGTTCTAGACTTTTCTGTTGAGCAGCCGGTTATGAAACGCAACCCACGTAACACTAACTGGCAGCTACACAAGGAAATACTATCTAGGGACCTACCATCACTGCCCCCACAAGTCCCCTCATCAGTAGGGGAGTTGGAGGATCTAGTAAAGACCTTTACAACGGCGCTCTCGAATGCCCTAGAACAGGCTTGCCCGGTGACAAAACCACGCGGTACACATAGGCCGCATTGGTGGTCCTACGACTTGGACTCGCTCCGCAAATCATGTAGGACACAATTTAATAACGCCAAGAGCCTTGGCACGGAGACTCAATGGATTGAATATAAAGTTAAACTCTGGGCCTACAAAAAAGCTCTGAGGCAGGCAAAGAGAGTATCGTGGAGAAATTTCTGCACTGGTGTCGAAAATGTCGACGATACAGCTCTCAAAGACTCAAACAGCCACAAGCTATTTGCGCAAACCTGACGGATGCTGGACCAGCACGGAGGGGGAAACCTTAGAGCTGCTCTTGAATGCGCACTTCCCAGGGAGCTTGCATGAGGAACCCTTAGCACCTACAAAAACCTGACTGTATACATACCCATCACGGAGGAAAAGGTTAGGTGGGCGGTTAAAAGCTTCGAACCGTTCAAGGCTGCCGAGCCAGACGGGATTATTCCCGCACAACTCATAAACACGCTGCAGACATCAGCCAAATGGCTGGTATTTCTCTATACAGCCTGCCTGGCTCTTTCTACATTCTGCTACATTCCGGTAGTGTTTATTCCTAAGGCTGGGAAGGCGTCTCATTACAAGCCCAAGGACTATAGGCCGATCAGTCTCTCATCCTTTGTGCTCAAAACCTTCGAGAGGAGAATAAATTACTACCTCTCCTCTACTATTGATAGCAACCTTATCTTTAGCTATCAGCATGCAAAAACCAAAGGGAAATCTACAGAAACTGCGCTTCACGGCCTAGTTGGTGTTATTGAAAAATCGCTGTATGAAAAGGAGTACTGTCTTGTGGCCTTTTTAGATATTGAAGGAGCCTTCAACAACATAAGCTCTGATGCTATAAACACCGCTTTAACAAGTCTGGGCACAAGCAGGTCTCTTATTGGACTTATTGAACAACTACTAAGGGGTAGACGAATAGCTACATCACTGGGCTCGGTTGACTTATCACGCTATGTCACAAGGGGAACGCCTCAGGGTGGTGTTCTCTCCCCACTACTATGGAACCTCACTGTCAACTCGATGCTGAGAGACACAAGCTGGGGGGCGGGAAGGAAGTGGCATATGCAGACGACTTAGCTATAGTATATAGGGGCAAATTCCCACAAACCCTGTGCGACTTGATGCAAGCAGCACTGAGAGAGGTTTCCTCATGGTGCTCGCGCTGCGGACTGACCATCAACCCGGGAAATAGAACTGGTCCTTTTCACCAACCGCTACAAGATACCACCGTTAATACCACCAAAACTGAATGACATGCGCCTGCACTTGGCTGACAAAGCCAAGTTCTTGGGCACAGTTCTGGATAGGAAACTAACCTGGAAGGAGAATATTCTTCAGCGCCAGAAGAAAGCATGCATTGCACTCTACACGTGCAAAAGAGCCATTGGAAAAAAATGGGGGCTCAGCCCCAAAATATGCAAATGGATCTATCTGGATCTGGTATGGTGGCCTGCGCTGAGCAAGGCAACAAACCTTAATCTGTTAGGTAAAGTACACAGATCTTGCATGATCTGTATAAGCGGTGCGTTAAGAACAACGCCCAATGAAGCACTCCAAGCCATTCTTGGCATTTTGCCACTCGATCTGGAAGGGCACCGGGTAGCAGCAGCATCGGCCTGCGTCTAAAGGAAACGTCCGGCTGGGGCGCAAGCACTACTGGACACGCCAGTATTTTGGGATCCTATAGCTTTCTTCCGCTGAGCACAGTTCGTTGTGCGACCACAACAGTCGGAGATAGCGGTTTTAAAATAAACATTCTTAGCAGGGAAGAATGGGAGAGCACGGATCGGAGTCCCGCCACTCAAGGCTAATAGGCGTATAACTGGGCACTGCCTCATTGGTAGGCACGCAGAAAGACTTCGTGTGCCCTACCGGCGATGCTGTAGGAGTTGTAAGGATGAGGAGGAGGAGGAAACGGTGGAGCACCTCCAGGTCACGGAGCTGGACATAAAGGACCTGATGGCCTTCATCAAGTCATCTAAATAGTTCGAGGAGGAGTAACGGTGTCGGTTTGGGAACGTCAGTCCCGGGATTCTGCTATGTGGAGTATCCCGATAATACCGGGATTTTCTATATGGCAGGGTCCCGGAACTGACTTTCCTATTGTTGGTGGTATCACAACGGGCCTTTTAATACTGGCCTAGGTGTGCCTCTGCGGCAGCCACTTGAACCTAACCTAACTTAACTTTTAAACTGATTATGGTAGAACGATGAAATTTAGCACAAAGCATACTAGTATCGTTGGGAGTATACCTGATGAAACTGGAAAAAATCGCTCTCCAACCAAGCCCACTTCGATATCGAAAATTGCGAAAGTCACATAAATTGACATCATTCGGTACGGAAATGGCTAAAATGATATAGTTTGGTAGGATGAACCCCCTAGTCATTCTATTATGATTTTTTGATAAATTTTTAAAAGTAGGCGTGGTATCGCCCACTTTTCAGGGAGGCATATTTGGTACAAAGTATACTAGCATAATATGGAGTATACCTGATGTAATTGGACGAATTCGCTTCCCGACCACGCCCACTTTCGATATGGAAAATTTCGAAAATCACATAAATTGACATAATTCGGTAACGGAAATTGCTAAAATGATATAGTTTGGAAGGATGATTTTTTTATAAATTATGATATTTTTATAAATGGTTAGATGTGGGCGTGGCAACGCTCACCTTTAAGGGAGGCATTTGGGAATATTCGACTGGTCCAAACTTTTAAACTCATTACTTCAGACTCATGAAATTTGGCACAACATATACTAGCAATATAGATGATGAAATTGGACAAGATCGCTTCCCGTTTTGGAAAATTTCGAAAATTACATAAATTGACATAATTCGGTAAGGTAAATAGCTAAGATAGTAAAAACTTTAGGTAAATCCTCCTAGGGCCTATATCATTGTTGTCCCGTTCTGAAAATTACCGCTGGGTATTTAGTCTTCGGTTCTCCGGAACTTAGACTTCCTTACTTGTTTTACTACAAATTTTTTTACAGATCTTATTTTTTATCCCCATTCTTTCAGAAATTGCGTGTGGAGCGAAATAATTGTATAATTTCCAAAATCCCATACATTCTGTGGGTGTTCTAATATAGATATATAGGGAGTACAATATTATCCGCAAATTGAAACATCTTTCAATGCTTCACCTAATAAAGCTTTCTTCACATTTGCCTAATAACTAGTCCGGTAAAAATATACATAAAACTAGTGGTTAAATAGCAATAACGCTCACAGAGCCAAATTTTGGTGGAGAGATTAGGTTCGCCGTCAGAAAGAAAATTTTGGCCCAAATAACTTTTTTAGCGATGGGGACTAATGGTGTTTTCCTTCTAACGTCGAACCTAACCTAAAATTTGGCTCTATGGGAATCATTGTAATTTCAAAAGTTTAATTTGACCGGGCTATAAGACTTATAGTATAAGTGTATGTAGTATTAAAAAAATCACAACTTCTTTTTAATGTAAATTATGTGATTAAAAAAAAAACAGATAAAAAGAGAGAATTCATTGGTAGAGGAAGTTCCCACATTACGAAAAGGCTCAATAACTGCGCTTAAAGAGGTTTCGAAATCGGAAGCGGTGAAGTACAAAACGAAATCGAAGTCTAAAGTTAAGCCAACACCTTACGAGTTACCAGAGATTCCAGATTATGAAAGGCCTGAATTGGAGAAGTTTGAAAGGCCTGAATTTTGTGGAAGCGATTTCAGCAAAAAACTGGATATACCGTCAAAAATGGAGAAATCAGTATTACCAAGCGATAAAAAAGACCCCGAAAAAGCTGATTGGAAAAATAGTTTACAAAAGGTACGAACTATGTAATTAAGAGAATTTTCTTTTCAGGTATTCAATAATTCTTTTTGTTAAACAAATGGACCGACGTTGCATCGGGCTTGTTGTACTCCGAAATAATAACATAGCACTCAGAATATACTACAAAGGGATGAAGGGTTGTCTGGTCGGTTGCCCAGGAATACGATTGTATTGCGTCCTGAACCTTAAAACAATAATTCTCAGCAAAATCTTATGTTATCAGGAACTCGCAAAACTTCAAATAGTCCTTAGTCCTTGAAAAGAACTCGTTCTGGCACTTTGCAATGAAATTGTGCCTTACATATCGCGGCATCTCCCTTTTAAGCTCAGCACAAAATGACGAAAAATGCTGCACCTTGTCCACAAGCTCACATCTGAACAAAAAATTATTTTTTATGAAAATATGATTCGAGGTGCAGGGGAATGAAATTACTTTCCTGTAGGGGAAATCTCTAGTTCAAAGCTAGTTCGTTTCTAGCATGATATAAATACTACAGGTAAAACCTTTCTCTCTTTTGATTTTATTTTGAATGTTTTAAGCAACATTATATTTGTCAATAGAAAAAAATATTCAAAAAATGTATAACAAGAAAAATCAAAAAATATTTTCGAATTTACACTACTCGTTTAGGTGGATGCCTGGACACTGTAAAATGGCAGGAAATGAGATGGTAGATTAGCCTGCTAGAGGGGCATATTCGTTCTGCTTTTACAGTCCTTATTTTTAACAATTCTAGCAATAGTTATAATCGCAAATTGAAGAAAAATAAAAAGAAATTATTTTGATTTGTAATTTATTTGATTGAAAAAACCAAACAGAAAAGTCGTGGCAAAAAATAAATGAGTATGAGAATTGCTTAAAAACGTCATTAGTGTCACTAACGGTTTTACCTGTAGTATTTATATCATGGCTTCTAGTGCGTTTGGAACCCCTACTAGTTCACCTTCTATCTCTTTTACGTGTAATTAACTGGCGAGTTGAACATGGCGATGTCTTAGGCGGTGGAAATTGTCCCCCGCTGCATTACCTTTTCGACAGTTCCGAACTAGTAGAAAATTCGACAGTTTGGATCTAGTTCGTTTATGGGTACTGAGAGTCAAAGTAAATTAAAAACAAGTAAGGAAAGCTGTCTTCGGCTGTGCCGAAGGCTACACAGAGCCAAAAATGCCTAATAAAATTAATAAGATTGTCTTCATGATCAGTTTTTGGGCAAAGGGGTAGTCGCAACGGTGGAAACGAAGAAAAAACTATAGGGAAATCTCTTTGGTTTTAAGAAGAAATTCTTATTAAAAAAAAACTATACATTTAGTACAAAGCTGCAATTTGACGCTGGCAATTATTAGTATACGATGGCCGGATGGTTAGCAGCTGGGTTTAAAAAAACTAACTAATGGCGGCGAAATACCAACAGGTTATCATAACCTCTAACGAGATTTTTAGCCGAGCTTCTCTTTCCAACTTGTGGTGTGTTGCTTTTGAGTTTTCCTACAAGTTGGCGGGACCTACAGTTTTTTGCCGACTCCGAACGGCACTTGCAAAGCAAATGAATTTTTTGCTGAGAAGCTTCTCATGGCAGAAATACACCCGGAGAGTTTGCCAAACTACTGCCGAGGGGCGACCCCGTTTAGAAAAATTCTTTTTCTAAATAATTTTTGATGTTACTTTTGTCGGGCATCGAACCGCCACGACTTGGTGTAGAAGGCCGAACACTTAACCGCTACACCACGGCGGCCGCCGGTTTAACATTCGAAAAATTGTAAGTTCGATTCTCTCTCTTTTTTTCCTAATTAGAAATGTTAAAAAGAAATCTTCTCAATTATATTTATGTGATTTTCTTTGAAACATTAACAACTATACATATATCAGTAATTAGACGCTAGCAATCAGAAGTGAGCGATGGCCTGATGGTTAACAGCTGGGTTTATCATTCCGAAAATTATAAGTTCGATTCTCGGTGAGGGCGATATCATTTTATTTTTCATTTAAAATATTAAAAAGAAAATCTTCTTAATAACATTAAAAAGACTGTATCTACAATAATAAGAAGCACATCTTCTTGAAGAAAATCTATAGAGATATCTTATGACTTTTGTTCTATTTTATTAGGCATTGTTGGCTCTGTGTAGGAATTTCTAACCGCAGCGTGTCATACTAGTTACACCAACACTGCTTGTTTGATTTCGTGAGATAATTGCTACTATGTTCGTTAATACGTGTATTTTTTATGTTATTTTTTTCTTGTATATGTAGTAATACATGAAGGGCTCAGAACCAAAAGGATCCAAGTGACATTTTTTTAAAATTGAGTTATCCCCATATTTATATAGTTAAATATAATGTCTATGTGTTGATAATGCGATCCAAGCCATTTTCGACGTTTTAGTGCCATATATTTGTCAGGCCAAAAATGTACTAAATTTTACTGCATTAATGATTGGAGCCAAAAGGATCTAAGTGCGCTCCTCCAAGCATTTGCATTAACAAAAAATTGCCAAAAATCAGCGAGACTACCTACGGACTTAATTTTAGCACTTTATTTTACTAAAATTAAACGGGGTACAAAAGAGCATACTCGGACAAATTCTACATGTTCTTTTGGCCGAGCAATCAACGTTATTGCAATAATTTTTGGAAATTTACAGTTATTTTCCATCTGCAGTAAGCTAATTTGGCTAACCTGCATTCTTTTAGACAGGAATCATTTCCAACGCATTTACCCAGAATTTACAATAAGTAATTTACTTTAACCTTAATTATCTCAATTCAACGTCGATGTTACTTAGATCCTTTTGGTTCTAAGCCCTTCACATATATATTTGCCTTAATATCAACACTACAGCGATATCTGTTGCTTGAGAGGCGTGATTAGGGCTTTTAAGCTGCATCCTCTGTTACGATATAGCAGCGCCACGGGTCCTTAGCGGGAATACGAAAGCTTGATGTTATGGTCATTTCATTTACACAGTAGAAAATTTCATAGACTATTTGACCGATCGATATGATATGCCTACTGATCTCGAAAATTTGCCGACATTTTTTATAGGTATAATAATGGATTTAAAAAAAAACAAGTAAGGAAAGCTGTCTTCGGCGGTGCCGAAGGCTAAATACCTTTCATGAATAAGCGTCACGATTTTCACTGTTTGATCCCCAGTACAGCCTGTGTGAATTTAACTTTAGCTCATACCGAAATTATCGGAGCTATCGATTATATGGGGGCGATGTGTTATATTGGTCCAATCTCATTGCTTTTTAACATCGACATTCCACATTCTAAAATAGCAACATTTACGAAATTTCACAATTTCACGTTTCTACCGATATAATTACAGGAGTTATCTACCAAAATCCGTTCATCGGAACAATCGATTGTATGGGGGCTATGTGAAATATTTATCCCATTTCAATGATTTTCAACATCGATATTTAACATATAAAAATAGCGATGCTTCCAAAATTTCACGTCCCTACGGGTTTAATTACAGGACTTATAGCCCAAAATCCGCTTATCGGAATAATCGATTGTATGGGAGCTATGTGAAATATTTATGCCATCTCAATGATTTTCAACATCGATATTTCGCATATAAAAATAGCGATACTTCCAAAATTTCACGTTCCTACCTGTATAATTACAGGAGTTATCTACCAAAATCCGTTTATCGGAACAATCGATTGTATGGGGGCTATGTGAAATATTTATGCCATCTCAATGATTTTCAACATCGATATTTCGCATATAAAAATAGCGATACTTCCAAAATTTCACGTTCCTACCTGTATAATTACAGGAGTTATCTACCAAAATCCGTTTATCGGAACAATCGATTGTATGGGGGCTATGTGAAATATTTATCCAATCTCTATGATTTTCAACATCGATATTTCACATATAAAAATAGCAATACGTCCAAAATTTCACGTTCCTACGTGTTTAATTACAGGAGTTATAGCCCAAAATCCGTTTATCGGAATAATCGATTGTATGGGAGCTATGTGAAATATTTATCCCATCTCTATGAGTTTCAACATCTATATATCACATATAAAAATAGCAATACTTACAAAATTTCACGTTCCTACGTGTTTAATTACAGGAGTTATAGCCCAAAATCCGTTTATCGGAATAATCGATTGTATGGGAGCTATGTGAAATATTTATCCCATCTCTATGATTTTCAGCATCGATATTTCACATATAAAAATAGCAACACTTACAAAATTTCACGTTCCTTCGTGTTTGATTACAGGAGTTATAGCCCAAAATCCGTTTATCGGAATAATCGGTTGTATGGGAGCTATATGTTATATTGGTCCGATCTTGCTGGTTCCGACAAATGATTCCTATATTGGAAAATGGTGGCCGCATACCTAATTTCAGCCAAATATCTCAAAAACTGAGGGACTAGTTTGCGTTCAAACAGACAGACAGACAGACGGACAGACGGACATGGCTAAATCAACTCATCTCGTCATCCTGATCATTTCGGTATACTTATTGATAGGTCTATCTCTTCTTCTTCTCATATTTACAAACATCGGACCAAAGTTATAATACCATTTCATGTTCATGAAAGGTATAATAAATAAGTGAAATACACTTGGGAAAATGCGCAATATGTTACCGAATGAATTAAAAATTACAGTGTTTACTCTTTCTTTATTTTCGTCGTATATAATGTTTTACAAAATTAAATACATACTAAAAAGATACCCTTTTCACAAAAATCAAAATAATTTTACAAAGAAAAAGTTTTTTGAGAAAAATGGAAGAATTAAATTCAAATTTTGACTCTGCGATGTTTTAGTAAGGACCATTTTTGAACAACTTCACAAAGGTCAATTTCATCTACTTTATCTTTTGAAGAGAAGAGCAACATCAACGAATTTAAACGATCATCTCCCATTGTTGTGCGCAAATGGTCGAAAACTATTTTCAATTTACTGAAGGAACGTTCACACGATGCTGACGTGACAGGAGCAGTCAAAATATAACGAACCAGTTTATATGCTAAGGGAGTAACTCGTTTTAACTTGAATGCTACCGTGGATATATCTTCGAATGATTTACAACTTTGACATGAGTCAAAAAGAATTTGTAACTCACAAAGCAAACATTCGACTTCTTCCTTGAAAATTTTGGGTTCCAATTGTACAATAGAGTTTATCAAATCAATCGTAACATTATTTCTGTCTAGTGGAATTCTAAACATTTCCTGAATGGGTTTGAAAGTTGACAAACTTTCTTGTAACTTTTCTTGGATGCAACTTGTAAAACTTGAAGAACAATTTTGAATTCTTTTCTATAAAATGTTTCAAAATCGAAAATTGTAGCAGATTCCGGATTTTCGTCAATTTTTTTTGGCACTCGTCGGTTTCTGTGATGCTTTGAAAAGTCGTTTTCGGGGCTTATCTCCCACTTCCGAGCAAAGGAAACCGAGCTCGCAATCAAATCGTTTATTTGAATATCATCGCTCATTTGCTGAAATGACTCTGATGTGCTTTGAATCAACAATAAAGCATCGATGATGTTAAGTTCTTCAGCTTCCAAATTTTCTGTAAAATTTTTAACTTTGAACATTATATTTTTGCAAAAAAATAAAGAGCTTTTAAAATCGAAGTCCAAAATTTTTTTTAACAAGCCTGAAGCTCGTGTACGTGAATTGCTGTCAAAATTTTCGGAATCTTTCTTTATAGTTTCAAGAGCATGAATGATGCCTTCGAAAGAAATCCATACAGCTTTGACTGTTTCTGCCCGAGCAGTCCATCGTGTTTTTGACAAATTCTTCAACTGCAATGAACTTTCAATATTACCTAACTCTTCACGCAAACTCAAGAAACGTTTCGTACTTCCAGAAAAAAAAACATACAAAGCTTCTAAAACATTAAAAAATTCTTTAATCAAACAGCTTGCATTGCATGAAGCTTCAACAAATATGTTGATTCTATGAGCATGACATGGAATATAGGGAATACGTTTTACACATTTTGCCGCTAATTTTTGCTGCGTGCCTTTAAACTTTCCAGACATGTTTTTTGCAAAATCATAAGATTGGAAAACAATGTTTTTTATGGAAATTCCCATCGACTGAAGAGCTGTTACAATTTTTCCAGCCAGCTCTTCTCCTGATTTTTTAGTCAGGACGATATCCATCTTCAAAAGCCGTTCAACAGGTACAATTCCTTCATTTGTTTGATGCGCATACCGAATATTTACAGCTAATCGATCTTGATGTGACAGGTCTGGAGTAGTATCAGCCATTACAGAAAATATTCCCGCTTGGTTAACTTCGCTGACGATGGCCTTTTCAGTTTCATTCCCTAATAAATCGATGAATTCATTTTGAGTCACGGGACTGAGGTAAGTAACATGATATGGTCTTTCGGAAATTTCGTCCAACCATTTTTTAACCAGAGGACAATGCCGGGCAATTAAATGAACAATCTGTCGAAAATTTCCATCATTGTTTACTGGTGAATCTTTGTGACCACGTAAAGCGAGACCTTGCCTTCCCAGAGTCCTCGCAACATCGAACAAAACTCGTAAAACCCTTGAATGATACTATTTTTCTTGTACTTCTTTAACCTTGTTGTCCCCTGATGGATCTATCTATTAATATATCAACATGGGCCCCTTCGTTGATAAAATTGGAGTAATCATATAGAGCTGCTCTGTGAGATTCGGAAGTGAAGTGCTGAAGTAGTTTGCCTTTTTTCTCTCGACCACGACTCTTCATTTTATGCCACTCGCGGACTCCTACTGATACCCATTCTGAACTAGCGAAACATCTTCCTGGCCCTTCAGGAAATAAAATGCAAGCAAGATAAAAAGCTGCATCTTTATTGGGACTATATTCCAAACAAGAAAATTCTCCATACCAAGCTGGATTAAATCGACGTTGTTTGTTCGTGGGAATATTTGTATTTATCGGATAAATGTCAAGTTTCGGTTGATACGGACCGAGGGAACACAAATATTTACGTTCATTACTGGATGATATTTTATTTCGTCGACCGGGGTCATGATCGATTAGAACGTCATTCCCAATAGCCATATTGAAATTGGTAGACGACAGTTTTTCGTATTATTTTTTAGCAAATAACAATAGCTCACCACTTTCTTGGTGAATGTTTGTTAAACAGTCGATCACATCGACGAACAATGCTTTTAAATTCGGCACTGCCTCGAAATTCTTCAGGAATTCAGCCACCTTGCCGGAAATTTCAAAAATACCGACTACATATGAGCCGTTCAGTGCACACAGTGACTAAGTCCATTCGAGTTGAAGTTGAGAAATCCGTTGATTTAATTTATATTGCATTTTAAAATTCCCTGTGTAATTGAAACTAAAATATTAGATCTAGGATGCATAAATACGGATATAGCTTACATTTGACAGTATATTTTGTATTTTTTTGGGGTGTTGCGAGCTACAAAGAGCCAGATATTGGCTGCATTAAATCTGGAGTTAATCAGAATGGCTTCTGAAAAAAATTATCATGTTCATAAGCGTAACGATTTTCACTGTTTGATCCCAGTACAGCCTGTGTGAATTTAACTTCCGCTCATACCGAAATTATCGGAACTATCGATTATATGGGGGCGATGTGTTATATTGGTCCAATCTCATTCCACAATCTAAAATAGCAATAGTTACGAAATTTCACGTTCCTACCTATATAATTACAGGAGTTATCTACCAAAATCCGTTTATCGGAACAATCGATTGTATGGGGGCTATGTGAAATATTTATCCCATCTCGATGATTTTCAACATCGATATTTCGCATATAAAAATAGTGATACTTCCAAAATTTCACGTTCCTACATGTTTAATTACAGGAGTTATAGGCCAAAATCCGTTTATCGGAATAATCGATTGTATGGGAGCTATGTGAAATATATATCCCATCTCAATAATTTTCAACATCGATATTTCATATATAAAAATAGCAATACTTACAAAATTTCACGTTCCTTCCTCTTTAATTACAGGAGTTATAGCCCAAAATCCGTTTATCGGAACAATCGATTGTATGGGGGCTATGTGAAATATTTATCCCATCTCAATGATTTTCAACATCGGTATTTTACATACAAAAATAGCGATGCTTCCAAAATTTCACGTTTCTAAGTGTTTAATTACAGGAGTTATAGCCCAAAATCCGTTTATCGGAATAATCGGTTGTACGGGAGCTATATGTAATATCGGTCCGATCTTGCTGGTTCCGACAAATGATTCCTATATTGGAAAATGGTGGCCGCATACAAAATTTCAGCCAAA
This sequence comes from Campiglossa producta, assembly GCA_964058755.1. Classification (NCBI taxonomy): domain Eukaryota; kingdom Metazoa; phylum Arthropoda; class Insecta; order Diptera; family Tephritidae; genus Campiglossa; species Campiglossa producta. The sequence goes on along the minus strand of CAXKVI010000006.1, from coordinate 32,858,826 downwards.
TATCTCAAAAACTGAGGGACTATTTTGCGTTCAAACAGACAAACGGACAGACGGACATGGCTAAATCAACTCATCTCGTCTTCCTGATCATTTCGGTATACTTATTGATGGGTCTATCTCTTCTTCTTCTCATACTTACAAACATCGGACCAAACTTATAATACCATTTCATGTTCATGAAAGGTATAAATATGTAATTTTCGCTTCGAAGTTGACGTTTTAAGTATACAACTACCGTGTAATGAATTTATAAAAGTATTTTCAAGTTTTTTGATGCAATAGCAAATACACCTGTATTTGCCTGTGTCACATAAGAACACTTTTAACCAAGATCTGAAAGCGAAAGAGAAACCGTAAACGATTAAAACCGATTCATTTTCAAAGCGAAACTGGAACCGTTATTTTGATCTGAAAAAGAACGAAATCGAAACCGTTTCAAAAGCTGGAACTGGTTCTAAACGGCTTTGAATTTTTGTATGCTTTTTTCTTTTTGTGGGAACATATTTTCTTTTACCAAAGCGTACCCTGAATAGCTTTCATGGAAGATTGTGAGCAATGTCCCAAAATACACGTTTTGTATCCGTATCCAATTCCGGAGGAGGAAATTTAGCTATAGCTGAATGATGGCATCGAAAAAATAAAAAATAGAATAAAAAATATTTTTAATTTAAAATGTTTTTAAAATGAACTAAAAACTGGAAAATAATTTCACCTCTGCCTACATAGATTCTTCACCACGTAAAGCTTATCTGGAACATTTGTGAGTGGGAATTCTTATAGGTATTAAATAGTTTTTGGAGTTTGAAATGTATAAAAACATTGGCGCACGCTAAAGATGGTTCGCATTAATTTCTAACAATCTTATTACCGATATGAGCTTTTCTAAAAAAAAACATCTTTTCACGATATAGCAAGCGCCAAATGTTTTTATACATTTCAAACTCCAAAAACTATTTAATACCTATAAGAATTCCCACTCACAAATGTTCCAGATAAGCTTTACGTGGTGAAGAATCTATGTAGGCAGAGGGAAAATTATTTTCCAGTTTTTAGTTCATTTTAAAAACATTTTAAATTAAAAATATTTTTTATTCTATTTTTTATTTTATACTTTTTAATTGTGAGTCTGTGAAAATTTCTAAGATTGTAATTGGATATTCTGTGTCATATTAGTGGTACTCATGTAACCATATAACTTAACAAAAGCGTAAATATATACATTTAACAGCTCAGTTAGATGAACGATATAGATAAATTTATGTGAATACTTTTTATTTTGAAATTCTTATTAATTTAATTTTTGACCCATTTTTTAGCATATTCTTCTATTTTTGTCTAGTGTGCATTGACTGCTTTGAAAAACTGCATGTCGAACAGCGTAATCGAATTGGGTAATTTTTCGAGGTGTTTACACACTAAACTCCTCGCGGAAGTTTACCGAATTTGTGTAAACTTCGTTCCAAGGCGAATTCATTACAGGTGGCATCCTCCCACCATATGGTTTCTTCTTCTTCCCTGAAAATCAAATCGTAGCTGTCAAATTGCTTATGTTGTTGCTTTGTCTGACATTTACAGCCACAAGGAGTGTGTGCGTGCGTGTAGATCTGAATTCGCTCGAGCACACCTGTATGAATTCGCCTTGCTTCGTTCCATAAAATTTTGACAGTTCATTTACGCATCCGGCAATTTTCTACGTTTACACGCTTTACGCGGTGTGTCTATGGTTACATGAATAAAATTATTCTTTTTTAAGCATTATAAAGCACATTATCCTTCCTTTGTGCAATAGTTACTGCGCCTAAATGTATGCAGATGAAATATTCGAAATTTCGATGCTGTTTATGGCGCTGAAAACGCATTATAGCATGCGCATTATAGCATGTGTACGAAATATTCAGATAGCAATAAGGAAGATAGGCCGATAAATGGGACTTTTGCAATTAAAGCAACATTTTGGATTTTTTTTTGTATAATGCATTGTCAGCGAAACCTGAACGATGGTGAAAATTTCAAAACCCCAGCTCAATGGGAAGTTAGTTCAAAATCCAAAGCAAAATCTCTGGAAATGAAACTTTTCAAATATCTCTACCCGTGCGCCACCTATCGGAATTACTTTTTTGTTATACTGCGTGGGGCCAGAAAACTAAACAACGATGAAAATTTCAAGATTCTACTCCAACGGGAAGTTCGTTGAAAAACAAATTAATCGACACCGAAAACAGACCTTCGCATTTCGTAAATAGAGCGACTCACGCGCCACCTAGCGGGTGCAATTTTTTTTTGAACATTTGGAAATTGATTAAGTAATACACACGCTAAATATCAGCTAAATCGGTCCATAATTAGGATTTTCAGTTTTTATTACCCCGATCTCAGCTCCACCTAACGGAATTTTTTTTTAGGAAAATATTTATTTTCATAGTAGTAATACATGTTCCGAATTTCAGCCAAATCGGACCATAAATGCGATTTTTGAAAATATAGCGACCCACGCGCCACCTATCGGAATTTTTTTTCCATAATATTGCATTGTCATCGCGACCTGAACTGTGGTGAAAATTTCAAGACCCTAGCACAACAGGAAGTTGGTTCAAAATCGAATGCAAAAATCCGGGCACAAGAACGACGAAAGCGACCTAATAAAAACATTTTAATAATAAACAAGTAAGGAAAGATGTCTTCGGCTGTGCCGAAGGCTAAATACCTTTCATGAATAAGCGTCACGATTTTCACTGTTTGATTCCCAGTACAGCCTGTGTGAATTTAACTTTAGGTCATACCGAAATTATCGGAGCTATCGATTATATGGGGACGATGTGTTATATTGGTCCAATCTCATTGATTTTTAACATCGACATTCCACATTCTAAAATAGCAACATTTACGAAATTTCACGATCCTACCGATATAATTACAGGAGTTATCTACCAAAATCCGTTTATCGGAACAATCGATTGTATGGGGGCTATGTGAAATATTTATCCAATCTCGATGATTTTCAACATCGATATTTCACATATAAAAATAGCTATACGTCCAAAATTTCACGTTCCTACGTGTTTAATTACAGGAGTTATAGCCCAAAATCCGTTTATCGGAATAATCGATTGTATGGGAGCTATGTGAAATATTTATCCCATCTCTATGAGTTTCAACATCGATATTTCAAATATAAAAATAGCAATACTAACAAAATTTCACGTTCCTACGTGTATAATTACAGAAGTTATAGCCCAAAATCCGATTATCGGAATAATCGGTTGTATGGGAGCTATATGTTATATTGGTCCGATCTTGCTGGTTCCGACAAATGATTCCTATATTGGAAAATGGTGGCCGCATACCAAATTTCAGCCAAATATCTCAAAAACTGAGGGACTAGTTTGCGTTCAAACAGACAGACAGACAGACAGACAGACGGACAGACGGACAGACGGACAGACGGACATGGCTAAATCAACTCATCTCGTCATCCTGATCATTTCGGTATACTTATTGATGGGTCTATCTCTTCTTCTTCTCATATTTACAAACATCGGACCAAAGTTATAATACCATTTCATGTTCATGAAAGGTATAAAAATTACGAGATCCGAGAAAAAAGTGTTTAGTGGCCGGTATCAGATATTTTGACGATTTTTTTCATTTAGTTTTCATTCTAATATTTTTCTATTAGAAAAGTAGTCAATTGTTTTGGAATTATTTTGCAGACATTTTATCCATACATAGCGTTAATAATATTTATTACAAAGTACAACAGCCGGCTGGGTATTGGACAAAACCAACTTTTTTAAAAAGATTAAGACATAAGTAAAAAATGGAGTTCCCCGTTTATCGAAATGTTCAAAGTATACGAAACTATGAATCTAACAGATGACTCACAACTCTGGTTTCACATCTCTAAGCATATATCGAAAACGACTTTTTCACATATTAAAGTATGATTTAGTAAAATACACACTCACTACAAATTTTAAGGAGCTACTAGCAGCAATAACGGAGATATTCCAAATTTACAAAGCAATATTTGCAAAATTTTTGTTTTTTGCTTCTCCTGTAAAATTTTTTTTACGTCAGTTAGATATTTTGATACATATAGGGGGCGTGCACCATATAAATGGAATTTTTTATTGTCCGTATCTCTGGAAGTATTCGGGTTAGACCACGTAAATTTGGTGAGGGCTTGTACGAGATCGATCCCTACCACATCCAAAAAAATTGAGGATAAAAGGGGGCGTGGCACCTCCCATACAAATAGAATTTTTGTTTTTTGCTCCTCCTGTAAATTTTTTTTATGTCAGTTAGATATTTTGATATATATAGGGGCGTGGCACCTCCCATATAAATGGAATTTTTCATTGTCCGTATCTCTGGAAGTATTCGGGTTAGCCCACTGAAATTTGGTGAGGGGTTGTACGAGATCGATCCCTACCGCATCTAAAAAAATTGAGGATAACGAAAAAGGGGGCGTGGCACCTCCCATACAAATATAATTTTTCCTTGCCCGTATCTCTGGAATTATTTATGTTAAACCACTGAAATTTGGCGAGAGGCTGTATGAAATGGAGCCCTACCACCTTCATAAAAATTGGGGATAACGACAAAGGGGCGTGGCACCTCTAAAACAAATGGAATTTTTCATTGTCCGTATCTCTGGAATTATTCGGGTTAGACCACTGAAATTTGGTGAGACTGTATGAGATCGAGCCCTAACACCTCCAAAAATACTGGGGATAACGAAAAAGGGGGCGTGGTTCTTCTTAGGAGGAGATAGGGATATGGATTAAAATATATATAGGGATCGGGTTAGAGAAACATGCAGGGAAATACATTTGTGGCAGGACAACGTCTGCCGGGTCAAAAAATTCTTAAAAATCAGGGAAAATTTTGAGCTACTAGCATATAACTATAGTGAAATTGATTGGCCTACAAAACTGCGTACTCAGAAATTCGCCAGAAATTCTGCCAAAAAAAATTTAAATTTTGAAAAATTTCCTGAAGTTTGTGCAAATTTTTAAGGAAATTTTGTTTGGTTTCTGTTATATAATTGGCTATATTTTAATTAGAACAATTTTAGAAATAACATCTTAGTACCCTGTCTAACGAAATTCAAAAAATGTTAGTGGACCGAATTCACTGTGAGTCACTGTATGTACATACAAAGGCGTCATAACTCAAAAACCCCAAATTTTGAGCTAACATCACTAATATAATATGTTTCATCAATTGACAAAGTGTTATATCCGAGGTTTTAACATTTCACGCAGCATCGCGATAGAAGCCTTTCGCTGTGAAAACATATCCCAAATAAACCGAAAATGCCATTTTGAAGCCCGTTAAATTCTAGCCTAGCAAAGTGTAAGCTTTAAGTATCTCCAAAATCTCCTTTGTTAGAATTTGTTTTTGACTATGGTGCGCACTTAATAATAATAATAATAATTCCCAGACGGATTACCCACCATATCCCGCCCAACCGGCACGAGGGGGCATCCGCATAACGCGCGGATTTTTTAAAGTTGCCGAGCCGTTGAAAGGCATTGTTTGGTTAATCGTCGAGATCTAAAACTGCTCAGCTACAGAGAAAGACTCATCAGCCAAGTTAAATACTTAGATACAGAAAAAGTTACACAGTTATAAATAATTGGTTAACGAAAGATTGAGAGTCAACTGTAGAGATAGACAGAGAATATTAAATAAACAAACAAAGTGAAATAAATTTAATAAATATAAATATATATAGTAAATACTAATAAAAAGAATTCAAACCAGGATTAAAGACTACAATACAGTTTCTATGTATTAAGGGCAGAAAGAATAGATTCTTTTATGCGGAGAAGCGAGTCCGAAATATCAAGCGTATCAGCATGAGAGTTATAATCCTGCCATAAACAGCGAAATGGTTCATTTAACTCATAGTTAGTTCTACACTGTTTCAAGACGAGTGGTTTATAATGACGTGATGGCCGAGAGGGAACATTGAAATTCACCTCGCTTAGAAGAAACGGGCTTGAGAGAGATCCATTTAGTAACTTAATCATAAAAACAATTCCTAGCATTTCCCTCCGACTAGAAAGGGTGTGAAGATTTTGAGTTTCAAACGACTAGTATAAGGTGGTAGATTATACAAAGGGTCCCAATGAAAATCTCTTAGAGAAAAAATTGTTTTTGGACTGATTCTAACTTGGTAGCGCGGGTTCCAGACGATTGAGCCGTATTCTAGTATCGGTCTGACTAATGTAGTAAAAAGAGCTTTAGTTACATAAGGGTCACTAAATTCTTTAGACCATCGTTTGACAAAAGCTAAAACCCCTCTGGCCTTACTGGCTGTTGCGTTAATATGGTGGATGAAACTAAGCTTGCTATCCATAGTAACCCCCAGGTCAACGAAGTCGTGCACCTGCTCGAGACTATAATTGTTAATTGTGTAGGAGGCTGGCTGAAAAGTTCTTCGCGAAAAAAGCATGTATTTACATTTCTTAAGATTAAGTGGCATATAATTTAAAATCAACATTTTCAGTTCTATGGAAAAATCTGATGCCCTCAAAAAAAATTTTAACAATTAAAAAAATGAAAAAATTTAAAATGCGTTTTCTGTAATATTACATTTCTTTAGTTATGACGACGTTGCAGCAAATGAGCGATATATAGAAAGATGAAACCGTTTTTCTCATATCGCTGTGTTCTTACAATTTAAGCACTTCGTAATTAGTAAATAAGTATTTTTTTCTGTACTAGATGCTCAGGATATCCTTCAAAGGATTAAAGATTGTGATCTGCCGAAACAAAATGTGAATATGTGGTTACTAATTAAAAGGAGAATGAAAATATAGGCTAAAATACAATTTTTTTTAACTATCATTCAAGGACATGGAAGTAATGTCCTTTAAAATAATTATCCTTCAACGTTTTCAAAGCTCTATGTGTTTAAACAAAATTTTATTGTAATAAAAGTTCTGAAAATATGTATACAAATATGTAAGGATGTACAGAAGATAGATAGGACATACCACAGAAATTGATTTTACTATACGGTTCTCAAATGAAAAGTGTTCGTGCGGGCCTGAAAGTAGTGTAAGTTTTATTTCGATATCTCAATCCGTTTCGCTGATATCGACCAAAAAATCAATAAAAGGTACATTAGAGCGTATCACATAAAAATAAAGTGGTACCGAGCGCCTGAGATCAATGAGCTTTTTTAATTAAAATGTTTTTATTAGGTCGCTTTCGTCGTTCTTGTGCCCGGATTTTTGCATTCGATTTTGAACCAACTTCCTGTTGTGCTAGGGTCTTGAAATTTTCACCACAGTTCAGGTCGCGATGACAATGCAATACTTTTCCATCTTGTTCACTAATAATAAAAAAAAACATAGAATAATTTAAGAAAAATTATTCCCAAACGGTCAAAAGTCCACCAAAGTTTCAAAGATTCTCAAATTAATGACCACAAACTCATAACATACTTTAATCGCAGGACACAGCGAAAAAAGTCACCCTGTGAAAATAAGCTGCAGCTGTCAGTAAAATGATCACGGGGTGCACTAAAATCCTTGACACTGCTAGTATAAATGGCGAACGATTGATGTCGCTCTAGTTGTGGATAAGGTAGTATAAAAACAAAAAACAAATAAAATGAATACATACTAAGTGAACATGATGGATATAAGCTGGCAATAATTTCAACGCAGCTTGGTGTAAGAGGTACACACTGCGGGCTTAGAAATTCCTAATCCCCTTGGTTCTTGGTTCGATGGCCAACAAAAGGTGATGAAAAATTTCGAAACACAAAGCCATTTGATAAGTGCCCTTGAGCAAGGCCGAAATTACGTAATCATGGTAGCTTGTAATTGTTGTTACTTTTCCATCTTGTTCACTAATAATAAAAAAAACATAGAATAATTTAAGAAAAATTATTCCCAAACGGTCAAAAGTCCACCAAAGTTTCAAAGATTCTCAAATTAATGACCACAAACTCATAACATAATGCAATATTATGAAAAAAAAAATTCCGATAGGTGGCGCGTGGGTCGCTATATTTTCGAAAATCGCATTTATGGTCCGATTTGGCTGAAATTCGGAACATGTATTACTACTATGAAAAGAAATATTTTCCTAAAAAAAATTCCGCTAGGTGGAGCTGAGGTCGGGGTAATAACAGCTGAAAATCCTAATAATGGACCGATTTAGCTGATATTTAGCGTGTGTATTACTTAATCAATTTCCAAATGTTCAAAAAAAAATTGGACCCGCTAGGTGGCGCGTGAGTCGTTCTATTTAGGAAATGCGAAGGTCTGTTTTCGGTGTCGATTAATTTGTTTTTCAACGAACTTCCCATTGAGGTAGAATCTTGATATTTTCATCATCGTTTAGTTTTCTGCCCCCACGCAATATAACAAAAAAATAATTCCGATAGGTGGCGCACGGGTAGAGATATTTGAAAAGTTTCATTTCCAGAGGTTTTGCTTTGGATTTTGTACTAACTTCCCGTTCAGCTGGTGTTTTGAAATTTTCACCATCTTTCAGGTTTCGCTGACAATGCATTATACAAAAAAAAAAATCCAAAATATTGCTTTAATTGCAAAAGTCCCATTTATCGGCCTATCTTCCTTATTGCTATCTGAATATTTCGTACACATGCTATAACGGGCATGCTATAATGCGTTTTCAGCGCCATAAACAGCATCGAAATTCCGAATATTTCATCTGCATACATTTAGGCGCAGTCACTGTTGCACAAAGGAAAGATAATGTGCTTTATAATGCTTAAGAAAGAATAATTTTATTCATGTAACCATAGACACACCGCGTAAAGCGTGTAAACGTAGAAAATTGCCGAATATGTAAATGAACTGTCAAAATTTTTATGGAACGAAGTTTATACAAATTCGGTAAACTTCCGCGAGGAGTTTAGTGTGTAAACACCTCGAAAATTTACCCAATTAGATTACGCTGTTCGACATGCAGTTTTTCAAAGCAGTCAATGCACACTAGACAGAAATAGAAGAAAATGCTAAAAAATTGGTCAAAAATTAAATTAATGGGAATTTCAAAATAAAAGGTATTCATATAAATGTATCTATAGCGTTCATGTTGTTGTTGTAGCGAGGTGTAGCCCTGCCTATATGTCAGACAGGGTCATCCCGAGTGTATTGCTCTTGGCCGGGTCGATATAAGAAAACGGCCCGGGTCGTTTCGGCACGATGGGTACAGCACAAGTACTGGTACCGTTCTCGTAAAACCGGCAATACTAGAAACTAGCCGTGAAGGCTATGTAGGTCATTTAGCGTTACCCAGGGTGCACCAACTGGGAGGCGACCTACTTTTACACCCCAAATAACTGAGCTGTTAAAAGTATACATTTACGCTTTCGTTAATATCCAATTACAATCTTAGAAATTTTCACAGACTCACAACTAAAAAGTATAAAATAAAAAATAGAATAAAAAAATATTTTTAATTTAAAATGTTTTTAAAATGAACTAAAAACTGGAAAATAATTTCCCCTCTGTCTACATAGATTCTTCACCACGTAAAGCTTATCCGGAACATTTGTGAGTGGGAATTCCTATAGGTATTAAATAGTACTTGGAGTTTGAAATGTATAAAAACATTTGGCGCTTGCTATATCGTGAAAAGATGTTTTTTTTTAGAAAAGCTCATATCGGTAATAAGATTGTTAGAAATTAATGCGAACCATCTTTAGCTTGCGCCAATGTTTTTATACATTTCAAACTCCAAGTACTATTTAATACCTATAGGAATTCCCACTCACAAATGTTCCGGATAAGCTTTACGTGGTGAAGAATCTATGTAGACAGAGGGGAAATTATTTTCCAGTTTTTAGTTCATTTTAAAAACATTTTAAATTAAAAATATTTTTTTATTCTATTTTTTATTTAGTAACAACCCACTCCTTGAGACAAAACAATTTTTGTATCACACTTTAAAATCCGACAATAAATGCCGAAGATATGAAGGAAAATGCAATTGGCCGACATCTAGGGTTGCCAGGAAAAAAAAAATTTGTAAATGTTTTTCAAAAACACTTCATATGAGGCGAGACGCTCTAATGCACATGTTCTATTTATATACAAGTATGAAAAGAACAGGTAAATATTGCTCATATTTTTGCAAATACGCGGTGTTCAATTGTAAATACATTACAACATTTATATATATATATATATACATACTTACTCACAAATATGATAAGTTGCAGCAGCCTATTTACACTCACACCATTTTACTTTCTAACATAAATAATTATAAATACACCCAAAATAATTTAGGTATCAAAACAGCACTTCAAGGTGCTGCTGTATATATAAACTAAAGAAAGTGCTATTTTAGCACCAAAAAGGCGTCAAAGTAACAAAAAATATAAAAAAAAAAACGATTTACACTAACAATTATTAACTGCTGAACGGAGCTGTCTACCATTAGGCTATCGTGCACTTATGCTTGCCGATGTCAAATAGTAGCTTTTTTCTGAATGGTAGCGACGAACACTATTATGGATTTACACCACACAAATGTGCTCAACAATGCATTTGCTAATAGTCCCTCGTGTATTGTTAAACCCGTAAATGCTCTCTCTCGTATATCTGATATTTTTACAGGTGATGTGTTTGAATTTGCAACGGTGTCGGAGACCGATATAATATGATCTATTCTTAAAATCCGAACCAATGCAGTTGGGGTGGATGGAATCCCAATCAAGTTTGTCAAGATCATTATGCCTTTTTTAAACACAATCACGCACATTATCAACCATTCTATTACGACCTCGTGTTTTTTTTTTTTTTTTGGTGGTCTTTTTCGGGCTCTTCCGTCCATGCCGTGATATCATCTGAAAGATCAATACTGGTGGTAGAACCATTTTCCTGGAGCTGTTCACAGTTTATAACCACCTCTACCTTCTGACATTGTCCCAATATAGCTCCTTTGGAAAGCTTGATCGGCGATCTGAACTCATTTAGTTCTCTTAACGGTATGCGTCCATCTTGTTTTGTCATAGCCAATGTTTTTCCTACTAGTATATCTGTCTCTGATTTGATTGCTGCCTCTACAACCCACAATTTGCTTGTCCCATAATATCCATCAATCCTTGCCCAAACTACTGCCTCCGACTTCAGTGGAATTTGTTGGCTATCTTCCACGAGTATCCGCTTACTGATGTACTTGTTCTCGTAACCAAAATTGAGTGTCACATCCATGTTCTTATAGCTCGTAATCCTGTTTTTCATGCCGATCTTGATGCCTTGGTTGCTTAAGAAATCCACACCAACTATGATCTCATCAACAATATCTGCCACTATAAAATTGTGCCGTGCCGTGACATTCCCAATTGCGATTTCACGTGTTACTTCGCCTTGGACTTGGGTGTCCTCACAATTGCGGGAGCCAGCCTACGCCCCTTGCGGCTGACTCTCTTGGTCATTTCCTTTAGATTTGCGCCTACGTCCACCTGAATTGCTGGAATTATTGGATACCTATCCGCAATAACGTGCAATGGACCAGATTTTCCGCACTTGAAGCATTTAATGGCTGCTTCATTTTTCTGTTGCTTCTGGGATTGCGTCCACTCATTCTGGTCGTTCTACTTCCACACGACGAGCTTTGTACGCTGGTTTGCACAAAAGAGAAGCTGTGTCTTGAGTTAGAACATGTGATACCGTCTATGCAAATGATCTCTTTGGATATGCGTAGGTGGCCTGCTTCGTTTCCACATCACGTATTCCATTTATGAAACTTTGTATCTTTACCCTCTCCGTATACTCTACAGGTGCATCCGCGTTTGCTAGGTGCGCTAACCTCTCGATGTCCGATGCAAATTCTTGTAAAGTCTCATTTGGGTTTCTGGAATCGATTTTGTAGCTCTATTTGGTAAATCGGCTTTCCAAGCTCGCTACCATAACGTCGCTCCACAGCACCCATCAATGCTTCATAATTGTTTCTTTCGCCATCAGGAATAGTCTGTAAGATTTCAGCTGCCGGTCCTTTCAATGCTACGAAGAGTGCAGCGACTTTGTCCTCACCGCTCCAGTTATTCACCGATGCGGTCTTCGCAAATTGTAGCTTAAACACCTGGAAAGGAACAGAACCGTCAAAAGATGGGGTTTTACCTTGGGCGTGCTTGCTGAAACACTTGGACGACTCAGCTGCAACTCCTGGATACGAGTTCTTAACGCATCCACCCCGGCCTCGACTTCCTCTTCAAGGTGCATTATTTTCTTGTCCTGTATTTTTAGCTGTGATGACACACGTTCTTCTTCTTCCTCGAGCTGCAATGCTATTTTCGAATATAGCCGGGCCTCCTGCTCCTCAAGCTGAGCTGATGTCATATGTGTCTTCTGTTCTGCCAGTTGAGATGCCAACTGTTCTTCAAGCGGTGATGCAATTCACGTCTTCTGTTCCTCCAACTTTGATGTTATATTCGTCGACATCTGAGCCAATACAGCCAACAGCGAGTTTGTGTCCACATTTTCCAATGGATTCGTATCTTCTTCTCTTTTATTTTGGTCGCACCCTCTTCCAAAAGCTGAAAAACATGATCGTCAACGTTGATTCCCTCTGCTTCTATAGCCTCTCTTAGACGTGATTGTAGCTCTGACTTATTGCCTGTTGTTATGATTCCACGCCATTCCAACTCATTTTTGAGTTGTTGGATTATCAATTCATTCAACTTTGCCATGTCCTTGTTATCCTTGCAATGTCCTTGTTATCTTTATAATGGCCTTGTTATCCTTTTCCATGTCCTTGTTATCCTTTTAGCGTTTGTATTTACCCTATCACGAAAAAGCATCTGTGAATTATAAGAGAAATAAAAAATAGAATAAAAAATATTTTTAATTTAAAATGTTTTTAAAATGAACTAAAAACTGGAAAATAAATTCCCTACATAGATTCTTCACCACGTAAAGCTTATCTGGAACATTTGTGAGTGGGAATTCTTATAGGTATTAGATAGTTTTTGGAGTTTGAAATGTATAAAAACATTGGCGCACGCTAAAGATGGTTCGCATTAATTTCTAACAATCTTATTACCGATATGAGCTTTTCTAAAAAAAAAACATCTTTTCACGATATAGCAAGCGCCAAATGTTTTTAGACATTTCAAACTCCAAAAACTATTTAATACCTATAAGAATTCCCACTCACAAATGTTCCAGATAAGCTTTACGTGGTGAAGAATCTATGTAGGCAGAGGGGAATTTATTTTCCAGTTTTTAGTTCATTTTAAAAACATTTTAAATTAAAAATATTTTTTATTCTATTTTTTATTTTATACTTTTTAGTTGTGAGTCTGTGAAAATTTCTAAGATTGTAATTGGATATTCTGTGTCATATTAGTGGTACTCATGTAACCATATAACTTAACAAAAGCGTAAATATATACATTTAACAGCTCAGTTAGATGAACGATATAGATAAATTTATGTGAATACTTTTTATTTTGAAATTCTTATTAATTTAATTTTTGACCCATTTTTTAGCATATTCTTCTATTTTTGTCTAGTGTGCATTGACTGCTTTGAAAAACTGCATGTCGAACAGCGTAATCGAATTGGGTAATTTTTCGAGGTGTTTACACACTAAACTCCTCGCGGAAGTTTACCGAATTTGTGTAAACTTCGTTCCAAGGCGAATTCATTACAGGTGGCATCCTCCCACCATATGGTTTCTTCTTCTTCCCTGAAAATCAAATCGTAGCTGTCAAATTGCTTATGTTGTTGCTTTGTCTGACATTTACAGCCACAAGGAGTGTGTGCGTGCGTGTAGATCTGAATTCGCTCGAGCATACCTGTATGAATTCGCCTTGCTTCGTTCCATAAAATTTTGACAGTTTACACGCTTCACGCGGTGTGTCTATGGTTACATGAATAAAATTATTCTTTTTAAGCATTATAAAGCACATTATCTTTCCTTTGTGCAACAGTGACTGCGCCTAAATGTATGCAAATGAAATATTCGAAATTTCGATGCTGTTTATGGCGCTGAAAACGCATTATAACATGCGCATTATAGCATGTGTACGAAATATTCAGATAGCAATAAGGAAGATAGGCCGATAAATGGGACTTTTGCAATTAAAGCAATATTTTGGATTTTTTTTTTGTATAATGCATTGTCAGCGAAACCTGAACGATGGTGAAAATTTCAAAACCCCAGCTCAATGGGAAGTTAGTTCAAAATCCAAAGCAAAATCTCTGGAAATGAAACTTTTCAAATATCTCTACCCGTGCGCCACCTATCGGAATTCTTTTTTGTTATACTGCGTGGGGCCAGAAAACTAAACAACGATGAAAATTTCAAGATTCTACTCCAACGGGAAGTTCATTGAAAAACAAATTAATCGACACCGAAAACAGACCTTCGCATTTCGTAAACCTAGCGGGTGCAATTTTTTTTTCAACATTTGGAAATTGATTAAGTAATACACACGCTAAATATCAGCTAAATCGGTCCATAATTAAGATTTTCAGTTTTTATTACCCCGATCTCAGCTCCACCTAACGGAATTTTTTTTTAGGAAAATATTTCTTTTCATAGTAGTAATACATGTTCCGAATTTCAGCCAAATCGGACCATAAATGCGATTTTTGAAAATATAGCGACCCACGCGCCACCTATCGGAATTTTTTTTCCATAATATTGCATTGTCATCGCGACCTGAACTCTGCTGAAAATTTCAAGACCCTAGCACAACAGGAAGTTGGTTCAAAATCGAATGCAAAAATCCGGGCACAAGAACGACGAAAGCGACCTAATAAAAACATTTTAATAATAATAAAAAGAAGCAAACGAAACGAATGAATTTGGATTTTTGTAACTGGTATGATTTCAACCAGAAAAATATAGTTGTATACTAGTATGAAATTGATATTTCCTGACTAGTATGAATTCAGCCAGAAAATTCTAGTTGTATTCTAGTATGAAATGGATAATTCCTGACTAGTATGAGTTCTGCCAGAAAATTATAGTTGTATACTAGTATTTTTCATTACTACACCATTTCAAGTTGGAGTTTAGAAAGCGTCGATTGGATTTAAGAAGGCGTCGATTGGATTTTAGAATTCTCCATTGGATTTTAGAAAGCGCCAGTTGGACTTTAGAAAAGTTAGTTGGATTTTAGAAAAAGTCAATTGGATGTTGGATGGCGTTATTTGGATTTTAGAAAGCGTCACTTGAATTTTAGAAAAGTTAATTGGATTTTAGAAAGCATCAATTGGATTTTGGATGGCGTTATTTGGATTTTAGAAAGCGTCAGTGGGATTTTAGAAAACCGAAATAATTTAAATTCTTGCTTTCTAAAATCCAATTGACGCTTTCTAAAATCCAAGTGACTGTAATTTTTATACTTTCCAAATGGCGTAAATTGGATTTCAGAAAGCGTCAATTGGATTTTAGAAAACATAAATCGAAGTTTTTTAAGTTTTCTAAAATTCAATTGACGCTTTCTAAAATCCAATTGACGCTCTCTGAAATCCAATCGACAATTATAAAATCCAGTTAACGCTCTCCAAAATCCAATCGACAATTCTAAAATCCAACTAACGCTTTCTAAAATCCATTTGACAATTCTGAAATTCAACTAACGCTTTCTAAAATCCAATTGACAATTCTAAAATCAAATTAACGCTTTCTAAAATCCAACTTGAAATGGTGTAGTTTGAGGTTACGCTGCAGGGTTTCATTTGGACTTTGGTTCAATCTGTAATTCTGTTGCATATCAAGTCACTAAATTTGAGATATTTCGTCATTATGTAAACAGATACGCTTTGGTACGAACTTTTCAAAGAGGCTGTATATTGAAGTGAGATAAGTTTCGCTCGACATCCTCATTGTAATGCGGCCAAACAATTAGGAAAGTTCTTAATTTATCTTTTTGAAGTTAGCTCAAGAGAAATCAAAAGTTTTAAAAGAGTCATAAGGTTTCGTAATACAATCGCGATTAGGTATAGTTTATGGATGGTAAGCGTCTTCGGGAAGAACTAAAGGATCACATCGATTTACAGTGATTTTAGACAAGTCATCAACAAAGGCCAAGTTTAAGACTTTTCCTAACTTGTTCGGAACAATATTAATCTGACTAAGACATAGGTTGGTCATTTCGTCCAAAAACTCGTTACATAACTTAGATGACACTGGGAC
Organism: Campiglossa producta; assembly: GCA_964058755.1. NCBI lineage: Eukaryota > Metazoa > Arthropoda > Insecta > Diptera > Tephritidae > Campiglossa > Campiglossa producta. The sequence goes on along the minus strand of CAXKVI010000006.1, from coordinate 32,842,674 downwards.
AATATTGCCATCAATTATTCTCCACGAGATTTGTGGCAGGTTAAAGTCACCCAAAACAACTATTGAGTCCACGGGCTTAATGAAAGAACTTACAGTTTTTATAAGTGAAATGTGGTGCATATAAACTGATAAATCAGATGACGGTGGAATGTAACTAACAGCTAAATAAATATGGCCTGTGCCAATTCCTATACGTATGCATTTAAATTCTGTTTTCTATAGCAGGTAAAATAACATCTTCAGATGGTATTGAAGAATGTACAGCCAATAGGACCCCGCCCCCGGTTCTGTCTAACCGATCGTTTCTATAAATCTGATACCCATCACAAAAAATTTCGGAATCAAAGACATGTGGTTTTAACCAAGTTTCAGTGAAAGCATTAATTCTATAGTTACAATTGATCGTTTTTAAGTAAAAATCAGTTAATTTGGTATTTAAACCTCTAACATTCTGATAATAAATATTCAAGAAAGAATTTAGAATTAGTTTTTTGGACCAGTAATCTGACGAGGAATTTGTACAGCATCTGGGTCGTTCGCAATTGACTTAGGTGAAACTCGCGAATAAGAGCACCAGGGGCCCAGAACGACTGATCCAAAATCGTATCGTAATCTTCATCAAAAACATCAATCCTAAATGAATAATTTTTTTGCTCGTAATTAAATTTAAACTTATTTATTACTAAACCCTCAGCCTTAATTTTCGATTTGATGTAAGACTTAAGGTCGTTGACGGAAGTGTCTTTCTGAAATCTAGACATGAATATAGATTTTCGCAGTGGAACCACAACCACCACGGCTAATAACCGTTGGTTGAACTGAATTGGCAGTATTTTGTTGCTCAGGGCTTCGATTTGGGGCCTTGGAAGTGGACTGAACCACTTCTATGGAAGTAGATGGACCCACTCCTTTGGAAGTAGATGGCACCACTTCTTTGGAAGTCGACGCAATCACTTCTTTGGAAGTGGACGGAAACACTTCTTTGAAAGTGGACGGAACCACTTCTTTGCTTAATATCTGTTTAAGGCATATTTAGTAATTTTACTAATATGATCTATAATAATCTGATTAAAAAAAGTGAATAAACTTTGTCATCATTTTTGGCCGTCATTCTCCTGGGCCAGGTTCAAATGTGAAATTTTCGCAAAATATTGCCGGACGTTGAATAATTCATTGTGCAGGTTAAATGGCAGTGCTTCAGTGAGATGTAGAAGAAAAAATACTACCGGTAGCCATTATGATATCAGTTCTAACGTAACTTTTACCCAGTCTATTTATACGGTTCCACTCAAATCTTCATTCTCCTGGCTAGCTCCTATTTTCTTTAGTGGCTATATTTCGTTTTAGTTTATACATGGTTAAATGTGAGTCGTATAGACATATTATCGTAAATATTTAAGGTTAAGTTAGGACGTTAACTTTAGATGCAATCTCATATTTATGTGCAATTCGTCATTCTCCTGGCGTATTTCAAACTTCATATAAATCATTTTTTAAATTGCAATTACTCGAGGAGTACCAAACCGATTTTCAATATTTGTATACCATTCGATAGGTACTTTGATTCCTGTGAGTTCGTTGCTGTTATTCGCGAAAAAAAAATGAAAAAATGCAAAAACTCACGAAAGAGTTTAAAAGTGATCGGCCCTGCATAGCATAGTGTAATAAGAAGCTAAGAAGTGCACACTGCGCAGCGTATATGTAAAATGTGGAAAAAAATTATGTTTTCAAAATAAGCCCCAAAATTCTATCACTTTCGTATTTTCACCCATATATACACACACAGAGCCAAAAAGTTCACCTATAATCAAAGAGATCGACGTCTAAAAAAGCTTTTTCGCCGGGGAAAGCGAGTGGGGACAAATTTGAAGAAATTTGTGCTAGGAAATCTTCTAGATTTTAGCTTGAATTTCTTCTTAAATTTATTGAAAAGGAAATCGGCTAAAAACAAGGAGTTACTTTTGTCAAAAGTTAGAAGAAATCTGCTTGTTTTTATGAATTTATTGAAAAGGAAAACTATATATTTTTAGAAGATGTGTAATTCGACGCTACCAAGCACAAGCACACGATAGCATCATGGTAGAGATATCTCCGTTCAGCAGTTAAGGCAATAAGGCAAGTGGACATGTGGTGAGGCAAAAAGAACAAAGGTGTAAATAGACGTTGGCAAGTTAAGTATACGATGGCATGGTAGTGTAGATTAGACTAGACTGACTAGACATCTGGGTTGAGCGTTAATTTTTTTTTTTTTTAATTTGAAATATTAAAAAGAAAATCTTCTTAATATTATGTGATTATCTACTCAGTTTTATTAAAAAGAGACACCCAGTCATAATAAGACGGGCATCTTATTGGAAAAATATCCTAGAGAAATCCTTCTGATTTAGAGGGCATTTTATGTGACTTTTTGCTCTGTGCAGTAGTTTACAAATAATCAATTTGAAAAAATACCAAGATATTCATATGCTTCCATTGCTCGGTTACATCGTTAGGTCGAGGATTGCTCTCCGATAGCAGGTGTGAGAGTCGAGTGGAGAAATTATCAGCTGTCGGTGTCGCGCGCAGCTTCTCGACGTCAAACTTTCCTTCCGTTACTGTGGGCACTTTCTTCGCTGCTCAGAGGCGTGTGCGTATCTTGGCTGCAACAAGATAATGGTCCGAGTCGATAGTGGGACCGCATAGGGTACGTCTAGAACGGTGGAGCTGTGTCTCCCGTCGACCATGACATGATCAATCTGGTTTCTTGTTCTTTGTTCACGGGACAGCCAGGTGGCTTGGTGTACTCGCTTATGCTGGAACCTGGTACTACTGATGACCATATTGCGAGCAGCAGCGAAGAATCCAACGGCACTAGGTTGATTGGGATGTTATATCGTGGAGACTGAATTTTCCAACTGTAGGACCAAAGACTCCTTCCTTGCCCACCTTGGCATTAAAGTCGCCGAGCACGATTTTGATATCATGCTAGGGGCAGCGCTCATAGGTCAGTTCAAGTTTATCGTAGAAGGAGTCCTTCTCTGCGTCGTCCGTCTCCTCAGTCGGCGCATAGGCGCAGATAAATGTTATGTTGAAAAACCTCGCCTTGATGCAGATCGCAGCGAGACGCTCGTCCACAGGAGTGAACGCTAGTACTCGGCGGCGAAGTCTCTTTCCCACCACAAATCCTACACCACGCGCTTTTCCGCGTGTCTGGCCACTGTAGTATACGTCACAAGGACCGATGGTGGTCTTTCCTTGCCCCGCCCATCGCATTTCCTGCAGAGCGGTGATGCCAGCCTTTGCGTTCACGACATCAAAAAGTCGGACAGCGGTACGCTCCGTAGAAAGGGTCCGGAAATTCCACGTACATGCCCTAATATCTTTCTCGTAGTCCATAATTTGTTTTGCCGGGTCGTCAACATTAATTCATTGGAGTTGGGTTTTTTACGTGGCGGGTCCCAAACCCAGCGCACAACCCATTTCGGGGTTTATGGAAAATATTCACATATTTACATAGCGAGCTGCTTGCTTCAAGACAGACGCCCGCTTACAGCCGCACCTCATGGTGAACAGATGCTGTGCAAAAGACCTCGGTGAGCCCTTAAACCAAGTATGTCAGAGTGGCCCCACCGGGGCTCCCTCTCTTTCTGCCGCGAGCCTAGGTAGCTCCCGTTGCCCAGAGTGCACGAACGAGGACGCAAGAGTCGCGATTGGGCAAGGTCACACAGCAACTACACCCCATTACACTCCTGACAAAATGTTTAAATTTCAACATTAAAAGTGTAAAATAAAAAAAAATTAAAAATTCTCTTCTTATATTGGACTTCACGGAGAATCGAAGGAAGATCTGTTGAACGCTGAACCCAGATGTCTACCATGAGGCTATCGTATACTTATGCTGGCTAGCCTCTAATTACAGTTTGTTCTAAATGCTTTTTTGCAAATTTACTACAGTAAATGAAGTAATTCAAGTTTTTAACCAAATTTACAGCATTCTAAAGTAAAAGTAGCCATATTTTGCGATTTTACTAACATTTTTGATTAAAATTACATACACAAAATGTAATTTGATCGCTTATTCTAAAAGTAACAATTCGGAGTGGTAAAATTACATCCTGGCTACTTTAACTTTCGAGTGTTGTAAATTTGGTTAAAAATTTGAATTACTTCATTTACTGTAGTAAATTTGCGAAAAAATTGTGAATTTCGACCAAAAATTACAACTATTATGGTAGAAAAATTAAACCGGGTTTTTAAAGTATGTACCCAGCCAGCAAAATTTCCGTAAACGCTTCTGAAAATGGAAAAAAAAACTTACAAAAACTGTGCGAGAAAGGTGCTCCGTTACCCGTTGTTTTTTTGTTCCAAGCCCATCCCACAGTTGGAGCTTAGGGCCCTGCCAATTTGGCCCACCAAATCGCGATTCGTTCCTCATCGGATGATGGTCCCATGATCTATATGCATAAAAAAGGTCGGTTGAAGCCGACATATCCGTATATTAGCTCTGCCGTCCTATTAAAGAATGTGGGTATCTACATTCTAGCTCAAACCGAAATATTCAACAAAACGTGTTTATATCTGGGCTTTTTGAGATATTTTATTTTTGCAATCAAAATTGACCGATTTAGACTATTTTTGATGTGATCTTTCCATTTATGCAAAAAAAAACATTGCTTTCGGCTTCTGTATATGCGAAACTATAGATACTGCACTCTATTCAAAGCAAAATTGGTTAGAAAACCAATTCAATAGCAGTATATACGCAGATACTGCTTTTTAGTAGGAAAGGCACACTCAAAATGAATAGTTTCCTACAGATGCACTTGGGTATATACAGATTTATAATAATAATAAATAATTATTAAGCACAGTATGCAAATACGTTACTCTCGAACACCAAAAAAATTTATTCGAGCCTACTAAAGAACGTGGGTATGTACATACTGCTATTATTAAAAGGAGCCCCATCATCAAAAAGCTGAGACTCCTATTTAAAAAAGCAGTATCTACAAATAATATTGCAGATACGTCGCTTTTGAGTAGGAAACCGGCTTTTATTTCAACCTGTTTCCTATTAAAAGTGTAGATACTGCGGGATTTTTGTACATACCCACATTTTTTATTAGGATTTCTGGAAAATTTATGTAGATACTACAAATGAAGGAATTTAAATCAGCAATAACTTCATATTCCCTTGCAATGTGCAAAATTTTTTGGCATGAATAAATTTGGATTTTTAATACGCGTCCACCTATCTAACTAACTAATTTTCGAAAAAATATGTAGATACCCACATTCTTAAACGGCAGAGCTATGGAGTGGACCTATCAAATTGTGCATTCTCATGTGCATGAATTTTAATACACTGAACAAAATTATATGTGCAAATGCTTCAAACAAACTGCACACACATAAGCGTGTGCATAAATAATTTGAATAAAAAACACACAAACGTGCATGTGCCTTGTTTCAAAAGACACACTCACGTGCTGTGTGCTAAATGTTTTTTCCATAAGCGCACAGCTCACGTGCAAGAGCCAAAAATTTAGTGAGAATTTTTTTGCACACGTGCATGTGCCGTGTGTGCGCGCGCATTTACGAACCCTGTTTTTAGCTAATTCGGACCCCTTCTATTTCTGTCCATATTGTGAATGGAGTCGCGATCTAAAAAAATCCGGTATCTGTTGGACTCTAGTACATTCTCATCAACTTCAATGTCAAAGTAGTGGTACTTAAAGAAATTACTCTGACATCTTTATCTTCAGACCTTTATTTTATAAATTTACAAGTCATAAACTTAATTTGTCGAAGTTCGTACTAATGTACACATGTAAATATGTATGTGATACTACTTACTGTCGAAATTAATACCAGTATTCTGTAATTCTGTATCATATCAAGTCACTAAATTTGAGATATTTCATTAGATACAATTTTTGTGACTTGAGATGATTCCGGTATTCTATAAGAGAAAGTCACTAGAAATGTACCAAAGTCTCTCTCTCGCTCATTTTAAGGTGTGGTGAATACAAAAATTGCATACAATTTAAGTAACGTATTTGACACTCGCCCTTAGATGTCGATGTAGCCCAGGCGTTAAGCGTCCGGATTATGACGCGGGAGGTCGCAGGTTCAAGTGCCGGCCCGCGAACAGGCGATTTTTATGTTTTTTTTTTAATTTTTAAAAATTTAATTATCTTTTTTTAAACATATAAATACTTGTTAATCATAAATTCACTTTTTTTTTAATTTTTTCAATTTTTTAAGAAATTTTCTTTAATTAATTTCGTTTGTTACCTGCCATCATCAAGGAGATGACAAATTAGTGACTCTTTATTGAGACTAGAGATGTGAGGCAGCTTCCTGAATACCAAATTGTATCAAATATGAAATAGACCACGATATGTCTCTATTAGTGACTAGATACAGCTTACAGAATTGAGGAATAAGACTTATTGTAGCATTACTCTCCCCAAGGTCATTTTTGGCATTGACCTTATATTTGCCAGCATCCTCAACCGTGACGTCTTTTATTTCTAAAGAAGAAAAGTATGAATGCCCATCTTTCTGCACTGTCATCTGAAATATATAAAAGGTTATTTAGGAAATGTCTGGAAAACAAAATTAATAAAAATAATAAAACTTAATTCTTTGAACAGCTGGCTACCCTTTTCATACACTTTATAATAGACAAGCAGGTGCCCGCGACTACGTCTGAAGCTAACATAGAAAAAAAAAAAATTATGGCGGCGATATGCCAAAGGGTTATTATTATAACCCCTAACGAGATTTTTGTACCGAGCTTCTCTTCCAATTTTTGGTGTGCTGCTTTCAATTTTTCCTAAAAATTGGTGGAGCCCACAGTTTGTAGCCGACTCCGAACGGCATCTGCAAAGCAATTAATTTTTGCTGAGAAGCTTTTTCATGCCAGAAATACGCTCGGAGAGTTTGTCCAACCACTTCCGGGGGGCGACCCCGTTTAGAAAATGCCTTTTCTAAATAGTTTTTGATGTTGGATTGACGGGAGTCGATACCAGGTCACCGCTACACCACGGCGGTCGCCTAACATAAACGACCCTCAATATCTTGACTCCAACGCCACCTAGCGGGTTAGTTTTTTACATTTTAAAAGAATGGTATTTATAACATAAATATCCATACCAATTATCAAGTGCCTGACATGAACCGGAGACTTTCTGATGAGAATGAAAAGGCAAAGAACTCCAAATCAATTTTTTTGTGCGTTCACGCACATCCGTCAATTGAGTTCAATTCTCAAAAATCAAAATTTGGCGTGGTGATTGCCAAAATTCTACACTCACTTGCGAGGGCTTTGTGACACTTTGCGTTCGCACACATTTTACTGTGAGATGGTATAATAAGCATTTCAAAGAATATTTAACACTTTCACTTAATTTTAAATGCACTAATCTCAAAGATTTTTTAGTTATTTATTCCATGGAAAAGTGGAGTAATGTCAACATTAAGCTGTTCCTAAAGAAAAAAAATTTTTGGGCCGGGCGGAATATGATAGATTTTGCTCTAAAAATAAGCTGTGTAAAATTTCACTCGAATTGGATAACTTTTAGAACTTGCACGTTGCATTTGAAGTTTTTAAAAACTATATGCATTCAATGTGCAGCAGATTATATAAAAACATTGATAGTCGTAAACTTGGCACACATTTAATACGTCAAAAAACGTGCAGATTCCGATTCTGAAGAAAAAAATCAAAAAATCGCTATAGGTTTTGATATTTCGCAAAGTTATCGTTTTTTAAAAATTGAGAAAACACCATTTTTGTATTTTACGAAAACCTCCAGCTTTGCTTATTCGATCGAACCCCTCTAATCAATTCGCCATATAATGGGTTTAAATCAGACGGCCAGTTTAGGAGCTATTAGCAGATTTATTCGAAAAATATTACAAATTCCAAGCCACATCGTTATTAATTGTTAAATACATCGAAAAGGGATAACTATTTTGCTTGGATTTTTATGTCTTTTTAAAGCGTAATCAATTTCAAACAAAATTTATCTTAACCATTTTCTTATCGGCTCAAGTTGATACACAAAACCCACAGCAACATTCGTATGTATTTGAGATCAAGAACACTTGCTGATTTTGAAATAATTTTCTCGATTACACTAGTTTACAGCCAAAAAATACCTAGATATTTATGTATAAGGATGAATTGGCACTGATATGCAGAGCACAAAACATATTTTAAAAATTTTTTGTATGGGTAGGTTTTCGAGATATCGGTAATTTTTTTTGTTTTTTCAGGTATCACGTCATTCAAAAACTATTATCGCCTATGTTACTAAAGCGATGGACGCAAGCAATACCTCGTTCGAGAGGAAATCAAAATACGCTTCCAACGACGTATAATATGTAGGGGTGGTCCAAACCATCGTTGAACAATAGCTGGTCAAAGTCGGAACTTCGTCGAATTTTTACCATTTTTGGAAAAATTTTGATTTTGCGAAGTTGTAAAAATCAGGAACTTTTTATTTTTTCTAAATTTAGTGTGCATAATTACAAACACTTTAAACATAATATTACCAAGATCTGGTGTAAACTGTATTTTTGGCGATTTTTTTTGTAACTTTCAACATCCCTACATTTAATAGAATTTTAACACGTTGATATCTGTATATTGCAGATATTCCAAAAAAAAAACTCTTGGTGTTAACATTACTAAGCCAAGAGAGTCCAAATCGACCGTTTTTGTCTACCTTTATGTCTGTCTGTCTGTCTGTCTTTCTGACTGTATGTTTGATGTCGTATCACTCGAAAACTGCTGAATGGAATTAAATGAAACTTCCACCATTGATTTATTAGACGTTCAACTTAAAATTTAAGACATCCCATATTTCGATAACTCAGCCGGTTTCAGAGTTATCAACCAATACATGGAGCAGGGGTGACCAAACATGAGTTCGTACAATATGTGTATTTAGTTTAGTAGTTATGATAATTGCACGTGTTTTTTTTTTGTTGGAAAGTTGGAAGCTTCGGCTTTCAGACTATGTAAAGGTTGCTTGAAAAAAGTTTCAAAAATTATACGAAAATTTACTTTGAAAAAAAAATTTATATTGGTTTAGGATGATGTGTATGAAAATCACAAAACGAAATGTTGAGGTATTAGAAGCTTAAGGTCAGAACTGGAGTCCATGAGAAATTCGTATTTTTATCTCTTGAGAAACATGTCCGTTTTAGAGCCTATTTTTTAGAGACGATTTTTGAGAACTTAGAAATTTCGAGATTATCATTTATCTATAAGGAGTGAGTTTTTTGGCCTATGGTTGGTTTAGTTTTCTTTTAGGATATTTACACTTAATTTCTGAAAAAATTTGAATGGCTACTTAAAACCGTGAAGACCCCAGAGCCAGCTAAAATTTACAAAAAAGGATAAATATTACGTATTTTCAGTACCAGGTTTTTAATACCAGGTATACTGTAATACATTTTTTGGCCCAATATGAAAATTTCTCTATTTAAAGGGATCACAATAGAAGAAGAATTGAGCATTGTTGGTAAGTTAAGGGGTATAATCAATGAAATAAAAATTATTTTCTAAAAAGTGCAATAATCCCATGATAATTAAATGGGAAAGGTATCACTATTTAGGCAGGGTTAAACGGCATCGTAAAAATTTTCTGCTATCGGGTAAACAAAAGACGGAGTTTTAAATCGGCCTGTAGCAAAACTATTAAAATTAGATATGACTGGGGAAAATCCGAGGAATTTTAACGGGGGGAGGATGTTACAGACACTTGCTGTTTAAACTTATTAAATTTAATTATCTAGTTTTCTTATATGAGGACTGAACAAACAAAACGCCTTATTTCCACTTTCAAAAATTTTTCAGAAACCGAAAAAAACTTTGACAGATTCAAATAGCCACAATTTAAAACTTTAATTTGGCGTTACTAAAATAAAACAGCTACGGCCAACTGGGAACATCATTTTTTTGGAATTTTTTGTTTGTGTAGTTGTAGCCCAGTTGTTTTTGGTGCAAAAATTCCCACGCACAAGCAAATGATTCCTTCTCATATTTCCGATTTGTACGAAATTTTCATTTTGACGGATCTTTTTTATAGGAAATATGACGTTTTAGTAGTTTCTATTAAGTACATCATGTGTAATGTTGTCTGAACCACCAGATTGCATCAAAACACTAAAAAAGTGAAAAATGGAAATGATATGATATTTTTTGTAAACTCGAAAACCTTTGATTTTGAATTCATTGTTGGAAAATTTGCTATTAAGAAAAAATATAATTTTTTGAAGCTTTATAAAACAATTTTAATAATTTAAATAAAATTGAATATACGCTGTTGAACATATAGGTTATAGAGGCACACCTAGGCCAGTAATAAAAGGCCCGTTTTGATACCACCAACACTAGGAAAGTCAGTTTTGGTACCCTGCCATATGGAAAATCCCTGTCTTATCGGGATTCTCCCCATAGCAGAATCCCGAGACTGACGCTCCTAAACCGACACAGTAAAGCCTCAACTACATAAGGCTTTGTTAACCTCGCCTGACATTTGCAATCCCAAAACGTTGCCCTCTAGTTCAGAGGTATGCTAGAATGAACGCGTTGACGCTTCTCTTTTATACATTTGTTTTCGTTATTTATTTCTTTGCATTCAGAGTGATTTGGTAAATTTATTAATTTAATAGAGAAAAAATGAATTAATAATTATTTCCTCCAAATTTTAATTCTTAAATTAAAGCAAAGTCATCAACATCTGATTGTCAAAGCAAGCAAAGAAAAAGTTAGGCAAATTTCAACCTTGCTTCAACTTTGAGGTTTTCTATTTGCCATGTTTCGTTAAAACACGTATATTGAACTTATCTGTCAAAGTCAAAGTCCGAGGTAAGGTTGAAATAAAAAAAAAAAAAAAACTAATGGCGGCGATATACCAACAGGTTATCCTTACCTCTAACGAGATTTTTAGCCGAGCTTCTCTTCCCACTTGTGGTGTGTTGCTTTTGAGGTTGTAGGACCTACAGTCTTTTGCTGACTCCGAACGGCACTTGCAAAGCAAATAAATTTTTTGCTGAGAAGTTTCTCATGGCAGAAATACACCCGGAGAGTTTGCCAAACTACTGCCGAGGGGCGACCCCGTTTAGAAAAATTGTTTTTCTAAATAATTTTTGATGTTACTTTTGCCGGGCATCGAACCGTCACGACTTGGTGTAGAAGGCCGAACACTTAACCGCTTCACCACGGCGGCCGCCGTTTTATGTAATTGACCCTTACTCCTCCTTCACAGGACAAAAAGTCACATAAAATGCCCTCTAAATCAGAAGGATTTCTCTAGGATATTTTTCCAATAAGATTCCCGTCTTATTATGACTGGGTGTCTCTTTTTAATAAAACTGAGTAGATAATCACATAATATTAAGAAGATTTTCTTTTTAATATTTCAAATTAAAAAAAAAAAAAATTAACGCCCAACCCAGATGTCTAGTCAGTCTAGTCTAATCTACACTACCATGCCATCGTATACTTAACTTGCCAACGTCTATTTACACCTTTGTTCTTTTTGCCTCACCACATGTCCACTTGCCTTATTGCCTTCACCGCGAATCGAACTAAGAATTATTAACTGCTGAACGGAGATCTCTACCATGATGCTATCGTGTGCTTGTGCTTGGTAGCGTCGAATTACACATTCGAAGAAGGCATACCTGAATTTGAATTAATACGGGATCTTCTAAAAATATATAGTTTTCCTTTTCAATAAATTCAATATGAATCTAGTGAAAATAAGAGGATGTTCTCATTAATTTACTTTAAACAGGTTTTCTCATAAAAACAAGCAGATTTCTTCTAACTTTTGACAAAAGTACATAAAAAATTCATAAATAAGAAGCTAACTCCTTGTTTTTAGCCGATTTCCTTTTCAATAAATTTGAGAAGAAATTCAAGCTAAAATTTAGAAGATTTCTTAGCACAAATTTCTTCAAATTTGTCCCCACTCGCTCTCCCCGGCCAAAAAGCTTTTTTAGACGTCGATCTCTTTGATTATAGGTGAACATTTTGGCTCTGTGTGTATATGGGTGAATTGGCACTGGTATGTTTTTGTATGGGCAGGTTTTCGAGATATTTGTAATTTTGTGTGTTTTCAGGTATAACTTCATTCTAAAATTCATTTCGGCAATGATACAAAAGCAATAGCTGCTCAAGGTCGAAATTTAGTCGAATTTTTACGATGTTTGCAAAAAATTTGATTTTTGTTTTTTTTTATGCGAAGTTGAAAAAATCAGAAACTTTTTCTAAAATAACAAACACTTTAAGCATAATATTACCAAGATCTAGGAAAAACTGTATTTTTGACGTTTTTTTTTTCAAATTTCAAATTTTCTTAATTTAACTAAATTGTAAAAGGTCGATGTCTGTATAAGGCAGATGTTCAAAAAAATTCGTGGCGTCAATCATTACTAAGCAAATAGAGTTCAAATCAAACGTTTAGGTTATCACGACTTCGATCACCTTAAAATCTAAATCTTAGTGAAACAAAGAGGGAGCATTCATAATCTGTGCCAATAACGTTGTTGAGTCAGTCATTCAACGCAGTTAGGTTAGGTTAGGTTCAAGTGGCTGCCGCAGAGGCACACTTAGGCCAGTTTTGAAAGGCCCGTTGTGATACCACCAACACAAGGAAAGTCAGTCCCGGGACCCAGCCATATGGAAAATCCCTGAGTTGTTGGGATTTTCCACATAGCAGAATCCCGGGACTGACACTCCTAAACCGACACCGTTACTCCTCCTCGAACCACTTAGATGACTTTATGAAGCCCATCAAGTCCTTTATGTCCATTTCCGCGATCTGGCTTAGGCTATCCAGGAACGGAACTCCCAAAAAGCGCGTTCTCGCGCCGCTTAAAGCCGGACAGTTGCAGATGAGGTGCTCCACTGTTTCCTCCCCCTCATCATCTTTGCAACTCCTGCAGCATCGTCGGTAGGGCACACCTAGCCTTTCTGCATGCCTACCAATGAGGCAGTGACCGGTTAATACCCCTATCAATATGCAGATTTCCCTCCTAGTTAGGGCATAAATGCGTCTAGACCTTTTAAGATCCCATTTTGGCCAGGTTTGTTTCGATATGCGACACCCTGGGGATAGCAGCCATCTTTCGTTGGCTTGACGGAGTGTGTGCTCCTTCAGCATTAGTTTGCATGTGGCAAACGGCATACCTAAGCGCTCTTTATCCTGAAGAACCTGCTTGGTCGTGCCCTGCCTGGCAAGCTCGTCTGCCTTACAGTTTCCCTCAATGTCCCTATGTCCCGGGACCCATATGAGGTTTACGCGGTTCTGTTGGGCCATCTCCTGAAGAGGTCGACGACAGCTGAGCGTCAGTTCAGAGTTGAACGTGTATGAGCCAAGGGATTTGATGGCCGCTTGGCTATCGCTGAAAATAGCGATATCTTCTCCGATAACACGTTTGCTTAACCAGGCCGCGGCGTCCAGGATTGCCGAGACTTCCGCCTGGAAGACGCTACAATGATCAGGTAGTCTGAAGGAGAGCTCAAGGTCCAAATCCCTTGAATAAACTCCTCCTCCAACTCTGCCGTCCAACTTCGAGCCGTCGGTGTATATGGAAGTGCCACCATTTGTTTCGGGACACCAATCCGTCCTCTCCCAGTCTTCTCTGCTGGGAATGTTTATTTTGAAACAGCTATCCCCGACTGTAGTAGTCGCACAACGATCTGTGCTTAGAGGGAGAAAGCTGTAAGATTCCAGAATACTGGAGTGTCCAATAGTACCCGCAGCCCAACTGGAGGTTTCTCTTAGGCGCAGAGCTGATGCCGCCGCTGACAGAAACCCTTCCAGATCAAGTGGCAAAATGCCCAGAATGACCTGGAGGGCTTCGTTGGGCGTTGTCCTTAGCGCACCGCTTATACAGATCATATTGGACCTATGGACTTTCCGCAACAGATTCAGGTATGTTGCCTTGCTCAGCGCAGGCCACCATACGACGACTCCATAAAGCATGATTGGGCGAATGATGGCCGTGTAGATCCAACTGCATACTGTAGGGCTGAGCCCCCATTTTTTGCCAATGGCTCTTTTGCATGTGTAAAGAGCGATGCAAGCTTTCTTCTGGCGCTGAAGAACATTCTCCTTCCAATTCAATTTCCTGTCCAGAACTATGCCTAGAAACTTGGCCTTATCCGACAAGCCCAGGCGCGTGCCATCTAGTTCTGGTAGGCTTAGTGGCGGTATTTTGTACCGGTTGGTGAAGAGGACAAGTTCCACCTTCCCTGGGTTGATACTAAGTCCGCAGCGAGAGGACCACGTCGAAACTTCACACAGAGTTTGTGGGAACTTGCCTCTGAATGCAATAGCTAAATCGTCTGCGTATGCCACTATCTTCCCGCCCCCCCCAGCTTGTGTCACGTAGCAACGAGTTGACTGTGAGGTTCCATAAAAGCGGGGAAAGAACACCACCCTGGGGTGTTCCCCTTGTGACATAACGTGATAACTCAACCGTACCAAGTGAAGAAGCTATTTTCCTTCCCCTTAAAAGTTGGTCAATTAAATCAGTTAGAGGTCTATCTACGCCCAGATTAGTTAGAGCGGAGTTGATAGCCTCCGGGCTTATATTGTTGAAAGCCCCCTCAATGTCTAGGAGGGCCACGAGACAGTAGTCCTTTTCCCACAGCGATTTCTCAATGACAGACACTAGGCTGTGCAGAGCGGTTTCTGTTGATTTACCCTTGGTGTATGCATGCTGATAGCTAGAGATAAGGTTGCTATCAATAGTTGTTAAGAGGTAGTCGCTTAGTATCCTCTCAAAGGTTTTTAGTACAAAGGACGAGAGACTGATCGGTCTGTAGTCTTTTGGCTCGTAGTGGGATGCCTTCCCAGCCTTAGGGATAAACACTACCGTGGCGCTTCTCCAGGAGCCCGGAATGTGGTTGAGAGCCAGGCAGGCTGTGAATAGAAATACCAGCCATTTAGCTGATGTCTCCAACGTGTTTATAAGTTGCGCGGGGATAATCCCGTCCGGCCCGGCAGCCTTATACGGTTCAAAGCTCTTAACTGCCCACCTTACTCTTTCCTCAGTGATGGGTTTATTTACTGCCAGGTTTGTTGCAGGTGCTAGTGGTGCATCATGCAGATTCCCCGGAAAGTGTGTATTCAAGAGCAGCTCAAGGGTTTCCTCTTCCGTGCTGGTCCAGGATCCGTCAGGTTTTCGCAGATAGCTGATGGTTGTTTGACTTTTCGAGAGGACTCGTCTAAGTCTCGCTGTGTCGTCGACCTTTTCGACGCCAGTGCAGAAATTTCTCCACGAGGTTCTCTTCGCCTGTCTCAGAGCTTTTTTGTAGGCCCTTAGTTTAGCTTTATATTCGTGCCAATGAGGCTCAGAGCCGAAGCACTTGGCCTTGTTAAATTTTTTCCGGCATGATATTCGGAGCGAGTCCAAATCGTAGGACCACCAATGTGGCCTGTGTTTACCGCGTGGTTTTGGCACTGGACAAGCCTGTCCTAGAGCATTTGAGATCGCCAATGTAAATGTAGTAACAAGATCCTCCAGCTCCTCTACTGATGAGGGGGCTTGTGAGGGCAGTACTGGTAGGTCTCTGTCTAATATTTCATTGTGTAACTGCCAATCAGTGTTACGTGGATTGCGCTTCATGATTGGTTGTTCTACAATAAAGTCTAAAACCATTTCTATGTAACGGTGGTCGGAGAAAGAATGTTCTTCCAGAACCCGCCATTTTCTGACCCACTCATAAGCGCCTTCACTACAGATAGTGAGGTCTATGACCTCCCTGCGGGTCTTAGTGATAAAAGTAGGCTCATTACCCACGTTGCAAATCACCAGGTTGGTTGTTAAGAGGTAATCAAACAGAGACTCGCCCCTGGCATTGATGTCGGAGCTCCCCCATTGGACATGGTGAGCATTAGCGTCCGCTCCAATAATAAGATTACCCGTGCAGAAATTTGACACCAGGTCTTTCACCTCCGTTTGTGGTGGGGGTTCTTCGGCGTCGTAGGGCATATAGACCGAAGCCACCGTCAGGCGGGTGCTGCCGACCGTTAGACTGATAGCGGTAATATCCCCATTGGTGTAATTAGGTAGGAGAAAGGAGTTCAACTCAGACTTGACCAGAATACACGTTCTGACTTTGCTCTCCTCGCTGGCTCGAATGAGCTTGAAGCCCTTAGTCCCCAATCCGCAGATTCTCGAGCTATTGACCCAGGGTTCTTGGATGAGGACCACATCCACGTCGCCTTTAGAAAGACGACTACTTAAAGCAGCCGAAGCTACTTTAGATTTGTGCAGATTAATCTGAAGCACCACCAACATGAGAGCGCACAGACTTCCCTGCCGTCCCCATATCGTCGAGGTTTGCCCCATCCCGGAGGTTGCCTATCAACGACGAGTTGTTCCGATTAACTGCCCGATATGGCGTTGGGGGAGTCCTGCTGTCTGTAGCGTTAGATGTTAATCGCTCAGCGTTGGCTGCTACCACCGTGACGTCGAGGGCTTCCTCGTCCTGTAGGCTGTCCCCCATCTCCGAGTTGTTCACAGCACTTTCGCCAAGAGACGTGGCGGATAACATGCTTTCCGCATCGGAATCCTCCGCTTCCTCTTCTGGTAATTCGTTTTCCGGTTCCCCCGGAGCAGCCGAGAAGGCAGCGCGCTGAGCATCACCACGATATACGTGGATAACGATCTGGCCTACGCTGTAATGTACTAGGCCATTGCACCTTTTGAGGGGCTCGATTGACTCTTTATTCATGGTGAACACCACCTGTCTGTCGGGCCCTACCGCATCCCCGACCAGATTGACACTCCAGTCATGCGTTGGCAGGGACGGATTCATTAGCCGTAGCATCCCGAGAATTGTCTCGGGTTCGTCAGGGATGGCCGGAATCCACGCCCTTGCCCTTGGACGAGCTGGAAGGTCCTTCCAGTCGACGACCTCTATCTTTGCGCCCTTGTAGACTTCACCCAGCTTAGCAGCTGCTGCCTTGTACAGTGCTACGGTTTTTGCATCCTCGCATGCGAGTAATTTAATCTGACCCTGGTGCCAACCCGCATCCGTTACTCGCGCCGAACTACCCGGAAACTCTGGAGCAACATTGAGAAGAATGTTGCCGAGTTCATTTCGCACGTAACGCCACCGGTCCTTAGGGATGGCCAGACGGTCATTGCCTCGGTCAAGGACGCCTATAAGGATCCTGTCCTTGGTTACCTCAGCAAAGCTTAGTTTGCCCGCTCCAGGGATCTTCTGATGCCGCTTGGGAGGGGGATTTAACTCCAGGTCCGATCTCTGGCGCTTGAAAGGGTTAACTTTTAACCTCTTTGGCATGTACGAATTTTGGAAATCCGGTATCACAGCTTTCGCTAGCTCTACCGATTTACTGGAATTCGGCGACAGCGATTCCTGCGGTACCCCTTCATACCTCTTCAGGATCTTTGCAGCCAATCTTTTCTCGTGGTATGTGAAGCGGCGGGGAGATGTCTCCTGGGAGTGCGGACCCGTAGTTGACATCGCGGTCGCTCTCCTTGCCGAAATCTCAGTTGCAGCTTCCTTCTCCTTCGAAACTCCGAGGCCAGGTCGTGAGACCGCTGCCACAGACGTAAAGATACTGGTTTTCATATCAGCGGTTGATGGGAGTTTAGCATCCGCCGTTGTCCGCTTAGTTGCAACCGCACTGGTGCTAGCTCCCATCAAGTCAATCTTAGTCGATAGAGGGTTGGTTTACCGACTCGTAGTTGCCATCGCTGTCGATCCCCCCCTTGATTGTGGAACGGAGGTTGTCCTCCGGCGTTGTTTTTGCTTTCTCGCCTGTTCCTCCATAGCTCTCCTTTGCTGAGGAGTGAAATTTGGCGTTGTTTGTTTTTTAGTTTTATCGTTTTTATTTGGGTTATTTGAGTTCATCTTGTTCGTACGACCCGTCGCCGGACAAGGCCAGCTTAGGGTCAAGGGAAGAGTAGGGGAAAATGTGTCGTCCGCCGCGGCAGAGCCCCGTACCGCGGTAAGGCCATGCTTACTCTCTGAGGCGACCCGGTATCAGAGAGGCTCCGTTCAAATACAGCCACGATTTGCCTCCCGGCTGCAAACGTCCAATGGGCACGGTTTCGCATAACACCCTGGATTGGGAGGGGGAAGATCTTTGTCGTCGCGCCAGAGAGGCTAGGCTGCTCTCGTGATGAAGTGCCGTACGGAGCTATGATCACAAGGGCAGCGTAGCCCTGTGGCTATCGACTTAAGCCCTCGTACCGCGGCAAGGTATCCACCCTTCACGAGGGCATTCAACGCAGTAGGAGAATACTTCACTCATCAGCGGCTATCACGGCTCCGTTCTCCATCCCATCCAAGTCAGAGGGAAGCATCCACATTGTGAGCAATTTCACTCACCCAACGAATTTTCGTCCAGTCCACGTGGGAGTGAAGCAAAAACACAATCGGTGCACATAGATTCATCAGCGGACACAATACGTTGATGTATGGCGCTGGCAAGTAGTCCAAAGCTTCATTGAAAGGCAACATAGTAAAATATTATAAGAATGTCCATGTTGCCGCAATCTATTGATCGTCTAGTGAGGTGTAATCTAATCAAAGTTTAGCAGGCGGCAGAGCCACGCCAACAACAAAATTTGCATATCAGTTGGCTGCTACAGTTTGTGCAGTACCACACGAAAATACTAAATTTGAGATATTTAAATTTAATAATAAGAGAACGCAAAGCTAAGTTAAGGGAACTTAAAAGAAACAAAATTAATACAAAGAAGAGAGAGGACAGAGGCACAAAATACAGGCGGGTGTCTGACGGACGGTGTGCTTATTGTCAGCTGTAGTTCGTGGGGGGCGTTGAGCAATTAGGGAGGCTGATGAGAGTGCATAGAGGTGTGGATATTTTGAGCAGTGAGCTGCCCAAAAGATGTCAGCTTATCGCTGAGGCGCCTTAGGTTTGAGTTGATAGTGGGTAAAGTTGAGTAGCGACAACTAGCAAACTGCTTCATTGAAAGGTAACATAGTAAAATATTATAAGAACGTCCATGTTGCCGCAATCTATTGGTCGTCTAGTGAGGTGTAATCCACTCAAAATTTAGCAGGCGGCAGAGCCACGCCAACAACAAAATTTGCATATCAGTTGGCTGCTACAGTTTGTGCAGTACCACACGGAAATACCAAATTGGAGATATTTAAATTTAATAATAAGAGAACGCAAAGCTAAGTTAAGGGAACTTAAAAGAAAAATGTAAAAGAAACAAATTAATACAAAGAAGAGAGAGGACAGAGGCACAAAATACAGGCGGGTGTCTGACGGACGGTATGCTTATTGTCAGCCGTAGTTCGTGGGGGGCGTTGAGCAATTAGGGAGGCTGATGAGAGTGCATAGAGGTGTGGATATTTTGAGCAGTGAGCTGCCCAAAACATGTCAGCTTATCGCTGAGGCGCCTTAGGTTTGAGTTGATAGTGGGTAAAGTTGAGTAGAGACAACTAGCAAACTGCGGGAACGCCCTTGCTACCCCATCCCCTTACTTGTGAGAGGCGCTCGAAAATACCATTCACCCAACTAAAATTTGTTGTAAAAAAAAATATTTTGAATATAAGCACTAAAAGAAACGATTTAAATGATATTATAGAGAGTAGATAACCAACGCGAGTAAAGCGCATAAAAAAAAGAATTTTTGAATGAAGTGATACCTGAAAAAAACACAAAATATCTCGAAAACCTGCACATACAAAATTATTTAAAAATATGTTCACAGCTCGGCATACCAGTGCCAATTCACTCATATGAGCGTTTCTTTTTCAAGTGATCCAAATGTCAATCGCCATGCTACAGATTTTGTTCAAATTCGGCTTACACGTAGGGGCTATAAATTGATTTGACACGTATTTTTTGTTTTGCCATTTTTTCCATATTCTTCGGAGATATGATCTCTCAAAGTTTGGAATTTTTCTTAAACTAATGAAAACATGAACCTACTCAATCTATCATATCTCGGCTTGTACTAATGCTACAACTTCAACTTGAGCTCATTTGAAAGCTAATGAATCAGGCTTTGCGTTTCTTAGTAATTTTTTTGCTTCTGGCAATTTTTTTAATTTTATTATAATAATTGCATTTTTAACATTGCAACTGCACAGTGTTACCCACAACATTTTTAGTTCTAAATAACAGCATTCGATTTCTTATTAAACTCTCTACAAAATCAAAATATTTCAAAAATTGGGGTCTACATACGGACTTTTACTAAAATACATATTTACAAGACCAACTCTATATTTTTGTATGAAAAAAAAAGAAAAATGTAACACAAATTTTTAACAAGCTTTTTTTTTGTATTATGAGAGCTAATACTATGAATTGGATAGATATAATTATGCATTTCTAATTCTAAATACTGTGCAAACCATGAAATATCATTCCCTTTCATATGCATAATGGCTTGCTGGTACAATTTTAAGAAGGAACAAGTAAGGAAAGCTGTCTTCGGCTGTGCCGAAGGCTAAATACCTTTCATGAATAAGCGTCACGATTTTCACTGTTTGATCCCCAGTACAGCCTATGTGAATTTAACTTTAGCTCATACCGAAATTATCGGAGCTATCGATTATATGGGGACGATGTGTTATATTGGTCCAATCTCATTGATTTTTAACATCGCCATTCCACATTCTAAAATAGCAACATTTACGAAATTTCACATTCCTACCGATATAATTACAGGAGTTATCTACCAAAATCCGTTTATCGGAACAATCGATTGTATGGGGGCTATGTGAAATATTTATGCCATCTCAATGATTTTCAACATCGATATTTCGCATATAAAAATAGCGATACTTCCAAAATTTCACGTTCCTACCTATATAATTACAGCAGTTATCTACCAAAATCCGTTTATCGGAACAATCGAATGTATGGGGGCTATGTGAAATATTTATCCAATCTCTATGATTTTCAACATCGATATTTCGCATATAAAAATAGCAATACGTCCAAAATTTCACGTTCCTACGTGTTTAATTACAGGAGTTATAGCCCAAAATCCGGTTCATTGGAATAATCGATTGTATGGGAGCTATGTGAAATATTTATCCCATCTCTATGAGTTTCAACATCTATATATCACATATAAAAATAGCAACACTTACAAAATTTCACGTTCCTACGTGTTTAATTACAGGAGTTATAGCCCAAAATCCGTTTATCGGAATAATCGATTGTATGGGAGCTATGTGAAATATTTATCCCATCTCTATGATTTTCAGCATCGATATTTCACATATAAAAATAGCAACACTTATAAAATTTCACGTTCCTTCGTGTTTAATTACAGGAGTTATAGCCCAAAATCCGTTTATCGGAATAATCGGTTGTATGGGAGCTATATGTTATATTGGTCCGATCTTGCTGGTTCCGACAAATGATTCCTATATTGGAAAATGGTGGCCGCATACCAAATTTCAGCCAAATATCTCAAAAACTGAGGGACTAGTTTGCGTTCAAACAGACAGACAGACAGACGGACAGACGGACAGACGGACATGGCTAAATCAACTCATCTCGTCATCCTGATCATTTCGGTATACTTATTGATGGGTCTATCTCTTCTTCTTCTCATATTTACAAAGATCGGACCAAAGTTATAATACCATTTCATGTTCATGAAAGGTATAAAAAGTAAGGAAAAGGCTGTCTTCGGCTGTAAGGAAAAGGTATAAACTTTCATGAGTATGAGTCACGTTATTTGAAGCATGAACGCACTATAAAGGCGTGGCGCTCTTACGCTGATATATAAAGGATACAATCAATTGTAAATTAGGTCAACCCTACTGTATACATTGCACACGCAAAAAGAGCAATAGTTACCTTTTTAATAACAGGAGTTATAGCCCAAAATCCGTTTATTGGAACTATCGATTGTATGGGGGATATGTGATATATTAATCGAGTCTCAATTATTTTCAACATCGATATAGTTCATGCAAAAAGAGCGATAGTTACAAAATTTGACGTTTTTACCTGTTTAATAATAGGAGTTATAGCTCAAAATCCGTTTATCGGAACTATCGATTGTATGGGATCTATGAGTACTATTGGTCCGATCTTACTGATTTTCAATGTCGACCTTTTCCATGTAAAAAT
Organism: Campiglossa producta; assembly: GCA_964058755.1. NCBI lineage: Eukaryota > Metazoa > Arthropoda > Insecta > Diptera > Tephritidae > Campiglossa > Campiglossa producta. The sequence continues at coordinate 32,820,550 of CAXKVI010000006.1, read as the reverse complement.
AACAAAAGTTACAAAATTTCTGATAGCGCTATTTTGGTAGACTTGTAGCTTCGTCCAGTTGGTGTTATGCACGTTAGGCGACCATATGGGTGCGGCATAGTCAAAGACTGGTCGGCCAATGGCCTTATATGTAGTCAGCAAACTTTCTTTGTCCTCATCATCATCAGCTCAATCATCGTGGGGAGGATTTTGCCGGTGATATGGCCAGGCTCCTTGCGGCTAAAAAATCGGGAAGAGTGAGGAGATAACTATTTATTCTGTTGTGAAAAAAATGAATAAATGTCTTTTACAATTTTTATTAAATTTTTATTTTTTTTTGAATGACGTAAACAACCGTCAAATGGTTCTCAAAAAAATTGATTCATGTAAACGGGTAGTCAACTCGATTTGGAATCAACGGCACATGCGACGAAAATTGATTTCAATTGAACAATGTAAACAGGCCTTTAGCAAAAAAGCAGTACGCTATAAAAATTGATTATCGAGAAAAATGAAGTCGAAGTTTGGGTGTGTTCAAACTAAATAACTAGTTATTTTGCTGCATAACAGACATAAAGGAATATTGAGATATTAAAAGGCTTCATGTAGAATCATTTGCATCTGATTATGTGCGAAAATTATCCCTGGAGCCTTAAAGGTTCAGCGAACTGCCTTTCTGCTTTGTAAATCGAAAAGCAGTAAAATATCATTTACTGCTTTTTTATAATCAACTGTCCTCAGTCGAGGTATTTTCTGATCTAGGCCTTCTGTTTGATTCTTGTTTTACCTTTGTCACTCATGTGAACTCAGTTATCCCTAAAGCATTTTCGAATTTGGGCTTTTTGAAACGTTATGGTAAAGACTTTAAAGATCCCTATACAAGGAAATAACTTTTTACCTGTCTAGTCCGGTCTAAGTGGGAGTACGCATCAATTATTTGGAACCCTTTATATAGTTCTCATATCGATAGGATCGAGCGTGTAGAGCGCAGATTTACTCGCTTTGCTCTCTATCCACTTCATTTCGTCGACCCCTATCCATCTTATAATGCACGGTGTTTGCTCATTAACTTGAAATCTCTCTCCAGTAGACGCACAATCCTTTCGATAATGTTCATTTTCGACATTGTTGATGGCTTAATTGATTTCGTTAAACTGCTCGATCAACTTTGCTTCAATGTCCCAAATCGCATCCTACGTTCTCACTATCCTTTCCATCTTATAACAGTTAAATCTAATTACCACTACCTCGCGCCCATTACTAGGGCAGTCAGTGAAAATAAACGATATTTACAAAAAGCTAGATCTTAACTTTGCAATGCCGAGATCTCAGTTCGTCGATAAGATTACTTCATTTTATCCCTAGTACTCAATTCCAGCCTATTTATTCTTTATGGAATTTCCTGTACATTTCTGGTGTGTAAGATATTGTTATCATAGACTGAATAAAGATAATAATAATAATAGTAACAAATCTAAAGCAGCCGCGGCTGCTTTAATCAGTCGTCTTTCTAAAGGCGACGTAGATGTGGTCCTCATCCAAGAACCCTGGGTCAACAGCTCAAGGATTTGCGGTTTGGGGACTAAGGGTTTTAAGCTTATCCGAGCCAGCGAGAGGGGCAGGGTTAGAGCTTGTATTTTGGTTAAGTGTGAGCTGAACGCCTTTCTCTTGCCCAACTATACCAATGGTGATGTTACAGCTGCTAGTTTAACAGTCGACAGTACCAGCCTGACGTTGGCGTCAGTATATATGCCCTACGGCGCCGAAGAACCTCCTCTACAGAGGGAGGTAAAAAACTTGGTGGCAAATTTTTCCACGGGTCATCTTATTGTCGGAACTGACGCTAATGCTCATCACGTCCAGTGGAGAAGCTCCGATATCAATGCTAGAGGAGAGTCGTTGTTACTATTTGTTAACAACTAACCTGGTAGTTTGCAACGTGGGTAACGAACCTACGTTTATTACTAAAACCCGCGGGAGGTCATAGATCTCACTATTTGCAGCAAATGCGCTTATGAGTGGGCCAGAAAATGGCGTGTTCTCGATGAACATTCATTCTCCGACCACCGGTACATGGAACTAGTTCTAGAATTTTCTGTTGAGCTGCCGGTTATGAAACGCAACCCTCGTAATGCTAACTGACAACTACACAAATGAAATATTATCTAGGGACCTACCAGCACTGCCCACAAGTCCCCTCATCAGTAGGGGAGTTGGAGGATCTGGTAAAGACCTTTACAACGGCGCTCTCGAATGCCCTAGAGCAGGCTTGCCCAGTGCCAAAACCACGCGGTAAACATATGCCGCATTGGCAGCCACAAGCTATTTGCGTAAACCTGGCGGATCCTGGACCAGCACGGAGGGGGAACCCTAGAGCTGCTCTTGAACACGCACTTCCCAGGGAACATCATGGAGGAAGAGGTTAGGTGGGCGGTTAAAATCTTCGAACCGTTCAAGGCTGCCGGGCCAGACGGGATTATTCCCGCACAGCTCATAAACACGCTGGAGACATCAGCCAAAAGCTACATCCCGTGCTCCTGGAGAAGTGCACTCTAGTGTTTATTCCTAAGGCAGGGAAGGCCTCTCATTACGAGCCCAAGGACTACAGGCCGATCAGTCTACCTCTCCACTACTATTGATAGCAACCTTATCTCTATCTACAGAAACTGCGCTTCACAGCCTAGTTTCTGTTATTGAAAAATCGCTGTATGAAAGGTATGAAGGTAGTGGCATATGCTGACGACTTAGCTATTGTATATGGGGGCAAATTCCCACAAACCCTGTGCGACTTGATGTAAGTAGCACTGCGAGAGGTTTCCTCATGGTGCTCGCGCTGCGGACTCAGCATCAACCCGGGAAAAGTAGAACTGGTCCTTTTCACCAACCGCTATAAGATACCACCGTTAATACTACCAAAACTGAATGACGTGCGCCTGATAGGAAACTAACCTGGAAGGAGAATGTTCTGCAGCGCCAGAAGAAAGCGTGTATTGCACTGTACACGTGCAAAAGAGCCATTGGAAAAAATGGGGGCTCAGCCCCAAATTATGAAAATGGATCTACACCGCACTCATTCGACCAATCATGCTCTGTGGAGTTGTGGTATGGTGGCCTGCGCTGAGCAAGGCAACAAACCTTAATCTGTTAGGTAAAGTACACAGATCTTGCATGATCTGTATAAGCGGTACGTTAAGAACAACGCCCAATGAAGAACTCCAGGCCATTCTTGGCTTTTAGCCACTCGATCTGGAAGGGCACCGGGTAGCAGCAGCATCAGCTCTGCGTCTAAGGGAAACGCCCGGCTGGACACGCCAGTATTTTGGGATCCTATAGCTTTCTTCCGCTGAGCACAGATCGTTGTGCGACCACAACAGTCGGATATACCAGTTTTAAAATAAACATTCCCAGCAGGGAAGAATGGGAGAGCACGGATCGGAGTCCCGCCACTCATAGCGGCACTTCCATTTATACCGATGGCTCGAAGTTAGACGGCAGAGTTGGAGGAGGGGTTTATTAAAGGAGCAGAACCTTGAGCTCTCCTTCAGACTAGCTGATCACTGCAGTGTCTTCCAGGCTGAAGTTTCAGCAATCATGGACGTCGTGGCTTGGATAGGCCAAGCGGCCATCAAATCCCTTGGCTCTTACTCGTTCAACTCTGAACTGATGCTCAGCTATCGTCGATCTCTAGAAGACAGAGCCGCGTGAACCTCACATGGGTCCCGGGGCACAGAGACATTGAGGGAAATTGTAGGGCAGGCGAACTTGCGAGGCAGGGCACGACCAAGCAGGTTCTTCGGAATAAAGAGCTCTCAGGTATGCCGTTTGCCACATGCAAGCTAATGCTGAAAGAGTACACATTCCGCCAAGCCAACGAAAGATGGCTGCAATCTCCAGGATGCCGGATATCCAAAGAAACCTCGCCGAAATGGGATCATAAAAGATCAATACATATTTATGCCCTAATGAGAAGAGAAATCTCCATATTAATAGGCGTATTAACTGGGCACTGCCTTATTGGTAGGCACGCAGAAAGACTAGGTGTGTCCTACCGACGATGCTGTAGGAGTTGCAAAGATGATGAGGGGGAGGAAACGGTGGAGTACCTCATCTGCAACTGCCCGGCTTTAAGTGGCGTGAGAATGCGCTTTTTGGGAGTGCCCTTCCTGGTTAGCCCACGCCAGGTCACGGAGCTGGACATAAAAGACCTGATAGACTTCATCAAGTCATCTAAATGGTTCGAGGAAGAGTAACGGCGTCGGTTTAGGAACGTCAGTCCCGGGATTCTGCTATGTGGAGAATCCCGATAATACCGGGAATTTCCATATGGCAGGGTGTGAAGTAAATGAAAACTAGTTATTTAGGTTGATGAGGCACCCTTGAGTTCCGAATATCAATTCTCTCTTTATTAATAAAATGCAGCTTATTTATATTCTAAAAGGTCTTATATACTAGCCATTTACTATCAAACATATTTACTTCTAATTCTTACAGGCTAAGCATGATGCTATGCACATATGTACACATATTCATATGTGCATAGGTCCGAGTATATCTCAGTGCAGTCACCAACGTGCACACAACTATATCTGTAAGTGGAGCTGCTAGCAATGCAGTCGCATACATACATACAGGTACCAAGCGTGGAGGTGTCAATAGTGCAGTCGCTCATATCCACAAATATGTGGCTAGCGTATGCAAACCGCTGGCTGGGTCACGTCATGCGAATGGACAAAGAAGCTCCAGCCCAGAAGGTTTTCCAATCGTCACCCGAATTCGGCAGCAGAGGAAGGGGGAGGCCTCGACTGAGATGGAAACAACAGGTGGAGGATGACTTGAACTCCCTTGGGGTTTCCAATTGGCGTCAGTTATCGCTAAAAAGGAATGACTGGCGTGCTTTGATAGGCGACGGCCAAAATCGCTTAGGCGGTTAAGCGCCAATAAATGATGATGATGGTATGCAAACTGATATCACTCCATAGCTTGTGCTGTTCTTGTACTTAGCGTGAGGAACTGAACGTAATTAGAAATACGTTGACGCTGCAGAATGTTTACATTCCATACATTAGAAGTTGGTGTGTGACTTGCTGTTGTTAGTGACATGCTCTGATATACTACACCTCCTTTCCAAAAAAAAATCGTGAATACATATTAACGATTTTATAGCTGTGGTGTATTTAAGTGATTTTTGTTTTCTTTTCATGTACATTTCTACAATTAATTTATGAGTCTTTCATTTGATACATTTTAGATTTTTATTGTTTGCCATTTGTTTACAAAATTTTTCTGTTGTGCCTGGTAATTACTTATGTTACAATGTTTTCAGTTTTGTTTACTTATTTTCATGTTTTTAGATGTTTGTTTACTTGTTTATTCATTCATCTGATACATTTGACTTTTTCTTATAATGTTGTTTATATTTTGGACACTTAAGGTTCGGTTTTTTGTTTATGACTTACATATTTAAAAAAAAAAAAAAACATTTTCTTATGGTCGTAAAAATTATTGTGTAATTTATGAGCTAACCTTATATTTGAAATGGAATTTATTTATTCAATAGCTGAAGTCTATTTTTATGAATTACGATTTTGTTATTTTCATTATTTAAATCTAGGTTTTCTACGTTATAGGTGTTTAAAGTATAGTTATTTTTATTATCGATATTTACTACTCTATAGGGCCCTTTGTATCTGCTATCAAACTTATGACCTGATTCATTTTTAACTAGCACTAAATCTCCTATATTTATTTCCTTATATTGAATATTTTTATCGTAATTAAGTTTTTATTGTTCTTTTGCTTCTTTAACTAGTTTATTAGCTCTTAGTTGTGCTATTTGCAACCTGTATTTAATTTCTTTGTCGTAAGCCTCATAATTGTATAATGGGCTTACGGTATTTTCTTGCAAAAATTCGTAAATTTGGGATTTTTTACCAAAAAATAATTCGAATGGGCAATAACCATGAACTGTAGATGGGGTTGTATTGTAACATTACGCGAAATATTTAAGATATTCATCCCAGTCATCCCTGTCGATAGATATGTAAGAACGCACGTATTCATTGAAAGTTCTATGACTACGTTCAACAGTGCCTAGTGTTTGATGGTGGTATGGTGTAGATGTTTTGTGTTCAATATTGAGAAGTTTACATAGTTCCTCAAATACGCTATGTTTATATTCGGATCCCATATCCGTTTTTATGGTTTTCATACTTCCATAAACCAAAAAGAAATTTTCGAAAATAGCTTTGGCTACTGTATATTTATCCTTAAACAATTTGTCTCCTAAGGACGACTGTATTTTACTTATTTTCAAATTGTCGGCTTCTTTCATTCAAATCTTGGCTTGCGTCATAATGACGCTTAACCGCCTAGGCGATTTTGGCCGTTTCGTATCAAAGCACGCCAGTCATTCCTTTTTAGCGATAACTGACGCCAATTGGAAACCCCAAGGGAGTTCAAGTCATCCTCCACCTGTTGTTTCCATTTCAGTCGAGGTCTCCCCCTTCCTCTGCTGCCGAATTCGGGTGTCGATAGGAAAATTTTCTGTGCTGGTGCTTCTTTGTCCATTCGCATAACATGACCCAGCCAGCGGAGCCTTTGGGCTTTAATCCGCCTAACTATGGTCAGGTCTGCGTAAAGCTCGTACAGCTCATCGTTAAATTTCCTTCGATACTCGCCGTTGGCATCACGGAAAGGACCATAAATCTTCCGGAGAACTTTTCTCTCAAATACTCCAAGGGCCATCTCATAATCATCACGTAAACAACTTAATTCCAATGAAAACGAATTCAAAGCCTCGGATGAGAACCCCTTTAATGTTGACGACCCGGCAAAACGAATAAGGCATAATGGTTTGGATATTAGGGCATGTACCGGGAATGTCCGGACCCTTTCAAGGGACGGTATCGCTGCCCGACTGGTTGATGTCCTCATAGGCGCAAATGCCGACATCACCGCCCTGCAGGAAATGCGATGGACGGGGCAAGGAAAGATGACCATCGGTCCTTGTGACGTATACTACAGTGGCCAGATGCGCGGCAAAGCGCGTGGTGTAGGATTTGTGGTGGGAAAGAGACTTCGCCGCCAAGTACTAGCGTCCACTCCTGTGGACGAGCGTCTCGCTGCAATCCGCATCAAGGCGAGGTTTTTCACCATAACATTTATCTGCGCCTATGCGCCGACTGAGGAGACGGACGACGCAGAGAATGACTCCTTCTACGACAAACTTGAACAAGCCTATGGTCGCTCATTACGTACCGCCGCTGAGGCCACCATAGGATTTCAGCGAGCCCGCAAGAACAACTGGTACGATGAGGAATGCACCACAGCCTCGGTCAAAAAGGACGCTGCATACAGGGAGACGTTGCGAACGGGCGCAACCCGCAGTGTATGGCAACGCTATCGTGAGGCGAAGAAGGAAGAGAGACGCCTTTTCAGAAAAAAGAAACGTGAGGCCGAAAGGCGTGAGTGTGAAGAGCTTGAGATACTGGCTGACAGGAATGATGCCCGAAAATTCTATGAAAAGATCCGGCGGATGACGGAAGGTTTAAAGACCGGGGCAAGTTCCTGTAAGGACAATAATGGCGACCTGGTAACCGACGTACAGAATGTACTTAAATTATGGAGGGAGCACTTCTCCTCACTGCTAAATTGCGAGGGAGACGTCGAACCCGATACCCCAATCTCTGACGATGGTAAAGTCGTCCCACCACCTGACTATGATGAAGTGAGGATAGCAATATCCCGGCTCAAAATCAACAAATCGCCTGGGAAAGACGGACTACCCGCCGAGCTGTTCAAACACGGAGGCGAAGAGCTGGTAAAAAGCATGCATCAGCTTTTATGCAGAATATGGTCAGATGAAAGTATGCCTCCAGATTGGAATTTAAGTGTGCTCTGCCCAATCCACAAGAAAGGCGATCCCGCTAACCCCACCAACTACCGCGGAATCAGTCTTCTTAATATCGCACCTAAGGTTCTTTCTAGCGTATTGTGTGAAAGACTGGACCTTAGACCTGGTAAGCCTACCATCGACCAGATCTTCACGATACGCCAAATCCTGGAGAAGACCCATGATAAAAGAATCGACACTCACCATCTCTTTGTCGATTTTAAAGCCGCTTTTGACAGCGCAAAAAGGAGTTGCCTGTATGCCGCCATGTCTGAATTTAACTTCCCTGCAAAGCTTATACGGCTTTGCCAAATGACGATGAGCAAAACCAACAGCTCCGTCAGAATCGGGAAGGACCTCTCTGAGCCATTTGACACCAAACGAAGTTTCAGACAGGGTGACTCCCTTTCGTGCGATTTCTTTAACCTGATGCTGGAGAAGATAATTCGAGCAGCAGAGCTAAACCGCAATGGCTCAATCTTTTACAAGAGCGTACAATTGCTGGCGTATGCCGATGATATTGATATCATTGGCCTTAACAGCCGCGCTGCTTTCTCTGGGTTGGATAAGTTAGCGAAAAAAGTGGGTCTTGCGGTGAAGTAGTTTATTAGCTCTTAGTTGTGCTATTTGCAACCTGTATTTAATTTCTTTGTCGTAAGCCTCATAATTGTATAATGGGCTTACGGTATTTTCTTGCAAAAATTCGTAAATTTGGGAGTTTTTACCAAAAACTAATTCGAATGGGCAATAACCATGAACTGTAGATGGGGTTGTATTGTAACAATACGCGAAATATTTAAGATATTCATCCCAGTCATCCCTGTCGATAGATATGTAAGAACGCACGTATTCATTGAAAGTTCTATGACTACGTTCAACAGTGCCTAGTGTTTGATGGTGGTATGGTGTAGATGTTTTGTGTTCAATATTGAGAAGTTTACATAGTTCCTCAAATACGCTATGTTTATATTCGGATCCCATATCCGTTTTTATGGTTTTCATACTTCCATAAACCAAAAAGAAATTTTCGAAAATAGCTTTGGCTACTGTATATTTATCCTTAAACAATTTGTCTCCTAAGGACGACTGTATTTTACTTATTTTCAAATTGTCGGCTTCTTTCATTCAAATCTTGGCTTGCGTCATAATGACGCTTAACCGCCTAGGCGATTTTGGCCGTTTCGTATCAAAGCACGCCAGTCATTCCTTTTTAGCGATAACTGACGCCAATTGGAAACCCCAAGGGAGTTCAAGTCATCCTCCACCTGTTGTTTCCATTTCAGTCGAGGTCTCCCCCTTCCTCTGCTGCCGAATTCGGGTGTCGATAGGAAAATTTTCTGTGCTGGTGCTTCTTTGTCCATTCGCATAACATGACCCAGCCAGCGGAGCCTTTGGGCTTTAATCCGCTGAACTATGGTCAGGTCTGCGTAAAGCTCGTACAGCTCATCGTTAAATTTCCTTCGATACTCGCCGTTGGCATCACGGAAAGGACCATAAATCTTCCGGAGAACTTTTCTCTCAAATACTCCAAGGGCCATCTCATAATCATCACGTAAACAACTTAATTCCAATGAAAACGAATTCAAAGCCTCGGATGAGAACCCCTTTAATGTTGACGACCCGGCAAAACGAATAAGGCATAATGATTTGGATATTAGGGCATGTACCGGGAATGTCCGGACCCTTTCAAGGGACGGTATCGCTGCCCGACTGGTTGATGTCCTCATAGGCGCAAATGCCGACATCACCGCCCTGCAGGAAATGCGATGGACGGGGCAAGGAAAGATGACCATCGGTCCTTGTGACGTATACTACAGTGGCCAGATGCGCGGCAAAGCGCGTGGTGTAGGATTTGTGGTGGGAAAGAGACTTCGCCGCCAAGTACTAGCGTCCACTCCTGTGGACGAGCGTCTCGCTGCAATCCGCATCAAGGCGAGGTTTTTCACCATAACATTTATCTGCGCCTATGCGCCGACTGAGGAGACGGACGACGCAGAGAATGACTCCTTCTACGACAAACTTGAACAAGCCTATGGTCGCTCATTACGTACCGCCGCTGAGGCCACCATAGGATTTAATAAAGAAAAATGTCACAATGAGAACCCAAAAATATATGAAGCGCTAAATAAATGTGAAGTTAAAAGGCTAGCCCAGCTCGTTTTCGATCTTTCGAAATTATATTTCAGAAAAGGAAAGAAAATTTGTAGCGAAATAAATATTGATAATGTGATTGTTGAGGCGAAGGTTGACTCAGGCCAATCCTTTGCCAGGCTTCCAAAAGAAGCCGGCAATTCAAATATTAATAATTCAATTGTTGAGGCGAAAATTGATTTAGGTCAATTCTTAGCCAGGCTAATGAAAGAAGCCGTCTCATCTTCTCTTGACACTGTCCATGATTCCGAGCCGTACATCAGGACTGGTATGATGAGAGACTTATAGAGCGTGATCTTTGTTTGTAGAGACTTTACTACTCAATTGCCTACTTAGTCCAAAGTAACACTTGTTGGCAAGGGTGATTCTCCGTTGGATTTCTAGACTGATATTATTTTCGGTGTTAATACTGGTTCCCAAATAGACGAAGTCTCTCACCGTTTCAAACTTGTAGCTATCAACGGTGACTTGGCTGCCAAGGCGCAGGTGCGCCGATTCTTTCTTTGATGAGAGCAGATACTTCGTCTTGTCCTCGTTCACCACTTTTTTCGCTTCCTTATCCAACCCAGAGAAAGCAGCGCGGCTGTTAAGGCCAATGATATCAATATCATCGGCATACGCCAGCAATTGTACGCTCTTGTAAAAGATTGTGCCATTGCGGTTTAGCTCTGCTGCTCGAATTATCTTCTCCAGCATCAGGTTAAAGAAATCGCACGAAAGGGAGTCACCCTGTCTGAAACCTCGTTTGGTGTCAAATGGCTCAGAGAGGTCCTTCCCGATTCTGGCGGAGCTGTTGGTTTTGCTCAACGTCATTAGAAAGCCGTATAAGCTTTGCAGGGAAGTTAAATTCAGACATGGCGGCTTACAGGCAACTCCTTTTTGCGCTGTCAAAAGCGGCTTTAAAATCGACAAAGAGATGGTGAGTGTCGATTCTTTTATCATGGGTCTTCTCCAGGATTTGGCGTATCGTGAAGATCTGGTCGATGGTAGACTTACCAGGTCTAAGGTCCAATCAGTTTGTCTACGAAGGGCTTCAGTCTTTAAAACAAATCGCTAGAAAGAACCTCGTATGCGATATTAAGAAGACTGATTCCGCGGTAGTTGGTGGGGTTAGCGGGATCGCCTTTCTTGTGGATTGGGCAGAGCACACTTAACTTCCAATCTGGAGGCCTGCACTCATCTGACCATATTCTGCATAAAAGCTGATGCATGCTTTTTACCAGCTCCGCCTCCGTGTTTGAACAGCTCGGCGGGTAGTCCGTCTTTCCCAGGCGATTTGTTGTTTTTGAGCCGGGATATTGCTATCCTCACTTCATCATAGTCAGGTGGTGGGACGACTTTTCCATCGTCAGGGATTGGGGTATCGGGTTCGACGTCTCCCTCGCAATTTAGCAGTGAGGAGAAGTGCTCCCTCCATAATTTAAGTACATTCTGGACGTCGGTTACCAGGTCGCCGTTATTGTCCTTACAGGAACTTGCCCCGGTCTTTAAACCTTCCGTCATCCTCCGGATCTTTTAATAGAATTTTCGGGCATTATTCCAGTCAGCCAGCATCTCAAGCTCCTCACACTCACGCCTTTCGGCCTCACGTTTCTTTTTTCTGAAAAGGCGTCCCTCTTCCTTCTTCGCCTCACGATAGCGTTGCCATACACTGCGGGTTGCGCCCGTTCGCAACGTCTCCCTGTATGCAGCGTCCTTTTTGACCGAGGCTGTGGTGCATTCCTCATCGTACCAGTTGTTCTTGCGGGCTCGCTGAAACCCTATAGTGGCCTCAGCGGCGGTTCGTAATGAGCGATCATAGGCTTGTTCAAGTTTGTCGTAGAAGGAGTCCTTCTCTGCGTCGTCCGTCTCCTCAGTCGGCGCAAAGGCGCAGATAAATGTTATGTTGAAAAACCTCGCCTTGATGCGGATCGCAGCGAGACGCTCGTCCACAGGAGTGAACGCTAGTACTTGGTACCGTCCCTTGAAAGGGTCCGGATATTCCCGGTACATGCCCTAATATCCAAATCATTATGCCTTATTCGTTTTGCCGGGTCGTCAACATTAAAGGGGGTTCTCATCCAGTGGCGTGCCTTCCATATAAGCCGAAAAGCCCGGCTTGCCTAGCTAATCCCCTATGAGCTACAATATGTATGTTCATTTGGCTTCTTAAAAGGATATCCAGTTTTTATTTCCCTGCCTGCCACCTACTACCTAATAGCTGTTAATAGCATGGAAACATACCTACAGCTTTTCGTGCCACCTGCCGGCTGATAGCACATTTACATAAAATTATTTCAGTGCGTGATGGCCATCTCTTACTTACTTACTTTAAACAGCCTTTAACCTCCTAGGCAATGACGGCCATCTCGCTTTTACTTATTGGCTTTTACGGGGCTTTCAAACCCAGTACGAATCTGCGTGCTGAAGCAATTGTTTTTTTTGAATTTGGAAGTAATTTTATATGAAACTTTGAAGCTGGCTTCTGGCTGGTGTTACCGTACGCTATAAATACTTACTATAAAACGAAAATGAAATTTGATTATGTATGTATCTACAATTTTAAAGTGCAAAGCGCGCTATTCAAAAATTATTGGCGCATATTTTAAAGTAGAAAAAAGAATTCAATAGTGGTAGGTGCTGTAATTTTTTTTTATTTGCTAGGCACTATAAAACTTAAAAAATATAGGTATTTAAGATTTCTTAGCTTGCAATGTACCTAAATGGGAAATAGTGCGAATAAAACGTTTCCCTTGGATTGGAAAAGCTTACAAAATCTGCAAATAATAACGTGCCTATTAGCGGAACCTAAAAGTTTAAAATTTTCCCCGTCTGCAAAAGTCGATAAATATCCTGAACTCTTCTTTTTCTGAAATGTTCTCTGGCAGCAGTAAGTGCTTTCGTTGGGGTTATAAAGACTGGGGCTTGCTTCGGTTGATACTCGTAGGCACGCCACTGTTCTCATCCGAGGCTTTGAATTCGTTTTCATTGGAATTAAGTTTTTTACGTGATGATGATGAGATGGCCCTTGGAGTATTTGAGAGAAAAATTCTCCGGAAGATTTATGGTCCTTCCCATGATGCCAACGGCGAGTATCGAAGGAAATTTAACGATGAGCTGTACGAGCTTTACGCAGACCTGACCATAGTTCAGCGGATTAATGCCCAAAGGCTCCGCTGGCTGGGTCATGTTATGCGAATGGACAAAGAAGCACCAGCACAGAAAGTTTTCCTATCGACACCCGAATTCGGCAGCAGAGGAAGGGGGAGACCTCGACTGAGATGGAAACAACAGGTGGAGGATGACTTGAACTCCCTTGGGGTTTCCAATTGGCGTCAGTTATCGCTAAAAAGGAATGACTGGCGTGCTTTGATACGAAACGTCCAAAATCGCCTAGGCGGTTAAGCGTCATTATGACGCAAGCCAAGATTAGAATGAAAGAAGCCGACAATTTGAAAATAAGTAAAATACAGTTGTCATTAGGAGACAAATTGTTTAAGGATAAATATACTCGAGTAAGCACATTTAAAGAAATTGGTACCAAAGTTCTCAAAAATTTAACAATTGCATGTGACTAACAAAGAAACAATTAAAAATATATTACTAAAGTATCACGATGACCCTGTTAATGGTGGCCACAATCGAACACTGAATAAAATAAAACAGAAATATTATTGGAAAAATATGAAAAATGATATAAGAAATCATATTAAACAAGTAAGGAAGTCTAAGTTCGGGTGAAACCGAACATTACATACCCAGCTGTGCACATAAAGTGGGCGTGATCGTTCACCGATTTTTCTTATTTTCTGTGGTAGTACTCTACATAAACATAACATGCCTGGTACCTAGTTTCGTAAATCTATCTCACACCGTTCTGAAGTTGTTAGCAGTCGAATTTAAAAATTGCTTGACTCATAAGTTTTGAAAAAATTATGTAAAGAATATGAAAGTTGATGTATGTACCAAATTATATTATTATAGCGAAATCAGTTAATTAGATATGGACTTTTGAATATTTCCACCTCCTTTCAATATAACTTTTATGAAAAAGTAGGCGTGGTCGCGAAGCGATTTCGTTTATTTTCTATAGCTGAATTTACCACTACAATAGTATGTCCTCTACGAAATTTCGTTCTACTAGCATAAACTGTTCTGAAGTTATTAAAAGTCAAAATTTTAAAATTTCTTCAAATATACGTGGGCGGTACCACGCCCCCTTTTCAAAATTTTTTATAAAATCGGCCTTAGAACATCTAAATCAATACATATTGCAAATTTTATCTTTTTACATAATCTTGTTAAAGTTCTACAATGTTCTGCAAAATTTGGAACAAATCTTCGGCAATAATTACAAAATGCTACAAATCTTTTAACTTCATCTGCATTTTTTGGGGTTGGATAATTTAAAACAACTTCAAATTTACTATGATCAGGCAAAATGCCTGTGCAATTATGGCCAAGATAAGTGACTTCTTGGTTAAAAAATAAACATTTATCTGGATGTAATTTTAAATTGTATTTTCTGCAAGTTGAAAATACGTCTCTCAAATTTGTTATCATATGTTTTTCGGAGCAACCTAATACCACCAAATCATCCATATATAGAAATGCTTGTGATGGTTTGAGACCTGCAAATGCCAGAGTCATCATTCTTTGAAATGAGTTGGGGGCTACTTTTAAGCCATATGGCAATCTTTTGAAACGATATGTGCCATCGTCTGCCGTAAACGATGTATGTCCCTAGAGTCTTTATGTAACTCAATTTGGTGAAAACCGGACATCAAGTCCAAGCATGAAAAATATTTAGCTCTACCCAATTGATCCAGTATATCATCATTTCGTGGCAATGGGAATTTATCTGCGGTTAGGTTTTTATTTACTTGTCGGTAATCGACTACTAATCTCCATCTTTTATCATTTTTTCCCGGTAGAGATTTTTTGGGTACCAACAAAATTGGGCTATTTTATTCTGACATAGACGGCTCTATTATGTCATCTTTAATTAATTTATCAACTTGTTTACTAATTTCGATTTTATGGGCTTGTGGGATTCGATAATTTTTTACATAAACCGGATTATCATCTTTCATACGTAATTTTTGCTTGTAAAAATTATTAGTGGTAATGGATTCTCATTCTAGTGAAAATATGTCTATATATTCTGTGCAAAGTGCTTTAAGCTGTTGGGAAACGAATTTTGGAAAATTTTTATTTAATCTTTCTAATTTTTCTTTATTATTTTCTACTATTTCGGTTTTGTTATTTATTATTGTGTAATCATCTAAATTTTCTGTTAATTTTGAAATTTTGAATGGTTGCATTTTTATCTTTTGTATTTATGACGCTAATAAAGGTTTGGTTTGAATTTACTAAGGTATTTGCAATAAAAATGCCTTCAGATAATTTTATATCAGGGATTAAAAATTCAGAACTGCCATTTTCAATATGGATTTGTCGGATTACTTCCGATCTTTCAGGAATTGTTATGCAATTAACGGTTGGTCTATTTGTCATTTGTATTATTATGTTTTCTGGGTAATCATATGGACGTAGTATTAGGCTGTCTCCATTTTTATTGTAATTTAAAATGCAATTATATTTCTTGATGAAATCAAGTCCCAAAATTCCGTCACATGGGATTGGGAAATTATCTTCTACTATGTGAAATTTGTGTTTAATTATTAGGTAATCATCTTTTAAATCTGCAGTAACTGTGCCAATAGTACTTGTTAAACCCTGACCAATACCCTTTAAATTAGTTGTTTGAGAATAATTAATTGTGACATTATTTGACCCTTTTTTATAATTGCAATATCTGCTCCTGTATCAATCAGGAGAGTTGAAATGGAATTGTTTACAGTTGTTTTGGAGGTTATATAGCTGTTGAGGTGTAGATTAAAAACATATACTTTTTTATTTATTGAGGTGGAGCTTGCTGGTTTTCCTGCTGGTTAACATTTCTGACATCTCTAGCATTATTGCGATTAGAACCGCGTGATTGACTTCAGAAATTTCTTCCGGATCTTTGATTATTATTTCTATTATTATTAAAATTGTTGAAACGTGATGGGAAAGTACGCCTTTGGTTACCTCTATAAGAGTTACTTGGGTAACCTCTGCGGAAATTACCGCGAAAATAATTTTGTTGGCGTATGTGTAATAGTGAATTAGGGTTACCCGTAAATTCTGTGCATCTGTTTGTGAATTTTGATATAGCCTCTTTCATGGAAGTGAACGTTCCAGCTTGCATAATTGTCTTAACCTTATCATTGGACCAATTTTTATACCCAGCTGTACTTGTACACAGGGTATTATAACTTTGTTAGCATAACGGTTGGTTGTACAGGTATAAAGGAATCGAGATAGATATAGACTTCCATATATCAATATAATCAGGATCGAAAAAAAATTTGATTGAGCCATGTCCGTCCGTCTGTCCGTCCGTCCGTCTGTCCGTTAACACGATAACTTGAGCAAATAATGAGATATCTTCACCAAATTTGGCATGCGTACTTATTTGGGTTCAGAATAGATTGCTATTGAAAATGGGTAAAATCGGACCATAACCCCGCCCCTTTTTCGATATCGAAAATTTCGAAAAACGTATAAAATGGGTTAATTCAATATTAGAAGCAGCTACAATGATAAAATTTGCAATATGTTTTGATTTAGATGTTCTAAGGCCGATTTTATAAAAATTTTTGAAAAGGGGGCGTGGTACCGCCCACGTATATTTGAAGAAATTTTAAAATTTTGACTCTTAATAACTTCAGAACAGTTTATGCTAGTATAACGAAATTTCGTAGAGGACATACTATTGTTGTGGTAAATTCAGCTATAGAAAATAAACGAAATCGCTTCGCGACCACGCCTACTTTTTCATAAAAGTTATATTGAAAGCAGGTGGAAATATTGAAAAGTCCATATCTAATTAACTGATTTCGCTATAATAATATAATTTGGTACATACATCAACTTTCATATTCTTTACATAATTTTTTCAAAATTTTGGAAAGTGGGCGTGGCACCGCCCACTTATGAGTCAAGCAATTTTTAAATTCGACTGCTAACAACTTCAGAACGGTGTGAGATAGATTTACGAAACTAGGTACCAGGCATGTTATGTTTATGTAGAGTACTACCACAGAAAATAAGAAAAATCGGTGAACGATCACGCCCACTTTATGTGCACAGCTGGGTATGTAATGTTCGGTTTCACCCGAACTTAGACTTCCTTACTTGTTACACATAGCTTTTACAGCTGTTTGTGTAGCATATTTGGTGGCTAGATCTGTTGTTAAACCATCAGATATGTATCTATGTATCTATATGTATCTCCCTCTAGTGATTTAGTCAATTTTTAAATTTCTGCAGTGTACTGATTAGCTGTGTTACTGCGTTGTTGGATGTTCAAAAGTTTAGCTGTTATAACTTCGACTGACTCACCCTTTACTTTGCGTTTTAATGTTTGTTTTATTTATTCAATGGTCGCTACAGAGCTTATAAAATTTCTGGCTGTGCCTTTCAGCTTTGTTTTATCATAGACACTGCAATAGCCTCATGCTCTTCTTTAATTTGTTCGAGTATATCGAGGGCATCCAAAAAACTAGGCAAGTTTTCAGGTTTGCCATCGAACTCTGGTAAGATCGATGACGCAGTTTTGATAAATGCTACCATTGGTTGCGCCATAATTGTTTCAGTCTGCGAATTCTTTACCGCGAGATCAACAATATTTGTATGTGATTTCGGTTCTATTTTATTATCCTCCTCTTGTTCCGACAAGAAGGGGGCTAAATCTATTTCAATATCTTTCTCGAAAGATGTTGGGACGAGTACCTCAATATTATATCTTGCTAATGAGGATACTAATTTATTCCTAACACCGGAAAAGGTTTGCTTTGCCTCTAGCTTGTGATTAGGAGTCAACTGGTTATATACCCCTCGAATAGCCTTGCCTATGTTATTCAACGACTGTAAAATTGTTGTGAGATGCTTCAACACAGTTTCATTCTTGATTTTCGTATTTTTAGTAATGCATTTATATGACTTTTCTGCCAAAATTTTCTCTTCTGTCAGTATTTTATTAATTTCTTCCCATTTACCCATTTAGATAGAGGAATTTAGAAAAAAAAATTCTTTAAGTTTTTCTTTTTTTTTAACTTTATCTATGTCGTCGGCGCGGCTCTGATACTTTTTCTTCAAAAATTTGTTATGTGTTGAATAGAATCTCAACAACAAGTTTACAGCGTTAAGTATGACAATGACCAAAAGGTAGATTTTTATCGCATCCAAAGCTTCAGTGTGGTCTATTATTTGAACAGAGTTCACCACATTAGCGTTTGGATCGGACACTTTGGATTCTTGTCCTCCCATTATCAAAGAATTATTCAAAAGAAATTTATATTTGTTGTGTATTTATTTATAATTTTTTTTTTTAACAAGCAGGTTGAAAACCACACAACTGCAAATATTAATTTGTAAAAAGGAATTATCAATTAATCAACAAAAAGAATAAAAAATTCGGATTATTGTTGTCCATTTATTAATTTTTTGAAATTCATTAACCACTTAATTCTTTCTATCAAAATAAGCCTTTTATAGTCCTCATCTAATTCTTTTAACAATTCGTCCAAAAACACATTTGGATCGATGGGATCGTTATTTGGCATTAAGGGGATTCATCAAATCTTATAAACACCTTATAAAGCGTGTAAACGTATAAATTTATCAAGTGTGTAAATGAACTGTCAAAATTTGTATGGAACGCAGTTTACACAAATTTGATAAACTTCCGCGTCGATTTTGGTGTGTAAAAGAGTGCGTAAATTTATACAATGCAATAACGACGTTCGACATGTAATTTTTTTAATGCATTCAATGTACACTGGACATAAAGAGAAGAATATGGTGAAAATGGGTCGAAAATTACTCCTTTAATGAGAATTTCGAAATAAAAATTTTTGTTTGACATCAAGTACACATAAATTTATCTAGGGCGTTCATCTAACTGAGCTGATAAATGTATAAACTTACGCATTTCGTAAACTTATAAGAGTTGATGAATCCCCTTATTATAATTCAAGAGTTTCTTTGTTAGAGTTACAAAAAAAAAAAATAATTTGAAACGGCAAATATTATTTTGCTCTTCTAGTTTAGGCAGCCGTTAGGCTGTCCATAAGGTTACCCTGCAAAAAGATATATATATATGTGTATATTAAATTAACTTAATTTTCACCTCCCGTGTAGCTCCGCACCCTCGTTTTGATGATTTTTGATGGTTCATTTAATATTCCACTCTGTATGCACGCCTCTGCGTCCCCAATTAATGCCTTTAACTCTTCTGTTATATTCCGGTTTTTTTTGTTGAATTTTATCATATCTGCTAATATTAACAATATTTCACAATTTCCTTTCATGACTTTGTGTAGTGCGCACACCTTCGGGTCATTCGGTGACCATCAGCTTTTTTTACGTATAAAGTGTATATTTCGCGCCTTTTTTGTGGTTAAGTTTTTGTTGATTTTTTGATAAATAAAAAAAAATTTTAAATGTAAATCCTGTACGTGTTACCGTGTATGTGTGTGCAATAGTACAAAATTCAGAAAACTTTAATGGCTGTAATTAATTTAATAGTTAAGATAATCGCATATGGCTTACCATTTTGGAAGCTTCAAAGCTTCGACTTTAAGAGTATGTAAAAATATTTTGAAAAAAGTTTCAAATATGTAAAGAAAATTCACTTTGAAAAAAATGACATTTTTCCCCTTAGAAAATGTATGGGAAAGAACGAAAAAAATAGCCGTCCCCTAAGGGTTAAGTTAGAGCGCTAATTTTTTGCAAGGCTTATTTTCTCATCAATACCTAACTTTTTAGGAGGTAAGACCAAGTAGACAAGTAGACATTTTTTTTGAATCACCCTAATGCACATGTTTTTCTACAACAGGACTGGAAAAAATAATAATAATATTTTTTTTCCAGTACTGTTGTACTAAGGCAATTGTGACACTGTGTTGACATGTATTGACAACCATATTGTCAACAAACGTTTTTGCGACGACACGCGTGTCGACGTGCTGCAAATTGGTAAAATAGTTTTGTTTTGTGTTTTTTTAATATCCAAGTGTGTTTAAATAAAGAAAATGGTTAAAATAACCAACGCAAAACAATTTTAGCAACTACACTGAACCAAAAAAGTGCATGTATCCAATGAAAAAGTACATATATTTTAAGAATTGTTCGTTAAAACCTCTCCAAAGAACTTTTTCGTAGAAATTTACGAACATTTCCTAGAATATAAGTACTTTTTCGTAAAATATGTAAACAAATCCACAGAAAGCATGTCTTCATTCATAAATTGTAAGAAAATTTTCTTAGATTCTATGAATTTTTTCTTATATTTTAAGAAAAACCAACGCGCACTTCTATGAAACTTTGTTCGTAAAAAACATGTACGTTTTTGGTTCTGTGTAGTTTCAGAACTGGAAAGTAATCCCACGCTTGCCAAAGGGTTTAAAAGGGGGACAGTTCCTGTTGATTTTAAAGGGCAATGGCAAAGTATAGCTACAAAGTTAAATGCTTTAAGACCACCACAACGGGCGAGGGTTGCCAAAAGGTAAAAAAGTGATTACTTTTCAACATAGTGGGTATGAACTTCACCAAAATTTGTACATCTTATTTAATTGAAACGTTTGGATAGACCTCACTTTGCACTTGAGGTCTCTCCAAACCTTTCACAACAAGGCGAGGACCAATTCCACTGGTGGTGGAACCTTTCAACAATTGGTGCTGAGCCCAATGGAGGAACGGGTTGCCAATTTGGCAAACAGAATTCTAACAATTAAAGGAAATGTTTAGGGTAAGTGAGACTGAAATTGACCGGGTTACAAAACTGCATTCTCAAAAAAATCCTAAAATTGTTTTGAAGAAACTTCAATTTTTTTTGAACACTAGGCGAAATTTCGCGAGTTTCGTATATATTTTTAGACATTATTTATGATTTATATGTTAAGTTTTGATACGCACTTTTATTGAAAATTAGTAAAAACAATTTTGCTGAAGCCGGAATTGGTGAAAATAGTGTCCCATATACATAGCTACCTCGCTGTATAAATACATAACACTGGCTTGACATCTTAATTGTGCAAGCTTTTTGTTCAACCAAGGAACATAACGTTGTATACGTTGTTTGGCTTGGGGACAACTCTCGTTGAAAGCTGTTGTGATATCTGAGTGAAGCTGTTCAGCTTCTCTCTCGAGCTCCCGTCCCGTAGTAATTGGTTGGTGCAAGCATTTGCAGCGTTCCTCCATGGTAAAGAGAAATAGTTCCCACTTCGTTTTCCTCGGATTTCTGAAAACGGACTCATGGTCAGAGAAGTGACCTATGTCGAATATAATGCATTCCTGTTACGCAGACTACTAAGCCATCTGCATAGTCCTGTTCGTCAAGCCATTGCCCTTCAAAATATGAAGAAGCTCGCCTAAAACTGGGGTCCACAGAGAAGGAGAAAGTACACCCCCCTCAAGCATAGGGCTGTTAATATATAGATCCATGGCGGCCAAACACAGCACATTGTGCTTTTTGTGTTTTCGCTTGTTCTTATTTTTGTTTCATTCTAAGGCACCGTGTTAAAAAATCATTTTGAAATATATCCACATAAAATCAACAATTAAATTCTTTTTAAAGAAAAACAAAGTTTTACCGGGAACTGACTTAAAACTGTTTCTTATGTTTTTCCTTGAAAAATAAGAAAATATTTGGTCGATTTTTAGACGCAAATTAATTAAATTACGCAAAGTACGTTTTCAATTGCGCTCACTGTTTTTCTTATTTCACATCGTGAGTGAAACAACGAAGAACAAGCGAAAGCACAACTTCTTACGTGCACATCGTTAGCGTTGGTGTTTGAGTTTAAATTCAAAAAGCACAATGTGCTATTTTGGCCACCGTGGCTTTACAGCTCTGTCATGTACGAATAGAATGACGATAAAACGAACAATCTTTTGTATAAACATTTCACAATAAACACAATAAATATCACCTCTTTTCCTCACTATGATTTATGAGAGTACACTTTTTATGTTTTATGTTCATATGTAGAAGAATGATACAGATGAAATACCAGTTGAGGCAGGCAATGTTTTGAACGTGGGTAAAGGTAAAATGCCGGAACAAACTGCTGACGCAGATAATGCCAATTTGCGTCCACTGATTATAGAGCCAGAGGTAAGTCACAAGTTTTAGCTGTTTTAATGATCTACTTCTATTCTGATTATGTAAAGCGTTTTATGGACTAAACCATAAAAGTAGATGTTTTTTAAGAAAAAAGTTTCATAGAAGTTCAAGCTGATATTTCTTAGAGTAAAAGAAAAAATGCAAAAAATGATTCTAAGAAAATTATTTTACAATTTATGACTGAATTCATGCTTTCTGAGGATTTGTTTACATATTTTAAGAACAAGTACTTATATTCTAAGAAATATTCTTAAACTTCTATAAAAATGGAGAGGTTTTAATGAACAATTCTTAAAATAAATGTACTTTTTCTTTGTAAACACGAACATTTTTGGTTCAGTGTGGAAAATGTTTTCAAAAGCTTTGGGTTCCAGGGCTCGAAACTGCGACCTTGTCCTTGTGATTCGAGCACCATTCACTATACCCAGCATCATTTAGGACATTTTAAAATATTTTGGTTGGTTTTTAACAGGTTGAAAAACGGTTTATTTCTGTCCGAAATCTGATAGTAGTAGTTCGAAAATCCCCGGGCCTGATGTACTTACTAGTTTTCAAGTACTTTTCAACTGATCGTTTGACTGCGGAGGAAGCTATTGCGGGACAACACGATACTAATATTTTGTGTGTGAACTGAACGTATGCGAACGCTAAAGAGTATCAGCCTTATTCATAAAAAAATATCAATATTAAGAGTTTATCAGTGAAATAAGGTAAAAGGTTATTCATAAACGTTTTATACATTTAAAATGCTGTTACAAACAAGTTATAATGGAAACGAATTATAATTTACTTCAAATGAAAACTAATGTAAACGTCATAAAATCTGCATCAAAAAATAAAAATGTTGTCAGGGGTAATTTGAAGACGTCTGAAACCAATGATTTAGCAGTATTAGCCCTCCGAATGGCATTCTTAACATCTGTGGTGGCTATGGAAATGAGGGTATGGTTGCTTTTTTGTATATGGGCTTGGCTGGTTTGACGGGTTCTTAAGAGTGGGCCATAATTTTTCAACGCCAGCAGAGATGCTGCACCCACTTGGTGTGTTTATGTTGCTCTACCAGCCGCCTACTTTCCGTGTCAGGCCCGCAGCATCGGCTGGGAAGTTTCTCTCTGTGCGCTGCCGACAGCAACACAATCAGCTTTTTGGAAGTTGATGTAAGTGAGCCTTTCGAAGAAGAAATTGCGATCGGTAGGTTGTCAAAACGGTGGTTCCCAGCTTTATAAAATGAGTTTTTACTATTATGGGCTTATAATGCGTTACAGGATTTTTTTATGAATAAGGCTGTACATGACCAAAATCGCCAATTTAAAAAATGTGTCAATTTAAAAAAAACGCAATTTTTGTGTCCCTGCACTTTACACTACAAGTTTAGGTAAAAAAAAAATATTAAAACAAGTAAGGAAAGCTGAAGGCTAAATACCTTTCATGAATAAGCGCAACGATTTTCACTGTTTGATCCCAGTACAACCTGTGTGAATTTAACTTCCGCTCATACCGAAATTATCAGAACTATCGATTCGATGTGTTATATTGGTCCAATCTCATTGATTTTTTACATCGACGTTCCACATTCTAAAACAGCAATAGTTACGAAATTTCACGTTCCTACCTATATAATTACATGAGTTATCTACCAAAATCCGTTTATCGGAACAATCGATTGTATGGGGGCTATGTGAAATATGTATCCCATCTCGATGATTTTCAACATCTATATTTCAAATATAAAAATAGTGATACTTCCAAAATTTCACGTTCCTACGTGTTTAATTACAGGAGTTATAGACCAAAATCCGTTTATCGGAATAATCGATTGTATGGGAGCTATGTGAAATATATATCCCATCTCAATGATTTTCAACATCGATATTTCCGATATAAAAATAGCATTACTAACAAAATTTCACGTTCCTTCCTCTTTAATTGCAGGAGTTATAGCCCAAAATCCGTTTATCGGAACAATCGATTGTATGGGGGCTATGTGAAATATTTATCCCATCTCAATGATTTTCAACAATGATATTTTACATATAAAAATAGCGATGCTTCCAAAATTTCACGTTTCTACGTGTTTAATTACAGGAGTTATAGCCTAAAATCCGTTTATCGGAATAATCGGTTGTACGGGAGCTATATGTAATATCGGTCCGATCTTGCTCGTTCCGCCAAATGATTCCTATATTGGAAAATGGTGGCCGCATACAAAATTTCAGGCAAATATCTCAAAAACTGAGGGACTAGTTTGCGTTCAAACAGACAGACATGGCTAAATCAACTCATCTCCTCATCCTGATCATTTCGGTATACTTATTGATAGGTCTATCTCTTCTTCTTCTCATACTTACAAACATCGGACCAAAGTTATAATACCATTTCGTGTTCATGAAAGGTATAAAAAACCGCCTAAGCGATTTTGGCCGTTGCATATCAAAGCACGCCAATCATTCCTTTTTAGCGATAACTGACGTCAATTGGAAACCCCAAGGGAGTTCAAGTCATCCTCCACCTATTGTTTCCATTTCAGTCGAGGCCTCCCCTTCCTCTGCTGCCGAATTCTGGCGACGATAGGAAGACCTTCTGTGCTGGAGCTTCTTTGTCCATTCGCATAACATGACCCAGCCAGCGGAGTCTTTGGGCTTTAATTCGCTGGACTATGGTCTGATCTGCGTAGA
Organism: Campiglossa producta; assembly: GCA_964058755.1. Taxonomy (NCBI): domain Eukaryota; kingdom Metazoa; phylum Arthropoda; class Insecta; order Diptera; family Tephritidae; genus Campiglossa; species Campiglossa producta. Next base: position 32,795,640 of record CAXKVI010000006.1, on the reverse strand, counting down.
GCTCATACAGCTCATGGTTAAATTTCCTTCGATACTCGCCGTTGGCATCACGGGAAGGATCATAAATCTTCCGGAGAACTTTTCTCTCAAATACTCCAAGGGCCATCTCATCTTCTCCTGATATTGTCCATGAATCTGAGCCATACATCAGGACAGGTATGATGAGAGACTTATAGAGCGTGATCTTTGTTCTTCGAGAGAGGACTTTACTTCTCAATTGCCTACTCAGTCCAAAGTAGCACTTGTTGGCAAGAGTGATTCTCCGCTGGATTTCTAGACTGATATTATTTTCGGTGTTGATACTGGTTCCCAAATAGACGAAGTCCTTCACAGTTTCAAATTTGTAACTATCAACAGTGACATGGCTGCCAAGGCGCAGGTGCGCCGATTCTTACTTTGATGACAGCAAATACTTCGTCTTGTCCTCGTTGACCGCAAGACCCACTTTTTCCGCTTCCTTATCCAGTCCAGAGAAGGCAGCGCTTACGGCGCGGTTGTTAGGGCCAATGATATCCATAAATATCATCGGCATACGGCAGAAACCCCGAAACGGGTTGTGCGCTGGGTTTGGGACCCGCCACGTAAAAAACTTAATTCCAATGAAAACAAATGCAAAGCCTCGGATGAGAACCCCCTTTAATGTTGACGACCCGGCAAAACGAATAAGGCATAATGATTTGGATATTAGGGCATGTACCCTGTAGGACCCTTTCAAGGGACGGTACCGCTGCCCGACTGGTTGATATCCTCGTAGGCGCAAAGGCCGACATCGCCGCCCTGCAGGAAATGCGATGGACGGGGCAAGGAAAGACGACCATAGGTCCTTGTGACGTATACTACAGTGGCCAGACACGCGGCAAAGCGCGTGGTGTAGGATTCGTGGTGGGAAAGAGACTTCGCCCTCAAGTATTAGCGTTCACTCCTGTGAACGAGCGTCTCGAATTATCTTCTCCAGCATCAGATTGAAGAAATCGCACGAAAGGGAGTCGCCCTGTCTGAAGCCTCGTTTGGTTTCAAATGGCTCAGAGAGGTCCTTCCCGATTCTGACGGAGCTGTTGGTATTGCTCAACGTCATTTGGCAAAGCCGTATAAGCTTTGCAGGGAAGTCAAATTCAGATATGGCGGCATACAGGCAACTCCTTTTAACGCTGTCAAAAGCGGCTTTAAAATCGACAAAGAGATGGTGAGTGTCGATTCTCTTATCATGGTTCTTCTCCAGGATTTGACGTATGGTGAAATTCTGGTCGATGGTAGACTTACCAGGTCTAAAGCCACACTGATAAGGTCCAATCAGTTTGTCTACGATGGGCTACAGCCTTTCACACAACACGCTAGAAAGAACCTTATATTCGATATTAAGAAGACTAATTCCGCGGTAGTTGGTGCGGTTAGCGGCATCGCCTTTCTTGTGGATTGGGCAAAGCACACTTAAATTCCAATCCGGTGTCATGCATTCGTCTGACCATATTCTGCATAAGAGCTGATGCATGCTTTTTACCAGCTCTTCGCCTCCGTGGTTGAACAGCTCGGCGGGTAGTCCGTCTTTTCCAGGCGCTTTGTTGTTTTTGAGCCGGGATATAGCTATCCTCACTTCATCATAGACAGGTGGTGGGACGACTTTTCCATCGTCCGGGATTGGGGTATCGGGTGCGACGTCTCCCTCAATTTAGCAGTGAGGAGAAGTGCTCCCTCCATAATTTAAGTACACTTTGTACGTCGGTTACCAGGTCGCTATTATTGTCCTTGCAGGAGCTGTCCCCGGTCTTGAAAGCTTCCGTCATTCACCGGATCTTTTCATAGAATTTTCGGGCATCATTCCTGTCAGCCAGCATCTCAAGCTCCTCACACTCACGCCATTCGGGCTCACTTTTCTTTTTTCTGAAAAACGGTCTCTCTTCCTTCTTTGCCTCACGATATTGTTGCCATACACTGCGGGTTGCGCCCGTTCGCAACGTCTCCTTGTAGGCAGCGTCCTTTTTTTTCGAGGCAGTTTTGCATTCCTCATCGTACCAGTTGTTCTTGCAGGCTCGCTGGAACCCTATAGTGGCCTCAGCGGCGGTACGCAATGAGTGCGAGATATGCTTCCATTGCTCGGTTATATCGTTAGGTCGAGGGTTGCCCTCTGCTAGCAGGTGTGAGAGTCGAGTGGTGAAATTATCAGCTGTCTCTGTCATGCGCAGCTTCTCGACGTCAAACTTTCCTTCCATTACTGTGCGCACTTTATTCGTTGCACAGAGGCGTGTGCGTATCTTGGCTGCGACAACATAATGGTCCGAGTCGTACTTTGGACCACGCTATGTCTGCTGTCAATCATGACATGATCAATCTGGTTTCTTGTTCTTTGTTCAGGGGATAGCCAGGTGGCTTGGCGTATTTGTTTATACTGGAACCTAGTACTACTGATGACCATATTGTGAGCAGCGGCGAAGTCAATCAACCTAGTGCCGTTATATCGTGGAGACTGAATTTTCCAACTGTAGGACCAAAGACTTCTTCCTTGCCCACCTTAGCATTAAAGTCGCCGAGCACGCTTTTGATAACATGTTGGGGGCAGCGATCATAAGTTTGTTCAAGTTTATCGTAGAAGGAGTCCTTCTCTGCGTCGTCCGTCTCCTCATTTCGCGCATAGGCGCAGATTAATGTTATGTTGAAAAACCTTGGCGGCGAAGTCTCTTTCCCACCACGAATCCTACACCACGCGCCTTGCCGCTGTAGTATACGTGACAAGGTCCTATGGTCGTCTTTCCTTGTCCCGTCCATCGCATTTCCTTCAGGGCGGTGATGTCAGCCTTTGCGTTCACGAGGACATCAACCAGTCGGGCAGCGGTAACATCCCTTGAAAGGGTCCGGACATTACAGGTACATTCCTAATATCCTTCTCGTAGTCCTTGTTTCGCACGGCTCTCTAATGTCGTCGCCATAACAGCCTCTACATTTGTATGTGTGATGGAATTTTTGGATCATTAAACGGTGGATCATCTTGATTTAAATATTCTTTCAATGTATCGTACGGAATGCTTCGCGTGAATGGTGGTTCAAATACGATATTTTTATCATTCAAATTGATCATTTCCATATAACTTGTGCAATTAAAGTCGAGCTTTTCTTTCCTAACATCAACCAACATTGATAACAAGATATTTTCCGAATGCGCATAATATCAATTATCTTTAATTACTTGATTGACAATTTAGCGTAAACGAGGCATTTCGCTGATTTTTTCATGTAAAGTGCAAAACCGGCGATTTTTAGAAATGTTTGTATGGTGAACCCCCAGGGGGGTTCCAGGGGGTGTGCCACTGGCATCGGTGGGTCGGGCTTCCAAACTTAGTGGCCTAATGTACATGTTTAGTTTTGTATGCAAATTTTGGTTTTTTGAAGATTTTTTGTTTTCTTTTATTTTCTTTTTGTAAAAAAATAAGCTTTTTTTCGTTAAACTTTAAATTTGGCATTGTTTCTTGTTTACGTGCAACAAAATCTCTTGATTTTTTTCCTTAAAACGCTTATAATTGCAGTTTTTTTTTAAATACTTACATTGCAAGTAACCTCTTAGTTCAAGTCTTTTTTTTTTAACAAAAAATTACATATTTTCATCTTAAAATTTTTAAATAACTAGTCACTTAAAAAAAAATCAAAGTGAGTCGTGGTTTTATGTCTCGAAAAACAAAAGAACATCATGAATTTAAGGTACCACCGGATTCTTCATCAATTTCTACATAAAATGGCCACTCTTACAGGCGAATTGAAAAAACTTTAAAAATAAGAAAAAAAACTCGTTGGTTACTTTTTTTTTTAAATTAACCCAAATATGTCATTTTTATAGGTTTTTTGCTATTTGTACTTATTAAATACTTATTAGTATTGTAAATCACGAAATTCTCTACAAAATTTGTTTTCACAACTTTTTCATACGGTGAGCTGTTTTCGAGATAGAGGGCGGAAAGCACGCGAATTCCGAGGTGAAATGCTAATTTGACTGGCCTATCAGTATTCTTCGAGTATTCCCAGTCTATTTTTTAAATAAATTATAATATTAGTAGAGTTTCTAGTTATGTCTTTGTTCAAGGCCAAAAGTTTTTTGTAACGTCTTTCTTATTCGAACTTTTGAACACCGATATTTCAAGGGTTAATCTTGTTGCACAAAAAATAGTTATATCCATAATATCCATCTACCATTCTACCGAATCGGCCAAACAAAATTTTAATTTGCAAAAAAAAAGGTTTGACTCATACAAAATGCATCGTCTTTTTTGAATATGCACTGGGAAAAAGTGACTATAGCGGGAAAACTATAGCATTTACAAAAAAACTGACAACATACTTTTGATTGAGTATCACCTCACCAGCAAACTGTGGAAGAAATTTTTTTGACAGATGTTAATTACCGAAATAATTAAAAGAAACCAAAAAAATGCACTTTGAACGGCTTCTTTAGAAATTTTTGGATGTCTGATCCTAATACAACTGAATTTATGTTATATACAATGCAATTCACAGCCAAGCTATAATTAATGCTTAAATGCGCTTTTTATCTAAACGCAAATCGCAGATGTAACGTAAAAGTCTTTTTTTGTAAAGTAACAGTCCGAGCAGTTATTTGTCTAAAAAGCACAGACAAATTTTGTTCAGTTTAATTTATTTTTCATTTATTACATGCTTATTAAACCTTTAATATTATAAACTACATGTTGAAAATAATCTGGCAATGGCGCAGACTTTTTCAAAAATATTAAAGGAACTTCGAAACCTACTTTCGAAATGTGTAACAGTCCATACAAAGTCGTCCATAACTCCTAAATTAGAAGACATACAAAAATTTGCATATCTATAGAAAATGTTACTTCAGAAGGACACTCTTAGATGAAAATAAATGTAAAAGTCCGCGATTTTGGCCATATATATATGTATATTCAAAATAAACTCTTTTCGAAATGTTTAAGGGCACACGCGAAATCTGTTAATCATCACCAAAAAATATGATCCTGAAAATTTTAGCAAATTCGGTGATTATTTAGATCAAGCAAGTAGACGTAGTGGCCCTACAAGAACATCATGTGGCCCCAATAAGAATTCGCAAGAAAATAATAAAATCATTACAATATTATTCTTGGAATTCCGTTATTAATTTCGAATTCAGACACGAATACGATTTTATATAGATATTAGCTGACCCGCATACGTTGTCCTCCCTATCCCTATCCCTATCATTAGGTTCTGAAAGGCAATATGAAAAACTGATCGGTGCTGTAATGCATGGCTTGCAGGGTTTTCATAAAAAAAGTGTCTTGTGGCCTATTGTGGCCGGATTATGTTATTTTAAAATTTGAATGAAAAAAACCAGGCCAGTGGATCGGCTGTTTAGCTTTTACAAAATTTCGATTTAGAACTTTATCGTTACCCTAATTCACAAAGGCCCTAAAATGCACGTTTTCGAAAAAGAGTTTTTCACATATGTATTTAAGTATGATGTATTAAAATACAACCTCACTACAAATTTTAATGAGTTACTAGCAGTAATACCGGAGAGAAAATAATCTGACAGATGCTCAGGCTTTTTCAAAAATGTAAAGGAACTTCAAACCCTACTTCCAAAATGTGTAACGCAAAAGTCCATACAAAGTTGACCATAACAAAAATTGTCATATCTATAGAACAATTTACTTCAGAAGAGCACTTTTAGATGGATATGGCAAAAATATAGACAGTGACCAAATCCATCTCTTGTTTTATAGCGTTTTCTTTTCTCAACGAAAATGTTGCCATTTTGTATAGCAACATTTTTATGATTCTCACTGAACCCTGTGAAATTGCTGCACACTTAAAATTTTCAGTGTCACCCTGCCTTATTTCAAAAGAACAAAAATTATAACCCTGTCATGTAATCAGCTGTTTTCCTGACGTCTTCTTCGCGCCAAATAAATACAGAAATTCGCCAAAAAATTTATTTGCAAACTTTATATTTCAGGAAAAGTAAAGCTTTATTTATTTATAGTTCAAAATTTTTTATTAAACGATGGAAGTCAAAATGGAAATAGAAAGTCCAGGAAGCAGTAAAACCGTAACAGGTGAGAAAATATTTGTAGGTTTCGGAGCTGCTTGCAAGTCGCAAAGAAGTTTTTTTTTGGCCTGCAAGTGATCTCTTAGGAGAACGTTGTGTGTAGAGTAGGTCGCCTCCCCGTTGGTGCACCCTGGGTAACGCTAAATGGCCTACATATGCCTTCACGGCTAGTTTCTTGTATTGCCAGTTCTACGAGAACGACACCAGTACTTGTGCTGTACCCATCGTACCGAAACGACCCGGGCGGTTTTCTTATAGCGACCCGGCCAAGAGCAATACACTCCGGGTGACCCTGTCTGATATTTGGGCAGGGCTACGCCTCGTTACAACAACAACAACAACGTTATGTGGTTTTGCAGGATCACCAAAGATATGTATGTATGTACTAAAGCATTTTCTATGTTTCAGTGTGGACGGATGGCGAAACTAGACTCCTGCTGGATAGGTATGCTGCTTTCTTACCAGAAGTGGGGCCCATGAAACGATTCAAAACAAAAAAAGAGATGTGGTCAAAGCTTTGCCAGGAGTTTGAGGGCAAAACTTCCAAGCAGTGCGAGGAAAGGTACAAAACCATTTTAAAGCGGAAAAAAGCGGCAGTCGAAAACAATAGTGGCACAGGTGCAAAGCGGCAAAATTTACAGTTTGAAGAGGAGCTAAACAAAATATGTCAAATTGATGATGCTGTTGAGCCAGCCATAAAATTGAGTAGCCAACAAGTAGTTAAAAAAGCACAAAACGAAGTGAAAGAAAAAAGGAAGAAGGGAAAAACGGTGCAAGAAACGTTAGAGGAGATAGCTGGTAGAAAAGAGGAGGCCAGAGAAAAGAGACATAGGGAGCGAATGGAGAGGGCTGAAAAAATGGAAAGCCTTTTCGAGAAGTTTATAGCAGCAGCAGAAAAGAAATCAGATTAAGGCCTTTTATGTCGTATATAAACCAATTTTATTTTTTATGAATATGGAAGTTACTACCTTATATGGATTCGAAAACTCTTATCGGGTTATTCTGTTTGTTCCCTAATTTTTTGTTTCGTTAATTTGTTAAAAACATACCTGTTAAGTTTTGATTACTAATCGTAATGATTAGTAATCTGATTACTTTGTATTTGATAGTGAAGTAATTGATTACATTACGATTATCTTGGTCCCAACTAGATTACGTAATGATTACGATTATAAAGAATCAAAAAATAATCATGATTACTTTAGATTACTGAAAATAATCAAAATAAGTAATTGATTCTTTTCAGCGATTCTTTTTGATTCTTTTCAATCAAAAAGTTGTTTGGTATTTTGGATTGAAAGTAATCAAAAAGAATCAAAAAGAATCGCTGAAAAGAATCAATTACTTATTTTGATTCTTTTTGATTCTTTTAGTAATCTAAAGTAATCATGATTACTTTTTGATTCTTTATAATCGTAATCATTACGTAATCCCAATATTTCAAACGCACATTAAATAATCATTACAATTCTTTTTAGAAAATAATCTAACCGATTACTAATCGTAATCATTACTTAACAGCTATGGTTAAAAAGTACCTGCATGAAGCAAGCGGATGATCTCTTAATTTTCAATAAATATAATTACATAGATATATGTATACAAGCTGACACAGCAAAACTTGTTAAATAGTAATAAAAAACAATAAAATCTCAACTCAGTTTATTTCTTTAATTACAATTAAATGGTTAGCGTAGAACCAAACTGCACCTGTAACTTTTCAACGAAATTCGTCATTGTCGTTAACATCGATTTTGACAAATTTTGTATGGAAATTTGTGTCCAAATTAACTACAAAACAATTGGGGTATTCTCTCTTCGAGGCCCTATGCTCCAATAGAGGATAAGGAAATGATGATGATGGTTCTCTCTGAACCTTTTTTCAAATGAAATGAAACTTTTTTCTTTCGCTTTGCTTTTGAAATTATTTAGGGTGTTCTCTGTAAACTTTTTTCATAAATAAGACAAGAAATTACCAGACTTATCAAAATCCCAAAATGGAAAACAATTTTTACATCAAAATACGTGAGTTTTTTGTCCTTGCATTTTGACAATAGTCTGATAATTTCTTGTGTTATTTATGAAAAAAGTGTACAGAGAACACCCTGAATAATTTCACTACAATCTCGATTGTTTTCTTCTGAAGTTTGACAAAGTTTGTGTTCATACAACATCAATGTTTTTGTTTTTGTTCATGCAACAATCAATGTCGGGAAGAGATCTCGTCCGATTTCATCACCTATATTGCTAGTATATGTTGTGCCAAATTTCTTGAGTCTGAAGTAATAAGTGTAAAAGTTTTGAGCTCCCTTAACCTAGCCCAACCTTTGTAGCCCAATCAAAAAAGGAAAGGGTACTAAATTGCCCAATATTTAATGCTAATTACTACTACACGTACTAAATTAGCAATAAATATGTAGATAATAACTACATTTTTACTTTTTGGTTTTGGTAAAATTTTTTTAATGGTTGGGCTAGCTTAACCAATTTAGTACGCTTTCCTTTTTTGATTGGGCTACAAAGGCTGGGCTAGGTTAAGGGAGCTAAAGTTTCGACCAGTCGAATATTCCAAATGCATTCCTTAAAGGTGGGCGTTGTCACGCCCACATCTAAACATTTATCAAAAATCATAATAGATTGATTGAGGTGTTCATCATACGCATACATGAAACGCTTCAGTTTAATTCGTCTTATTTCAAAACACATTTAGAAACGAATTTTCAAACCGACTTGAAAACTTTTTGAAAAGTGTCGTAAGAAATTCGTTTTGAAATAATTCGGGTTTATGTTCATATAAACTAGGCAACAGTCATAATTCTAAAACAAATAAAAAAATTGTATTTAATTTTAATGCATTGGTAATGAATTACTTAGTTTAATGCTTTCATAACGAAATTGACTACGAATAAATGCAGCCGATATTTTTGATTATCACTTATCCTAATACATGTGGGAAATATCAGAAATACTTACTTCACTAAGTTACAAAAGCTTGTTAAGTTCATTTTCTTCTAATCAGTTCAGTTCAATTTTACATAAGCTCTTAACGAGTATTATTTTTTTATGAATAAAAAGGTTAATGTTTTTTATATTAGTTAAAGAAGACTTAAATTGGCAGTGATGCTATATCTTAAATTTAAAATTATAAATTTAGAATTATAAATTTAAACCGCCTTTCCAACGTCATCGGAAAATAATTTAGTCAATATACTCATTTAGATCTAATTAAGGCAATATTCAAACATAAATAGCTTTAGAAAACGTATACATATTGACGCAGATGCAATTTTTTTGATGACAAATCCTTGGCATGTATGGAAAAAAAGTTGGCTGGAATATTATTGAATGTTGTTGTACTAATAACCTGTAATTAGAGAATAATAAGATGTAAGACTTTTAAATACATGTAACATGAGAGTTTTACCTAGACGTTTGAGGAGAGACGATGAGTTCGACGCCTGAGTACTTCATTATCGGTAAAAAAGTGATTTGATTTGATCTCTTTTTATTTTTCCAAGATCAGTGGCGGCTGAGTCGCTGGATTCAGAAGAAAAATGTTCGTCAGTAGCAACAGGTGGAGTATAATACTCTTCTGCTTCAAGTGTATCTTTTTTGTCTATGCAAATATTATGAAGTGTACAGCATGCTAATATAAACTTCGCTGTAGTCTCAACATCATGAAAATCTAATCGCATCAGTTGCCTGAAGCGACATTTATACAAACCAAACGCGTTTTCGATTCGTACACGAGTTTGACAAAATTTGAGGTTGTAGGTTTTTTCTGGCTGTGTCAAGTTCCCGTAATCTCTGTAGGGGGTCAACAAGTAGTTTCGTATCGGGTAGGCAGAATCGCCTAAGAGGTGATATTTCGGCGAACATAGATTTGGTAGCTGTTTACTTATGAAAGATAAATTAAGAACACGTGAGTCATGCACTCTGCTCGGTACACCAGTGAAAACATCTAAAAATTTTAAATTTGCATCGCATATACCCTGCATAGTCACGGAAATGGTATCGTGTCTGTTTATATATGTTGAACGAACTTTTAATTTTGGCGCCCTTATAGAAATATAGGTCCCGTCAATACAGCCTAAGACGTTGGGAAATCCTGAGATCGCTTCAAAGTCTTTTGCTACACATTCTTTTTCCAATTCAGTTTGTGGAAATTTTATAACGTTACGTGACAGCTCAACCAGAAACGATATAACGTTGTTTATTATATAATGAGCAAAAGAGTACGACACATTAAATAAGTTACTAACTTCTCTTATTGTGGTCTTGTTGCTGCAAAACCTAAAAAAATTTATATATGTAGTTGCATGTTGAAATGTAATATATAAAAATCTCGTAATAATATAATTAACGAGAAGTGATTAAACAAAAGGACATATTTCCATTTTGTTAATTTTTGATAAATGTATATATAAAAGATGGTATCTTCTACCAAGCTATACAAACAAGTTACAGAAAGACAGCAAAACTTCGAAAAAAGTGGCTCAGCTCAACGCTTCCTAAAAACTTTCAATTGTTTAATCACTCCTTAAATAATACCATACCATTAAATAATACATTACCATAAAAATAATAACACATGTGTGTTTGGGCTCATTTGAGGCCTCCCTCCTTTATACTTCCTCTGTACGTAGTAGGTGCTGAATGAGTATTGGGAAGTTAAATATTCCGCACTATCACGCTCGACACGAAAATTTTTTTTGAACTATGAATGAAAAAACAAAAAATTTTAAGTTGTTTACAAATGTTGGTATTTGTTTCCTTTAGGGGTCAACTGCTAATAAATTAGCTAAAATTATGGGAAATAGCTCAAAAGACGGGGTTCGGCCTCAGGATCACGAATCCGGAAGCGCTCTTTTAAATTTTTTGTTTAAGTGAAAAGTTATGATAAAAAACCGAAAAATGACCCGGGTCCGGTACCAAAAATGGGGCGGAATCCATTGTATTTATGTGCAGAACACCTTTCTGAGTTGGAGGCCTTCGGCCGCGCTCATTATAAATAACCCTGGGCTACACCATCCCAAGTCCGGGTGTTGGCCTGAACCGTTTTTAGGGACAGTCTAATAAAATTACAACAACCACATGAAAACTTGAAACTTTGATTGTAAATATCTCTGCAGAGAAGCAAAATACTAAAAAAGAGCTTCCGGATTCGTGATCCTGAGGCCGAACCCCGTCTTTTGAGCTATATCACACAATTTTAGCTAATTTATTAGCTGTTGACCCCTAAAGGAAACTAATACCCAAATGTTTGAAAATCAGACTTTTTCTGATTTCAGTAGCATAATTACAACTTTCATGGGCTTGACCGGATGCGTTCGTCGACGAAGACGAAACTTAAATTGTGTACACAGCCTGTTTGTATAAGAGTAACTATACCACTGAAATCATTTATACCACTACACTTTGCGGAAGCCAAAGGCAATTGCAGCCTGCCAAAAGAACTTACCTCGCTGTTTGTGTACAGGTTTACTACGCCCTCGACAAAGTCCTTCACGCGCAAATATTTATTTTTTGGGTGGACAATAATTGCCAACTCCTCATCCTCCGATGAAGAAGAGGACGACTCCAAAAGTTCTGCGTGCGCGCTGTATCCAAAGAGTAGCTTATCCATTGGCAATGCAAATCTATAAATATAAGAGGAATGCTATTACCGAATGTATCCAAGTGTAGTCCCCCATAATCATCTTCGCGTAGCAGATTGCTGTTTTACCTATTTACTTACCAAATTTAATTAAAATCACAATTTAATAATTATTTTTTCACAATCACTGCTGCCAAATGAAGTTGTTCACACAAACACAAAATTAGGAATTGCTTCGCCTGTGAAGCGTTCGTTTAAACAGGCTGCCATTTCCTTTACCATAGCTGTCAGCAAGAGCCAGGCAAAGTTACTACTGACTATGTTTAAAGGAACAGTCCTATTGTGATTCAACAGCTGATTGAAAGGGCAATTATCAGCACCATCTATGGAAGCGAGGGCGATAAATGTTGCCTTTTTGCAATTTTGTAGGGGTGGGTTGTTGAGAAAAGATAATGCGGCCCTTTTCTAAGGTATTACCATTTTTACAATAGAACATAAATTTTTGCAGGCCTATGGTGAGGGCGACATATTCGTGCAGAAAAGAAAACGCTATTAGTAGTTTGTGTTGGAAAGTGCTTCTGAAAGTAACAGTCCGCGATTTTGGCCATATATATATCGTCGGCTTAACGTGCAAAGGTGCTAAGTCCACCATGTAGGCGCCGGTGCCAAAGACAATAGCGCAACCACCACGTACTCTGCACCAGCAGCAACTGTAAGCGCCGACGCCAAGAGCAAATACATAACTACACACGCAACCACCACACACACCACACCAGCAAACACCAACAGCAAAACCAACGCCAGACGCACAGCCAACATGATAGCAAACACAACGCGCATCATGGAATGGGAGGCAGCAGCGGCCGGGGCACGTAGTACGCCGCAAGTACCACTAACAACATGTATTGTGGGGACGGTGAAGGCCGAGGCAGAGGAGGTACCTCAGATGCGGGAAACCATAGGAGAGGACAAGGACGTCCCCCCACCGGATGGCAAGGAGGAACAACCACCAGTTATCGAGCTATCCTCGGATGACGACACCACGGCTAGTGAAGAAGGTCCAGTAATAGTATATCCACCAGGACCGGGCGGGATACCCCTCTACGCCCCAGATATAGAGTCGCTCCACGGAAAACGCTGGCTCACTGACGCAGTCATCGACGCCTGGGCAAAAGGCCTAGAAAGGGGATACCACCAGCCAGGGACAACACTAAGCCCACTCGTAGTTTGGCAATTGGCACAAGAGGGAAATAGGAAGAACGGTTCCGGCGGATACATCGATGGCTCCGAAACGTGGACCTTTTGAACCAAAGAGTCATCCTAGCCCACACAACGTCGCAAAACATTGGTACCTGCTAAGGCTGACAAATAAATCAGTCACACACCACATCACGGACACGGAATGCTGGCAACCGCGCTACTTGTGGGTAGCGGACTCACTGCTGGGAGCCAGAGTGCAGCACGCGACGAAAGTATGGACGAAATTCCTCCAGTGGGAGTTTATTCAGCGATATGGGTATGATGGGTTCGAAGCGCAGCAATTAACTCTGGAGGTCCCGCAGCAGACAAACCTGAGCGACTGCGGTGTCTACGTAGCGGAGACGATACACCGTATATTGAGGTATGTCGGAACAGGAGAAGGAAATGGCCGCCCAGGAGCGAGTAATCCTGATCGACACGTTGAAGCCAGAACAAAGCAAAGCAAGCACAGAACGAGCCGATTCGCCAGAACAAAACGAGACAAGCACAGGGTACGGCACGAAGACTCCGACACAAAGCGAAACCGCGGCACAGCAGCGACAAGACACGATCACAGCTACACAACAGCCACAACAAACAACCTTCATAAATGGCTCAGAAGACCCGGCCTTGGAAAGATTTCCCGAAATAGCAAATAAGGTACGGAAGGTGTTCAGTGATATGACCGACGGGAAATGCAACAACCGGGTACGATTCCGAACAGGAAATTACAAAGTCACCATACACAAAGGCAAAGCGTTTATCTGTATGGCGGAAACCGAAGGTTGACACTCCGAAGTGGGAGGGAAGTGTGAGGATCAAATATAAAGTATAAATTTGACCCACACAAAATGACGCCGCCCCATAAAACACCTACAGCCAACCTAGCAACACGACCATAGCAACATGTCACAGCAACATAACACAGCCAACACAACAAGCCTCAGCAACACAGCCAACCTAGCAAGACGACCATCACAACATGACACAGCCAACACAACAGGCCTCTGCAACACAGCCAATCTAGCAACACGATCATAGCAACATGACACAGCAACACAGTAACCATAGAAACGCCACCAGCGGAGCCAGCAACACCAAACACAACAGTATAAAAGTATCGACACAACAGAACAGGAGTTAGTCAGCACGGAGCTGTGGTCCCGACTAGAGCTTCTATTGAGGCGTACTGGATTGTGGAGAGATCCATACCACTACAAGACAGTGCGAGTCATAGACGAGTGTCGTGAGCTGAGATTTTGAAGGGGGAGGTCCATACCACCCTTCAAGCGTTTCAGGACACGCCCGCTCCCACGAGTGATAGTCCTCCATAGCAACGTGAAGCCGCGAAAGGTGATACCTGTTCACCTCCGTCGACGCAGAGAAACGCCAGCACCACGCGCGGCAGTGACATCGACGCACAGCAGAGCAGAGAACGCCAGCGCCACGCGCGGCAGTGACATCGACGCACAACACAGCAGAGGAACGCTAGCGCCACGCGCGGCAGTGACATCGACGCATAGCAGAGCAGAGAAACGCCAGCGCCACGCGCGGCAGAGGCATCGACGCATAGAAGAGCAGAGACGTCAACGAAAGGCGCAAGAGTAGAGGCGCCAACATAGCGCCACGCGTCAGCAGAGGGCACCAACGGGGCCCGTCTAACGGAACACAAGGGTACCGTTAACCCACCACCAGCAAGTAGATTAACCCATTTTCGGCCGCTGGTCGATTTTTCGACCACCAACTTTTGACATCTATATCTTTGAACTGATGTAACACTTTCGTGATCTGTTTGCATTGCTAGTTAATTCAGAACTTATTTAGTACTAAGAGTGCAAAAATTTTACCAAAAATAATTTAACTACAATTTTAGTATATGGATGAAAATACTACTAATTTTAGTCGTTTTTTGTTCAGATAAAAAAAGAGAAACCAAAAATAAAAAAACCTTATTTCAAATTTTTTTAAAAGAAAAAATATCATATTTTGAGAGTAAAACAATTCCAATGTCAATTTTGCAATAACTCTAACATTTTAAAGCACGTAAACTTTGGTGGTCGAAAATCGGCCGGTGGCCAGAAGCTGGTAAGTTGGATATATGTATTAGTTTCAGGCAGTACATGTTTTATTGTTAACAGCAATGCAAGCAGAATCTGTCTGCTTTTCTTGACGTTATTTTGGGGTCTCCGGGTTGTAAGACGCGAGCTACTGATGCGTGTTGGCACTAGGTTCGGATTAAAGTATTCGCGTGCGAAGATGCTACAACTGTTGAACTGTACAAGGCAGCAGTTAGAAGACTACTCAGGGGCAAGAATCGAGGTCGTCGACTGGAAGGACATCCCGGATCGGCCAAGGGCAAGGGCATGTATTCCTGCCATCCCTGCGGGACCTGAGAGAATTCTCACAATGCTGCGGGTCATGAATCCGCCCTCCCTACGCAGGACTGGTGTCAATCTGGTCGGGGATGCGGTAGGGCCTGATAGGCAGGTAATCTTCACCTTGAATAAGGAGGCACACGAGCCCCTTAAAATGTGCAATGGACGAGTGCAGTACGGTCCGGGTGAAAGCGCGATCCATGTATACCGTGGCGATGCACAGCGCGCTGCCATTCCAGCCACTCCGGAGGACTCGGAAATCGGGGCATCGGAAGTGGAGGAGTCCGATGCGGAAAGCATGTTAGCTGCCATGTCAAATTTTGGGGGTGGTGCGAACAACTTGGGGATGGAAGAAAGCCTTTCGGACGGGGAAACCTCGACGTCACGGTGGTGGCAGCCAATCCTGTAGCCCGATTCCCTAACTTTTAACCACTCGCCAAGCGTTTAGGTTTTCGCCAGGGTTTGGCGTTTGCTCTTAACGAAACTGTGATTCTCTAACTTGCCTTTAACGCGTTTCCATATTTTCAATATTTCGCACCAAATAAAGCTCCACAAACTCAAAAGACATTTTTATTTCAACTTAAATTTATTATTTTCCCTTAAACACCATCAAATTAATCCGCGATAACTAGCTACAATAAAAGTATTAGCGAAAACAGCTGATCGAGCTTATCGACTTTTAGTGTGGTTAACACTTAGAGAATAGGGAAAAGCGATAAAATAGTTAGGGAATCGACCTACAGTTCAATGTACAGAAAGCGTTTATTTTCATTCTCTGTCTAATTTCTCATTTCGAAGATACTTACCTCAAAATGTTTCTGTAAAATAAATAAATTTTACTAGTTTTAAGTTTTTTATTTTGTGTTTTTTTTTTTTTGATATAAAGTATGATAAAAGTGTAAACTGAAAGATTCCCTTAAAAGTTGCCCTAGAAAACTGGAGTGAAAAAGTTGTGCAACACAGCAACACTCTTGTGCAAACAAGAACCCTGTCTCATTGATATTCGGTGCTGCACAAAACCCGAGCGCAACGAAAAGAACAATAGCAACCCAGATTTTTGACATGGATGTGTGTTTTGACAATTGTGATTTGACGTGGAAGTGTGTTTTGACATTTCTGTCAAAGCTAGAGTTCACACTTTATGTTGTACACAATGATATAGGCATAATCCGACGTAGTATGAACGAACTTCGTTGGTTTCTATTAAGTTGAACATTTTATTTAAGCTAATATTTATACTCGTGCATAATGCAGGGAGACCAATCACTAATTGAAGCATTTGAACATCGTCGCCGCTCATCGGTTCGCAATTTTATGACGAAAGAACCAATTGAAAATGAAAGCTTTTTGGGAGTTATCCTAAAGCCTGTAGTTAAAGATACAAAAGGTGGCGAAGATCCACAGAAAACGAAACATATTTTAAAGGTAACTAAGGCAGATAAAATTTACGAACTTTATTATACTACAATATATGTATGCTTTTTGTGTTTTACTTAGTAATTCTTCTATTATATTTACCTCTCTTCAACTCAAGCGCTTCTAAACTGAGCAATTTTATGATTCCTCAAAAATTTTCGTTTGAAATCCAAAAGCATTTTCGAACGCATTTTTTTACTCTCTTGTATATTTACCTTTATTATCTTTTTGTGTTAATTCTCTCTGTCACGTTTTGTTCCATAAAGCCTGGACTAAAGCTCTTTAGCATATGGCGAAAACTAGGAAGTACTTATAGATATAATCATAATAACAACTTTTTACTTGGTAGTGCCAATTAATTAAAACGTATAAACTTTGTGCGCATACCGGGATATTTAAGCGTCATAAACTAAATATGTATATTGGGGTGGCCGTTATTTTTTTTTTCGAATTTTCACATGGGATACCCCTTAGATTTGTTCCAAATTAGAAAAAAGCTATGTATATATACATGATTTTAGATCGTTTGCATAATGATTGGTCGTACGTTGAGCCCACAAAGTTTGCTAACAATGCAATTTTTCTCACTATGGCTTGCTTAAATTCTTCTTGACTTAAGTAATATTTATTTTATTGAAAAACTTTATTCATAAATATTATAGGGACATATCTTTTGAACAATGTTGCTCTGTATTAGTTTTTTGTAACATTAATATTTACCCCCGAATTCTGTAAGCTGTCTCTAGTCACTAATAGAGACAATAGTCACTAATAGAGACAATTCGTGTTCCAATTCCATGTTGTCCAATTACAAACCTCAAATGACAGATCTCAATTTTGTGACTTGAGATGAGACAAAATTACAGAATTCCGAGGTTAATCTAGAATAACCCAAATTAAAAAATAACAGCGAAATTTTCACATATCTTCGCATTCTTTGCCTGATGATTACTGTTGAATTAAAAAAAAGTCGCCGGTTGGTGGTAGAAACAAAACTCAACTCCAGTTTCGTGGAGTGCCTTTATTTATAATTTTTCTTAATCTAACATTCAACTTAGAGCCGCTTGCATAAAAGCCGATAACGACTAATCGCCCGGTTACCGGAGTTTAACTGACGTATTTTGTTCGGTTTGCTGTCGAACTAATCACCGATTAGTCGTTATCGGCTTTTATGCAAGCGGTCCTTAATCTAACTATTGTACGTAGTACGCATGTACATGTGTATACATACTGTGGCGAATGTTCTCAAGAATCGCTCATCTCCCAACTCTAGCGTCACTACCACAACTACAGCTGTTTAGATACTTGGCGTGAGAGCGACAGAGGGAGAGGCAGCTCGCGTGTTTGCGAAGTGGCACAAAGAGGAGATGACGATAGATAAACGCTTCGAGAACACTGTTGCACGAATAAACCAGAAAGGTGTAGACATTTCTAGGTTGTGAAGCTGCTGTCTGCTAGGGTATATAAACCGCGCAAAGACAACGCAAATCAGTCAGTTTATTTTCAAGTGTTGTACAGTGAAGTACTGAACAGTGAGTTAACCCGCGATATTGTACTACGGTTTTTAGTAGTAAATAAAGCGTACTATTTATTAAGCAGAATCGGAGTGTTTTATTTAACGTACAGTGATCGATCTCAGGGAAAATAATCAAGGAATCATCGAATTCGTCACAATTGGTGTCAGAAGCGGTATTGTTAAATAAATTCAAGGACATTGAAAAGGATAACAAGGACATTGAAAAGGATAACAAAGACATTGAAAAGGATAACAAGGACATTGAAAAGGATAACAAGGACATTTTAAGAATAACAAGGACATGGCAAAGTTGAATGAGTTGAAGATCCAGCAACTCAAAAACGAGTTAGAACGACGTGGATTGGCAACAACGGGCAATAAAGCAGAGCTACAATCACGGTTGCGAGAGGCTATGGAAGCAGAGGGAATCAACGTCGACGACCACGTTTTTCAGCTTGCGGATGAGGCGACGAAAATAGAAGAGCAAAAGGATTCTCCGGATTCAGTGGAAAATGTGGACACAAACTCTTTATTGGCTGCCTTGGCTCAGATGTCAAACAACATAACATCAAGCATGGCATCTCAGTTGGAACAACAAGAGTCACGCATGACTTCTCAGATCTCAGCTCAACTTGAGGATCAGGAGGCCCGGTTATCTTCAAAAATAGCATTGCAGCTGGAGGAGCAGGAAGAGCGTATGTCATCACAGCTAAAAATACAGGACAAGAAAATAATGCAACTTGAGGAGAAAGTCGAGGCCGAGGTGGATGCGTTAAGAAATCGCATCAAGGAGTTGCAGCTGAATCGCACAGTGGTTTCAACAAGCGCACCCAAGGTAAAAACCCCATCCTTTGACGGTTCTGTCCCTTTCCAGGTATTTAAGCTACAATTTGAGAAGACAGCAGCTGTGAATAACTGGGGCGCTGAGGACAAAGTCGCTGCTTTATTTGTGGCATTGAAAGGACCTGCAGCCGAAATCTTACAGACTATTCCGGACGCTGAAAGAAACAACTATGAAGCGTTGATGGGAGCCGTTGAAAGACGTTACGGCAGCGAGCATAGGAGGCAGATACATCAAATAGAGCTACAAAATCGCTCTCAGAAGGCTAACGAAACATTACAGGAGTTTGCATCGGACATCGAGAGGTTGGCTCATCTAGCAAACGCAGACGCACCAGTGGAATACATCGAGAGGGTGAAAATCCAAAGTTTCATAAATGGAATACGTGACGTGGAGACGAAGCGGGCCACCTATGCAAATCCAAAGAGATCATTTGCTGAGACGGTATCACATGCTCTAACTCAAGAAACCGCATTTCTTTTGAGCAAACCATTGTACAAAGCTCATCGTGTGGAAGTGGAGACGCCAGACTTGGTCAACAAAATCGACAAAATTTTGGAAGCATTGAATGGGGTACAGAAGAAAAGCGATGGCTCCATTAAGTGCTTTAAGTGCGGAAAATCTGGTCATATTGCACGTTATTGTGGATCTGGCTCCAATAATTCCAGTAATGCAAGTGGACGTAAGCGCAAGGCTGAAGGAGATGAGCAAGTCTCCCAATCCAACCAACCGTTAAACTAAAGAGAGTCAGCCGCAAGGGGCGTAGGCTGGCTCCCGCAATTGGATGCCCCATAATCTCTGTCTCACAGATCGGAAGGAAGGCAAGTAATGTTACTGTTGGAGGACTCGTGGACGGAAAAGAGCGTTTACTGACTATTGATACGGGCGCATCTCATTCCATCATTCGATCTGATTTAGTCAACAAAGAAGTGAGGCCATTACATGGAGCAAAATTGCGTACGGCGACTGGTGAGGACACTCAAGTCCAAGGAGAAATAACATGTGAAATCGGAATTGGAAATGTCACCGTACTGCACAATTTTATAGTGGCAGATATTGTTGATGAGATCATAGTTGGTGTGGATTTCTTAAGCAACCAAGGCATCAAGATCGACATGCAAAACAGGACCATGAGCTATAAGAACATGGATGTGCCACTCAATTTTGGTTACGAGAACAAGTACATCAGTAAGCGGGTACTCGTGGAAGATAGCCAACAAATTCCACCGAAGTCGGAGGCAGTCGTTTGGGCAAGGATTGATGGAGATTATGGGACAAACAAATTGTGGGTTGTCGAGGCAGCAAACAATTCAAAGACGGATATACTAGTAGGAAAAACACTGGCTATGACAAAACAAGATGGGCGTATACCGGTAAGAGTACTAAATGAGTTTCGATCGCCGATCAAGCTTTCCAAAGGAGCTATATTGGGACAATGTCAGGAGGTGGAGGTGATTATAAACTGTGAACAGCTCCAGGAAAATGTCTCTACCAGCAACATTAATCTATCAGATAATATCACAGCGTGGACGCAAGAGCTCGAAGAAAACCACCAGAATAAGGCGAAACAACTTCTACTAAAGTACTCTACCATATTTGACAATGGTGGCTCCAAACCAGGTCGGACCAATGTAGTGAAGCATCACATTGATACCGGTGACGCGAGACCAATCCGCCAAGCTCCTCGAAGTGTTCCATTGGCCAAACGGCAAGTGGTAAGAGAAATTATACAAGAAATGAGTGACAGCGGCGTGATCGAACCATCAGCTAGTCCATGGAGCTCACCGGTAGTGCTAGTGAAGAAAAAGGATGGAAAAATGCGGTTCTGTGTGGATTACCGGAAGCTGAACGACGTAACGAAAAAAGACAGCTATCCACTACCAAGAATTGACGATACTCTGGACTCACTATCTGGTACAAAATGGTTCTCAACACTGGACTTGAAAAGCGGCTATTGGCAAGTAGAGGTGAAAGATGAGGATAAGGAAAAGACAGCCTTCAGCATTGGAGAGGGGCTGTGGCAATTTACGGTAATGCCCTTTGGACTATGTAACGCTCCAGCTACTTTTGAGAGACTCATGGATCAAGTATTGAAAGGACTGCATTGGAAAACATGTTTGGTGTACCTGGATGACATCATCGTGCTGGGAAAAAGCTTTGAGGAACACCTTAAGAACTTGGAGGAAGTTTTCCAAAGGATAGCTGGCGCCGGTCTGAAATTAAGTCCCAACAAGTGTGCATTGTTCAAGAAGGAAGTAAGTTACTTAGGTCACAAGGTTACTACGGAGGGAATTTGCACTGCTAAGGAGAAGATCGAAGCAGTAAAGGATTGGCCAAGACCGAAAAATTTACATGAGCTACGAAGTTTCCTCGGACTGTGCACGTATTATCGTCGATTTGTACCGAATTTCGCCAGCGTAGCCAGTAGCCTTCATGAGTTGACCAGGAAGAATATGTCATTTGATTGGAAGAAGGAACATGAAGTGGCTTTCCAAACCTTGAAAGAACGGCTGTGCACGGCCCCAATGTTAGCGTATCCAATCCCAGGCTCAACATTTATTTTGGATACAGACGCGAGCGGTTACGCGATTGGAGGTGTTTTGTCACAGATTGTCGATGGGCAGGAGAAGGTAGTGGCGTACTATAGCCGCACAATTGGGAAGCCCGAAAGGAACTATTGTGTAACACGGAGAGAACTACTGGCATTGGTGGAGTGCATCAAGCATTTCCACAAGTATCTCTATGGACAGCGATTTCACGTCAGGACAGACCATGCAGCCTTGAAATGGCTCTTGCAGTTCCGTAATCCAGAAGGTCAATTGGCACGGTGGATAGAGCGACTACAAAGTTATGACTTTTCCATAGAGCATCGCAAAGGCAGCAACCACGGCAATGCTGATGCAACGTCCCGGCGACCATGTAACCTAGAATGCAAGCATTGATCGAAAGCTGAGGCCAAGGAAGATGTTATAGATGTGCGGCTAATGACTATAACATCTACGGACGAATGGAACATGGATCAACTAAGGAAGCATCAGCTAGAGGACCCAGATCTGGTACGTGTGATGCAAGGAATCGAGCAAAACGAACGACCAACAAGAGAGGAGATGTCAGCAGAGAGTCCTGTTGCCAAGTCATATTGGGCACAGTGGAACAGTCTGAAATTGGTATCCGGTTGCTTACATAGAGTATGGG
Organism: Campiglossa producta; assembly: GCA_964058755.1. Classification (NCBI taxonomy): domain Eukaryota; kingdom Metazoa; phylum Arthropoda; class Insecta; order Diptera; family Tephritidae; genus Campiglossa; species Campiglossa producta. The sequence goes on along the minus strand of CAXKVI010000006.1, from coordinate 32,773,404 downwards.
AAAGCGAAGATGGTCAATGCGCTCGGAAGCTGGTAGTTGTCCCAAGGAAGAAAATCTCTGATGTTTTGAATGAGCTACATAATGGCCCAAGTGGAGGTCATCTCGGAGTCACGAAAACGTTGGAGAAAGTCAAGCAGAGATTCTATTGGGTTGGTTGCCGGCAGTCGATCGCGGAATGGATTGCCAACTGTGAGGTGTGCATCAAAGCAAAGGGTCCGAAGTCGAGAAGTCATGGACAGATGAAGCAGTACAACACAGGTGCACCGTTTGAGAGGATTGCCATGGATGTAGCTGGCCCATTTCCTACTAGCAAACTTGGGAACAAGTACGTATTAGTTGTTATGGACTATTTCAGCAAATGGCCAGAAGTTTACCCGATTCCAAATCAAGAGGCAGAAACCATTGCAGAGGTGTTCACTAACAATTGGATAGCGAGGTTTGGTGTACCGATGGAGTTACATTCTGACCAAGGCAGGAATTTCGAATCAGTCGTATTCCAAGAAATGTGCAAGATATTGGGTATTCGGAAAACTCGAACAACTGCATTGCATCCTCAGTCAGATGGCATGGTGGAACGTTTCAATCGAACCTTGGAAGAGCACATGAGGAAAGTAGTGGATAAGTTCCAGAAAGATTGGGATACGCACATCTCCTTGTTCCTGATGGCATATCGCTCGGCAATACATGAAACAACGGGTCAGACTCCGGCAAAAGTAATTTTTGGGAATGATCTGCGGTTGCCAGCTGACTTGAAGTTTGGGATAAATGCTGATGAAGGAATAAATGCCAGGAAATCCACTAGCATCTTGGAAGAAGAAATGAGAGAAATACACGATCTTGTAAGACAACGGACGAAGATCATGAGTGATAAGATGAAAGCCAGATACGACAAAGCCATCAACTCGGAAGGTTTTAAAGAAGGGGATTTAGTGCTGTTATACAACCCACAACGAAAGAAAGGTTTGTCCCCAAAACTGCAATGTAACTGGGAAGGCCCATATAAAGTAATAAAGCGGATAAATGATGTTGTCTACCGCATACAAACTGTTGGAAGACCACGAAACAAAATGAAGGTGGTTCATCTGGAGAGGCTAGCAACGTTTGGATCGGGAAATGTGTCTGATCGGGACGATCAGACTTAGATGGAGGGCAGTGTGGCGAATGTTCTCAAGAATCGCTCATCTCCCAACTCTAGCGTCACTACCACAACTACAGCTGTTTAGATACTTGGCGTGAGAGCGACAGAGGGAGAGGCAGCTCGCGTGTTTGCGAAGTGGCACAAAGAGGAGATGACGATAGATAAACGCTTCGAGAACACTGTTGCACGAATAAACCAGAAAGGTGTAGACATTTCTAGGTTGTGAAGCTGCTGTCTGCTAGGGTATATAAACCGCGCAAAGACAACGCAAATCAGTCAGTTTATTTTCAAGTGTTGTACAGTGAAGTACTGAACAGTGAGTTAACCCGCGATATTGTACTACGGTTTTTAGTAGTAAATAAAGCGTACTATTTATTAAGCAGAATCGGAGTGTTTTATTTAACGTACAGTGATCGATCTCAGGGAAAATAATCAAGGAATCATCGAATTCGTCACAATACATATCGTTGCCCGGATAAATGATTGTCGTATGTGAAAATTTGGTCGAATTGAGTTATAAATGCAGTTATACTAAACTGATCGAGATCTTTCGAATGGAGCCATCGGAGTTTTGATATCTCTTTTAGTTTCCGAGATATTGGGTGAAATTTTTTATATTTAAGATACATTTTTTGTTTGGTTATAAGCAGAATGTGCTTATAAGTGAAAAACTGTTTATTTTATTTTTATAAAAAACAAAATGTCGTATTTAACTAATTTCAAACATCTTAAATTTAGACCAAAATCCGATAATTATTTGTCGTATGTCATACATTGTTCTTGCAAAACTGTTGCCAAGTGTAACATACGACAAAATTTTCCGGAAGAAAATCCTTTATAAATTCTAAAATAATTAACAAATACAGTTAACGATCAATTAATTAAATAATTTCTTAGACCAGTAAAATTCTCCCAAACTTTGGACTAAATGCAATGAAGCGTTTTTGAGAAATTGAACTCCAAATTTCAAGTCTCATTTTCTAAAAGTCGTCAAATATAACATACGACAATCATTTATCCGGGCGACGATATATCTTAATCCTAAGTAAACCCAACAACGTAGATGGCACATGTATGTGAAATCTATCACTATACTAATGAAAATATGTTGTGTACTCAAGTGTGTCTTATCTAACTGATAACCATCGTTATCGTCCTAGATGACCAACACAACAGTGAGATAGCGGTCTCGCCTAATGTATATTGAGTAACACCCCTTTTACATTATTCAAGTCTTGAGTTCAATTCTGCCGCGACATAGGCGAAGGGGGTGAGAAGCGAGGGGAAGAGTACACTGGAAAGCGTACCGTCAACTCGTTTCAAGTTTTTCTTGCTATCTCTTTCACTCCTCCTTGTACCCACATATTTTGATTCATAATTGCTTTCAAGAAAAATTAACAAGTGTAGACACGAATAGAAAACACAAAAGAGAACGCCAGCAGAGTTGAGAGCAATACTTGACAAATGTAAAACCGGACTAAATATGCATAGCGAGATCGTTATGTATGTACTCATTGTGTCCACATACATGTGCGTATCCAAATATGTTTGAATCCGTTCACAACTGTGAACAGACTGCCCACGTTGAAATGTTTACATTTCAAGACTAAAGCCCTTCACCGAACCAAACTCATATCTGATCAAAGCAGTAGTTGTAGATATATTGGCCAGCTCAAAAGGAGCTTCTTCTAATAACCGAATATCTTCTTTTAAATCAGTCTTAATTGCTTTGACCTGTCCGCTAGTGACGACGAAAACCACTACCAAAAAAATGTTGAGATTCTGCTTTTGCTACACAGTCATTGTAGCAACGGAGAGCAGCCGTGAATAGTTAGAGAGACACATGAGCAGGCATGGGCACCACTACAGAGACACAGCAACCAAATTGTGACTGTGTGTAAGTACACGACAGCCTAGCGACGACGAAAGCAAATCCAATTATTTATTTAGTATGATTTCAGCGCTTGCATAGTGAACACGTATCACACGCAGTTTGGTCATACAGGCATACATATATTTGATACAGTGGGAGGTCGATTTCTAAACACCTATTCAAAATGTTTAATGTTGAGTGGGAGCAAGCATTTTTTTTGTTTTAAATTCTGCAAATAAGCCGCAGTGCTTGATTTGCGGAAAAATATTAAATTACGTGTGCAAGCAAAGCCTTGATCGACATTTTGCTTTGCTGCATAGAGACGTAAATAATCTGAGCGCTGATGAAAAAATGATAAAATTTTATGAACTCAAGCTCGAGTTTTTGCTAAGCACAAATGTTACAGAGGTGGAAGAAGATTTTGCAAATGCAAAATTGAAGCCTTCTTGTATTGTAAGCGCTGCTTTAGCTAAAAAAGGTAAGCCACTTAAAGATGGTACTTTTTTTAGGGACTTGGCTGTAGCCGTTTTGGAATGTTTTGGAGAAAAGGGGGTTGAGCTAGCCAAACATGTAGGAGGTATACCTTTGTCACGTCGCACCATCTCGCGACGTGTCGAAGATATATCAAAATTTATATTTTTAAATTTAAAGCGAAATCTTATGAATGCCAAGTCTTATTCCATTGCTTTGGATGAAAGCACTGACCTTACTGATACTTGTCAACTTTTGGTATGCGTAAGGACTGTTGACGATAATTTCAATATAGAAGATGACATGTTTTGTTTGCGAGGACTTCAATCCAACGTGACTGGAGCAGCTATTTTTGCATGCATTGAACGAGAATTGTTTACATTCATTGATAAAGCTAAATTGTCATCAGTTTGCACTGACGGTGCTCCTGTCATGATAGGAGACAAAAAGGGACTAGTGGGCCAGTTAATTTCAAACGGCATAAATGTGCCAACTTTTCACTGCATTTTGCATCAACAGCAATTAGTTGCTAAAAGTTTTAAAGTGGGTCAAGCTATGGAAATTGCAGTAAAAATTATTAAAAAGATACGTGGGGGACATAAAGCGCTTACGCATAGAAAGTTTCGTGCCAACCTAAAAGCTTTGCATTCATGTGTACGTATTAACGAGTATCCTCTGTACCAAGTGTGCGAGCGACACTTTCTCAGCACACCCGTGCCGTATGAATGCTGAAAGTAAACTAAATGGGTTTGTCGTTGCTTTTTACGAAGAGATCGTTGTGCTCTCACTATTCGTATACGTATATGGTCGCTTAGCAGGTGCTAAGCTCGCGCCCATGCCTGCACATGAGCGATAGATGCTCACAGTAGTGTTTCTTCTTATACACACACACTTACGTATTTCAGGAAGAGTCGTGCCGTGAAAGAAAAACAGAAAACTAAGAAATAAAATTCTGCAACGCCAAGAAGTTGGTGTACATACATAAAAAAGAGGATATTGATTTTAGCAAGCGACGTGTAATGACGTAATTAATTATTATTCCGGTCATTTTTACTTGAAAGAAACTGCAGTGGTGCAGAATCAAGCCGAAGAAATGGTAAATAAAATTAAATTAAAAACACTCAAAGTGGATCAGCTAAATCGTTTATTGCAACAACAAGGGATTTCATTAGCTGGCAATAAGGCACACAAAATCGCCAAACTCATGGAAGTCTACGAGGCAGATGAAGTAGACCAGGAAGAAATGGACGATAGTGAAGTCAGCAACGCAGGGTGGCAGCAGCAATTTAAAGAGTTGCGGGAAATAGTGGCGACCATGGCGCAGACGGTAAGCCAATTTGCAAAAGCACATGTGGCAAATGGGCAGCAAACACAAGATAGCGGAGCACCCGCAGGCTCCGGCGCAACATGTGGCGAAGCATCAGCAAACTCCGGCGCAACATGTTGCGGAGTGCTAATACAATACGTAGCGAAACATCAGCCTCATCGGCCAGCAACATAATGCCAGCATCATATGGCATATTACCAGCAACATTCACAGCGGGTAGCATGGTGCCTGCAACATGTAGCGTAGTAACAGCAACACAGCAAAGAGCGTATTCCGATTGGACAGATGTGACTGGGGAGTCATCTATCCAGGGCAGTGGTCGAGTGGGCCATGAAGGGGGGCAACTTCTACCACCAAGACACCAAGGCAATACGATTAGGTATACGAGTACTATGAGGGAAATCATCAGCATACTACCAGAATTCAATCCACTTAAGGGCTATTTAACAGCAGAACAATTTATTTCGAAGATTGAAAAATTGCGATCCATATATCAATGGACGGAAGACGAAATTTTATTTGCAACGCAATCAAAATTAAAGGGTGTCGCAGTTGATTGGGCAGATGCTCAACCACCTTTCAGTTCGTGGCGACTTTTTGTGGAAGCACTGAGAAATGACTTTCCAAGTGAAGTCAACGTAGCCGAAGTACATAGAGAGATGGACAGACGCAAAAGAAAACATGGCGAATCAATGAAAGACTACTATTATTTTATGCTTAATATGGGGCGTAGCCATAAATTTGAAGACATGCAACGATCTGTTGAAAGCAATTGAAAGGCTATCGACTACACCAGTCGGTGTTAAACAGACACCTAACATACAGCAACAACCGCAATCAAACGAAATCGAAGTAAAGCCGGGTCAACAGCAAAGGGACATACGATATCGCAGCAAAGTGTTCTCAACCATCACGTAAGCCCAGATGTAACAAATGTAATAAGGTGGGGCATGATTCAGCGGCATGCAAAGTAGGTACGAGTACTGCGGCAAGTTTATTGGGGCAGTGCACAACACCACCGCCATTTATGAAGCAAGTTAACGTATGGGGAAAGCTGGTGTCAGCATTTGTAGACACTGGTAGCGACTATTCGTTGGTGACAGCTAAAGAAATTCCGAGCGATGCACAACGTGAGCGTGAAGTTCACAAGCTTAGAGGCTTTGGAGGGGGAGTTGTCGAAACGAAAGAGAAGATAAAACTAATGCAGTGGTTGATGGTCATCCAGTAGAGTTGTCGTTGTTGGTAGCACCTGATGACTTTATGCCATACCAATTGTTACTGGGTCGGGACATGTTGGGTGAGGCAAAAGTAGGTATCGATTCAGGTGTATTAAAGATAGAAGCATCTGATATACAATCGTCAATCAATGTAATAAGTGAAACAATTGAACACGATGGAGTTAAGCGGTTGCTGGACATGTATAGCGACTGTTTCTCAGAAGACGTTAGAGGCATAGGCAGGTGCAAAACCACTGAAATGGAAATCAAAGTAACGACCGAAGAACCAATTGTGGGTAAGAGGTATCAGGTTCCGCTGGCACAACGACCTGTCTTGTCGTCGATAGTTAAAGAATTGGTAAGTCACGACATTATTCAACCCAGCTCTTCTCCGCACGCAGCGCCAGTCGTTTTGGTGAAAAAGGCGAACGGGGAAGATAGAATGTGCGTCGACTTCAGGGTTTTGAACTCAGTAACGGTAAAAAACAGTTCCCTGCCAATCGTCGAGGAACAGCTTGCACGACTAGGGGGTAATAAATGGTTCACCACTTTGGATATGACCGCGGGGTACTACCAGATACCACTTAAAGAAACAAGTCGACCATATACAGCATTTTTGACGCCAGATGGTGTTCCAAGAGATGGTGATCAACCTGATAAGAGATTTAGAGCATCGCGATAAAATTATTAATTACGTGGACGAAATGATCATTGCCACGGCAACCGAACTTGAAGGCCTCGAGGTATTAGACGAATTTTTGATAGCAGTGCGAACGGCCGGGTTAACATTACGACCGTCCAAATGTACATTCATGTCAACGAAGGTGATCTTCCTGGGGCACAGCATAAGTAGCGAGGGCATAAAACCAGGACGCGACAAAGTCCAATGCGTGGAGGAATTTCCGACGCCAACTACAGCAACAAATATACGACAATTTCTTGGCTTAACTGGATTCTTCCGACGATTTATTCCAGAGTATAGCCATATATCGCGACCATTGACAAAATTACTCAAGAAGGATGAGGTCTTCAATTGGGGCACAGAGCAACAAACTTCCTTTGATGTGTTAAAAAGGGCATTGGCCAGGGATCCAGTTCTAGCGATATTCAACGACGACAACGAACATGAAGTGCATACAGATGCTAGTAGTCATGGCCTATCGGGTGTGCTGCTACAGCGTGACCATGGTGGGCTAAGGCCGGTTCACTATCTTAGTCGCCAGTGCAGCACAGCCGAGTCCTAGTACGCGAGCCATGAGCTCGAAGTGTTGGCCATCGTCGAAACTCTCGAGCGGTTTAGAATCTATCTTCTTGGAAGGCCATATGTTGTGGTAACCGATTGCCATGCCATAACCGCAACTAAAGTAACGACACCTTTAAAACCACGAGTAGATAGATGATTCGGCAGCAGAGGAAGGGGGAGGCCTCGACTGAGATGGAAACAACAGGTGGAGGATGACTTGAACTCCCTTGGGGTTTCCAATTGGCGTCAGTTATCGCTAAAAAGGAATGACTGGCGTGCTTTGATATGCAACGGCCAAAATCGCTTAGGCGGTTAAGCGCCAATAAATGATGATGATGATAGATGGTGGCTTAAACTACAAGAGTTTGATTTCAAGTGTGAGCATCGCGCTGGTACGCGAATGGCCCATGTAGACGGGTTAAGTCGAGCGCCAGTTCAACCGGAAAGTGAGGTAACCACAGTCGCTGAACGGGTTATGAGAGTCATGCCGGCTGTAAAGAGTCACGATTGGTTATACGCGATACAGATTCAGGACGACAAGGTGCGAGAAATCTCCGAGGTGCTACAACGGGATAGTCCCCCGGAAAATGATGTTGAAAAACAAATGTAGGCTGATTATCAATTGCAAAATGGGCGTGTATATCGAAAAGTCAACCAAAAATTAAAACTGGTGATTCCTCAGGCAATGAGGTGGCGTATTACCAAGGCGTGTCACGATGACGTCGTCCATTTTGCTTTGGAAAAGACGATAGAACGAATCGGGGAAGATTTCTGGTTTCCTCGTATTCGAAGGTACGTAAAAACTTACATTAATGCTTGCGAAGAATGCTGTCTCTTTAAGGTCAAGGGCGGTAAGCCGGAAGGTAAACTACATCTTGGTGAGGTTTTACCCATCCCGTTCCGGAGCATACACGTCGATCACTTGGGCCCATTCCCCAAGAGCAAACGAGCAATGTACATATTCTTGTAATCGGATGCAGCTTCAGCAAGTACATCATCTTGAAACCTACACGTAATACAACTTTGGTCCGATGTTTGTAAGTATGAGAAGAAGAAGAGATAGACCCATCAATAAGTATACCGAAATGATCAGGATGACGAGATGAGTTGATTTAGCCATGCCCGTCTGTCCGTCTGTCTGTTTAAACGCAAACTAGTCCCTCAGTTTTTGAGATATTTGGCTGAAATTTTGTATGCGGACACCATTTTCCAATATAGGAATCATTTGTCGGAATCAGCAAGATCGGACCGATATTACATATAGCTCCCGTACAACCGATTATTCCGATAAACGGATTTTGGGCTAAAACTCCTGTAATTAAACAAGTAGAAACGTGAAATTTTGGAAGCAACGCTGTTTTTATATGTAAAATATCGATGTTGAAAATCATTGAGATGGGATAAATATTTCACATAGCCCCCATACAATCGATTGTTCCGATAAACGGATTTTGGGCTATAACTCCTGCAATTAAAAAGCAAGGAACGTGAAATTTTGTAGGTATTGCTATTTTTATATATTAAATATCGATGTTGAAAATCATTGAGATGGGATATATATTTCACATAGCTCCCATACAATCGATTATTCCGATAAACGGATTTTGGCCTATAACTCCTGTAATTAAACACGTAGGAACGTGAAATTTTGGAAGTATCACTATTTTTATATGCGAAATATCATTGTTGAAAATCATTGAGATGGGATAAATATTTCACATAGCCCCCATACAATCGATTGTTCCGATAAACGGATTTTGGTAGATAACTCCTGTAATTATATAGGTAGGAACGTGAAACTTCGTAACTATTGCGATTTTAGAATGTGGAATGTCGATGTTAAAAATCAAAGAGATTGGACCAATATGACACATCGCCCCCATATAATCGATAGTTCCGATAATTTCGGTATGAGCGGAAGTTAAATTCACACAGGCTGTACTGGGATCAAACAGTGAAAATCGTTACGCTTATTCATGAAAGGTATTTAGCCTTCGGCACAGCCGAAGACAGCTTTCCTTACTTGTTTTAATTATTATTTTTAAATAACAAAAGGCACTCGCGATAAAATTTATTATTCACGTTGTTAATTTATAAAATCGATAGAAAAAATAAGATTTATTATTCAAGTTGTTAATTTTTTTTTTAAATTCCGCTTTTCCTAAATCCTGGTTTTCTAAAATTCTGTTTTCCTGAATCCGGCTTGAGAAATTCTGCTTTTACACTTTAGATAAACTTTCTAATCAACAAAATAAACCGACATACGCAGCAAAAATTATTCAAACTCATACACAGCAATTTTGGAAATGAAATCAACTTTATTCGTAATAGGTTTATTTATGTGTATATAACACTGAAAAAAAAAAATCTACAAGAAACGGCCGTCAAATTAACGTTAAACCCTGTCATTTTTCGTCCAACATTGGGTAATATCAATTTTGAAATATACTATCATATTGACATAAATTACTGTAAATTTCAAAGTGGACACTATCATATTGACATGAATTACCGAAATTTGAAAGTGGACTCGTCTCTTTAATTGATATTTTTCAAAAATCACATGTTTTTACTGCCAATTTTATAGTGAATACTGTAATATTTACACTATTACCATAATCGCTTTGATAACCTGTTGGTATATAGCCGCCATTAGTTTTTTTTGTTTATTTTTTTTTGCAACGACATATAGTATGTAGGGGTGGACCAAATATTACTGAACTTGAGCAATAGCTGGCCAAAGTCGAAATTTAGTCGATTTTTGAAAAAATTTTGATTTTAAAAATATTTTTTTAGGCGAAGTTGTAAAAACAGGAAATATTATGGAGCAGGGGTGAACAAACATGTGTACAATACGCGTGTATTGGCCGATAACTAGTTAAGTTAAATGTCTTCTAATACAACAGTGAAAGTTTCATTTAATTCTATTCAGCAGTTTTCGAGTCACCAAACATACAGAAAGAAAGACAGACAGTCGGACAGAAAGATAGACAGACAAATGGACCAAAGTTATAATAATGGTTGATTTGAACTCTATTTGCTTGGTAATGATTGACACCACGAATTTTTTTGTATATCTGCCTTTTACAGACATCGACCTGATACAATTTAGTTAAATTTAGAAATGTTGAAATTTACAAAAAAAAATCGCCAAAAATACAGTTTTTCCTAGATCTTGGTAATATTATGTTTAAAGTGTTTGTTATTATGCACACAAATTTTAGAAAAAGTTGTTGATTTTTACAACTGCGCATAAAAAAATATTTTTAAAATCAAAATTTTTTTAAAAATCGTAGAAATTCAACTAAATTTCGGCTTTGGCCAGCTATTGCTTTAATTTCCTTTCGAACAAAGTATCGCCTGCGTCCATCGCTTTAGTATCATTGCTGAAAAGAATTTTTGAATGAAGTGATACCTGAAAACACACAAAATTACCGATATCTCGAAAACCTGTCGATACAAATTTTTTTAAAAATATGTTCACAGCTCGGTATACCAGTGCCAATTTACCCATATACATGAATTATTTGTAAACGACTGTAATCATCAGGCAAATAATGTGAAGATATGTGAAAATATCGCTGTTACAAAAAACTAATATAGAGCTACATTGTTCATCAGATACGTCCCTAGAACTTTTGTGAATAACGTTTTTCAATAAAATAAATATTACTGAACTTGAGAACAATTTAAGCGAGCCATAGTGAGAAAAATAGCATTTTTAGCAAACTTTGTGGGCTCAAGGCACGACCAATCATTATGCAAACGATCTAAAATGTTGTATCTATAAACTTTTTCGGTATTTGTTTTCTTTAGCACCCAACTGCTAATAAACTAGCTAAAATTATGGGGGAGGGCTCAAAAGACGGGTTTTGGCCGAAGGCCGCCAACCCAGAAAGGTGTTTCGCACATAAATATCATGGATACCGCCCCAATTTTGGTATCGAACCCGGATAATTTTTCGGTTTTTTGACCATAACTTCTCACTACAAACAATTAAAAAAGCGCTTCCGGATTCGTGATCCTGAGGTCAAACCCCGTCTTTTGAGCTGCCTCCCATAATTTTAGCTAATTTATTAGTAGTTGGGTGCTAAAGGAAACAAATACCGAAAAAGAATTTTTTTTTTCTAATTTGGAATAAATCTAAGGGCTTTCCCATGCGAAAATACGAAAAAATAATGCCCATATAACTTGCGGTCACACTAATGTATATACATTAGAGCGGGTCGATTTTTTTGCATCAGGGGCCCATGGCGATGGTGGTTAATTGGATAATTTCAAGCATTTTTGCCGAAGAAACTATAGGTCTAACATGAATTTCGAGCTAGCGGATTTTTCAAACGTATTTTTTTTTTTCTTAAAAAAGTGATTCACTTGTTAAAAAGCTGTGTTGAAAACTAAAAAAATTCATTCTGTATATACATTTGGGGGTTTTTGAGTCGATAAACCCATTTCCGACATTCATTTTTTATTTTGACGTCCGCCAGAGGGCGTTTCCGTCCTTTTATTTTTGTATTTTTTTTATTTTTTTGTTTTAAGTAATTCACTCGTTGAAAAGCTGTATTGAAAACTCAAAAAAAATCATTCTATATATGCATCTGGGGGTATTTGGGGTCGATAAATCCATTTCTGACATTAGTTTTTTCTTTTTACGTCCGCCAGAGAGCGCTTACGTCCTTTTTGGATTTTATCTTTATTTTTACGTGGTTCGTTTGAATTTTAACACCTTTTTCCGAAAATCAACAACAATGTTCCGAAAATCTATGAAACTCGACTTTCCCATAATGCAATTTCTTTTTTTTAAGTAGACTAACACCTCGATTCTATATTCTTGTTAAATTGTCAAGATACACATTTTTTTATCAAGTATTTTGAATTTTGCGTAAAAAACCAGTTGTATTTTATTAAAATTAATTTCAAATTATTATTTTTTAAGCAGAATTCAAAATATTTGATACAAATATTTGGTTTTTTATCAAGATTGATAATTATAACTCCGATGGTTTGCTGGGTACTGTTTATTTACATTGTATTACAAATGACACAAGTGATCCCGCTACTTTTCATTTCTATACTGTGTTTGCTATAGTTTTCGCGTCAATTGAAATTGATAATAAACAACAAAAAAATCAACCAATAAATCAAGGAAAAAAGTTTTTAAGAAAACTAAAAGGTATGTATTAAAACAGTTATTAATAATAAAAAAGTGCATGGTGGAAGTTAAAAAGAATAGTTTGGTTTTGTGCAAAAAAAAATATTTGTTTGCTTAGTTTTTGTTTTTGTTTGGTATATTGATATTCAATTGACGCGGAAACTATATCAAACACAGTATATAAATGAAAAGTAGCGGCATCACGTGTGTCATTTGTAATACAATGTAAATAAACAGTACCCAGCAAACCATCGGAGTTATAATTATCAATCTTGATAAAAAACCAAATATTTGTATCAAATATTTTGAATTCTGCTTAAAAAATAATAATTTGAAAATAATTTTAATAAAATACAACTGGTTTTTTACGCAAAATTCAAAATACTTGATAAAAAATTTGTATCTTGACGATTTAAGAAGAATATAGAATCAAAGTGTTAGTCTACTTAAAAAAAAGAAATTGCATTATGGGAAAGTCGAATTTCATAGATTTTCGGAAAAAGGTGTTAAAATTCAAAAAATGGACGGAAGCGCCCTCTGGCGGACGTCAAAATAAAAAATCAATACCAGAAATGGATTTATCAACCCTAAAAACCCCCAGATGCACATATAGAATGTTTTTTTTATTGTTTTCAATACAGCTTTTCTACAAGTGAACCACGTAAAAATAAAGATAAAATCCAAAAAGGACGTAAGCGCTCTCTGGCGGACGTAAAAAGAAAAAACTAATGTCAGAAAAGGATTTATCGACCCCAAAAACCCCCAGATGCATATATAGAATGATTTTTTTTTTTAGTTTTCAATGCAGCTTTTCAACGAGTGAATTACTTAAAACAAAAAAATAAAAAATAAAAATACAAAAACAAAAGGACGAAAACGCCCTCTGGCGGACGTCAAAAAAAAAATGAATGTCGGAAATGGGTTTATCGACTCAAAAAAACCCCAAATGCATATATAGAATGAATTTTTTTAGTTTTCAACACAGCTTTTTAACAAGTGAATCACTTTTTTAGGAAAAAAAAAATACGTTTGAAAAATCCGCTAGCTCGAAATTCATGTTAGACCTATAGTTTCTTCGGCAAAAATGCTTGAAATTATCGAATTAACCATAATCGCCATGAGCCCCTGTGAATTTTTTTGGGTCCATACAAATCGACCCGCTCTAATATACGTACATACATAGATACTTCATGAAAACATAAACTCAGGCACGTCTGTCCGTCTGTGCGTGCAAACGCCTCAAAAATTAGATACATATCGTCGCCCGGATAAATGATTGTCGTATGTTACATTTGACGACTTTTGGGAAATGAAATTTGAAACGTTTCATTGGAATTAGTCCAAAGTTTGGGAGAATGTTACTGGCCCACAAAATTCTTTAATTAATTAATGCTAAATGGGTTTTGTTAATTATTTTAGAATTTATAGAGGATTTTCTTCCGTAGAGTTTTGTCGTATGTTACATTTGGCAACACTTTTGAAGGCATGTCGTATAACATACGACAGATTGGACTGGCAACTCGAACAAAATTTAAAAATTTGTCTTTTATTTCTTATAAAAACAGTAAATATAAAATGTAACTTAAACAGAAATAAAGTAATATAAAAGTTTTAAATAAAAATAAAATGTACACATAGCAAAGACGTAACCGTTTAAAACCGATTCATTTTTCAAACCCGAAACGGAGACCGTAGCCGTTTTTTTTTCTGAAAAAGGACGAAAGCGAAACCGTTTCAAAAGCCGGAACCAGTTCCAAACGGTTTTGAATTTTTTTGTGGACACATTATATTTTAAAAGAGGCTACTCTGAATAATTTTCATGGAAGATGATCAGCAAGACAGTTTTTGGCCTCAATATCAAAATTCCGAAAGAATTGAACTATAGGTGAATGAAGCCATCGAAAAAAATGTACGAGATACGAAAAAAAAAATTTTAGTGGCCGTCTCAGAAAGCATCACTCATATTAACGTTCCATATAAAAATTTTTCCAATAGAAAAAGTAGAGTTAATTTTTTAAACTTATTTTAAAGAAATTTTTTTTCCATAAATAGCGGAAGTAATATTTATTACTATATATTGGAGAAAATTCATCATGACCACCGGAGTAAAGTTATAAAAATTCAGACTTATTTTGCATATTATAATTAAAAAAAAAGTGTATGTTTATTTTTTATTGGAAACCGCGTATATATGTATTATTTAATTCGTTTTGTTTTTAGGAAACTTGGAACATAGTTCAGAATTCCGCGACAATGCAATGTGAATGAAAAAAGTATCCTCTAGGTGACGCACGGTTCGAGATATTTCGAAAATTCGTTTAAAACAATGATGCACATAAGCGTTAATATTAGCGTTTATCAAAAAAAAAACCAATCGTTTCGTTGAAGCGATCCAGTTTTTTATCGTTAAGACACTCGGGAAAATGATTTTATTTAAATAACTACAAAGTGCTACAAAATAAATAAAATTGAATACACTTTTAAAGTTATACACGAAACACCCTCCAAAAGATTTCTAACACCCCCAAAAACACGGTTGCGAACCTGGTAATTAGTTACCAAACGTGGTAACTTTTTTCACCGTTGGTATCTTGGTAACTTTAATTTGCGTTTGGTAACTTTTTTTTGAGACATAGGTTAGGTTAGGTTAGGTACAAGTGGCTGTCGCAGAGGCACACTTAGGCCAGTTTTGAAAGGCCCGTTGTGATACCACCATCACTAGGAAAGTCAGTCCCGAAACCGTTACTCCTCCTCGAACCACTTAGATGACTTTATGAAGGCCATCAAGGCCTTTATGTCCAGTTCCGCGATCTGGCTTAGGCTATCCAGGAAGGGAACTCCCAAAACACGCGTTCTCGTGCCGCTTAAAGCCGTTTCTTCATCTTTGCAGCTCCTACAGCATCGTCGGTGGGGCACACCTAGCCTCTCTGCGTGCCTACTAATAAGGCAGTGCCCAGTTGGAATAGCTATTGAGATTTCTCTCCTTCTTAGGGTGTGAATGCCTCTAGATCTTTTATGATCCCATTTTGACCAGGTTTGTTTGGTTGTCCGGAACCCTGGGGAGTGTGGCCACCTTTCGTTGGCTTGACGGAGTATGTACTCCTTCAGCATTAGCCAGTATGTAGCAAACGGCATACCTAAGCGGTCTTAATACCGAAGAACCTGCTTGGTCGTACCCTGCCTGGCAAGTTCGTCTGCCTTACAGTTTCCCTCAATGTCCCTGTGTCCCGGGACCCATGTGAGGTTCACGCGGTTCTGTTGGGCCATCTCTTGAAGAGATCGACGAGAGCTAAGCGTCAGTTCAGAGTTGAACGAATAAGAGCCAAGAGCTTTGATGGCCAACTCCATCCAAATCGCGGCATCCAAGATTGCTGGGATTTCAGCCTGGAAGACGCTGCAGTGTTCAGGTAGCTTGAAGGAGAGCTCAAGTTCCAGATCCCTTAAATAAACCCCTCCTCCAACTCTGCCGTCTAGCTTCGAGCCGTCAGTGTAAACAGAAATGCCGCCATTAGTAGCGGGGCAGCGATCCATCCTCTCCCATTGTTCCCTGTTGGGAATGTTCGTTTTGAAACAGCTGTCTCCGACTGTTGTGGCCGCACATCGATCTGTGCTCAGAGGAAGAAAACTGTAATACTGGAGTGTCCAAATGCAACACACGCCTTCCTCTGGCGTTGAAGAATATTCTCCTTCCAGTTTAACTTTCTGTCCAGAACTGTGCCCAAGAATTTGGCTTTATCAGCCAAGTTCAGGCTCACGCCATTAAATTCTGGTAGGTCCAGCGATGGCATTTTGTACCGGTTGGTGTAGAGAACGAGTTCCACTTTTCTCATGTTGATACTAAGTCCGCAACGAGAGGACCATGACGAAACTTCACGCCGTGCTACTTGCATCAAGTCGCACAGAGTTTGTGTCTTGTAGCAACAAGTTGACAGTGGGGTTCCATAGAAGCGGGGAGAGAACACCGCCCTGAGGCGTTCCCCTCGTAACATAGCGTGATAAATCAACCGTACCAAGTGATGAAGATATATTCCTCCCCCGCAGTAGTTGATCGATTAGTCCAGTTAGGGATCTGCTTATGCCCAGATTAGTAACAGCTGTGTTAATAGCCACTTATATTGTTGAAAGCCCCTTCAATGTCAAGGAAGGTCTCGAGACAGTACTCCTTTTCACCCCACGAGTTTTCAATGATAGAGACTAGGCTATGAAGCGCAGTTTCTGTTGATTTACCCTTGGTGTAAGCATGCTGATAGCTGGAGATAAGGTTGCTATCAATAGTAGTGGAGAGGTAGTCGCTGATTATCCTCTCGAAGGTTTAAGCATGCTGATAGCTGTAGATAACGTTGCTATCAATGGTAGTGGAGAGGTAGTCGCTGATTATCCTCTCGAAGGTTTTGAGTGCAAAGGATGAGAGGCTGATGGGTCTGTAGTCCTTTGGCTCGTAGTGGGAGGCCTTCCCAGCCTTAGGAATAAAAACTACCGTTGAGAGCCTGCCTGGCTATAGAGAAATACATACTAGCCATTTAGTTGATGCCTCCAGCGTGTTAACGAGTTGCGTGGGGATAATCCCGTCCAGTCCGGCAGCCTTAAACGGTTCAAAGCTCTTAACTGCCCGCCTTACCCTCTCCCCCGTGATAGGTATATTTACTGCCAGGCTGGTTGCAGGTGCTGACGGTGCATTATGCAAGTTACCCGGAAAATGTGTGTTCAAGAGCAGCTCAAGCGTTTCCCCTTCCGTGCTGGTCCAGGATCCATCAGGCTTCTGCAAATAGCTAATGGTTGGTTGAGTTTTCGAGAGAGCTCGTCTAAGTCTCGCTGTGTCGTCGACCTTTTCGATCCCAGTGCAGATATTCCTCCACGAAGTTCTCTTTGCCTGTCTCAGGGCTTTTTTGTAGGCCCTTAGTTTAACTTTGTATTCCAGCCATTGAGGCTCCTTGACGAGGTTTTTAGCCTTATTAAATTACTTCCTGCAGGTTTTACGGAGCGAGTCCAGATCGTAGGTCCACCAATGTGGCCTGTGTTTACCGCGTGGGTTTGGCACTAGACAAGCTTGTTCTAGAGCATTTGAGATCGCCGTGGTGTATGTCGTTACCAGGTCCTCCAGCTCCTCAACCGATGAGGTGACTTGTGGGGGTACTACTGGTAGGTCTCTGGCTAAAATTTCATTGTGTAGCTGCCAGTTGGTATTGCGTGGATTGCGTTTCATAATAGGTTGCTCTACACGAAAGTCCAACACTATTTCTATCGGTGGTCGGAGAATGAGTGTTCTTCAAGAACATGCCATTTTCTGACCCACTCATAAGCGCCTTCACTACAAATAGTGAGATCTATGACCTTCCTACGGGTTTTAGTGATGAAAGTAGGCTCGCTCCCACGTTGCAAACTAACACATTCGTTGTTAATAGGAAATCAAACAGAGACTCGCCCCTGGCATTGGAACTTCCCCATTGGACGTGATGAGCATAAGCGTCCGCTCCTATAATAAGATGACGCGTACAAAAATTTGACACCAGATCTCTCACCTTCCTTTGTGGTGGAGGTTCTTCGGCGTCGTAGGGCATATAGACCGACGCCATCGTCAGGCTAGTGCTGTCGACTGTTAAACTAACAGCGGTAACAGAATTTTTTCAGCAATCCGGCTAGATCGAGAAAAAAAAGGCAAAAAAAAATTACTTCGGCGAAAAAAATTATAATTTTGGCCGGAAAAACAGCTAAAAATTTTTAATCAACTTTTCACTCGTTTTATTCTCTTTTTTTCATTAAAACGTATAATACAAATATTTTATATTTATCTAGCCTTAAATATTAAAGTTTACTTCAGAAAACGGCTCCAATTTCATAACAATAAGAAAGTTTCGTATACAGATGCTTTGCATCCGAATATACAGAGCTATAATAGACATAAATAAAGCTTACATTTATAGTACCTGGGTGACCGAGCTTGCTCGGTGCTATCAATTTAGCGCTAAATTTACTTACCCAAAATTATCCCAAAATGACCCTAAAATAATCCAAAAATAATCCTAAAATGATCCCAAAAAGACCCTTAAATGTTCCCAAAATGATCCGAAATTGAACCCAAAACGACCCAAAAATGATCCGAAAATGAACCTAAAATTATTCCAAATTGGTCCAAAAATAATTCCCAAATTACCCCAAAAATACCCTTAAATGCACACTAAACGATCCAAAAAATACACCAAAATGATCCCAAATATATCCTAAAATAATCCCAAAACCACCCCAAAAAGACCCTTCCCAAAGTAACCCAAAAATTATCCCAAAATGATACAAAAATTATCCAAAAATGGCTCCAAAATGAACCGAAAATTACCCAAAATTGTACCAAATTAATCCGAAATTGAACCCAAAATGATCTCAAGCAAGCCCCAAAATTATCCCAAAGTGATGTTCTCAAAATAATCCTAAAATATCCAAATATGATCCCAAAATACAAAATACAATTACAATACGGTAAAATGGTAACCCTGGGTGGCAACCCTACTTGAAAATATTTTAGCTGGTATGTCGGCGACAATACCTTTACTTTGATACCCAAAACTACCCAAAACTGATCCCAAAATGACCCTAAAATGATTCCAAATTGGTCCAAAAATAATTCACAAATTACCCCAAAAACACCCTTAAATGTACCCTAAACGATTCGAAAATTACCACAAAATTATCCAAAAATGATCCCAAAATAATCCTTGAATAGTCCCTCAGATGTTCCCAAAATAACACAAAAATTATCCCAAATGATGACGTGGCAACCCCCAAATTGATAATCTTAGAATCAATCATACTATCTACATACCAAATTTCATCCAAATCGGTCAAGCGGTTCTCGAGATAGTACCGGATATAGAAATATATTGTGGTAAGGTGGCAACCCTACTTGAAAATATTTTAGTTGGTATCTCGCCGAAAATACCTTTCATATGATACCCATATTGGCATATCTTGCTCCATAATTAAAAAAAAGGGATAGGTGGCAACCCTGTAAACCGCCCCCAGGTGGCAACCCTAAAGTGGGTAGTCTTAGAATCCATCATACTATCTTTGTGCCAAATTTCATCCCAATCGGTCAAGCGGTTCTCGAGATAGTCCGAACATACAAAAATACAAATATACAAGATTAACTCGTTTAAAGATATTAGATTTGTTATATCCAGGCGCGTATTCAGGGACACCCCGAAATGAGCAAGTTTATGCAATTTTTTGTATGTGACTGTAAAAAATAAAATTTGGAATATGATTTCCGGTCAAATTAGACATTTGAAATAACAAAAAATGCGACAAAGCCGAACTTAGGTAAAGAAAGGAAACTTCAAAAGTCCCCATTAATATCATGTGGATTGCAGCCACCTTTCGTTGGCTAAGCGCTCTTTATCCCGTAGAACCTGCTTGGTCGTGCCCTGCCTGGCAAGCTCGTCTGTCTTACAGTTACCCTCAATGTCCCTATGCCCGGGACCCATGTGAGGTTCACGCGGTTCTGTTGGGCCATCTCCTGAAGAGATCGACGACAGCTGAGCGGCAGTTCAGCGTTGAACGAGTAGGGGCAAGGGATTTGATGGCCGCTTGGCTGTCGCTGAATATAACGATATATTCTCTGATAGCACGTTTGCTTATCCACTTTCGCCTGGAAGACGCTACAGTGATCTGGTAGTCTGAAGGAGAGCTCAAGGTCTAAATCCCTTGAATAAACGAAATTTTGAATGTTTGGCCAAGTCTAGTATACATATAAGCACACATAATACAAAAATACAGAATCTTGTTTGATCCTAAATAAGTCAAGCTAGATATCGACAAACGAAGAGTCTGAAGGAGAGCTCAAGGTCTAAATCCCTTGAATAAACGAAATTTTGAATGTTTGGCCAAGTCTAGTATACATATATGCACACATAATACAAAAATACAGAATCTTGTTTGATCCTAAATAAATCAAGATATCCACAAACGAAGATCACGCTCTATAAGTCTCTCATCATACCAATCCTGATGTACCGCTCGGAATCATTGACAGTGTCAAGAGAAGATGAGATGGCCCTTGGAGTATTTGAGAGAAAAGTTCTCCGGAAGATATATGGTCCTCCCGTGAT
The DNA here is from genome assembly GCA_964058755.1 of Campiglossa producta. NCBI lineage: Eukaryota > Metazoa > Arthropoda > Insecta > Diptera > Tephritidae > Campiglossa > Campiglossa producta. The sequence goes on along the minus strand of CAXKVI010000006.1, from coordinate 32,752,884 downwards.
GCCAACGGCGAGTATCGAAGGAAATTTAACGATGAGCTGTACGAGCTTTACAATAGTTCAGCGAATTAAAGCTCAAAGGCTCCACTGGCTGTGCCATGTAATGCGAATGGACAAAGAAGCTCCAGCACAGAAGGTTTACCTATCGACCCCCGAATTCGCCAGCACAGGAAGGGGGAAGACTCGATTGAGATGGAAACAACAAGCGGAGGATGACTTGAACTCCCTTGGTTTCCAATTGGCGTCAGTTATCGGTAAAAAGGAACTGTAGCCCGTTTCTATAACATTTCGTTATAATAACGATCGATTTGAAAAATGTTTCTGTAACACACTCAATTCACCTTGCGATAAAATAGTGGTGAGTTTTTATCATATCGATGGAATAAACGAAATGGAACTTAGCATCTATCATTAATAGCAAAAAAGTATAATAACAAACAAAGTGCAGTGAATTTCCTAATTGTTAATAATTAAGGTAATTGTCTACTTTAGCTGTCAACTGCTAAATAATTAGCTAAAATTATGGAAGCAGGCTCAAAAGACGGGGTTTGGCCTCAGGATCACGAATGCGGAAGCTCTTTTTCAATATTTTGCTTCTCTGATGAGATATTTGCAAACAAAGTTGCAAGTTTTCATGTGGTTGTTGTAATTTTTTAGGCTGTACCTAAAAACGTGCGAGAGAATGCGTACCGTGGCACGTTTCCACGGTTCAGGCAACCACCCGGACTTGAGATAGCGTAGCCCAGGGTTATTTATAATAACTCAGAAAGGTGTTCTGCACATAAATACCATGGATTCCGCTCCAATTTTGTTATCGAACCCGGGTCAATTTTTGGGTTTTTGGCCATAACTTTTCAATGAAACAAAAAATTAAAAATCGCTTCCGGATTCTTGATCCTGAGGCCAAACCCCGTCTTTTGAGCCCTCTTTCATAATTTTAGCTATTTTATTAGCAGTTGACAGCTAAACTAGAAAATTACCAATTTTTCGGTTTTTTTACGATAACTTTTCACAAAAACAAAATATTAAAAGAGCGCTTCCGGATTCGTGATCCTGAGGGCAAATCCCGTTTTTTGAGCTATCTCACATAATTTTAGCTAATTTATTAGCAGTTGATCCCTAAAGGAAACAAATACCTTTTTGGCCTTCATTAGCTCCAAAAGTTTTACTTTTTGGTTTTTCTGTAATTTTTCCACTACTGCTTTTTTTTCTATAAAATAAAAAATTAATTAGAAAACAAAAAATCTAAATTAGTTACCAACGAACTTCACTCATTTTCGTTTTAACTTATAATATCACGACCTCCGGAGATAGTGATATGAATAACGCAAGAAATATCGAAAATACATACTCACCACTCATACAGAAACACTACCTTGTGATAACCATGAATCAGGGTTGCATTTTGCGATATAATTCGTATCGCAAGGATACAGAAACAGGCTACTGGTGTGCTTTGATACGAAACGGCCAAATCGCCTAGGCGGGTAAGCGTCAATAAATGACGCAAGCCAAGATTAGATTTCAAAATATCAAATGTTGTAAGACCATTGCAATGGCGATGGCAAACTATTTTTTTTTGTGAGATGCACTACTTAGTAAACCCATTATGTTCGGTGTCACCCGAACTTAAGCTTTATTCTTTGACCTAATTTCATATACTTAACATTTATGTATTCAAGAAGCTGCTGCTAACTTTATTGTGCACTTAGTGTTTACATCAAACACGCGTCTGTTTTATATAAATATTTACGACAACCCTTTTCAAGGAAACTGCAAAAAAAGGCAAGATGACTATAGTTGAAACAGAGCCCAAACTGAAACAAATAAAAAAAACTGAAGGTTTGTCAACGATAGAACATAGTAATACTCGCATTGGGTTACAGAAACATGACAAAAATGGATTTGAAAAACACAAAACAGATACACCTGAAGCTTTAATTCAAAATGAAGTAGTACTAGCACTTAAAGTACCAATTCCAGAACTAACCAAGGTAAGCATGTTGGTGTAATTATCTATTTTATAAAATAAAGTTGGATTTTTGTTCGTATCCATCTAACTAAGCAAATACCTAACCGATTTTCATAATTTTTTTTAAATGTTCGTTTTACAATAGCGGGAAATTACTCCTATAAAGGGATAGATAGATCGTGGGAAATTACCAGGCCTGCATAATAAAAAATAAAAAAAAATTTGTTTTCATTTCGTTATTCAAAAGTTTAAACGTTTTTAGATCAACGAAAAGCTTTTCATTTCATTGAAACCAAAATCAAAATCTCAAAAATTTTGTTTATTTTGATTGTTTGAGTCAGAGTATATTTTTCCATACAAAAAATGCTCAAAAAAATACTCAAACTTCGAAATATCAAATGGAAACGAAAATTCTTAATTTTGTTTTTGATGCTAGCGAAATCGAAATTTTTTTAAATATTTTTTTTCGATAACGTTATTTTCAAAAAAATTTTGTTTATTTTGTTGTGCAGCCTTGGAAATTACTCCTTTAAAGGGATACTTTAGTACGAATTTTTTTTAAAAGGAAGAAAGGAACATTTTTAGGTCTCTCATATAAAAAAGGGATATTTTGGTTGCACAACTGGTCATGCTAAAGATAAAATCACAAATCGACTGCTGAGTCGAAGCTCACCTATTTCAAATTAGTTTTCAAAATTTTCTTTACTTGTTTATTAAATAAAAAAAAACGGGAATACGAGTATAATTTGTTTCAGTGCTGTGTGCTTTATTTACAAAAAGACTATTCCACTATTCCCATTTTAATTTGAATAAAGAAAATTAATTTTTATAAATTTTTGGTTTATTGTGGATGGTTTTGAGAGCAGCATGGAAAGTAGGTACTCTCTCGTAGATACTCCAACGAGTAACGAGTTTGGAGTACTTTGCAAAATACTCTGACTGTAGGTATTCCTTGGAGTACCAGAAACATGACGAAGGTAGGAGTTTGTGTTCCAGTCCTAGGACATCGCCATGTTATTTGGAGCTCAACTTTTATACGGGGAAGAATTACATTTGGAGTTTTGTGATACACTCAAAAAACAGCTGGTATCAAGGCGATGCTAAATAGTACAAATAGTAGTGTCAATATACAACTTTGGAGTATCAATTTTTCTTCATCAAACGTATTATTCAATTGATATTTTATAAGTTGTAATTTAATATCTTTGAATATCAATTATATGATTTATGCTACTATATTGATACTAATTCTCTCAATTTGACATTTTTGAAGTGCTAATCTAATACTTTTCTTCAGCGATTCAATAGCTAAAATGAAGATTTGATACTTTTCACTATCTTTTTTATATGATGCATTGTTTCATTGATACGAAGAAAATGATACTTCTAGAAATTTCATTTTAACCCAACCGGTATGAAACCGATACCGATATATTTTTTTTTGAGTGTACTCCAATTGGAGTACTCTTTAGAGATAAAGCTCAGCTCTATTTGTTTTTGCAGGGAAGACGTTTTGTCAAACTCATTCTGAGATAGAACGTTCCTCAAGCGAATTTTAAAAAAGGGCGTCTTTGAAAAAATATCTGAAAGAGTGGTTTTTTCAAGGATATTTCGAGATAAGGGTTTTCGAAAATTATTTTGAGACAAGGTGATCTTCCATTCAGCAGTGAAATACGATACCCCCAATAAAAAGTGATTGAGGCTCTTTGGAAATTACGTGGGATTTTTTATTTAAGATGTGGGAAATTGATGGAATTTTTCCCAATTTTGTGGAAAATTTGGCGGAGACAATCTGGCATCACTGTGCGGAGGATGTTGTATACAAAGGGTTTTAAGAAAGGGAATGGGTTTTGATATATCGACCAAAATCATAATAAAACAAGAGAAGTTGAAATAAGAGAACTGTAACAATAGACAATTGAACTTCGTTCGTGTCCCACATATTATAAAAATGGGGAGTATTGAATATTTGTCGATTTCCGCTGATGGCACTAAAACAAGGTTGTCGCAGAAACTGGTGGATTGGTTTACATTACATTTTGTTATACTGAAGTCAAACCCAGGGTACCGTCTTATCAAGGAAAATATGTCTCCGGAATGAAGTAATCAATTTTTAAAAAAGTACCAACTTGTTTGGAACCGTTTTTGGATTTTGAAACGGGTTCGTTTTTTTTATGAAAACAACGGTTACGATTTAATCGGCTTCGCTGTTGCTGTTGTAAGAAGGATGTGACTGACCAAACATAGCTGTACGGTGTTGATTCTATGCTCTCACTGCTGCCGAACCCCCTTGTGATACTATTCCCATTGCCGATTTCATCAACCCTGTGACCGTGGTCGAACCCTCAAGGGTAATCGATTTTAATCGCTTACAGTTTCGTTTTCGGTCTAAGATCCAGTTGAAAAAAATTGGACCATTAATCTTAGTCAAAATGTGCTCAAGTCTAGCTAATCTGAACTCTAAACTCTATTTAAAGTACAGAGGCAAGCGGTATTGTATTTATATGAAACATTTTGCCATTTCTTCACACTATTGACAAAATTTAAAAATCTAAAACAGAACGGGTTAATATTTTTTTTCATTTGACGGGAAAACTCTACAGAAAAGAGATGACTGTCAAGTTCACTATTACTTTGTTTAATATACATATGTACGTTGTGTATACTTATTCGCTTCATTTCAGTTGCTGATGAGAGCGAAAAAGCAATTGCGCCACAGTGGTGTTGGAATTTTCATGCCAGTCGTGTCGCAGACAGCAACATTGTTTATCCCTACTATAGTTTGGCAACTTATTTTCTTCTTCTTACGAATTAGAGTGGAAGGCACTGGTTGAGTGACTCCAAATGAAATGGAATGAAGGAATAGTGTGAATCCCAAGAAGCCATTTTGTTTGATTACAACCTGAGACGCATTTGAGATGAAACCTTCAACGTCAATTCTCAATTTTTGAAAACTTAATATCAGGGTTCGGAATTATTCATTTATGAAGATTCCAGTACGTTCTTTTGCATTCGCATTCACGAACATGAACATGAAAAAAAATTTGCATTCTCGTTCGTGAATAAGAACGTATAAAAAAATCCACACCGTTCACGTTCATGAATGCATTCGTGCATCATTCATAAATGCCTTCTCGAATCTATCTCTATACGTGTGCTCGTCGTGAACGGATGTGTTTTGCCGTGTTTTTCACAAATTCAATTCAAGCTTTTATTTTTATTTAATGGCGCATAATAATTAAATTTGTGTAAAAACATTAACTCTGTTAGCCTTTTCCCGTGCTTTCATATTTAACCATTTGGATAACTATGCCGTGTTTTTGTGGCCCTAAGGTTGAGCGCGTCCAAACTTCAGTGCAATGTGAAAAATGCCGAGAAATTTGTCATCTAGATTGTGTTGTTGGTAACTTGCCTGCCGAACTCAATTACCTAAATAATGGCGAAAATATTTACAACTGTGGTTTGTGTGCTCCCTCTCAACAAGACCAGTCTGTGACTTGGCATAACTCGTCGTTACAACAACAACAATCCATACAAGTGCAAGTGCCAATGCTGTATACTGATAATGAGTGCCAAAAAATAGATTCTCTTCAAGCCGAGGTTCGTGATTTGCACTCTAAGCTTAACGAGAATAATTCGACTCTGTCTCGTTTGTTCGCTCAGTTTGAGAATTTTGTAAATCTATACAACAACACTGCTACATCAACGTAGCCAGTTTATACAGACGCCCCAACAGGTGATATGGGCTCTGTCGACGTCGTTGCCAATGCTGCTGAAACTATATCTGATACTGCTGCTAATCTGCCTCTGCCTAATGATGCTGCTGCTGCTAGCGTTCTACCTGCGGCGCAAATTCCAATCACCGCTACTTCGCCTACTTCGGGTACTGTTATTAAGCCTCCACCAGCTGTTGCTGCTGGTAGCCAAAACGAACGGAGAACAGTGTAAAATAATAAGAAAAACAAACGAAGTCGTGCAAGAAATGAGAAAAATAATGAAATGCATAACAACAATGCATGCGCTTCTAATAATGCGAATGTTCAAGCAGGTACTAGTTCAATGCCTGATATTGCTGTAAGCAACAACAATGCTGCTAGTACAAATGTATCCATTACGCACTCCCCCAATAGTGGTTTTCTTAACCAGTCTGCTGTCACCGCTGATTTCGCGGTTTCTTCTGCCGATAACCTGTCAGCGTTGGGTTCTGCTAATTCTGTGCTTTCTCAGCAACAAATAAATGACGAAAGGGAATTTGAAGACAATGCTGCGTTGACAAAAGTGGTCAAAAGACGAAATAATAATGTTGTTGTTGGCTCTAATGCAAGCACTGAATTGTGCGTTGCTGATCGTATGTGTACGCACTTGTCGTCATTTGACCCTAAAGTTACTGCTGATGACATTATGAATTATGTGTGTAAGCATGTAAACATTGATAAAAAGGCCCTCTCTTGTTTTGCACGACTTAAAAAGGATGACCCAGCAGAAAATCGTACCCACGAGAACTTCAGGTTGGGTGTTCTATCAGCCGAGTTTGCTGGCATTCTCAATGCGAAAATTTGGCCTATAAACGTGAGAGTTAAATTTAATTTTTTTCGAAAACGGGGAGATCGCAGACGGAGAGGTCGAACCCAACAGCAGAATGTGTAGAGGCCAGTACAACAACAAGATGTGCAGAAGCCGGCGTGGCTAATAATAATAATAATGCATCTGACCTTAAGTTATATTTCCAGAATATTTCTGGTATTCGAACTAAAGGGGAAGAAGTACGGCTTTTTAGTTCTCGCTTGGATTTTGATGTCATTGTGCTTTTTGAAACCTGGCTCACAATTAATTTCTTTGATAGTGAGTATTTTGACTCCAATTTGTATAACGTTTACCGCAAAGATAGAGACTCCCTAAAAACCGGCTGTGATAGAGGTGGCGGCGTTCTCATTGCTATTCAACGGAAATACCAATCTCACTTGGTTGCGCTTTGTAATTGTAATTCGCGATTTGACCAGCTATGTGTCAGCATTAAGGGAGCTTCTTCGGCAAGCTCGTTGTTTGTTATTGCTTCATACATACCACCAAATAGCGCGGATTACCTCTATAGTGCACATACTGATAATGTAACCTCTTTAATTGTGAATAAGGTAGCTGATAATCATGTTTGCGTATTAGGTGACTTTAACTTATGTAAGCCTTCAGAAAAAACTGACATTGATGGGATTTCGGCTTTTCTACCCGAAAACGTGTCAGTGTTAATTTTGCCACTTACACTTATTTTTAATATGTCTCTGGCTTCAGGCTATTTTGCGGATGATTGGAAAATTGCATGCATTACTCCTACTTACAAAATTGTAAACAAGAATGATGTTTGTAATTATCGTCCGATTTCAAATCTGTCCACAATCTCGAAGCTTTTTGAAGTTATTGTAAAGGAGAAAATATATTTTGCAAGTAAAAGTCTAATAACCCCATTTCAGCATGGTTTTATTCCAAGTCGTTCTACAATAACGAATTTGACTCAATTCAGTGAATACTGCTTTGAGTGTTTCCAACTTGGTCTTCAAGTTGATTGCGTATACACTGACTTTTCCAAGGCTTTCGATAAAGCATCACACGTGGTGCTAATTAGTAAGCTTGAACACCTGGGATTTCATTCTGTTTTTTTAAAGTGGATACAATCTTATCTATCTAATAGGCAATGTGTGGTTACTGTTGATAACACCAACTCTTGACCTTGTATAGCGTGCTCGGGCGTTCCACAAGGAAGCATTTTAGGCCCACTGCTCTTTGTGTTATTCATAAACGACATAAGCAGTTGCTTTTCCTTCGCTAAATACCTTTTATATGCTGACGATCTAAAAATATATTCTAATATTAAAAATCGTGACGACATTAATAAGGTTCAGGCAAATATTTATTTATTTATTTATTTATTCATTATTATCAGGCCTAAAACTTAAAGTTAAAACATTTATAATGTACTTATAAATAACTTATATCAGTATGATTATGTGCTGTCAGAATGCACAGGATTCCGATCAGCTCTCGACAGTGGCGCAGCCAGGGGGTGGTTTCGGGGGTTTAAACCACGCCTGAGATATAAAACTGTATATGTGAAAACTAGTTTTCATGACATGTTTGCAAAAATTTCGATTGCATGAAAATCGAAATACGTCAATTCCATAACAGGGGCCTAAGCTTTACATCCATATTGACGCAATCCATGGCTGTTACATCTATACACCTAAGATACAGGGTCATAAGTGTGCAAAGGTACTAAAAACCGGTTTTGACCCCTAACTCAAGATTTTGAGGGTGTCCGGCAAATTTCTTGTAAGCAGTTCTTCTTATCTCATTGAGATCTAACAGAAAATGCCATCTCGTCCCAGGTATTTTTTTCGTGTTGCTCAGTGTAATAGAATCAATGACAAATTAAACAAGTAAGGAAAGCTGTCTTCGGCTGTGCCGAAGGCTATATACCTTTCATGAATAAGCGTCACGATTTTCACTGTTCGATCTCCAGTACAGCCTGTTTCAATTTAACTATATTTACTATACACATTACACATATTTGTTATAATTTTAAAAAAACTTACAAAATAATAGGATCCGAGTTATCGGAACAATCGATTGTATGGAGGCTATATATTATACGTGTTCAATTGTACTGACTTACACTATACACATTACATATGTAGAAAGTACTAAAGGTGCAATATTTTACGTTCCTAACTTTTTAAATGCGGATGTATTGGCCAAAAAACCTTATATCGGAACAACCGGTTGTATGGGGCTACATATATGTTATATTTACCCGATCTTCTTGATTTTCCTCTACACACTACATAAATTGAAAGTACTCAAGTTGCAAAATTGTATGTTCCTAACTTTTTAATTGTAGAAGTTTTGGCCAAAAAAACCTCATATCTGAACAATCGGTTGTATGGGGGCTATATGTTACATTTTCTCGATCTTGTTGATTTTCACTATATACACTACATAAATAGAAAGTACTCGAGATGCAAAATTTTACGTTCCTAACTTTTTAATTGCAGAAGTTTTGGCCAAAAAACCTTATATCTGAACAATCGGTTGTATGGGGGCTATATGTTACATTTGCCCGATCTTGTTGATTTTCACTATATACACTACATAAATAGAAAGTACTCGAGATGCAAAATTTTACGTTCCTAACTTTTTAATTGCAGAAGTTTTGGCCAAAAAACCTTATATCTGAACAATCGGTTGTATGGGGGCTATATGTTACATTTGCCCGATCTTGTTGATTTTCACTATATACACTACATAAATAGAAAGTACTCGAGTTGCAAAATTTTACGTTCCTAACTTTTTACTTGCAGAAGTTTTGGCCAAAAAACCTTATATCTGAACAATCGGTTGTATGGGGGCTATATGTTTCATTTGCCCGATCTTGTCGATTTTCACTATATACACTACATAAATAGAAATTACTCGAGTTGCAAAATTTTACGTGCCTAACTTTTTAATTGCAGAAGTTTTGGCCAAAAAACCTTATATCTGAACAATCGGTTGTATGGGGGCTATATGTTACATTTGCCCGATCTTGTTGATTTTCACTATATACACTACATAAATAGAAAGTACTCGAGTTGCAGAATTTTACGTTCCTAACTTTTTAATTGCAGAAGTTTTGGCCAAAAAACCTTATATCTGAACAATCGGTTGTATGGGGGCTATATGTTATACTGGTCCGATCTTGTCAGTTCCGACAAATGATTCCTATATTACAAAATGGTGGCCACATACAAAATTTCAGCCAGATATCTCAAAAATTGAGGGACTAGTTTGCGTTCAAACAGACAGACGGACAGACGGACAGACGGACAGACGGACATGGCTAAATCAACTCATCTCGTCATCCTGATCATTTCGGTATACTTATTGATGGGTCTATCTCTTCTTCTTCTCATATTTACAAACATCGGACCAAAGTTATAATACCATTTCATGTTCATGAAAGGCATAAAAAGAAGGCGGGCCCTTGTTATATAAGTCAATATAAGGTTTGTTTACTGACCAAAAAAAAGTTCAGAGCAGAGCAGGGCAGCTGTCAAAATAGAAATAGAGCAACAGAGCAGAAATGCCATGAAACACTTGAATCTCGTTAGTTTCTTTTTATTTGCTTTTTTGTTTAAATATTCAAAATTAATGCAAATTCACGTATACAAAAACATTGATTTTCTTGCAAGCTAATTTTTTTGAAATTTTCAAAAATTTATTTTTTTCTGACTGACAATTGCTTCTCTGCTCTAACTTACTCCATAAAAAAAAGCTAGAGCAGAAATTTGTGATCTGGATTCAGAGCTGTTAAAGAATTAAATCTTTTGCTGTTCGAAATCATAGTTTTTCTTCATTCAGTATTTGAAATTATTTTCATCGTTGAAGAATTTAACTTCAATTTACGCATTCAGCAATTCTTTACAGAAATCATGATTTATAAATCCACCAAGTGTCAATTCAACAAGAATTCAAAATAGAATTACGAAGAAAAGCTCTTTAATTCAGAATGGCCATTCAGTTGATTTGATTCTTTTAGAGAGTTAATTCAGCGCATTCAGTACGAATCAGTTACTGAAAAAATGCTAATTTACTCCCTAAAACAGTACTAAAAGTTTTCAAGTTCCTTTCACGCTAGCAGAATTTGAAAAAAATTTACATTAAATATTATTGTAATCTAATACTAAAATGAGTGGAAAAAGCTTATCCGCGTGTAAGAAATATGAGAATTTGGTAAAATTCAAGTTAAAATATAAAAAAGTATGATTTTGAAAGGTATAACATGCCTGGTCTTCACATAAACTGCCTTATTAGTGTTGCTGATGTGTTAGTTATGAAGCTTTTCGGGCATATTTTATTAACCCTCTGAACACATTATTGAATTAAATTAAATAAGCTTTTGTCACATAAATAAAATATATATGTATGTATAATTATTTTATTCACGGTCAAATTTTCCCAGCAGTCTTTAAGAAAATTTTACACCATGTCCATATAGTGGCATATTTAGTTTTGGAAAATTTGGCAGAGCCACATTTAAATTTAATAACTTCGAAAGTGTTTAAGTATTTTTAAAGATCTCAACGCACAGCGAATATTGTCGAATTCGCCCTGCTATTACCATATATGAATTTGCGTTGTTGTCATATCTACAAGTTTTACGGGCAATACACATTTTTGACAGATAACTACCGGAATGCGTTTATATTACGTTCACCTGAAACTCATGCCTTTTATGAATATAGAAAAATTCGGAGCTCTTTCATGGTTTTATTAGTCACTAGTCGCGGGCACCAGGACTTCGTAGGCGTATAATTTTTGGCGATAACTCCAAACCGGTTGAGATATCGAAAAACGTAATAAATTTTAAGTTGAGCGTCGAGCAATCCAACGCAAACAGTTTCATTCAATTCCATTCATTACTTTCAGAGTGATACGGCCACAAACATACGGACAGACAGACAGACAGTTGATTTGGATTCTACTCGCTTAATAATGCTTCCCCCAATCAATTTTTTATTGATATCTACCATGTACAGACATCGACCTGTTACAATTTTTGTAGGACTCAGTTTGGTAGGCCAAACAGTATAATTATGTGCAAGTTAGAATTAGCTGAAATATTTTCCTGATTTTCAAGAACCATTTTCGTCGATGCTGTTGAGTAATTTTTGTTATACAAAATTAAATTTTGTTCATGCGTTGCAGAAAGAAATTACTTAACATCCTCATCGAAAAAAATTCTTAAAAATCAGGAAAATATTTCAGTTAGTTCTAACTTTCACATTATACCACTGAAATTGATTGTCCTACAAAACTAAGAAAAATCTGCCAAAACCGTTGAAAATTTGGATGGCCATTTTGCTAAGCTCCCCTAAACTTTGTGCAAATTTTAAAGACATCTTTAATTTTGTGTCTAACTGTACATATTACTGAAGTAATTTTTATACCCTGCTTTTATGATTGTATATAAAACCAATAGCTCAAAAAACTGCCTTATTCCAACTTAAAGTCATATTATTCGTAAGAAACTAGCTATTTTAAATATTCGGGATTTTTTAACTTATTTTCGAGATTTCGCGACTTATAAAAAACAATCCCGGGATTGACTTCAAATGTCAAAGAAAATAAAAAAATATATAATGACAACATTTCATGATACAATAAGCACACCAGTAGGAAATTGCAACAATGGGGGACGTTTCTGACATCTTACTTAAGTATTAGGACTTATAACAATATATCTATGTTGCGGTGTTGCATCTACAGCTTATGTGCTTATTATTAAGGAAATTCACAAGGTCTTTTATAGTTTTATGTACAATTTCAACAACACAACACTTGAAAGCACTATATGAGTTGAATGTTGCCTTCAAAGAGTACTCCAATTGGAGCATCAGAGTACTCCAAATGTAATCCTTTTTTATCCAACCTTCGCTTTGTTTCTGCTACTCCATGGAGTACCTACAGTCAGAGTACTTTGCAATGTACTCCAATGATGTTACTCCTTGGAGTATATACTGCCAGAGCGATAGTGTCGTGATTTTCGTCGATAAGGCACGAGCAATGATCGACTTTCAAAAAGCTGAAGGTAGTCCGATGAGGTATACAAAGGATTACTATTGGAGTACTCCATTATCAAATAATTGGAACACATAATCCAAAGATTTTTCAGGATGTGTCTGAATACATTAAATTAAATTTTCATACAAATTTGACAGAAAATATTGAATTTTTTTGTTCTTGGTTCTTTTACTTTTCAAACTAGAGAAAACGAAAAAGACAAGGAAAAGCAAAATAGCACACCTGCACATTGGGTTGCTTAATTTTATTGTGCTATTCAAATTTTATATAAGAAATGACAACAAAGAAAATATGACAGTTTAAAATTTTGAATTGCCTAATTTCTTTTGATTTTTTCTAATTTTAATTAGTACATACACAGAGAAGTTTTAATGACTTTTGACATGTGATTAGTGTTGTAAACCAAATGCTGGAAAAGAACTAAACAATCATACAGTGCTTGTCAGCTGAAGCATCATCGCGAATAACGTTCTAAGTGAAATTTTAATCAAAACCGGTTTCATTGCATAAAACATTTTGTATTGCTCTCCAGATAACAAATTTTCTAAAATTTGACACCAAAACTGTAAAAATGCATTTAAAAATAGTAGGGTAATTTTAAGTGACATACATTATTTTGCATTGAAGCGTCGAAAGTGATTCGTAACGGAACTGGAAGATCATGAAAAAGGTGTAAAACTTATTGTTTAGACCACCGGTCTAAATATATCGGCCGCCCCTCGTAGCAAACCGTAGTATCTTCCGCGCTATTACCTTTTACTTTTTATCTTTATACCGATAACAGCTCTTACCCCTTCGAATCCTACAAATGTAGGCTTTCGGCGGCGGTACAGAGCTACTATTTATCTAAAGACTCGATCACTTCTTTTCCGAGCATACGCGAGTCATCAGCTGCCAAACCAAGGTAAATTATCACTTAAATTTCAATATCATAATTTATTGTGCACTGTGTAATTATTTCCATTCCATTACATTTCCTTATCACATACTAGTTACATTTAATAAAACTATTTGTACATATTCACTTTCGAATCCCATTGTTTATTTACTTATTCACTCGCCGCTCTTTTCATTTTCTTTGCATATTATTACGTGCGAGCATCCCGCCATTGCCATTGGCCGCACGTAACATTTGGTCCTTCGAGCCGGATCACTAGCAGTGAGGTATATATACAGTCCACTTCATATTGAGAGAGAGGCGTATTTACAGTCCGGGTAGCAACATCACTTGTGTGGATGAATTGCTCCCCGGACTGTAAATACGCCTCTCTCTCAATATGAAGTGAAGCAATCTTGATTTGGTCCATCTCACCGGCAACCTAAATCAAGCCAAATCAAGATTGCTTAAAATCCAGCTACCAAGGAATAAACACAGTTTCTAAAATCCAGCATAAAATTAATTACCAAGGCACAAAAGTCCAAAGGCAACAAGCGAGCTACCATACCAGCGAATACAGACCAGCCAGTTACACAAATACACATAAATACATCCAGTACTCACACCACATCACAGCTTACAGTCAGCTCTAATCACATCACATCATATCAACACATCACATCAGCATCACTGCTCACCAATTTGCTCACTACAGTCCATCTGCTCAAAGCATCAAATTTCATCACTTTACTCCAAATACAGTATATTTGCTCAACAGAGTTTCATCACTCAAGGTACGTTGGTTTGTTTAGTTCATGCACCATATTTTTTTTTAATACGTACAAGACGTAAGTGAACTTTGTGAGTGATTTTTTTTAAAAAACAATGTAAGTGAAAATCTTGTGTGCTTGACAGCGCAATATCGCCTTTTGACTATCGGTTAAGTCCCCCACCAGTGGTAAGACTTATCCGACACAGCTCAAGGCAAGCAGTCAGTGAATTTTTTTTGTTTTTTTTTATAGACACTTATCACTGCACTGAACATCTGTCTGCTCTACCACTTCGTGTGGAAACGTTCTCCAAAATAACTTTTAATTTTCACTTAGTTGATGCTTTTTTAAATAATCCATCACAAAGTTCACAACATCACATGAATCAGTTCATCAACACACCATATATTCATCATCTACGTTGGGTGGCTTGTGGTATAAATATTTAAAGCGTACACAATTTACAAGTGTCGCTTAATTAAACACATTTACTTGTATCATTTTAAAGTTTAAATAAACAATCATCACTAGTCCACGAATATCTGGACAAACACAATTGCGTTAGTTTTTTGTTTGGAAATTTCACCTTATTTTTTACTTGGTTTGGCTATACAGGGTTCATACTACCCAAATCACCTTAAATCTTCAGAGATTTAAATCTGTGCCACATACACTTTTTGTTGATACATTAAGTCTTCAGAGACTATCGGTTATCACATACATTTTGAAAACACTAAACCTCCAGAGGTTATCTGTTCCACAAATACTTTTGAAACATTAAATCTTCAGAGATTCATTTCGGTTTCATATACACAGTCCTTGTTACACTAAATCTTCAGAGATTTAGATCGGTTCACAAACACTTTAAGACATTAAATCTTCAGAGATTTTTCTGGGTCACATACACGTTTGTTGAGACATTAAATCTTAAGAGATTTATTTCGTTTTCACATTCTTTTTAGAGACATTAAATCTTCAAGATTTGTTTCTTATACACTTTAGAGACATTAAATCTTCAGAGATTTGTTTCTTTTACACTTTTGAGACATTAAATCTTCAGAGATTTGTCTCATATACGCCGTTGTTGATATACTAAATCTTCAGAGATTTAAATCACACACTTTTAAAGACATAATTTGTCCATCACACATTTTATACATCAAATCTCCAGAGATTTGAATCAAATCATCGTTTTATAAAAAAAATTCGCTTAGTCCAAAGCAAGACATCTTCCTGAGTCACTACTGCTAAGTCCACTTCTCTGTAAATATACAAAATATTTAAGCAAATAAAGAGAATGGAGACATATATTCGTCAGTCCGACTGCATAGTGGAGTTCGAGCAAGAATGGAGCTCTACTAATATTGAAGAAATGGATAAGCACACCCTTGCACTGCAGCAAGAGGAGCTGAAGTCACAATGGAAGAAGACGAAAACGACTTATGACAGCCTATTGTCCCACAAAGAGACCACCAAGGAAGATTTGCAATCCATAAAGCAAAAAAATAAAACGTGTTTCGCATGCTACATGAAATGCATGGCTGCTATGAATGCTCAGCTGGAAAAGCTGTCAGCACAGCCCATACAACCACAAAAACAACAAAGTACGGATGATACATCTAGCCGTGAAAATAATATTCGGCTTCCGCCCTGTGACACCGATGTGTTTAAGGGTGATTATCTATCATGGCCAACCTTTAGGGACATGTTCACGGCCATATACATATTAAATAAACGCCTTACCCCGGTTGAGAAATTGTATCATCTCAACCAGAAAACCCAAGGGGAGGCAAAGGAAATAGTCCGCAGGTGCCCATTAACCAATAAAGGCTTTACTACAGCCTGGAAAAATTTGAGTGACAGGTACGAAAACAAACGTATCCTAGTCAAAACACAGTTGAAATCTTTGTTTAGTCTGACCGCAGTTGAGAAAGAATGCGGTACAAAGATTAAGCAACTACAAAGAGACATAAATAATTGCATCTCGTCGCTTCAATGTCATCAAATTGACATATCTAATTGGGATGCAATAATAACATATTTATACTCCACCAAACTTCCGGAATGTACTCTGGCTCTATGGGAACAGACCATTGAGAACAAAACAGAGATACCAAAATGGGAAGATATGGACAAATTCCTGTCCAACCGTTTCCAAACGTTGGAAACAGTTCCCGACCTGAAGGGTAGCACAGGCCCAAAAACACCCATGAATCAACGGTCAAATAGTTCACGGGAAACGCCGAGGAAACTCGGAGTTTACCAAGCCAGCGTCCCTCCTGGCTGGTGTCAAATGTGCAACACCAAGGAGCACAGATTGCGGGATTGTCAAAATTTCCGAAGGCTGTCCATACAAGACAGAATAACCTTTATTAAGGAAAAAAGGTCTTGCCTAAACTGTTTGTCAGACAAACACACCGTGACACGTTGCCCTCATCCGCTTAACTGCACCTTGTGTCACTTGAGGCACAACACCTTACTCCACCTGCCAACAGCACAACCCCAAGGAAACCACCAAAGTTGGAACCGGAACACCAACTCCAACAATCAAAGTCGGAACCGAAACACCAACGCAAATAATCGAAGTTGGAACCGCACCTCCAACGATGATAGGCCCTCAACTTCGCAACAGGCTAGGGCAAGGCTTGAGTCTGCAAATAGAAACGAAAATGTTAATAATGTTTCTACATTACATGCCAATACAACTAAAGGGGTATTGTTGGGAACCGCACGCATTAAGATCCACTATAATGGAGTGGATTTCTCGGCCAGAGCACTTATTGACTCCGGCTCTGAGTGCTCTTTCATAACTGAAAGACTGAAAAGGAGAATAAACCTGCCATCTAAACGCCTGAACATCCAAGTGTCAGGCATAAACAATACGCTGTCCGCGCAGGTAACAGAGTCGTGCTCTATTACAATAGCTCCCTCATCGACCCATTAGTTAGCATTGATACAATGGTCCTAGTCCTACCACAACTTACAGGGGACCTTCCGACTTGTCAGGTCAGTGCATTGACCCAGCAAGCGTTCCCTGACTTGATTCTAGCGGATAAGAGGTTCTTCGTTAACGAACCAGTCGACCTCATCCTAGGAGGCGACATATATGCAAAGATAATATTGAACGGTATAAGGAAGAACGTGATGAGCACGCTTCTCGCCCAAGAAACCGTCTTCGGGTGGATACTGACCGGTCGAGCAGAAACAGCACAGCCCACTAATAATAGGGTATCATTTTTTAACGAGATAAGCCTCGATAAATAGTTAACCGCTTTCTGGGAGTTGGAAGATGTGCCTAAGAAAAAGGCACTAAACGACGATAATGCCTATTGCGAGGCACTTTTCAAAGCAACAACGGAACGGGGCTCTGATGGCAAATACATCGTCTCCCTTCCCTTTAAACAAGAGTTTCCCAACGATATATGCTTAGGACCCTCATTAAAAGGCGTTTGTTCTCAATTTTACAGGAATGAGACCCGCCTGGTTAAGACACCGGACCTACAGAGAGAGTACAATAGAGTATTGTCGAAGTATGAGACGTTAGGACACATGTCTAAGGTTCCCACAATGATACCACCCCAGTCAACGGAGTGCTACTTCCTGCCGCATCATGCGGTTATCAAGGAAGAGAGTACAACTACCAAAGTCCGGGTGGTTTTTAACGCTTCCTGCCCTACTACTAATGGCACAAGTCTTAACGGCATTCTTCATACAGGCCCAGTACTTCAGGCCGACTTAACAATATTACTCCTTAGATGGAGATTTTTCAAATACGTTTTTAATAGCGACATCGAAAAGATGTATCATCAGATATGGGTCAAACCCAATCAAACGAGATTCCAAAGGATAGTTTTCCGGACCAGACCTGAGAACTCTATCAACGTCTACGAATTAAAGACGGTAACATTTGGAGTTAATTGCGCCCCTTACTTAGCAATTAGAACACTGCATCAGCTCGCGGACGACGTGGAAACTTCATTACCCGTCGCTGCCAATATTCTACGAACAAGCATGTACGTCGATGACGTCCTTTCAGGAGGGCATACCATCGACACAGCCATGAAAGCGCGCGATGAAATAACACATGCATTACAGTCTGCAGGCTTATCCCTTCGAAAATGGACGTCAAACTGCAGCAAAATACTACAGGGAATACCCAAACCTCATCGACTAAATGAGGACTTTCTGGAGTTCGAAGACTCCAGTACAGTGAAAACACTCGGAATCCGTTGGAACGCGCATTCCGACCAGTTTTATTTTACAGCTAAGCCCATTGAAAATAAGGATAGCATAACCAAACGGGCAATACTCTCAGCCATCGCTAAACTCTTCGATCCATTAGGATGGCTGGGCCCAGTCATCATAGTAGCCAAAATGATTATGCAAAACATTTGGCTAGAGGGGACTGACTGGGACGAGAGAGTATCTGATCAAACTTTAGATAGGTGGCCAAGCTTTATGCACGACTACAATGAAATTAATAACATTCGGATTCCACGATGGGTGTATTTCACGCCATCCAACGACGTGGAAATACACGGATTCTGCGATGCCTCCGAAAAAGCATACGCAGCCACAGTTTTTTTAAGAGTCAAAATGAAAGATCAGGTTTACGTTAACCTGCTAATGGCGAAAAAAAGAGTAGCCCCAGTGAAGACCATCTCCTTACCCCGATTGGAGCTGTGTGGAGCGGTTCTGTTGGCCGAGACTTTGGAATCCGTCATCGAAAATCTGAATTTAGGCACATTCAAAATTCACCTTTGGACGGACTCAACCATCGTCCTAGCATGGATCCGAAAACCACCGTGTTCGTGGTCAACGTTCGTGGCGCACAGAGTCACAAAAATTGTGGAAAAGGTAGGAAATCAAGCCTGGCGACACGTGGATTCCGCATCAAACCCAGCAGATCTGGCCAGCAGAGGACTATCAGCGCGGGACCTAGTCGACAACGTTCTGTGGTGGCAGGGACCTTCTTGGTTACAAGAAGACAAGAATAAATGGCCAGCCCAAGAAAAAGAGTATGGTACAAACATCGAGGCAAAGAGAGTACAAATTCACGCAACTACGCAAACAAACAATAAAGAGGACATTCTCGATAGATTTTCCGATTTTTCAAGAGCTTTGAGGGTCATATCAAATATTATGAGGTTCTCTCAAAGAACGAGTCCCAAAACAAAATCCACTTTTAAAGCGGAGTCACACCTCATTTCGCCCAACGAAATTAAGGCTACGACTCAACGTCTTATATCCATCTACCAACAGAAACATTATTCTGAAGAATTAGGGAATTTAAAATCCGGGAAACCTATTGGGACAAAAAGCGAAGTCCTGCCTCTCAACCCCTTCATCGATAGCTGTAACATCTTGCGGGTGGGCGGCCGTCTGTCTGCATCCCTTGATCTGCCTTATAACGAACGTCACCCAATTATCCTCCCTTACGCGTGTCATCTCACCCGTCTCCTGGTCCAGTTTATCCATAAGATCTCCCTTCATGGCGAACACCAAGTCATGTTGCGGCTCCTACGCACGCAATACTGGATCCCAAAAGTAAAAAATATGATCAAGTCAGTTATCCATAACTGCAAGATCTGTACCATCTTTCGTAAACGGGTTCAGACCCAACTCATGGGAGACCTACCTCCCGAACGCACCACCTTTACCCGGGCATTTACAAACACCGGAGTAGATTTCGCCGGACCCTTTGACATCAAGTCCCACAGCGGAGGAGGATGTCGCATGTCAAAGGGCTACGTTTGCCTGTTCGTATGCTTTACGACCAAGGCCATTCATCTAGAGGCCACCAGTGACCTTAGTACCGCCTCGTTCCTGGCAGCCTTCGACAGGTTTGTTGCTAGACGAGGATGTCCAAAAAACATCCACTCCGATAACGGAACGAACTTCGTCGGTGCATCTCGAGCTCTCCGATCAGAGTTCAAGTCCTTTCTAGATGACGCCCGCAACCAGACCCTTTCGAAATATTGTCATCAAACCCTCACCTGGCATTTCATACCTGCAGGCGCTCCTCATATGGGTGGACTTTGGGAAGCGGGGGTAAAAAGTTTTAAAAACCACTTTACGAAGATCGCTCCAGATCATAAATTCACCCTAGAAGAATTTAGCACCCTCCTCTGTTGAATCGAGTCTTGCCTTAACTCGCGACCCTTAACTCCCTCTTCCAACGAACCGTCAAACTTGGAGCCGCTTACCCCAGGACATTTCCTCGTTGGAGGGCATCTATTAGCACCACCAGAGATCGATGTCAGCGAGCATCGTGCCTCACTCGTCAACAGATGGGAGAAACTCAAGGCGTTACACCAAACGTTCTGCAAACGATGGAAAACCGAGTACCTCACCGAGCTGCAGAAACGCGTCAAGTGGAAACATCCTCAAGCAAACTTGAAACAAGAGGACCTGGTTGTCCTAAAGGAGGACAACTTACCTCCCAACGAATGGAGGCTAGGACGGATCGCGAACTTACATCGTGGACCTGATAATCGAGTTCGAGTCGTCGAACTAGACACCAATCGCGAAATTGGTCTTACTTCCACCCGTCAGTGAGGATGACGGAAGGGAGTAACTATTCCACTTCTTCATATCCCTAATTCCACTTCTCATTCCTTTGGATTAGGGAACATTCGTTAATCCCCACAATTGGCAAAGCTTCCAAACAACAAAGGTCTACTGCAGACGGATTAATCATAATAATACAACGCGCAAAGCTTCCAAACAACAAAGGTCTACTGCACACGGATTAATCATAATAATACAACGCGATTTTTAAATAGGTAACCCTCAGGGGTACAACAAAGAATACAATCCCATATCTCTCTAACCATTGAAATATAGCTTATCAGTTTTCAAATGAGTATCCAACATAAGATATAAGGAACCACATAAGAAATAGAATATTCAAATGCAAATCGAAATCAAAATATATCATCCCATAAAATTTGGAATGTACCCAGCCAGCATTTTTAAAAAAATTGTTGACCAAAAATATTCAAGTATCATTCTCCAGCTGATTAAAAGACTTAACTTAAAACCGATCAAGCTTAAGTACATTTTTAAACAAATATGATCGCAGTGTCTGGAGAAAAAAGTTGGCTAAATGTTATTATTCATAAATATTCATTTATGATCTCTAAATGGCATCAGCTTTGATTTAGTTTGTAATCATTTCATCATTGAATTTGCATAGTTAACGTTACCATTGGGAATACAATTTGTTCATTTTCTATCTACTTTTTAATACTTTTGAAAACACAGAAAAAAATCTACCACCCCAAGAATAAACCCAATAGCAAGCAAATGCACTCGTTAAACTTGGTAACGAGGCCAACAAAAACCCTACCGCAGACGGACGCACCGATCTGCCACAGAAGGTAACCATGTGCTACAGCAAATTAGCAGCACATCGTCCAAACATTATTTCACGGTTTTAGCCACACAACTACCATACATCTTTCCCCAACCACGCCAAAGACGACCGCAGACGGACCAGCCGATCTGCTGTCTTACCACAACAACCCACTAAACAAATAATTTCGACTTTTTTCCGAAGTCTTTTACGTTGCAGCTACAGAGTGCAATGAAATTCTTTGGGCAATATAAAATAGCTTTCATTTCATAACTTTTTCTTGTATCTGATGCATACAATGTTTGGTACACTTTTATTGAATGAAATGATTACGACTTATTTAAGTAGAGTCGAAATTATTTCAAGTCTGATACCCGACTACTTCGGAAGTCTTGGTTTGGTGGACACCCCTATTGCTGATTAACGTGTGTTAGTCAGCTATATGTAAATATGGAAAGCGGCAAATGATTCAAAGTAAGGTACCTTTACTATGAAAGAGAGAATGCAGGCTTAAGGAGCCGAGAAAGCGGCGCTTTAAACATAAAAGGTTATAGTTGTCAAGGCTAAAACTTGCCAAGGCAAACCTGACCGCCCCAGTATACGTCGACACGATACCATCTTCCAGAAGTACCCCCTGGTCAAACTTTACATACCCTATAATAAACTAAAGAAACACTCACCCACTTGGTTGTAGTGCAAACCTCCAACTATATACAACAACAACATCACCCTTATCGTCAGTAGTCAATCCTCGACCCTTTTAGTTGGTAAAAAAAACCATCCACATTGTAGGCAATTCCGGTATGGGTACGCGTGTCCATCGACACCAGCAAAGATCATTGCCATCTCCGCGATACAAGAGATCCTTGTCGCTCCTGCAAATTTTTAAAATTTATTAGTCAGGGACTTGGGAATGAAGGTGATGGTACTCACTCGAGTTGAATAAATTCCTTGTATGAGAAACCTATTGCCTGGTACAACAAGTTCACACAATGACATTTCACAAAACAATTGGAAATGGCGTGGTATTTCTCCCTGGGGAACATAATTAGGTAACTCTTGCAACTGAAAATCCACACACTTGCACTTAGCTGGCATTATTAAAAAAGGATCTAATGGGCATTGAGGACGTCCTGCTTGCTCAGAGGTGCATTTACAAGGAAGTGAAAACCCCTCATACCAAAATTGTCACAATTGCAAAATAGTAAAAACTGTGGAACTATTAAATGTAAATGACGCTGGAGTTCAGTTCCTCAGCCTGTAATGATGTTTCCATTTCCGACAAGTTGCAAAAATGCAACAGAACTTGGGCCATCTTTTACATGCGGAAATTTTATGGGGCATATAGAAAGCTGCCCCATAAAATGAAACCCCGGCGCATTAAAAATTGCTGCCCCCCCTGCGCCATGCCTTTGTGTGGCATAAATTTTAGCCATAACGCATTTTCGTTGGGGCATATGTTCAGCTGCCCATTGGTGGAGCATATGTTTGGCTGCTCATTGATGGGGCATATAGAAAGCTGCCCATAAAACCTGAAAAGACAAAAAGAAAAAGATTAATATACATGTCTAAATAGTTTGTGCAGGTATGTATCCATCGCTGGGTGCCGGCTACCACAGCGAGTGATACATACACATACAAACATATACATTTTACGATACACTTACCTTTTTCCATGTATACTTACCTGCAACTCTCCGACCACGTCCACAATCCTGGGGCTCCTTCCCACGTCCTTGCACCTCACCTGAAAATAAAAAGAAATAGAAAATTTATTAAAATACAATTAAAAAATAAAATTAACAAATTGTACAACTTACCGCGTGTAAATTTTCAATGACATTTATTCATTGAGAGCGCAGTCTTGCGCTGCCACACTACCAATTTTTTTTAGTACTAAATCGCGCTACCGGATGCACGGGTACTAAAACCTCCACTTAAGGCCCTATTACAGGAAAGGCGTCACTGCTTCGCGCGGTATGAAATGTAACCAATTAAAGTCAATACTAGCCTCAGTATAAATCTTTCGGTGTACCAACATAAATAAACACCGAGAACATAATTGAGGAAACAATAGGCTGTACAAAAAAAAAAAAAAATGCGTACCGTCAGCCACGGCTCCGGCAACCATCCGGATTTGGGATGGCGTAGTCCAGAGTCATTTTAATAAGCGCGGCCGAAGGCTGCCAGCTTAGCAAGGTATTTCGGACATAAATACCATGGAGTCTGCCCCATTTTTGGTATCGGATCCGGGTCATTTTCCGGGTTTTTAACCATAACTTCTCCTTATACAAAAAGATAAAATAAGCGCTTCCGGATTCGTGATCCTGAGGCCAAAATCCGTCTTTTGAGCTATCTCCCATAATTGTAGCTAACCTATTAGCAGTTGACCCATAAAGTATACAATACCAATAAAAAATTATATCGTGGCAAATATCGATTTCTGACAGGTTAGGTTAGGTTAGGTTCAAGTGGCTGCCGCAGAGGCACACTTAGGCCAGTTTTGAAAGGCCCGTTGTGATACCACCAACACAAGGAAAGTCAGTCCCGGGACCCAGCCATATGGAAAATCCCTGAGTTGTTGGGATTTTCCACATAGCAGAATCCCGGGACTGACACTCCTAAACCGACACCGTTACTCCTCCTCGAACCACTTAGATGACTTTATGAAGCCCATCAAGTCCTTTATGTCCAGTTCCGCGATCTGGCTTAGGCTATCCAGGAACGGAACTCCCAAAAAGCGCGTTCTCGCGCCGCTTAAAGCCGGACAGTTGCAGATGAGGTGATCCACTGTTTCCTCCTCCTCATCATCTTTGCAACTCCTGCAGCATCGTCGGTAGGGCACACCTAGCCTTTCTGCATGCCTACCAATGAGGCAGTGACCGGTTAATACCCCTATCAATATGCAGATTTCCCTCCTAGTTAGGGCATAAATGCGTCTAGACCTTTTAAGATCCCATTTTGGCCAGGTTTGTTTCGATATGCGACACCCTGGGGATTGCAGCCATCTTTCGTTGGCTTGACGGAGTGTGTGCTCCTTCAGCATTAGTTTGCATGTGGCAAACGGCATACCTAAGCGCTCTTTATCCTGAAGAACCTGCTTGGTCGTGCCCTGCCTGGCAAGCTCGTCTGCCTTACAGTTTCCCTCAATGTCCCTATGTCCCGGGACCCATATGAGGTTTACGCGGTTCTGTTGGGCCATCTCCTGAAGAGATCGACGACAGCTGAGCGTCAGTTCAGAGTTGAACGTGTATGAGCCAAGGGATTTGATGGCCGCTTGGCTATCGCTGAAAATAGCGATATCTTCTCCGATAACACGTTTGCTTAACCAGGCCGCGGCGTCCAGGATTGCCGAGACTTCCGCCTGGAAGACGCTACAATGATCAGGTAGTCTGAAGGAGAGCTCAAGGTCCAAATCCCTTGAATAAACGCCTCCTCCAACTCTGCCGTCCAACTTCGAGCCGTCGGTGTATATGGAAGTGCCACCATTTGTTTCGGGACACCAATCCGTCCTCTCCCAGTCTTCTCTGCTGGGAATGTTTATTTTGAAACAGCTATCCCCGACTGTAGTAGTCGCACAACGATCTGTGCTTAGAGGGAGAAAGCTGTAAGATTCCAGAATACTGGAGTGTCCAATAGTACCCGCAGCCCAACTGGAGGTTTCTCTTAGGCGCAGAGCTGATGCCGCCGCTGACCGAAACCCTTCCAGATCAAGTGGCAAAATGCCCAGAATGACCTGGAGGGCTTCGTTGGGCGTTGTCCTTAGCGCACCGCTTATACAGATCATATTGGATCTATGGACTTTCCGCAACAGATTCAGGTATGTTGCCTTGCTCAGCGCAGGCCACCATACGACGACTCCATAAAGCATGATTGGGCGAATGATGGCCGTGTAGATCCAACTGCATACTCTAGGGCTGATCCCCCATTTTTTGCCAATGGCTCTTTTGCAGGTGTAAAGAGCGATGCAAGCTTTCTTCTGGCGCTGAAGAACATTCTCCTTCCAATTCAATTTCCTGTCCAGAACTATGCCTAGAAACTTGGCCTTATCCGACAAGCCCAGGCGCGTGCCATCTAGTTCTGGTAGGCTTAGTGGCGGTATTTTGTACCGGTTGGTGAAGAGGACAAGTTCCACCTTCCCTGGGTTGATACTAAGTCCGCAGCGAGAGGACCACGTCGAAACTTCTCGCAGTGCTACTTGCATCAGGTCACACAGAGTTTGTGGGAACTTGCCTCTGAATGCAATAGCTAAATCGTCTGCGTATGCCACTATCTTCCCGCCCCCCCAGCTTGTGTCACGTAGCAACGAGTTGACTGTGAGGTTCCATAAAAGCGGGGAAAGAACACCACCCTGGGGTGTTCCCCTTGTGACATAGCGTGATAACTCAACCGTACCAAGTGAAGAAGCTATTTTCCTTCCCATTAAAAGTTGGTCAATTAAACCAGTTAGAGGTCTATCTACTCCCAGATTAGTTAGAGCGGAGTTGATAGCCTCCGGGCTTATATTGTTGAAAGCCCCCTCAATGTCTAGGAGGGCCACGAGACAGTAGTCCTTTTCACACAGCGATTTCTCAATGACAGACACTAGGCTGTGCAGAGCGGTTTCTGTTGATTTACCCTTGGTGTATGCATGCTGATAGCTAGAGATAAGGTTGCTATCAATAGTCGTTAAGAGGTAGTCGCTTAATATCCTCTCAAAGGTTTTTAGTACAAAGGACGAGAGACTGATCGGTCTGTAGTCTTTTGGCTCGTAGTGGGATGCCTTCCCAGCCTTAGGGATAAACACTACCGTGGCGCTTCTCCAGGAGCCCGGAATGTGGTTGAGAGCCAGGCAGGCTGTGAAGAGAAATACCAGCCATTTAGCTGATGTCTCCAACGTGTTTATAAGCTGCGCGGGGATAATCCCGTCCGGCCCGGCAGCCTTATACGGTTCAAAGCTCTTAACTGCCCACCTTACTCTTTCCTCAGTGATGGGTATATTTACTGCCAGGTTTGTTGCAGGTGCTAGTGGTGCATCATGCAGATTCCCCGGAGAATGTGTATTCAAGAGCAGCTCAAGGGTTTCCTCTTCCGTGCTGGTCCAGGATCCGTCAGGCTTTCGCAAATAGCTGATGGTTGTTTGACTTTTCGAGAGGACTCGTCTAAGTCTCGCTGTGTCGTCGACCTTTTCGACGCCAGTGCAGAAATTTCTCCACGAGGTTCTCTTCGCCTGTCTCAGAGCTTTTTTGTAGGCCCTTAGTTCGCGGACCGACTTTAATTATTGAAATGGCCGCTTCTTATTTGCAGCTATGCACACACATGCAAAAAATGCATTAGCTCAGAGGCGCAAGTGCTAAACTTTAACCATCCAGGCCAAAAACAAGTCATTTAGGACTATTGCAAAGGGCGCGCGGTCGATAAAGTTACGGCACATATTAAGTGTCCACGCTTCTATTTCCGGTTTCCCTTGGGTGGTAGGAAATTGTCAAATGACAAACAATACCAGATGGGAAAAATGGGGCCAGAATCCGAATGGTCCTACCAGATGGGGGTAAATATCCAAACCTACCCAAAATTCACTGAAGTGTAATAATACATTTACACCGCACCCAATTTGGTAAATGTAGGGTAATCGCACATTTACATCGCACCAAATTTGGTAAATTAAAAAAAAAAAGGGGACAAAATACCAATGTCGAATTAAATTAAGAAAATATCCACGTAAATTCAAAGCCCATAAGTCAAAACCCACGTTAGGGACACAAGCCACCCAACCATCCAAAAATTCACATAAAATAACGGGCTATTAATTTTTAGAATGACTCGTTACACCGCGACACGCGTCAAGACGGAGGGAAGGTCCCGTCCCTTCAGCATCCCGTGCCGCTTATGTGGCAATAACCATGGAATCCGATTTTGCCAAAAATACCGTGGGATGGCGGTTGAAGAGCGGTTACGGGTGGTACTTATCCATAAGTACTGCCCCAACTGCCTATCGCCATTCCACGGTCTAGAAACTTGTCCGAGCAAGGACTGATGCTACCGGTGTAGCGAGACACACCACACGACGCTGCACATGGACGACGCCACCACCCGTCCCTCTCCATATATCCGGGAAAACATCGAACAGCTAGAGGACGGCGAGAATTCCGATGACGCCTTGTCCATCGCCATCGCAGAAACAACGAAATCCTGGGCAGAACAGGTGGCCGAAGAAGAGGAAGAAGAACAGGCAGCCAGGGCCAATCCGACTCCACAGCTCAGCCGCTCGGAAACACGTTCTTTCCGACCGCTACTACGGCACGAGCTGTGGAGAAGCCACGAACCAGCCCCAGCAGAAAAAAGAGGAAAGGGTGGCTCGGAAACCCGTACTTTCCGACCACTTCCCGGGCCCGGTAAGGTGAACCCTGGTGGCTTGGAAACGCGTCCTTTCCGACCATCTCGCCGTCCCACCGATGTAAGACACACAGACATCTGCCCGCCACGTTTCGGTCTGGCAGAGCGGCAAATACGCCCACCGACGACATCATATTGCGGTCATTTGTCGCTATTGCCCCCACCGCTTTAGTATCGATTGAAGCCGGAGGCAGACTTCACATTGTGCGTGGCCTGATCGACCCGTGTTCGCCCACGTCGGTCATTGATAGCGAGCTCGCCATTGACCTCGACTTGGAGCGACTTGGGGGAACGCGGCCGATGAGGTGCACGCTGGTCCTACGAGGACAACATGGGGTAAACCGAAGGATCACTACCCAGGCGACGGTCGTCGCACGCCATCACCGGTTGACGCCATCGTCGAACATCGATGGCACAGTGGCAAGTCATTTTCAGTTCATGAAACTGGCGGACCCTGAATTTTTCCGCGCCTCGCCAGTACGCCTCGTGTTAGGCGCCGACGTCTACGCCAACATCATGTTGAACGCCACACCGCCATCTCAAATCAACGGATTACTAGCCCAGGCCACAATTTTCGGCCTAACAATATCTGGTTCGTACCAGCAATAAAATTTCCCAAATTATCCTCTACACACAATGGAGAAAATTCGAAACACTAATAGTAAGGTGCAATGAACTAGGCATAACCACGTCCATATTCTAATCTTTCCTTTTCATCCACAACAGGACCATTGAAGCAGCTAGCATGGAGAGCCTATGGGGCCATAGCCATTTCCATTCACCATTCATAGAGTCGTCGTGTTAGATTAAGCCTTAGATTGGAGCGGTTGCTGGTGACTCATACTTTTCTGTTAGCGTTGCTTGTCGCAAGGGGGCCGGCATGTTTAGACCACCGGTCTAAATATATCGGCCGCCCCTCGTAGCAAACCGTAGTATCTTCCGCGTTATTACCTTTTACTTTTTATCTTTATACCGATAACAGCTCTTACCCCTTCGAATCCTATAAATGTAGGCTTTCGGCGGCGGTACAGAGCTACTATTTATCTAAAGACTCGATCACTTCTTTTCCGAGCATACGGGAGTCATCAGCTGCCAAACCAAGGTAAATTATCACTTAAATTTCCATATCATAATTTATTGTGCACTGTGTAATTATTTCCATTCCATTACATGTCCTTATCACATACTAGTTACATTTAATAAAACTATTTGTACATATTCACTTTCGAATCCCATGGTTTATTTACTTATTCACTCGCCGCTCTTTTCATTTTCTTTGCATATTATTACGTGCGAGCATCCCGCCATTGCCATTGGCCGCACGTAACACTTATAATATGAAAGAAATATAAAAGAATAAGTTAAGGAGACGGATGAGAAAAATAAATTTAAAATATATGACTTTAGCGTTTTTTCGCTCTCCTGACATATTCTGATTGTACTTAGAATGTTATTCGCTTCGATGCTTCGAAGTCCTCTTCCTATCCTGCGCTGTCATCTAAATGTTTAGCAACATCGGAATATGTTACAATTTTTTCCAAACGATGGACTTTTCCTTGATATGCCATTTTTACTTTTACGAACGTGTTTTTCGCTTTGTTTATATTTTTGTATGATAACTACTATATACATGAAATATTCATGACTTTAGATGAGCTTTTAGGTAAAGAATAATACATTTTTATTTTTATACCTTTCATGAACATGAAATGGTATTATAACTTTGGTCCGATTTTTGTAAGTATGAGAAGAAGAAGAGATGGACCCATCAATAAGTATACCGAAATGATCAGGATGACGAGATGAGTTGATTTAGCCATGTCCGTCTGTCCGTCTGTCTGTCTGTCTGTCTGTTTGAACGCAAACTAGTCCCTCAGTTTTTGAGATATTTGGCTGAAATTTTGTATGCGGCCACCATTTTCTAATATAGGAATCATTTGTCGGAACCAGCAAGATCGGACCGATATTACATATAGCTCCCATATAACCGATTGTTCCGATAAACGGTTTTTGGGCTATAACTCCTGTAATTAAAGAGGTAGGAACGTGAAATTTTGTACAAGTTGCTTATTTCATATAAGAAATAGCGATGTTGAAAATCATCGAGATGGGATAAATATTTCACATATCCCCCATACAATCGATTGTTCCGATAAACGGATTTTGGTAGATAACTCCTGTAATTATATAGGTAGGAAAGTGAAATTTCTAAACAATTGCTCTTTTAGAATCTGGAATGTCGATGTTAAAAATCAATGAGATTGGACCAATATAACATATCGCCCCCATATAATCGATAGTTCCGATAATTTCGGTATGAGCTAAAGTTAAATTGAAACAGGCTGTACTGGAGATCGAACAGTGAAAATCGTGACGCTTATTCATGAAAGGTATTTAGCCTTCGGCACAGCCGAAGACATACGTTTCACGTATTGCCGGTTCTGCGAGAACGGTATTTGTACCTGTACAATACCCTTCGTACCGAAACGACCCGGGTTGTTTTTTTTTATAATGACTCGGCCAAGAGCAATACATTTCGAAGTGACCCTGTCTAACGCGTCACGATTCCCTCACCTATTGTCATCCCCGGAACAGCCCCTTGCAGCACGGCTGCTCCTTATTCTCTTGATCCGGGCTGGCATTGAGCCAAATCCTGGCCCAAGAGAATGGTTCTGCTGCGTTTGTCGGAAGAAAATATATACAAGACGATCACACTCAGTACAGTGTGCATCATGCAAAGGTTGGTTGCACAAATCTAGTTGCTCCGGACTAGATCCAAAAGCACATCGGCCCATTAGTTTCTATAAAAATTTTGTGGCGCCCTGCTGTTCACGTCGTAGGACGTCCCGAGGCAAGCGACGCTCATATGTTGCTTTATCGCCCTCTAATAATAATCAAGTCTCCACGACCTGCAATAATTATATTGCCCAGCAGAATATATGTGTTCCCGGCTGTAGCTTACTTCCTAGTGCATCAACAGCACAAGCACCCACTCATGGCTACTTTCTTCGTAGCACATCGGTTGATGCTTGTAGCACTACTGAGCTTCAGCCCCCGTCTCTAAACTCTTTAATAACTTCTTCCGGCACTAGCACGAATGAAAGTCAAGTCCATCAACTTCTGGTCCCTCACTCTTCGTGCACTGTATGTCGGCACAGGATATATGCGTCTGTGGCATCGGTCAAGTGCAACTCCTGCCTAGGCCTGTGTCACCTACGCATATGTTCTGGGCTCGCAAACAGAAATCTCTGGACTGATGTGTTTGTCGCGCCTTGCTGTCGAGTTGTGCAGCCCTCAACGCCGACGGAAGTACACTCATCTAATAGTGAACGAATTCCGCCGGCTTCAGGACTGCAACGGAGATCAATATCGCGACATAACCTACCACCATCTAGGCGAACACATCAGTCTCTAACTCCCAGAGTGGCCATTGCCTCTCCTTCGCAATTTAAATTGTTGCAATTTAACTGCAACGGCTTGACCGGCAAGATAGCGGAGATAACCACATTTATGCAGCTACATAAAATCAAAATTGCTGCAATCCAGGAGACAAAACTTGGCCCCCACTCGAATCTCCGAGCGACTGGAGGCTACCACGTACTCCGGCATGATCGTACAGACGGCGGAGGTGGTCTCGCGTTCCTTGTACACCATACGGTGCAGTATAGGGAATTTGATATCAACACTGACTCTAGCTTACGCCAGATTGAGATATTTCACAATATTGTGTTTAACGAGCACTTTTCTTGCTCTAGGTTGCTCTATCTTTTGTTTCATGAGTACGCTCAAAACAAAACTAGAGCAATCCAGACAGGGCTGTTAATTTAATGAATCAAAACAGTTATAATTCAGGAGTTATTAATTTTTTCAAATGTTTTTCGTTGAATTTAATTTGAAATTCCATGTAGATACGATTTGACATGTTGAATTCATATTTTCCATTCAAAGAATTAAAGAATGCGAGAAAGTAATTCAGTTTGAACTGAATCAATTCAATTTTTTAATTCAGTACTCTCGAAATTTAACTTTCAGAGGTGATATTTGCGTACTTTCAGTCTTTAACATTCCTGGAATTGATTTGAAGCTGTCAAAATAGTAATAAAACACGAGACTGCTATGTATCATTGTAAAATTTGGCACTAACTCTAAAATTTTATATGTGATGGATTATGTTTCAAGTCTGTTGATTTTAATGTAAATAGGCCAAAATTTTATTGGAACCATTCAGAAACTGAAATTCATATTTATATATTTGTTCAAAACTTATTTCGGCTATGATATTGTCTTCGGAAAATTGTTATGAAACTATAAGCCCGAAAATTTGGTTCCGTTTTCTTTAGGTACGGCAACTCTTACTCAATGTTTTCATAAATTTCATACATACATAAAATCTTGCTGTTTTTGCGGATTTCTCGAAGATTACGGCAAATTAGTCAAGAAGGTAAGTAGAAAATAATCGTCACATAAAAAAGGAACAATATCAAGTGCAGTTCCATGGTTTTATTACAGTGAAAGTGGAGAAAACGCGTTTGAAAATTGGATGCGGTAGATGTCAAAATGCAGCGCACAGTGTTCAACTTTAGATAAAAATGCAAACAAAATTCCATGTTTTATCTACACACCCGGAGTTGATGGACTCGTAAAGAATATAGCTTAAGGCCATGATATAAATACTATAGTTACAACCGTTCTCTCTTTTGATTTTATAATGACGTTTTTAAGCAATATAAAATGTGTCAGTATATATGTAAGTTAAATAGGAAAAAATATTAAAAAAATTTAATATATGAAAAATTTGAAAAAAAAAATAAAATTTTTTTCCAATTTACACTGCAAGTTCAGGTGGATGCCTGGACACTGTAAAATGGCAGGAAATTAGATGGTAGCTTGGTAGATGGCTCTTATAATCCTTATTTTTAACAATTCTAGCAATAGTTATAATCGCAAATTGAAGAAAAATAAAAAGAATTTATTTTGATTTGTAATTTATTTGATTCAAAAAACCAAACGGAAAAGTCGTGGCAAAAAATAAATGAGTATGAGAATTGCTTAAAAATGTCATTAGTGTCGTTAACGGTTTTACCTGTAGTACTTATATCATGCTTAAGGCTGCGAGGTTCTTGTTTAATGTATTTATTTTATCTTGTCATGATATAAACGTGGGAATAAATTTATTGAAACATTTGATTTAATTTAATTTTCACTTTTAATATTGTTTCCCTCTAGAACATTTTAAGACATAGAAAATATGATGACTGTGCGCTGACCTGCCATATTGAAAGTACCTGGTGCAAGTACCGAAACAGATCACACCAAAAATTCTTTGAATAGGTTTTTCAAAACGAGGCCACCTTCGGCAGTGTTCGGCAACGCTCCGGGGTTCTTCAGCCAAAATGAAAATGTCTTGCCAGATACCGTGTAAAGTTGGGCCAAAGAAATTGTAGGTCTCGCCAATGTGTACTAAAACTTAAACCAAAAATTGTAAGACAGGCTGGACCTTATCCTCTTAGAAGGTATTTGTATTATTATTATTATTATGATGAGTATTCCACGATGCATGGAATTTGATGGTGCTACGAATGATTTACAGAAGACAGCTATTAAGATTTACATAGGCTCACTATAGACTCATACAACTCAACACGAAGGTGAAATATGTACATACATTAATTTTTGATGTGATTAAATTACATATTTGGGGAGGTTTTATCAGTCCGGAAACATTATTTCTGTACATATCAAGTGCCATACTTTTCTTGCCTTTTTTTAATAACGAAACCTCAGATGTGTCAGTAATCCCATCTGACTGAAGTAAATGCGCAAATTCAACACATAGATGTTTCAAGTCAAACTATGAACGTAAGGTAACTTCTTTTTTTTCAGGAAAATTAAAACTCGAAATGTCGCACAGAGCCAAAAATGCCTAATAAAATTAATAAGATTGAAGAAACGACGGAAACGGAAAAAACTATACGCAAATCTATTTGGTTTAATGAGGAAATTCTTATTGATATTATTAAGTGCAATTTCTTCTTATTTCTTTTCGATTTCTTTTTATATGTGCTATTAATAAGAAAATCTTTTCAAGACTTCCTTAAAAATATGAAAAAAATTCTAAAGCGAGGACCATACATATATGTAAGTCATAAATTTTACTTAGCGACATATTTATTTTCTTTCAAAATATCCCACCGATTCTGAGATAAATGAGAAAAGAAAAAATTTGGATTTGTCGAAATTGCTACACTGTGAAGAGCGGCCATGTTTTTTTCGGTTTATAGACAAAACAAAGATTTGAAATATGAAAAGTTACAATTTTTTATAATTGACAAGAGCTCAATGCAGAACCATACCCAGCGGGAAATATATTTTAATTAACATGTCGTTGCATCTTTGCCACTGATCTTAAAAAAAAAAACAAGTAAGGAAAGCTGTTGTTGTTGTTGTAACGATGTGTAGTCCTGCCCAACGCGTATTTTTCCTTAACCTAATTGTCATCAATATCTTCTAACGGGAGTCCAAGGAAACTAGCAGTTTCAATAGGATTGGACCAAAGAGAGATGGGTGTTAGAAGAGTGGGCTCAAATGAGCCGCATGCCGGACATACATTCGGCACATCAGGGTTCAGTCTAGATATGTAGGAGTTTAACCTACTACAATATCCAGAGCGTAATTGAGCCAGAGTGACCCTTGTCTCTCGAGGAAGATGACGCTCCTCTTCAGAAATGCCAGGTGTTGCGGCATGTAAGACATTGTTTAGCGGACAGAGCGCAGAGTAATGGCCAACAGACGTTGTATGGATATGCCCCAAAGCCTGTTTGTGCACCTGTAGATCAAACGGCGTTGTTATATAGTGACGGATCTCATCAAAATGTTTACGTAGATGCGACCTTATGGTCCTAGGAGGCGGAATGAGTTCAAGCAGTTGTCTACCGGGATGCTGTGGTTTACAGCAGTTCAGTAGGTACTGCTTGTTTAGCATTTCATTATGCTCCCTAACTGGAAGCATTTCCACCTCATTATGTATATGAGATATAGGTGACATAAGGACGCACCCCGTAGCGGTTCTGAGCGCGGTGTTTTGACAGGCCTGAAGCTGATTCCAGTGAACGTCTGCAAGCCCCGGCGACCATATCGGCGACGCATAGTTCAGGATCGGCCGACCAATTGCCTTGTACGTTACCAACAACGTTTCTTTGTCTTTACCCAAAGTACTGCCGGCTAGTGACTTGAGGATTTTGTTGCGGCTCTGTAATTTTGAGACAATTGCGGCTGAATGGGCAGCGAAAGTGTGCATGGTGTCAAAAGTCACTCCTAAAATTTTTGGGTGAGCGACAGTAGGTATTTTATGATCACCTACATAGATTTCTAATTCCATGCCAACCTGCGCCGTCCACGTCGTGAATAAGGTCGCCGAAGACTTTGTTGGCGACAATGTCAAGGTTCGGGCAGTGAAGAACTCGACTAGAGAGGGGAAATAACCATTTATTTTGGAGCACAGCTCATCAACGGAAGTACCAGTTGCCAATATCGTGCAATCGTCTGCGTAAGAAACAATCGTAACTTCTTCTGGTGGAGGAGGAAGCTTCGAAATATAGAAGTTAAACAATAACGGGGAGAGGACACCACCCTGTGGTACCCCTTGTTTTATCTTCCTGGCTTTAGATTTTTTGTTTCTAAATACAACAGACGACCGACGACCACTGAGATAATTGGCGGTCCAACGCTTTAGACAGGGGGGGAGTGACGAGTCTTCCAAATCAGCTACAAGTTGCCCATGATTTACTGTGTCAAAAGCTTGACTCAAATCAAGTGCAACTAGAACCGTCCTGTCATTAGGCCTATTTTGATTAAGACCGTCAGTTATCTGAGTGTTTATGACATTTAGAGCAGATGTTGTGCTCCTACCTTTCCTGAAGCCATGTTGGTGCTCGGCTAACATCAAGTGTGATGTGTAGAGCGGGAGTAGGACCGCCTCAAGTGTCTTTACTACTGGCGAGAGGAGTGATATCGGGCGATATGACTCCCCAACGTTAGCTGGCTTGCCAGGCTTTAGTAGTGGGATCACAGTTGCCTGCTTCCATTTGTCGGGTATGACAGCTGTGATCAGAGACAAATTGAAGACGGCCGTTAAATATTTGACTCCCGCTAGGCCGATGTGTTTTAGATGCACCATGGCTATGCCATCAGGGCCGATGGCTTTGGAGTTTTTGGCCTTCCGGATGGCCTCTTGAACCTCTGTAGCGGTGATGGGAACGGGGGCATAGTTTTTGTGTTTATGCGCACGCCTGAAGATTCCACGTCTAGCCCTGTCTTGCGCAGGGTGTGGGACATATTGTCGACAAAAAGCCTGTGCACATTTCCTGGGGTCATTTATTGTCTTGTCACCAAAGGTAATGTCGACATTTTTTGGTGGACCCGAAGGATTCGACAAGGACTTGACGGTGGACCATAATTTCCCAACACCGGTAGAGAGGTTACAAGACCTGAGGTGCTCCTCCCATTTGGATTGTTTGTGTTCGTTAACCAGCCTTCTGAGTTCCACGTTGAGATCACCGATCTGTGGGTCAGATGGATCGATGTTGCGTATGAGGTCACGTTCGTTGGCCAAGGCTGCGGCCTCAGCTGGGAAGTTAGGCCTAATATCTTTTATCCTACCAGCTGGTATGAAACGGGCTGTAGCCTTTTTAATGACCTCACGTATGTTGCGCTCGCCAACGTGTACGTCAGTGGGAATGGGAAGATCACCAAAGGAGCTCTCCGTGAATTCCAAAAAGCCGACCCAATTGGCCTTTTTGAAATTCACGTAAGTACGTTTCTCCGACGTGATAAAATCCGTGGCACGATCGACAGACAGGATGATAGGCAGGTGGTCGGATGACAGGGCCACCATAGGTTGCCAGTTGATGCTGTTAATTAACCCCGGGCTAACAATAGTTAGGTCCGGGGAGCTACTGCAGTTAACAGCCATCCTAGTTGAGGAGTCTCCGTTCACAGTACAGAAAGAGGAGTTATCAATTTGCTCGGCTAATTCCCGTCCTCTGCCGTCCACCGAAAGGTGTGAATGCCACATATCATGATGGGCATTAAAATCGCCCATGATGATACGGTTATCGCCACAAAGAAACGCCCTAAGGTCAGGACGATAACTTCTGGGGCAGCAGGTGACGGGAGGAATGTATATATTGATTAGCTCGAGATCAACGCCACCAGCTTGTATAACTATACCTTGACACTCTAAAGGTAAGTCACTTTGGTCAGTGTTGATATCAAATTCCCTATACTGCACCGTATGGTGTACAACCTAGAGCAAGAAAAGTGCTCGTTAAACACAATATTGTGAAATATCTCAATCTGGCGTAAGCTAGAGCAGCCCAATAAACAAACCTATAAAGTTACATTTATTGGCAGGTATCTATGTATGTATGTATATTAGACTGGGCCAAAAATACCAGATTTCGTTTTTTTTTTTAAATTTATATTCATTTTCTTTTTAAGAAAGGTGAAAAAATTACTGTAATTTTTCAGATTTTTATATTAAAGTCTAGAGGTCTATCATCGCTAGTTTAGATTTTACAGACTTAACCTCCAATTTGGTATAAAAACGACAAATCATTGTTGAAAAAACACCTGAGCATATTTTTGTAGGAAAAAGCTACAAAAGCTACCTAGACTGAAATTTTATCAGAATTCTCGATTTTGGGAAAATTTGCGAAACATGAAAAAATCAACATCGAATAAAGCTAAATACATATTCTTAAGGGAAATTGGATGCTGAATCCGAATTCGATATCAGAATTTAACAACGGGCCCGAGGTTCGGCCATAACCGTGTAAAAAGGTCCAATATTATTTTGTGAAGGTTAGTGATTTAATTTAAAAATCTGAAAAAAGTACAGTAATTTTTTTCACCTTTTTAAAAAAGAAAATCAATATAATTTTTGAAAAAAAAAACGAAATTTTAAATTTTTGGCCCAGTCTAATGTATAATTATCTTTTTTAAATGCTTTCTTTACGCTACTCCTGACTGGCGCTATAAAATAATTTTGTAAATAGTTGTGCTAGAAAATATTAAAAAGAAAAAAATTAAAAACCACCCACATTTTCTTCTGGCTGCGCCCCTGGCTCTAGACGTTGACCGTTTAACGGACCAGTTTTGAAAAATTTATAATTATTGCTGTCGGAATGCACACGATTCCGATCAACACTCCACATTGGCCATTTAATGGACCAGTTTTGGAAACATTGTTATTTCGAGGTTGGAAGGGACGTGTTTCCAATCCCCATTTTTTTCATCTAAAGTTTTTGTTTTGTTTTGTGGGTTGGAAAGAACGTGTTTCCAATCCTCCTCAGTAACTTACTATAGAGGTTGGAATTCTTAAAAGTATCGATACTGACTTTTACTACTACTACTACTATTACTACTTAATACCCGAAATGTACTCAGTGTCTAAGTAGTAATTACTACTTAGTAATACGAAGTACTCAATACCGAAAATTTACTATATACAAATTCCACGAGTTTTATATGGTGACGAATAATTCTTAATTTTGTATAAAGGGGTTAAAGGAATAAAAATACGAAATAATAATAAAAACATATTTTTATTAAAAACGTTGGACGTAACGAGGTGGTATTAAGTTATATAGGTAAATACAATAAAGGTAACAAAAACAAGTAAGGAAAGCTGTCTTCGGCTGTGCAGAAGGCTGTATACATACCTTTCATGAATAAGCGTCACGATTTTCACTGTTCGATCCCCAGTACAGCCTGTTTCAATTTAACTATATTTACTATACACATTACACATCTTTGTTATAATTTAAAAAAACTTACAAAATAATAGGATCCGAGTTATCGGAACAATCGATTGTATGGAGGCTATATATTATACGTGTTCAATTGTACTGACTTACACTATACACATTACATATGTAGAAAGTACTAAATGTGCAATATTTTACGATCCTAACTTTTTAAATGCGGAAGTATTGGCCAAAAAACCTTATATCGGAACAACCGGTTGTATGGGGCTATATGTTATATTTACCCGATCTTCTTGATTTTCCTCTACACACTACATAAATTGAAAGTACTCAAGTTGCAAAATTTTATGTTCCTAACTTTTTAATTGCAGAAGTTTTGGTCAAAAAACCTTATATCTGAACAATCGGTTATATGGGGGCTATATGTTACATTTGCCCGATCTTGTTGATTTTCACTATATACACTACATAAAGAGAAAGTACTCGAGTTGCAAAATTTTACGTTCCTAACTTTTTAATTGCAGAAGTTTTGGCCAAAAAACCTTATATCTGAACAATCGGTTGTATGGGGGCTATATGTTACATTTGACCGATCTTGTTGATTTTCACTATATACACTACATATATAGAAGGTACTCGAGTTGCAAAATTTTACGTTCCTAACTTTTTAATTGCAGAAGTTTTGGTCAAAAAACCTTATATTTGAACAATCGGTTGTATGGGGGCTATATGTTACATTTGCCCGATCTTGTTGATTTTCACTATATACACTACATAAATAGAAAGTACTCGAGTTGCTAAATTTTACGTTCCTAACTTTTTAATTGTAGAAGTTTTGGCCAAAAAACCTTATATCTGAACAATCGGTTGTATGGGGCTATATGTTACATTTGACCGATCTTGTTGATTTTCACTATATACACTACATATATAGAAAGTACTCGAGTTGCAAAATTTTACGTTCCTAACTTTTTAATTGCAGAAGTTTTGGCCAAAAAAACTTATATCTACTTTACTGTCAGTTGTTTCAACGTACTCGCATTTCTGTATTTGTTTTGTGTGTGGGAAAACCACAAGGCATTGTCGCTAGTGAGTAGAACAATAGCATGTGTGTATGTAGGTAGGTATGAATGTGTGTATCCGAAAAATCTCGCGTAAACAATTTTTGAACATGTGCATATGAAAGCATGCAGATGATGATAATTTAAGGTAGTGTGCTTGCACAAAACTGCATCCCGAAATTTTTTCTTGCTATTGCGAGTACATTTTTCAAATTTTCTACTACAACCCTATGCGAATATGCCAAAATATGCATTCAATGCACGTTCTTAAATGCCTTCGTGAATTATTCACGCCACATATGCATACATACATATATGAAGATGAACGGCAAGAAGTACGTGCATATATAGATTCGAGAAGGCATTTATGAATGATGCACGAATGCATTCATGAACGTGAATGGTGTGGATTTTTTATACGTTCTTATTCACGAACGAGAATGCAATTTTTTTTTTTAATGTTCATGTTCGTGAATGTGAGTGAATGTTTCCGAACCCTGGTTTTTAGGTACAGCCTAATGAAATTACAACAACCACATGAAAACTTGCTACTTTGATTGCAAATATCTCTTCAGATATGCAAAATATAGAAAAAGTGCTTCTGGGTTCGTGATCCTGAGGCCAAACCCCGTCTTTTGAGCCCCCCTCCCATAATTTTAGCTAATTTATTAGTAGTTGACAGCTAAAGTAGACAATTACTATATACATATATTATTGATTCAAATTAAAAAAAATTTGTTTTTTTTTTCGGTCTTACCCCTTGAAACTTTAGGTATTGATGAGAATATAAGCGTTGCAAAAAATTAGCGCTCTACCTTAACCCTCAGGGGTGGTTATTTTTTCCGCCCTTTCCCATACATTTTGTATGGGAAAAAATGCCATTTTTTTTTCAAAGTGAATTTCTTTTTAATTTTTGAAACTTTTTTCAAAATATTTTTACATACTCTTAAAGTTGAAGCTTGGTAAGCCATGTGCGATTATCTTAACTATTGAAATAGTTACAGCCATTTAAAATTTACTAGATTTTATACGTGTTACTGTGTATGTGTGTGCAGTAGTACAAAACTCAGTCACATTTCACACTTTATGTTATACACAATAGAATATTTGGTTTTACGACAACTTTATTAAGCGTTCAAGGATTTGTGACACGCCAGGGGACTGATGTTACGAGGGTTTATTCCACAATTTTACAAACCAGCTTATAGAAAATATAATTGAAATTGAGGGGATATATAAATAGGATTCTAAATTTTCATTAATTATATTTAAAAAAAATTAGCAAAATCGGTAAGACCAATCGTGAGAAAATCATCAAAGAGTGAGGAATTTCGAAAAGTGTTGATAGCTATAATTTTCAAAATAATTCGAATTTGGAAAAACTGGCCCAAAAGTATTTTTTTTTTATTGTTGTGAACTATACAAAAAAAGTTTCAGAAAGATAGTACAACTGCGAAAAAAAGTGGCTTACTTCACAAAATTCAAATATGCTAAGATGGTCAAGATGGTGTTGACTGGAGGGGATCGTGGTATCGCTAGACCCGTACCCCCATCCTTAAATTTCGGAGACGCCCCTGAAAATATACCGCCTATACCTCAGTTTTTTCCTTTCCATCGGTGCATGTTTAATTCAAATCGGTCAAACAGTTCGCTCTCAGGAGGTTCCTAAAGTTTTCATGTGGCGTATTTATATATAGATAGATATAAAATAATATATACCCGCCTATGCGTATGAGCGACACTTTTGTTCAAACCAAAGGCATATGCTAAGATGGTCAAGTGCGCAAATACCGACGGTGGTGGTGACTGGAGGGGGTGGTGGAATCGCTAGACCCG
This sequence comes from Campiglossa producta, assembly GCA_964058755.1. Lineage (NCBI taxonomy): Eukaryota > Metazoa > Arthropoda > Insecta > Diptera > Tephritidae > Campiglossa > Campiglossa producta. The sequence continues at coordinate 32,711,262 of CAXKVI010000006.1, read as the reverse complement.
TACCCCCATCCTTAAATTTCGGAAACGCCCCTGAAAATATACCGCCTATACCTCAGTTTTTTCAATTTCCTTTCCATCGGTGCATGTTTAATTCAAATCGGTCAAACAGTTCGCTCACAGGAGGTTCCTAAAGTTTTCATGTGGCGTATTTATATATAGATAGATATAAAATAATATATACCCGCCTATGCGTATGAGCGACACTTTTGTTCAAACCAAAGGCATGTGCTAAGATGGTCAAGTGCGCAAATACCGACGGTGGTGGTGACTGGATCGCTAGCCCCGTACCCCCATCCTTAAATTTCGGGGACCGCCTATACCTCAGTTTTTCAATTTCCTTTGTTAATTTATTAATTAACTGACAAAAAAAATATTTCAAAACAGTTGATCTAATCAAATTTAATCAATACTAATCGATCAATTAGCTTTGATTATTTTTTTTGATTAGTTGCGATTAGATATGCTAATTGTCGCTAATCGCCATTACACTTTTGATTAGGTCTAACCTAATCAATTAGTAATCAAAACATAAAGAATCAAAAAATCGAGTGATTAGATTACTTGATTTTTCTAATCGTAATGATTTCTAATTATAATCGAAGTTCCCCAGCTATGGTCTAAAGGTACCACTTAAGAATGGGCTTCTATAACACTTGCAGCAAGATCCGGCATTTAAAAGAAGCCAAAGTTAGAAAAACCCGCCTAAACATGTGAAAGTGTAGTAAGAATTAAAGAAATTCCCGAGGTTTGAGGTGTCTGGTTGAAATTTTTGTCATGGGACGAAGTCTGAAAATGCCTGATACTTCTTGAGGGTAGTGTTCTAAAAAAAATGGAAAAATATTGGTTATTTAAAAAAGCCAAGGTGGCCCAAATGCGTGAAATTGTTAAAAAATATTTAATTTCCATAGGAAAGTCCGCGAGTTGAGGGTGTCTGGCTGGAGTCCTGTCACTGGTACGGGTCTAACAACACTTGATACTGACGCGGGGTGATAATCTACGTCAAATATGTGAAAATCATCCGTTATAAAATAACTGAAGTTAGGGTCATTTTTTGGCGACTTTGACCCCTGATTCCTAGACCCTTGTCATAGGTATAGCGTTGGTTTCATCCATTATAAAATAAGTGAGGCTTTTAGGCACTGGGATCTCGCTCTATACCATTCAGACCAAAGCTACTATTTGACGTCGGCAAGCATAAGTACACTGAACCATAAAAGTTCATGTATCCAATGAAAAAGTACATGGATTTTAAGAATTATTCATAAAAACCTATCCAAATAACTTTTTCAAAGAAATTTAAGAATATTTCTTAAAATATAGGTACTTTTTCTTAAAATATTAAAATAAACCTCAGAAAGTATCAATTCATTCAGAAATTGTAAGATAATTTTCTTAGAATCTACGAATTTTTTTCTTTTATTCTAAGAAATATCAGCATGAACTTTTATTAAACTTTGTTCTTTAAAAAAATGTACGTTTTTGGTTCATGGTACACGATAGCCTAATGGTAGACAGTATAGTGTATTATACTTTATATTTATTTACTTGGTATACAAATTTAATAATTGTAGTAGGTTTTAAAATGAAAATTTTGATTATTCAAAATATTGTATTCAGGTAAAAATATATTTTTTAAATAAATGTTGCTTTTAAAATATAATAACAAAATATTATTTAATGGACTTCATAGTCCATATTGGCGATCCTACGGACCTACATATCTGCAATCAATACCACGAATTTGAATTTTGAAGGTTCATTAACTACTATACATAATTGGAATATGCACTCAAAGGTGATTCGATATTTTATCCATTGACAATCATCAAGATTTGCATATATACATTATCCAAAAATCAAATCAACTAACAATGATATTCGCATCACCAAATTTTTAATTTCAGAAGTGAGAAAATTTCAATTACTTGTATTATAAAGCGACAATGTTTATAATGCTTTTCTAAATAAGTTTTGTTTGTAATGGATAACACCTCCTTTTTTAAAATTCTTATTTTCCGAATACTACATTTTTCCCTTTTCAAAATCGAACGTGAAATATGAGGAGGGGGAGTAAATGTAGTGTATTATACGAAAATGTGTTTTTAGTGTATTATACTTTGTATTTATTTACTTGGTATACAAATTTAATTGTAGTAGGTTTTAAAATGAAAATTTTGATTATTCAAAATGTTGTATTCAGTTAAAAATAAATTTTTTAAATAAATGTTGCTTTTAAAATATAATAACAAAATATATTATTTAATGGACTTCATAGTCCATAGACAGCTCCGTTCAGTAGTTAATAATTGTTATGTATTTCGACCCGCGGTGACGGCAATATGGCAATGTGGTGAGGTGACGTGAGTAACTGTGGTGTAAGTAGTTTTTTTTTATATTTTTTGTTACTTTGACTCCTTATCGGTGCTAAAATAACTTTTTTTTTAGTTTATATATACAGTGCTGTTTTGACACCAAAATTTTTTTGCGTGTACGAAAGTGGCGCTTTCTTAGGCTGTAAAAACTAAAGCTTTGTAAAATTTCGAGCCCTATAGAAAATTTTTAATTCTTGTATTCAGAATTAGAATCTGCTAGTTTTTCATGCAATAAATGAGGTACCAAGTTGACGGCTATCAAATTGTTATATAATCTGCTGTACCCTAAATGCATGTGGTTTTTAAAACGTTCAAAGGCAACGTGCTTGTTCTAAAAACTATCCAATTCGAGTGAAATTTGGAACATGTTATTTTTACACTATTTTATATCATATTCCCGGCGTACATTTTTTTCTTAACGTGTATATATGTACCTCAAGTAATCATTGCGTTTTTCTGGGCAAATACACAAAACTAGCTGAAATGCATTTGTTTTGATTCTGCGCATTCTAATTTTTGTGTTATAAATTATTTTGAAGGGGCATAGGGCATGTTGAAAGAATATAAAAACCAGAATACAAAAAAATTGACATAAAACTTTGCAGTTCACCTAGCAACTAGTTTTAGTTTTTTTGCCCGTCACTACAGACGACTTCATGAAGAAGCTTAATTATTCAAAGTGATACAAAATAATAAACAAAAAAATATAAATATTTATGTACATATCGTTACACTAATATAGAAACGCCCTAACTCATTTTTGGTTTTAAATCAAGTTGCTGATGGATATTTATTAATAACTTCCTAATAAAGCTATACTAAAATCTTAGTACTATACTATATAGTGGTTAAATATTACAGGCATAGATATTTGTGTTTACGAACGAGCCATCGTTGTTATGGTTTACTTTACACTCAGTTTTTTCGAGCTAAGAAAATATGAGTTATGGCGGTTTTATACCTTTCATGAAGATGAAATGGTATTATAACTTTGGTCCGATGTTTGTAAGTATGAGAAGAAGAAGAGATGGACCCAGCAATAAGTATACCGAAGTTATCAGGATGACGAGATCAGGGTTGGGCACTTTTGCACTACCACTAATTTTTTAGTGATAATTTTTTCAGTGATAGTTAAAATCAAAAACCACTATCACTAAAAATTTGGTGATAGTGATTTTTGGTTTTATTTATTATTTTTTTCGGACCAGGTTTTCGGTAAAATTTTGTTAAATTGAGTAAAAGGAAGTCTTTCTGAATCTTTATGCCAAGTTTCGTTGGAAAACTCGCAATGGTAGGGTATTATTATAAAGTCGGCCCCCATTATTACTAAAAATTTAGTGATAGTGATTTTTGATTTTAACTAGTTATCACTGAAGAAATTATCACTAAAAAATTAGTGGTAGTGCAAAAATGCCCAACCCTGGACGAGATGAGTTGACTTAGCCATGTCCGTCTGTCTGTTTGAACGCAAACTAGTTCCTCAGTTTTTGCGATATTTGGCTGAAATTTGGTATGAGGTCACCATTTTCTAATATAGAAATCATTTTTCGGAACCAGCAAGATCGGACCGATATTACATATAGCTCCTATACAATCGATTGTTCCGATAAACGGATTTTGGGCTATAACTCATGTAATTAAACATGTAGAAACGTGAAATTGTGTATGTATTGCTATTTTCATATGTGCAATATCCATTTTGAAAATCATTGAGATGGCATAATATTTCACATAGCCCCCATACAATCGTTTGTAGGAACGTTTGGGAACTATTGCTCTTTTAGGATGTGGAATGTCGATGTAAAAATCAATGAGATTGGACCAGTATAACACATCGCTCCCATATAATCGATAGTTCCGATAATTTCAGTATGAGCTAAAGTTAAACTCATACAGGCTGTAGTGAAAATCGTGACGCTTATTAATGAAAGGTATATAGCCCACTTCTTCTTGATATATGGTATTGAAATTTTCACCACAGTTCAGGTCGCGATGACAACGCAATATTATGAAAAAAAAAATTGGATAGGTGGCGCGTGGGTCGTTATATTTTAAAAAATCGAATTTATAGTCTGATTTGGATGAAATTCGGAACATTTATTACTATGGAAATAAATATTTTCCAAAAAAAAAATCCGCTAGGTGGAGCTGAGATCGAGGTAATAAAAACTAAAAATCCTAATTATGGACCGATGTGGATGCTACTTAGCGTGTGAATAATGAATTAATTTCCAAATGTCGCGCGTCACTCGCTATAATTAAGAAATGCGAAGGTCTGTTTTCGGTGTCGTTTAATTCGTTTTTCAACGAACTTCCTGTTGAGGTACGATCTTGAAATTTTCATCATCGTTTAGTTTTTTACTCTGAGGTAATATAACAAAAAATTATTCCAATCACGGCTGCCGTTTTGGCCAAAAATATACCATTTTTGGTACGAAATTTTTCTTCGGGTACGTTGGTACGTAACTTCCAAATGTTGTACGTTTTTGCCATTTTAACTTCAACGCAACACCAAAATCACTGCTACATATATCAAACTACATTTGAATGACTACAAGAAAATTATTTAGTCATGATGTTGTGTCTCTTTCACTCTCCTTCTTTACTGGCAGTAGAAGTGAAGTGGTACCACTTGGGAAAGGCCAGCGAAATAGCGACCCCTAAGGGTTGGCAAATTTTCTTATATTTGAATCACCATATGTACATATATTAAAACCCGTTTATGTGTTAAATTATTGCAGCAGATGAACTGCTTAAAATTGTTTTAATAAATATTATATTGCTTGGCTGGCAAATTATTTTGGTACTCAAAATTTTAGGCAAACGGCAACCTGACAATGCATTATACGAAAAAAATCCAAAATATTGCTTTATTTGCAAAAATCCCATCTATCTTAAGTTTAGTCGTTATTGCTGTCTGCATATCAATCCACAGTCTACACAATAGAATGTCTACAGTCTACACAATAGAATGTGTTTGAAAAAATTGCCTACATCCAGCTCTACTTGTTACTGCAGTGGGTAGTATTATGTACCCTGATAAAACTGTATACTTACTTTTTTGATGCTACGTATAGTTTTCAAGATAGGGGCCAATAACCCCATTTACTAGGTAAAGGCATGTATTGTCAAATAACTTTGTTTCTGTTTATTCGATCAACACTTCTATCAGTATACAAGTTGTTAATGTATGTTAATAAATGACAGAGTAACTCTATAAAAAAGTGAAAAATTAAAATTTTTGTAAAATTTTTTCATTTTTAATCACGGTTTTATCGAATATTTTGTTAACCAGTGTATATCTAAATTTATTTTGAAACAATCTCCTGCTAATTCTCTTTTCAACGACATACAACTATTTTCTATCCGCTAAGGCGTTCCTAGTATGTTCCAATTTAATCAATTTTTACTGGAAAGACATTTACAGCCAAAACAAAGTTTATTAAAATCTTAGGTTCATAAAAACTTTCGTCTAATTGATTTTTGTGAATGAGGTGTAGCAGGACAATAACGTTGCATCCCCTGGCAGTACTCAGCCATCATATACTGATCCCATTGGCCTTGGTACCTCTCTTCCAAAGTTTTTAGGTCCTGATGCATATGTTCCCCTTGTTCTCGGGTATATGAGGACAAGACGAAGTATTTGCTGTCATCAAAGAAAGAATCGGCGCACCTGCGCCTTGGCAGCCACGTCACTGTTGATAGTTACAAATTTGAAACTGTGAGGGACTTCGTCTATTTGGGAACCAGCATTAACACCGAAAATAATATCAGTCTAGAAATCCAACGGAGAATCACTCTTGCGAACAAGTGCTACTTTGGACTGAGTAGGCAATTGAGAAGTAAAGTCCTCTCTCGAAGAACAAAGATCGCGCTCTATAAGTCTCTCATCATACCTGTCCTGATGTATGGCTCAGATTCATGGACAGTGTCAAGAGAAGATGAGGTGGCCCTTGGAGTATTTGAGAGAAAAGTTCTCCGGAAGATTTATGGTCCTTCCCGTGATGCCGACGGCGAGTATCGAAGGAGATTTAACGATGAGCTGTACGAGCTTTACGCAGATCTGACCATAGTCCAGCGAATTAAAGCCCAAAGGCTCCGCTGGCTGGGTCACGTCATGCGAATGGACAAAGAAGCTCCAGCCCAGAAGGTTTTCCAATCGTCACCCGAATTCGGCAGCAGAGGAAGGGGGAGGCCTCGACTGAGATGGAAACAACAGGTGGAGGATGACTTGAACTCCCTTGGGGTTTCCAATTGGCGTCAGTTATCGCTAAAAAGGAATGACTGACGTGCTTTGATAGGCGACGGCCAAAATCGCTTAGGCGGTTAAGCGCCAATAAATGATGATGATGAAAAGTTAAAAATTGTATCATATATATTAAATAATAAAAAATGTTAGATTTAAAATGTCAGGTCAGACTTAAAAGTATTGCTTTGTTTTAAGGCAGCAAACGAACATTCGATACTAATATATTTGCACAAATCATTATAGTACGAGCACCAGACACGCAAAGGATCACTTTTGACAAAAGGGGTAAATAGAAGGGTACGTAGTGTCTGGACACCCTGGCAGGAACTGCAAAGTTAAGTCGGCGTAGCAGCTCACAGGAGTCAACTTCGCCGAGAATCAGCTTATGAAGAAACATAACCCCAAGCAATATCCTGCGATTTTCCAAAGTTGGCAAATCAATAAGAAGGCAAATTAGAGGCCCGTAGAGCAAATAATACACACGAGCAGTACTAGGGTGATTCAAAAAAAAATGCCGACTTGGTCTTACCCCCTAAAAAGTTAGGTATTGATGAGAAAATAAGCCTTGAAAAAAATTAGCGCTCTAACTTAACCCTTAGGGGTGGCAATTTTTTTCGCCCTTTCCCATACATTTTGTATGGGGAAAAATGGCATTTTTTCAAAGTGAATTTTCTTTTAATTTTTGAAACTTAAAGATGAAGCTTTGAAGCTTCCAAAATGGTATGCCATGTGCGATCATCAATACCTATAGTTGCAGGGGGTAAGACCGAAAAAAGAACCAAATTTTTTTTATTTGAATCACCCTAAGCAGTTTAACACTAGAGCATTAATTGCGCATAAACGTTGAAATAAATCCAAATCAACCTGAAGTAGATTCAAGCGGGTTATGTCCGAACGAAGGCAAGAACGAATAACAAATTTTTACATCATCTGCATACATTAGAACTCGGGAATGAATCAAACTCTGGCAAATCATTTATAAAAAGAGTGAAAAGCAGTGGGCCCAAATGACTTCCTTGAGGCACAACAGAGGTAACATTAATTGATTTAGATATCATCTTTTGTACAGCACCTTTTGAGTTCTATTGGAAAGATAACTTGAGAGCCATATAACCAAATTCGACGGAAACCCGAAAAAGTCGAGCTTCCGAATCAGAAGTTCGTGATTTACTGACTCAAAAGCCTTACTAAGATCCGTATAGATCACATCTATTTGTTTGGTAGCAAAAAAACAATCCCGAACTAAAGAAGTAAACTCAAGTAGGTTTGTGGTGGTTGATCTACTTCTCACAAAACCATGCTGAAAAGGTGATAATATGGAAATGCACGTATGTTGAAGTTGACTTGTAATAATTTGCTCAAAGGTTTTAGGAATAGCTGGAAGCTTAGCAATTCCTCCAATAGTTATCAATGTTAGCTCTACTACCTTTTTTGTGCAGAGGTATAATAAATGACTGTTTCCAGATTGACGGGAATGACGCCGATTGCAAAGATAAATTGGATAACTTTAGGATCGGTTCTGTCAAATTCACGCACAGAACTTAAGCACACAACCAGGAATGGAGAAAAAATCGGTTTCAGAGCTAAAAGACTCTGGAGTACAGTGGCACTGTCGATGACAGGATTAATAATACAGTTAGAAATAGTTATTTTATACGGGTAACTACCGACCTGAGCACTGGTCGAATAGGTCGATTTGAAAAAGTCGGCAAATAAATCAGCAATTTCTTGGTCATGGCTAGCATTCTTATCTCCCAAAGACAAAGAAGATGGAAATCCCGAAGATTTTAACAAAGCCATACAATTTTTTAAGAATATTAAAAAATTCAATTTTGCATCTAGTTAAATACGACTTGTAGCAATGTTGAAGTTGGAACGTGCAACTAAATCTTTGGAAAAATCAACAGAAGAACCAGATCTTTTAAAACGTTTATAGAGCTTAGATTTAATGTTATTAAGGTTGGTAAGTTGTCTTGTGAACCAAGGCGGCTTACTACTTTTAGCCTTAATAAAATGAACAGTAACGCAAAGATTAATGAAGCCATTGAGGTAACTGTAAAAAATATATGTGTCAGTCTCAACATCGTTACATGCGTAAGGATCAGACCAATCATGGGTAGCTATCATATGGTTGAGCAAGTCAAAGTTCGCCTTATTAAAACATCTCGAACTAGAACGAGAGCTTGCTTCCACAAATTAATTGTAGGCAGCTAAATATCCAGTGCAATCTCAAGTGTGGGGTGCAAGGGATCTTCAGGAAGGGATAAGGCAGAGATTCGACTGAGACCGATACCCACTGAATTATCAACAAAAGCTAAGTCCAACAACTTATTTTTAGAGTTCTGGAACCGATATTTTAAATGATGAATATGTTAATACAACTTAAAATAGTAAGCTTAGCCAGAATATAATTAACAATATCAGGCCCTGTTAAAGTTGGATGCAATGGAGAAACAAAAATTGTCCGGCGAGGCGGCACGGCAGTCACCACTCTGGGATCGATCGGACTCAGAGCAATAATACCCGAATTTACAGCAACATCAACATTGTTAGCAGGATCAGCGTCAGTGTTATTACCATTCACACCATTATGGTCATTAACAGCAATAGAGCTAACAGGCATATTTATGCTTTCATGGTGATTAGCAGCACTAATATTAATATCACTCTGGTGATTATGATCCGTGTTAAAATTGATTTGGTATCAAGCACAGCCGATGCGGCGACCGAACCAGTGGAAGTGTTAGCGCCGGCATTAACCGGGCTTATACCACTGTGTACGTCAGCAGAGCTACCAGCAGCATTGGTATCGTTGCGGTCATTACCAGCAGAGACAGGGCCAGAGCTCTTGGCAATACCAACGTCAGCTGAGTTGGGTTTATCAGCTTTTATTTTTCTTACTTTTTTATTTTTATTAGCTCTGTTATTTGCCTTTGATTTTTTACTAACACCAATGACTTCCGAAGAAAAAGAGACTATTGCACCCGCAACTCCATCATCATAGAGCTTATGCAAATTTTTAAGCTCAGAGCGCACAAGCCGAGAGATCGACAGCGATGGTAACTACGGGTCAATTAGCTCTGGATAATAAGGGAGCAATCCCTAAATCAAGTGCCGGTAAAAACACAGTGAAGCCAACAACGGCTGATGCTAAACCTCCATTAAGGGCCTGTACCGAAACCAATTCCTTAACGTCTGTGGCAGTGGTCTCACGACCTGGCCCCAGAAATCCAAATAAGGGAACGAGCGCAATGGCAACTACGAGTCGAAATTCCTCCCAAAAGACATCTCCCAGTCGCTCTGAGAACTTGGACACAAGAGATAGCTGAAGCTCTGTTACCGTACTTCCAAAGCAATTAAGCGCCAAAGAAGGTTAACGGAAAACCCTTCAAACGCCAGAGATCGGACGTGGACTTCAAACCTCATCCGAAGCGGCAGCAGAACACCCCCATCGTGGGTAAACTTAGCTTTGCTGAAGTGACCAAGGACAGGATCCTCATAGGCGTCATTTATCGAGGTAACGAAAGCTGGGCCATCCCTGGGGACCAGTGGCGGTACGTCCGGAAAGCGATCAGTAATGCCCTTCTTGACATTATGGATGAGTCTACGGCTGCCACGCCGATGAGTTCTTATGCGGGATGGCACCAGGGATGAATGTTGTTGTTGTTGTTGTTAACAATGCATTGCCCTGTCTAGAGTGTATGATCATTCCGAAGATCAACATCAAAACCAAGACGAATTAGACAGGGGGTGCCACAGGGTGGTGTCCTATCCCCGACACTGTTTAATTTCTATCTATCGAAGATGCCCCCACCACCAGAGGGTGTCTCCGTCGTTTCTTATGCTGACGACTGTACAATAATGGCGACGGGGAAGGGCCCCTATACTGATGAACTCTGTAATAAAATCAACGGTTACCTCTGCGACCTTTCCAGGTTTTTCACAGAGCGAGATCTGACTAAATCAACGGCGACGCTTTTTACGACGTGGACGCACCAGGTGAGAAATGAATTAGACATTTTCGTTGACGGCACTAAGCTACCAACTGTCAGCCACCCAAAGTTATTAGGGATGACATTGGATAATACTTTCTCATTTGCTGGTCATGTGTCTGCAATGGTCTCAAAGGTACGTGGTCGCAACAAGATCCTCAAGTCACTTGCCGGCAGTACTTGGGGAAAAGACAAAGAAACGTTGCTGACTACATATAAGGCCATTGGCCGACCAGTCTTTGACTATGCTGCACCCATATGGTCGCCTAATGTACATAACACCAACTGGACGAAGTTACAAGTCTGCCAAAATACTGCCATCAGAACTGCTACGGGATGTCTCCTCATGTCTTCCGAGTCTCACCTCCATCAGGAGGCAAAACTGCTTAATGTAAAAGAGCATGCGGAAATGCTGAGCAAGCAATTCCTTCTGAACTGCCACAAGCCAGCACATCCAAACCGTCATCTTTTGGACATAGATCCGCCCCCGAGAGACATAAGGAAACATCTCCGTAAACATTATGATGAGATCCGGCATCATATTACCTTGCCGTTTGATCTGCAGAATCATAAGCGGGCTCTAACCGACATCCACACCGAGTCGGTAGATACTTTTGTCGGATCTCTACCTGTGAACCCCGTTCTGAACAGTCCTCCACCGGATATTGCTGAAGAAGAACGCACCTTACCAAGGGAGACAAGAGTTACCCTGGCACAGCTTAGGTCTGGATATAGTGTAAGGTTAAACTCCTACTTGTCCAGACTTAATGACACAATCTCAAACACATGCCCTGCATGTGGTAGGACCCCCCATGATACTCTACATCTCTTCAATTGTTCATTTGAACCTACTCTTCTAACCCCTCTGTCCCTCTGGACAAACCCTGTTGAAACTGCACGTTTCCTTGGACCAGGGATGAATCAAGGTATTCGCTTGCGAGGATGCAAAAACTGTTGCACTGTACAAGGCAGCAGCTGTAAGTCTGGGTGAGATCTACCAAGGGGCAAGAATCGAGGTTGTCGAGTGGAAGGACATCCCGGCTCGGCCAAAGGCAAGAGCATGGATTCCTGCCATCCCTGCTGAACCTGAGAAAATTCTCAGGATGCTGCGGATCATGAACCCGTCTCTCCCGATGCAGGACTGGAGTGTCAATCTGGTTGAGGATGCGGTAGGGCCTGATAGGCAAGTGGCCTTCACCTTGAATAAGGAGGCACTCGGGCCCCTTAAACGGTGCAGTGGACGAGTGCACTACGGCACGGGTCAGATCGTGATCCACGTATACCGCGGCGATGCACAGAGCGCTGCTATTTCGGCTGCACCGGAGGACTCGGACATCACAGTGCCGGAAGAGGAGTCAGAGATGTCCGACTCGGAAAGTATGGTATCAAATAGCAAAGGAGCAGTGAACAGCTCGGTGATGGGAGAGAGCCTGCTGGACGGGGAAGATCTCAACGTCACGGTGATAGCAGCTAGTCCTGAGCGCACCAATGCTGATACAGCCACAGTAAGAATAGCTTCCGCCACGCCAAATCGTTGTCTGAACAAATCGTCGTTGAAAGATAAGCCTCCAGACGCGGTGGTACTCGACGATATGGTGGCAGGGAAGTATGAGCGCTCTCATGTTGGTGGTGATTCAGATAAACCTGCACAAATCTAAAGCAGCCGCGGCTCTTTCTAAAGGCGACGTAGATGTGGTCCTCATCCAAGAATCATGGGTCAATAGCTCAAGAATTTTCGGTGTGGGGTTTAGGAGTTTTAAGATAGGGGGCAGGGTTAAAGCCTGTATTTTGGTTACATCTGAGCTGAACGCCTTTCTCTTGCCCAACTATACCAATGGTGGCGTTACTGCTGCCAGTTTAACAGTCGACAGTACCAGTCTGACGATGGCGTTGGTCTATATGCCCTACGATGCCGAAGAACCTCCCCTACAGAGGTAGGTAAAAGACCTGGTGACAAATCTTTCAATGGGTCATCTTATTATCGGAACTGACGCTAATACTCATCACGTCCCTGCAGCGAAATACCAAACTAGTCAGAAAAATACTAGTATACAACTATAATTTTCTGGCAGAACGACTAGATTTTTCTGGATGAACTCATACTAGTCAGGAAATATCCATTCCATACTAGTATACATCTAGATTTTTCTGAATGAAATTATACCAGTTAAAAAATTCAAAATTCATTCGTTTCGTTTTCTCTTATAATTCATAGATGCTTTTTCGTGATAGGGTAAATACAAATAGTCGCTGCTTTCTTAAGAATAAACATGAAAATAAAGTCAAATGATAAAATAAAGGGTAAGCCAGGAAAATTCTGGTTGAAATCATACTAGTCTAGGTTCGATGCTTTTTAGACTAGTATGGGAATAGTATATTTCATACCCGACTAGTTGGGCCCGGTGCACCAACTAGTTGTAAACTAGTTTTCAACTAGTTTCTTTCGCTGCAATGGTCCAGTGGGGAAGCTCCGATATCAATGATAGAGGGAGAGTCGTTTTTTGACTACTTATTAACAACTAACCTGGTAGTTTGCAAGTTAGATCTCACTACTTGCAGCGAAGGAGCTTATGAGTGGGTCCGTGAATAGCGTATTCTTGATGAACATTCATTCTCCGACCACCGGTACATAGAAGTAGTTCTAAACTTTTCTGTTGAGCAGCCGGTTATGAAACGCAACCCACTGTATGAAAAGGATTACTGTCTCGTGGCCTTCTTAAGAAGTCTGGGCATAAGCAGGTCTCTTGTTGGACTTATTGATCAACTACTAAGGGGTAGAAGAACGCTCTCATCACTGGAAATGGCATATGCAGACGATTTGGCTATAGTATATAGGGGAAAATTCCCACAAACACCGTGCGACTTGATGCAAGTAGCATTGCGAGTTGTTTCCTCATGGTGCTCGCACCGCGGACTGAGCATCAACCCTGGAAAAGTAGAACTGGTCCTTTTCACCAACCGCTATAGATACCACCGTTAATACCACCAAAACTGGATGGCGTGCGCCTGAACTTGCCTGCACTTGCCTATGGATGCACACACGGAGATTATCTCCAATAAATCTTCTTTTATCAGATCCAAATTTTACCCTTAATTTCCTAGTGTTTCTTGCTGTTGTTGTCTATTTATCTACAGAGTGTTGCCAGTGCAAATTGTTAAAAACTGATCAAATCTTCTTAATTCTTGGGAGTTTATAATGAAGATTATGCTCAAGTTAACTCCCAAAAGCGGAATTAATTCGGAATCATGCTCTATGGAGTTGTGGTATGGTGGCCTGCACTGAGCAAGGCATCAAACCTTAATCTGTTAGGTAAAGTACACAGATCCTGCATGACCTGTATAAGCGGTGCGCTAAGAACAACGCCCAACGAAGCACTCCAGGCCATTCTTGGCATTTTGCTGTCTGGAAGGGCAACGGGTAGTAGCAGCATCGGCTCTGCGGCTAAGGGAAACGTCCGGCTGGGGAGCAAGCACTACTGGACACGCCAGTATTTTGGGATCCTACAGCTTTCTTCCGCTGTGCACAGATCGTTGTGCGACCACAACAGTCGGAGATAGCGATTTTAAAATAAACATTCCCAGCAGGTAATAACGGGAGAGGACGGATTGGAGTCCCGCCAATCATGGCGGCACTTCCATTTATTCAAATGGCTCGAAGTTAGACGGCAGAGTTGGACTACCTGATCACTGCAGTGTCTTCCAGGTTGAAGTTTCAGCAATCATGGACGCCGCGGCTTGGATAGACCAACACAGTATCGATCTCTACAAGAGATGCCCCAACAGAACCGTGTGAACATCACATGGGTCCCGGGACATAGGGACATTGAGGGAAATTGTAGGGCAGACAAACTTGCGAGGCAGGGCACGACCAAGCAAGTTCTTCGGGATAAAGAGCGCTTAGGTATGCCGTTTGCCACATGCAAGCTAATGCTGAAAGAGTACACACTCCGCCAAGCCAACGAAGGATGGCTGCAATCTCCAGGTTACCGCATATTCAAAGGAACCTGGCCGAAATGGGATCATAAAAGATCATGCCCTAAGGAGAAGAGAAATCTCCATATAAGTAAGCGTATTAACTGGGCATTGCCTTATTGGTAGGCACGCAGAAAGGCTAAGCGTGCCCTACAGACTTTGGGAGCGCTCTTCCTGGCTAGCCTACACCAGGTCACGGAGCTGGTGTCGGTGTAGGAGCGTTAGTACGGGATTCTGCTATGTGGAGAATCACGATAATACAGGGATTTTCCATTTCGCATTGTCCCGGAACTGACTTTCCTAGTGTTGTTGGTATCACAACGGTCCTTTTAATACTGGCCTAGGTGTGCCTGTGCGGCAGCCACTTGAACCTAACCTAACCTAAAAACATTTTAAATTAAAAATATTTTTTTATTCTATTTTTTTAAATATATATATAAATAAATAGATATGCCAATATGGGTATCAAATGAAAGTTATTTTCGACCGTATTCCAAATAAGATAATTTCAAGCAATATCGTATATCTCGGGAACTGCTTGACTGATTTGGATAAAATTTGGCATATAGAGAATTTGATTCACTCTAATTATATACATGGGTGTTGCCACTTAGGGCGGTTTACAGGGTTGCCAACTATCCCAATTTTTTTTTTTTAATATAGAGTTATAAATGCTAATATGGGTATCAACTGAAAGGTATTTTCGGCCGTATTCCAAATACTAGTATCGCTTATGATCGAAAATTCGACCAATAAAATCTTTAGGGGGTCGTGGGGTCGCTAGCGCCGTGCCCCATCCTGAAAATATACCGCCTATACCTCGGTTTTTTAAATTTCCTTTCCATCGGTGCATATCTTATTTAAATTTATGGCTCTAGAATTAGCCGTTTCTGAGAAATTTGATAGTTGGCAAAATGTTCCCAAAATACTCCATAGTGTGGCACTTGCAAAGCAAAAGAGTTTTTGCTGAGAAGCTTCTCATGGCAGAAATACACCCGAAGAGTTTACCAAACTACTGCCGAGGGGCGACTTCGTTTAGAAAAATTATTTTTCTAAATAATTTTGATGTTGGTTTTTACCGGGCATTGATATTACACGACTTGGTGTAGTAGGGCGAGCATTTAACCGCTACACCACGGTGGCCGCCGTAGAGTAATATCAACAGCCGATACAAAAGAAAATTTGTCACTCTCCCAGGTAGAGGTATACCTAGCGTGATTTACTTATTTTTTTATGAAAAATAATAATATACATATCGTCGGCTTAAGTCGCAAAGGTGCTAAGTGCCATTTTTCAAATTTTACAGGAGAGACAAAAAACAATATAAAAACATAAATGTAAGTTAGGAGTTTCGGTTTTTTACGTCATGTTACTTAATTTTAGAGTATAATAAGTGAAAGCCCATAAAAAAATAAAAATTTATAATTCTGTGGTCATAAGCAATAACAGCCTAAGTCGACTTAAGAAATTAGACCAGTTGAAATTTTTGCTGGTGATTTTGAATAGCAACATCGAGACATTTTTCAAGACTTTCATTGGTCTTTTTTTACTTTCTTTCCAAAAATTAAATTAATCCAATACGTTTGCCTTAGTTATAAAACAGTTTTGTTACAAAAATTCGCCAGCAAAAATTTGAACTGGTCTAATTTCTTAAGTCGACTTATGCTGTTATTGCTTATGACCACAGAATTTAGGCCGTCTTATATGCACTTTTGGGGCTTAGCACCTTTTCGGCAACTTTTTTTTAAATTTTTCATTGGACTTAGCTACTTTTCCAAAATCAAAAAACCTGTGAGTGACCTAAAGCAATTTTCTGAGTATGAGGGTTCTTAGAGGTTCTTCCGCAGAATTTTTACCTAGTCTTAGAATTTTTATATTAAGCTTAGTTATACCACAGTCCGCGCTTCAAGCTCAAATTACCTATTTTTTGGAGCTCTGTTACTCTGCAATTAGAAGCAATATTTGGATCAAAGTACATTATTCTGAAAGCCTAGATGCAGACAAGCACGAGCAGATTTTATTGCACAACTTTTGACGAAAATCGCTTTTGCGAAAGTCGACAAGTAAATGTGATTTAGGTCTTTGGAAGGCTGAGTATGATAGCCCAAACATTTGTCTTTACTATCCAAGGTCAAAAATGTATGTGTCAGTTACTAAGGAGAAGGGAGGTCAGCACAGGTAGATAATCCCATTTAACATTTTTTTCATTTCCACTAAAACCACAATGTCCAGTATATGAAATGAAATTTGATTCCATACATATTCATAGTCGAAATAAAGTAGGTACTTATGCCGATTTTTATGACAGATAGGGCGTTGGAAATTGTGTCAAAAAAGCCGACGCTAACTTTAGTAGCTACTTTATTTCGAATATGAATATGCCCCATATATTTTTACTTTAAATTTTCAAATTCGCTTGGAGTTAGCACTTTTTCCTTTCATTGATGGACTTAGCACCTTTTCTAATCAATCCAAACAACGCACTTAAAAGCAGAATAGTGATGCAATTCATGATGTAAGTGACGTATATTAACTATTTCTAGCAATTTGCATCAAAACCTGAAAAAATCCAAAAGGTGGACTTAGCACCTTTGCGACTTAAGCCGACGATATATAAAATGTATTTTTGAAAAATTTAATTGAGTTTGTTTATTGGCGCAGGGTTGCGCGAGTGGAGTAATTGTATGTTTTTGGTTAGTGAAGACCGTGCAGCTAAATTGATTTAACAGACAAATTTAAGAGTTATAGATGGATTTATCAAGAATAAGTTAACGGATGGGATCTATACTGACTTCAGTAAGGCATTTGACTATGTTAATCATGAGCTTCTTATTCATAAACTAGACCTGATGGGTTTTCCATTTCGTCTTTTAACACGGCTGGCAAGGTATCTTTCAAACAAGGCTCTACAAGTTCTGTTTAAATACAAACTTTCAACGTCGATAGAGGTATCCTCCGGGGTGCCTCTGGGCAGCCATTTAGGCCCATTGCTTTTTTCTCTGTTTACAAACGACTTACCTCAGATTATCTTACATTCCAGAACCCTTATGTTTGCGGACGACGTAAAGCTCTGCTATTCATATTGTCCTCCTTGAGTATCCTTCAGGCTGATTTGGAATTTTTTCAATTATGGTGCTCAAGAAATTTACTTGATTTAAATTTCGCTAAATGTAAACAAATGACATTGCACCGTGTGAAGCTAGTTTTAAAACCTTATATGCTAAATAGTACCCCTTTGGAGGGTATCTCTACTGTAAACGATCTATAGGGTTCTTTTTGATCCTAAATTGAGTTTTCAGCTGTATTATTACTGAATGTAACTTTGATACTTTACGTAATGCAATACTTGATTATTTAGCCTAAAACATATTAACACCGCTCTCGAAAATATGCACACACATTTTATCGAGTAATGAAGGATTGGAAACGAATGCTTTGCAACTTTAGTCTGGCATAAAATAATAATAATAAATATTTCGATTTGATACAGGTCCTGCCACTTTAGCGCTGATTCCAATGTAATACGTTCTTTGGTCTTCTACTTACTGAGTTGATTGGAATCGATTGCATTCCAACAACGTTAGTAATCTTTGGATTGGCATCACGTCCTGCCATTTTCGGCGCTGATCCGAATCGAATGCATTCCGACAGTACACTGATCGGAATCTCTATGCATTCCGACAGCGCAACAAGGCAATTCCGTGATTACCCCTTTAGTTTAGTCCTAATTTTGTTAATTAATTTGTTATTCATATAAATATGTATGTATGTATAGAATTAAGATTATATTATAATGTACAACAGATTCTGTAAATCTATATGTATTTATTTAACTTTTCTGCTTGTATATATCTTTTATGTCGACCGCTTTTTGTCTGTGTCGATTTTAAATAAATAAATAATAATAAAAACGAGAAATTTAAAAACACGCCGTTGTTTGAAGCTAAAATACTAGAAAACGGCAGGCCTGAGAAAATTTCAGTCTAGGCAGCTTTTGTTGGGAATTCAATTTCCTACAAAAGTATGGTTTGTCTTTTTATTTTTCAAAAATACCAAAAATGAGGTAGAGTCTGAAAATTTACAGTAATTTACAGTAATTTTTTCCACTTTTCTGAAAAATAAAGTAAATATAATTTTTCAAAAAAACACCATTTTTAATTTTCGCCAGCCTAACTTATATAATAATATAAAAGCGATATCAATGAAAATTATGGAGCTAAATTGAAGTGGTTTGTGAACGAATTATAATAGAAATTTATATACGCTAATATAATGGCAACAATTAAATTAACACTAGCCACGGTTTGTATATGAATATAGAATAAGAAAGGCTCATATTGAGCCGTTTGCCCAAAAAATACTTACACTGAACCAAAACCTCTCCAAAAGAACTTTTTCATAGAAATTTAAGAATATTTCTTAGAATATAAGTACATGTTCTAAAAATATGTAAACAAATCCTCAGAAAGCATGAATTCATTCATCAATTGAGGATTTGCGTGCAAAAAGGGCACTAAGTGAGATGTGCCCTTTTTGCGTAAAACGGCTAATTGGAAAGAAGGATCTATGTTTTATGTCTCCTCCAAATATGGCTTTGATATCTTTTGAACTGGCTGAGTAACTTAGAAAAATGTTGAGATATGTATACGGTGACCATAAATTTTTTTGGAAAAAACAGAACTCTTTTTATTTAAGGCTTGGTATTGCCTTCACGTAAAAATTTCGCTACCCGGCTATAAACTATTTGCAGAACGAAAAAAAGTGATATTTGTTGAAAAATATATTTTTAAAATATCAATATTTTAACAATTTGATCGCAAGGGGTGACAAAAATTGCAATATCTTTGGAATGGTATAAATGGACAAACAATTTGTTTTATTATTAAAGGTGACTGTTTTACGCGTTATTTTACATATTTTGAAATTTTTTTGAGCGTGTAGAACGAAAAAAAATTATTTGTTAAAAAAAAAAGTATACTTGTTTAAGCAATAAGATCGCATAAAATTACTTATAATATACTAAAAAGAATTATCTGTAAGTAAAAAAAATTCATTGATTTATCTGCAGTAGTTTATGAGAAAATAATTTTTCAATATTATCATGATCAGAAAATTATCAAAAGTTGAAGCTCCAATAACATTAACAAAGACACGAATTTTGACGAAATATGTTTAGCACGAGGTTTGAGTCTGGCCCACTATCCAATGAAACGATAGTTTTCAAAATCGTCGATAAAGTGATTTTACCTGTGCACACTTCACATGGCTTTACCCTTTAAGATTTTCATAAAGTTTTGAAATTATTGACCAAACTAACTTTACAGAGCTACTCATTACATTTGTTAAAAAAAAAGGTTGCCGGCACGAAAAAGCAGAAAAAAAACAGAACATTTCTGTTATTTTCCTAAGAAAAAAAAATACGCAGAACAAGCTCCTTAAAAACAGAACTGTTCTGCCAAAAACAGAACGGATGGTCACCGTAGATATGTATGAGTACTTTTCTTTTTCTTCAATATTATTTTTTGTTGCTCATGCGGCCGTACAGTGTTTTTCTTATACACTCTGAAATAGATTTAATTGCAATTTTTACCAGCTTCAACTTCAGCAAAACTATTTTAATTAATTATTTATAAAGAAATAAATCAAGATGTATGCAAAAATTATTGAACTAAAATGTATGCAAAAATCGCAAAAATTCGAGGAATTTTCATCAAAATTTTTAAGTTTTTCTGAGAATTTTTGATATCTTTGGAGTATACAGCTTTGTAGCGGAATTAATTTTAGTCCAATAAGGTGTTAATTTTCAGCGCGTGAAAGTTGGTAATGTACTGATTTGAAAATTTTTGAAAATTATCCCGCTACTCTTATTGGCGCTAGTGATAAAAAAATAGATTTTAACGAAATTCGGTGTTCTTGTTGCTTTTTACCCTGAGGTAAAAGTATGAATGTGGTAAAGGACTAAAAACAACTCTTTTTTATTTTACTGTAATAAAAATTACCTTTGCTACAAAACCTTCAAATTGATTTCAATCTAAGTAATACGTTTCCTTATGTAATCATTCGAGTCTTTTTATAATTTATTACGAGTTTTTTCAGGATCGTACCAAGATTTCATAGTTTTTTTCCTAAATAGCGTATTTTTGAATACCTGATAGCTTTGTTCGTGTTGTGCTAGTGGAGATTGTTTAATTTTAATTGAGGAATTGAAATAATGATTTCGGAAAACGACTCGCAAACCGATTTCGAAAGGTCCGAAAGTTCTTACGATTTGTCAGAAATATCAAGTGCAAATGAGCTGGAGCCAGATCCAAGAAGAAATGTAGGAAGAAAACGAAAAGTACTAAAAAAGTATTGGGAAAGGAACCTTAAAAAAAGTGCGAGAGTCAACGGTAAATGGTACTGCACTTACAAAGGTAAGTCTATCATATATCTTAAAATTTTGAATATATTAATTCACTAAAGGCTTGAATGGTTGCAGGCTCGATAGTCAAAGAGAAAATATTCGTACTGGTAACAAGATGCTGTCATCATAATTGTCATGAAGTGTTGTGCGAAGATATACAGAAAGGAGTTTTTCATAAGTTCTGGGAATTAGAAAGTAAGAATCAGCAATATTATCCAAGCAAACGAGTAGTAATGCCAAAAATAGCCGCCAGGACAAATTGGATTTATTCCATATGTGTAAATGATATGGAATTGAAAATTTGCAAAAAACTATTCGAACAACTTTTTCAAGTATCCAAGAAACGTATTCGGATAATCCAGGAAAAGTTTCTTAAAGAAGGAAGTATTTATATAACAGATAAAATGGGTAAACACGACAATAGGCCAAATAAAATAAACCCCGTAGTGTGGGATATAGCTAAGGAGTTTTTAGCTCAAATCCCCAACAAGGAGTCACACCACAATAGAGAAAAATCCAAAAGAAAATATTTTGAGGATTCTTCTTTAAATTTTAAAATTATATTCAAGCAATTTTACACCTTCTTCCTAACAAAAAAAAAGTTAAACATGAAATATAGTACTTTTCACAAGTGGTTTAGAGAAAATTCGGAATATTCCTTTAAAAACCCCAGATCAGATATTTGTGATTTTTGTGAAAAAAATAAAATACTACTTAAAATTAATCCGGACGATCCATGTAAAGTGCAGCAGCACTTACATGAACAAAAAGTAGCTGCATATAAAGAGATGAAAAAGAAAATTATCGACGACTGCAACAAAAATAGTTCAACTTTGGTACTTGAGTTTGACTACGCCCAAAATTTGCAGCTTCCTAAGACTTCTATGGCTTTATGTTTTCAACGTGCATTGTCACAATGATGGAGTAAGTGCGTTCTACTGCTTTACGGAAAACGAAGCAAAAAAGAACTCAAATAGTGTTATATCATTTTTAAATCATTTCCTGAATGCTAGCATTCAACGCTATCCTAATATTACCAATATTATACTCTTTTCTGACGCAGCACCAGGTCAAAATAAAAACTTTAACATGATTCATTTTTGTTCGTGGTTTGCAAAAAGAAATAATATTCACATAAAACACATTTTTCCAGTGCGTGGCCATTCATATTGTGTCTGTGACCGAAATTTTGGTATTTATGGAAAATGCTTAAAAAAATTAGAAGTTGTTAAAACTCCTAAGCAATATTTCGAAATTTTGCGCGAATGCCGAAAAAATCCATCACCTTTTTTAGTTATAGAAGCAGCAATATACATCAAAAGTTTGGACCAAGAGCTGAACAAGTTTTTTAACAAAACGGATAATAGCTTTAAATTAAGAACATATTGCATCCTAAATTATACCTCTTCAGGAATAATATTAGCTGGTGAAAACTACAATGAGCTCTATTGTTCCTTTCGTCTTTGGAAATCAAAAATAGAAGAAAATTTAGAACTTTATTTGATGGCCGTACCTTCTGCAAAAATTAATACACAAAAAATTAGTAATATAAAAGATTTAATGCAATATTTAGATGAAAAAGATGCAGAGTGGTATAAAAATAATATATTCACTAATGAAATACCCGCTAGTTTTTATATAGTATCTGACGCAGAAGATAGTAATAGTGATTTAGATTACTGAAGACAATTCTCGGTCTTTTATCGAAATAAATACCAGAGGACGAGATACTGGTTCAATTTCGTTTTGACTCCATTCAATTTTCCGTACAGCTTTATAACACGTTTTTGTATGTAAATGTGTGTATTAGCTTAGGTAATAAAAGTCCACTTGGATTAAAAAATTATAAATATTTACAGAACATATGTTTTTGTAAAGTTAAAACAAGATTTATCCTTCGCTTTCCTGGTTATATGCAAAAAGGGCACATTTATGGCCTTTTTATTTCATCATTTCTGGCTAGCGATGAGGAGTGTCGCTCTTGTAACTTCGCAAGTATAAAGGCAATAAACTATATTAAATTAATATCAAACTCATTTTCTATATACTACAACAACAAAAAAGTTACAATGCTTCAAAAGTTTAAAACCCATTTTTCAGAGAAGTGCCCTTTTTGCACGCAACTCCTCAATTGTAAAATAATTTTCTTGGAATCTATGAATTTTATCTTTTATTCTAAGAAATATCATGAATGAATGAAATGAAATGTTATAGCATCTTGAACTTCTATGAAACTTTTTTCTTAAAAAAATATGTATGTTTTTGGTTTAATGTATGAGTAACAGTCCCGATTTGAAGCTGTCTGCCCCACTGCCCCCAAAGAGACTGTAAGTGTCCCGCTTTCGCGAAAACTAGAAAATAAATTTTCCAGTTTTTGTAGAAACGTCTCATAACGACAACCCTGAAACAACAAATGTCAATTATGCCAATATTAGTTGCGTTCGTTGAACACAAAGGAAGTAATAGGTTGGACTGTGAAGTGTTCTTTGATACACGTCACCATTCACTACACTGGCAGTAGGAGCCAGCCAAAGTGTTTACTGTCTTATGTTAACGAACAGCCCTACAGCAAGTGTGCTTTTAATATAACTTTACAAAATTATTAAACAAAGAAGTGGGAAAGCCGATGTTACGTTCGAAAAGTGTTGTAGTGACTTTAATATTGGATATGGCGGTGGTTGCGATATTGAGAAACATTTACACTCTGAAAGACACAGGCGTTCTGAGCAAGCTGCCGCTTCAAGTTCGTCAGTGCAAATTTTTTTTAACCCTTTCGGTATATAGTATCCATATGTATACACCCCAGTTTGTGGGAGGCTGACAATGTCTACGCTAAAAAAAAAAACTTTTTTTTGGCTGACTATGATTTTCTAAAGTATAAACCATCAATTTCAATAAAAATAATTAACTTTTTAGCACAAGTTAGTAAAAACAAGCACTTAAAAAAGAAAGGTCCTATTTTTAGCGCTATTTTGGTGAAAAATAGGTTTTGTTTTTTAATCGTTAATAATAAAAGTTGACCAAATATTTCGCTTAATGCATATAAAATATCAAGAAAGATGTTAATTTTAACATTATAGGTATTAGAAAGAATTGAATGGAACATTTTATACAGCGGAATGGTAATTCACTGACTAGTTTCCATGCGACCAAGCATTTAAGCTTTCGGCAGAATCAGTCCGTCAATACGTCACGTACGTGACGTACGTCGTGACAAAACGTACGTGCCGTACAGGGATGGCACATAGCGATTGACGTACGTCATGTTGAAGTACACAGATATGTCAACAAAGTAATTGGCGCAAAACGAAAATTATTAAAAAAAAACATAACAAAAGCAAAATTTCGGTTAAAAACATGGAAAATATTCAAGTAATACTTGTTATAGTCACAATTTTCACAATCCCGTTGTCAAATTGGCGGTAAAATTGATTTTGACATTTGTCACGCAGCTGACGTTCCGTCAAAGTAGAAAATTGGCGAAGGATACCGGATCCGTTGACTGATACTTTGTCAATGTAGCGTTTTACATGCAAAATACACACATCCTACTCGGCTGTCAGTTTCTTCCTTTTCCGGCACGTACGTGACGGACTGATTCTGCCGAAAGCTTTAGACGTAGTGTTTTATCCGGTCTGGCTGGCATCGAACCTACCAGACTGCATTGGCATTGCGTTGTTTTAACGCTTTGAGCCATGTGCCCTGCATGCAATCTTGCATTTATATTCTTTCTTATATTTGCCATGTATTTTTCTTACTTTATAGACTTCTTGTATACCCTATGATCTAAGGCGATTACAGGAAGCTAGTAAATTTGTATATGGCGCGCTTTTTGAAGCTATTTCCTTCCTTCCATATGAACCACGGGTGTATAGTTCCGGTTTTTTAGTGCTTGTACATGGGGAGCGGAAATGTTTGTATGTTTATGAAGTTTTATTTGTGAAGTAAATCCAATGTATATATTTATACGTTAATTTTGTAATTATACGTATTAGAAAGAATTGAATGCAAAATTTTATACAGCGTAATTCACTGACTAGTTTCCATGCGACCAGGCATTTAGACGTAGTGTTTTATCCGGTCTGGCTGGCATCGAACCTACCAGACTGCATTGGCATTGCGTTGTCTTAACGCTTTGAGCCATGTGCCCTGCATGTAATCTTGAATTTATATTCTTTCTAATATTTTCCATGTGTTTTTCTTACTTTATAGACTTCTTGTACACCCTATGCATCTAATGCTATGGATACACACACGGAGATTACCTCCAATAAATCTTATTTAATCAGATCTAAATTTTACCCTGATACACACAAAATTGAAGATTAACAATCGCGCCATCTCGTGCTTTGTGTTGTATTACTTGCTATTTAAAACTAGCGACTCTAGTGTGCAGTAGCGGTAAATCGTAATTTTGGTAGTTGCCCTTACTATTTCTAGCGGAAAATAGCGGTAAACTGCAAGAAATATGCGTTTGCTTGCAGTTTTTGTTTATTTATCTGAAGAGTGTTGCCAGCGAACATTTTGTTGTGGCCGCTGAAATCTTCTTCATTTTTGGGAGATTATGCTCAAGTTAACTCCCAAAAGCGGAGATAATTCGGAATTGTATCAGCCGTATAAGGCGATTACGGGAAGCTAGTAAATTTGTATATGGCGCGCTTTTTGAAGCTATTTCCTTCCATTCATGTGACACTTTTGCATCATTATTGCATTTAACACTTTGCATCATTATTTTTTTAATTTAATACCTGTGACAACTTTGCCGAATTTTTAAACATTAGTTTTGGTCGATTACGGGAAGCTAGTAAATTTGTATATGGCGCGCTTTTTGAAGCTATTTCCTTCCATCCATGTGACACTTTTGCATCATTATTGCATTTAACACTTTGCATCATTATTTTTTTAATTTAATACCTGTGACAACTTTGCCGAATTTTGTAACATTCTTTGTGTCCATCTGAATACAAACATTAGTTTTGGTTGTAAACGATGTACACATAAGAGAAAACACAGCAGTAGGGAAGACTACTAATGACGGCATTTTTATATTCACCGACGGCTCGAAATCGGACAGCAGAGTTGTAGGATTGGTATTTAAAGGACCTAGGCCTTGAGCTCTCCTTCAGACTTTCTGGTCATTGCAGCGTCCTCTAGCTGAAGTCTCAGAAATCATGGACCCCACGGTTTGGATAGCTGAAGGTATCATCGTACAGGATATCTTTATTTTCAGCTACGATCTCTTCAAGAGATGGCCCAACAAAACCTCGCCAACAAGGGACATTGAGGGAAACTGTAGGGCAGACGAACTTGCTAGGCAGGGCCCAACCAAGCAGGTTCTTCGGGATAAAGAACGCTTAGGTATGCCCTTTGCTGCAAAAAAAATAAAGCTGGATGGGAAAACACTCCGTCAAGCCAACGTAAGATGGTTACAATCCCCATGGTGCCGGAAAGCATGAAGCAAGGCTGGGGGTGCGCTACAGACGATTCTGTAGTAGTTGCAAAGATAATGAGGAGGAAGAAACAGTGGAGCACCTCATTTGCTACTGTCCGGCACTAATTGTCGCGAGACGGTGCTTCTTGTGGGTTTCCCTCCTGAGTATCCTACGCCAGGTCGCGGAGCTGGACATAAGGGACTTGATGATTTTCAAGTCATCTAAATGGTTCGGGGAGAAACGGTGTCGGTTAGGAGTGTCAATACCGGGATTCTGTTATGTGAAGAATCTCGATCCGGGGATTTTCCTTATGGCCGAGTCCCAGGATTGCCTTTCCCCGTGTTTACAACCTAATTATTTATAAATTTTATTTCATGTACATTAGGGTGATTCAAATTAAAAAAAAATGTTTTTTTTCGGTCTTACCCCCTGAAACTTTAGGTATTGATGAGAAAATAAGTCTTGCAAAAATTAGCGATCTAACTTAACCCTTAGGGGTGGCTATTTTTTCGGCCTTTCCCATACATTGTGTATGGGGAAAAATGTCCTTTTTTTAAGTGAATTTTCTTTTAATTTTTGAAACTTTTTTCAAAATATTTTTACATGCTCTTAAAGTTGAAGCTTCCAAAATGGTAAGCCATGTGCGATTATCTTAACTATTAAAATAATTACAGCCATTCAAAACTTACTAGATTTTATACATGTTACTGTGTATGTGTGTGCAATAGTACAAAACTCAGTCATTTTAAAAATGGCTGTAATTATTTTAATAGGTAAGATAATCGCAACTTTAAGAGTATGTAAAAATATTTTGAAAAAAGTTTCAAAAATTAAAAGGAAATTCATTTTGAAAAAAAAATGGCATTTTCCCCATATAAAATGTATGGGAAAGGGCGAAAAAAATAGCCAGAGCGCTAATTGTTTGCAAGGCTTATTTTCTCATCAATAACTAACTTTTTAGGGGGTAAGACCAAGGCGACATTTATTTTGAGTCACCCTAATGTACATACGGCCGGGCCCCGGGATTGACTTTCCTAGTGTTTGGTGGTATCACAACGGGCCTTTTATTACTGGCCTAGGTGTGCCTTTGCGGCAGCCACTTCTACCTACCTACCTACCTAATGTACATACATATACTCATGTTTCTTTTATTTATATTTCAATATTTTTGAACAAGTGAAAGAAATAAAAAAATAAAATAAAGTATAGCATTTTTTTTTGCCATATACGAATAGGATTTTTTAATCCATCCGTTTAGAACTTGTTGCGAAAGGGATAATGAAATCCATCAATGTTTCTTCCTTTTACTCAGACTTATCAAAATTTTTACAATTCTTATTGAATAAACAATTCGAAATATCAAAAATGTAAATAAATACTCCAGTTTAATGGAAATACGTTATTTTTATCCACTGTTAAAAAATTTTGTATTATATAAACAAATTAAAATATCACAAATGCTCA
The DNA here is from genome assembly GCA_964058755.1 of Campiglossa producta. Classification (NCBI taxonomy): domain Eukaryota; kingdom Metazoa; phylum Arthropoda; class Insecta; order Diptera; family Tephritidae; genus Campiglossa; species Campiglossa producta. Next base: position 32,683,378 of record CAXKVI010000006.1, on the reverse strand, counting down.
CAATTTTACAGAACAGCATATTTAAATTTATAAATGCAAAAAAGCACACAAGGCATGTTACACATTGTACATGGAATCCAGAAAATATCCCGCTACCTACCAACAAACTTGAGGACATTATAGTAAACGAGTTTTCGTGATTTTGGGTATTTTTTGGACATAAAATATTCCATTTTAAACATTGAACATTTAGAACAGCAGCTTATTTTTTTGCCTTTTGCTTATGTTTCTCCCTTTCGTTAGGTAATACGATGTCAACAATCTTCTTTGTCGTTACCTTCTCCTTTATTTACCTTGGTACGGTTAATTTCTGAGATATATTGAGTGCTTACTTGAAATAGTGAGCCGGCTAAAACTCAGAAAAATTTATACATTTTCAGTACCATGTCTTTAACTCGATGTATTGAATGGATGATTTATTTATTATTTGTTTTTAAACTAACTACTACCTTTTCCCTTTAACACGCCATATCTAACGTTTAGATATCTCGAATAGAAACTTTTTACAGCTATAGTTGTATCTTGACCAGTCAAAAAGAAGTGGTTATACATATTATATGTCGGTAAACTTGTTTCTTTAGAACCCTAAAGAAGTGTCCCTCAAAGTTAGAGTTAAATCCGAAATTAGTCAAATATGCCATACTGGTTATGGTAAAACCAATTCTTCACACCAACGAACTTAAAACACATAAATTAAGGAATATGTTTTTTGGGTTTATATAAAACCTATTAAAATACAAAAATTTTTTCAGGATGAAAAACAGAAAGTACCGAAGGTACAACCACCCTTGCCGGGAGAACCGCCAAAAATAGAAGTCGTACGAGAAAAGCGTCCTTCGCTTGCTCCTGAACCTGCAAGTCGCCGTGGTTCCTTGGTGCCGCCCGATGTGGGACGGCGCCCATCACTTATCATAAATGATGAGGTAAGTATCACTGTAACAGATATTGTTTAAGGATTTTCAAAATTCGGTAAGACCGAAGAGAGTCATGCGAGTTGCGATAAGGCCGAAGGCCTCCACGACTACCGCGGGATCATCAGTGCTTTTGACGAGCTTCAGGAACCGATCGCACTTGTTTAAAATTTAAAAATACAATTGCGAACGAGAGGATGTTTTTACGATGTGGCACAGTGAATCGAATAGGACAAAAGTGGTCATCGAATATACGAAAAAAATATATTGCAGATGACAGCCAATACTCCATATATTACACACCCCCACAAAAAAAGGTGTCGGGGTTGGGGGATTAGACCACGCTTTCTCTGTGGGGCTATGTAATCGATCACACAGCCCCACAGCCCTGAACACGATTCCGGTGTCCATTTAGGTCCAGCACGTCTGGATTTTTTTCTAATCTCAAAAAAGATGTCAAATGTTTAGTGGTATACGAATTTTTTGAGGGTGGTCTGAATCCCCAACCCCTACACTTTTTTTCGTGGGGCTGTGTTAGCAATAAACCACTTCTTTCACTTAATATTTAATTGAGTGGAAGTAATTAGCAGGTGCTCTCAGAAAAAGAGGTTTTGGTTTGGCTAAATTTATAATAATGGACCTCTCACGATTTTTTGTATAACTTTTTTATTGTGTTTTTGTTGTGTTTTCGTGTAATTTAAAATGGATGTCATGGTGAACAGAAAGTACTATTTTTTTGGTGTAAAGGGTTTGGTTTACATCCTTTTGTTGACCCAATAAAAAACGAAGAAATTTTCAATTTTACATTTGTCTCACAAATTTTCACATTTCTTAGAGTAAAAGTATAATTTTTGTTCAGCACCAATCGGTCCAAATATTTTTTTAGTTTTTTTCTAGCTTACTCCTACTCGATAAAAAAAAAACATGAAAAACTGTTGAAATCAAAACAAAGAAGTAAGAAAAACTTTCTTCGGCTGTCCCGACGTCTTAATACCTTTCATGCAGTGGCGTGCCTTCCATATAAGCCGAAAAGCCCGGCTTGCCTAGCTAATCCTCTATGAGCTACAATATATTTCAAAAATGTATCGTAACAATGTCTTTTACGTTTACATTTGGTTTCACTAACTTCCAATAGCATAAACATATAAATAAAGCTCTTCCTGCCATCTGTCGGCTGATAGCAAAACAATTAACATACAATTTTTTTAGCGCATATAATGGCATCTCTTACTTGCTTACTTAAAATAGCCTTTAACCGCCTAGGCGATGATTGCCATCTCGCTTTTACTTATTTTACTACCTGGCTTTCAAATCCCTTACTAAAATGTCTTTTTGAAGCTACAGTTTTTTTGAATTTAGAAGAAATTTTGTATGCAACTCCGAAGCCAGCTTCGTGCTGTTGTTACTATAAGCTTTAAAGCCAAACTGGATATGTATATACATATCTACAATGTTAATGTGCAAAGAGCTCTACTCAAAAATTATTGGCGCATATTTTAAAGTAGAAAAAAAGAATTCAATAGTGGTGATTGCTGTAATATTTTTTTTTTTTTGCTAGGCATTATAAAATATAAAAAATATTTTTAGGTTTCTTAGGTCCACTTGCACGACGCCGAGTTATCTTTTTAGCTCAGAGTTAATTTGACATTAACTCTGAGTTAAAAATATAAATTTTCGTTGTGCAAGTGAGCCTTGGCTTCTGCGATGTATGTAAATGGGAAATAGTGCAAGTAAACCTTTTCCCTTGGATTGGAAAAGCTTAAAAAATCTACAAAACAATAACTTGCCTATTGAAGAAACCTAAATGTTTAAGTTTTTCCCCGTGTGCAAGAGTCGATAAATATCTATCCTGAACTCTTCGTCTGAAATGTTCTTTGGCAGCAGTATGTGCTTTTGTTGGGGTTATAAGGACTGGGGCTTGCCTTGATTGAAACACGTAGGCACGCCACTGCTTTCATGAATACGCAACATGATTTTCACTGGTCGATCTTTACCCACCCGCCCAACGCTCACGAAAATGCCTAAGTTTTCGAAGCTTTAGCAATAATTTTCCTGAAAAATGTATCGAGAATGGGTTCCGCAAAACTATCGTTAAAGTATTACCCTTCGCCCAGTTTGTGGCAGCAGAGCTCACTTTCTCGATATCAGATTTTGATACAGTTTCCGATTCGTTTTTTTCGGTAATTGGATTGCTAACGGATCTGGGTTTCGGGACGTTTTCACTATCAAGAAAGTTACGCAAACAGTATGAAATACGATTCTTTTTTGGGCTGTAAATGGACCACTAACGGATCTTGTTTCGGTTCGGTTTCACTATCGAGAAAGTACCTAAAACAGTATCGAAAACGGGTCGAGAATATTTACGCTTACGGTGAGTTCCAACTCGTTCTATATTTACAATTTACACATCTTTTTAGTTAAAATCAAATGCTTTATTTTAATTTATATAGGTAATATAAAAAGTATGCGGTTTTGATTATAAATTAGGGTAATTAAGCTACTAAAAATCAATGGTCTTGAAGGAACGCCATCCTTGAGTTTGTAGCTGCTAGGTACTTGAACGTATAGGAGAACCAAAGATTTTTCTGCGACAGTTCGTTTTATGAGAGGATTTCCTCAAATCCTAAGGACATTTAAACAATTATTAGATTAGGTGAAATGTTTAATACTCCAAAGCTAGCAAACACTTGCATATTTACCTCCATTCGCCAACGAAGAATCATGTCCATTATGCACTGTCTAGCAGATTTTCCGGAAAACTATTGGACTCCTGAGCACAAATGTGTCTCTTCAATTTTTCTAATTGAATTAATTTTTGATTTATTTGACGCAAAACAAAAAATTTGAAAAGTAAATATGCGTTTTAAAGCTGAGACTCTTATATCTAACGAACTTTCAAGTTACGAGAAACTATCGCAACTCTCTTAAACTCTCTAACGTCCGTTTTAAGCCCGAGACTCTTATATCTAGCAAACTATCCAGTTACGAGAAACTACCGCAATTCTCTTAAGCTCTCTACCATCCGTTCTAAAGCCGAAACTCATATATCTAAGATCTTTGAAGTTACGAGAAACTATTGCAATTCTCTTGAACTTCCTAACATACGTTTTAAAACCGAGACTCTTGTATCTATCGAACTTCATAAATCTCCGATGTTCGTTTAAATAGGATTCTTGGTCGGGTGGGTAGTACAACCTCTGCTCAAACCCCACATATCAGAACAATCGCATATATTTGTATATTTGTAATTTTTTACATATGGACGTATTTGTAAGACTAGCGTCTTTCGAAAATACATTTTCGACAGGAACTTTAACCATTTAACAATTTAGTATCTACTTAACCTGTTAGAACTGAATAGAAACTTAAAAACAGAAGACACATTTATTTGGGAAAAGTGAGAAGCATAGTAGAGGAAAGAGATGAAAAGAAAGGAAAAGAAAAAAATAAATCTCAAACTAGTCAGAAAAATACTAGTATACAACTATAATTTTCTGGCAGAACTCATACTAGTCAGGAAATATCCATTTCATACTAGAATACAACTAGAATTTTTCTGGCTGATCCCATACTAGTCAGGAAATATGCATTTCATACTAGTATACAACTAAATTTTTCTGGATGAAATCATACCAGTTAAAAAATACCAAACTCATTCGTTTCGCTTGCTTCTTTTTATACCTTTCATGAACATGAAATGGTATTATAACTTTGGTCCGATGTTTGTAAGTATGAGAAGAAGAAGAGATGGACCCATCAATAAGTATACCGAAATGATCAGGATGACAAGCTGAGTTGATTTAGCCATGTCCGTCTGTCCGTCTGTCTGTTTGAACGCAAACTAGTCCCTCAATTTTTGAGATATCTGGCTGAAATTTTGTATGTGGCCACCATTTTGTAATATAGGAATCATTTGTCGGAACTGACAATATCGGACCAGTATAACATATAGCCCCCATACAACCGATTGTTCAGATATAAGTTTTTTTGGCCAAAACTTCCGCAATTAAAAAGTTAGGAACGTAAAATTTTGCAACTCGAGTACTTTCTACATATGTAATGTGTATAGTGTAAGTCAATACAATTGAACACGTATAATATATAGCCTCCATACAATCGATTGTTCCGATAACTCGGATCCTATTATTTTGTAAGTTTTTTTAAATTATAACAAAGATGTGTAATGTGTATAGTAAATATAGTTGAATTGAAACAGGCTGTACTGGGGATCGAACAGTGAAAATCGTGACGCTTATTCATGAAAGGTATATAGCCTTCGGCACAGCCGAAGACAGCTTTCCTTACTTGTTTCTCTTATAATTCACAGATGCTTTTTCGTGATAGGGTGAATACAAATAATCTCTGCTTTTTTAAGAATAAAAATGAAAATAAAGGCCAATGATAAAATAAGTCCAGGTTCAATGCTTTTTGGACTAGTCTAGGACTAGTATATTGCATACTAGTCCTTTTTGGACTACCTTGGGGACTAGTTAAATTTATGGAAACATACTAGTCTAGGTTGAACTAGTTTGGGACTGGTATTTTACAACTAGTATAATACTAGTATATCATGACTAGTATATGGCTGGTATGTTCTGGTCGAAATCTGACAATTGACATTTCGTAGGACATCAACACGTAAAAAATACCAGTTGCTGATTCCATTTAGCCATGTCCGTCCGTCCGTCTGTTTGTATGCAAACTAATCCCTCAATTTGAGAGATATCTCGATGAAAATTGGTATGGAGGCGTTATTATACCTTACATGAAGATGAAATGGTATTATAACTTTGGTCCGATGTTTGTAAGTATGAGAAGAAGAAGAGATGGACTCATCAATAAGTATACCGAAATGATCAGAATGACGAGATGTCCGTCTCTCTGTCTGTCTATTTGAACGCAAACCCTCCGTGACATCACAGAATCAAGTAAGTGTCAGTTGCTTGGTTTCGTCGTTCCACGAATTTTCGGAATCCCGTTAAAAAATCTATCAGGGACATCGATCCGTTTCTTCCCATCTTGTTTCTAAGTACCTTTAACTAAAAAAGTTATAAAACCAAGTAACTTAAAATGCACTGAATCAAGAATTTAGTTCATAACAAAACCAAGTAACTTGTGTTCTTTCTTAATAACTTAAAATTTTACAACAAATGCTAGGCTTTCTTACAAAAAATCATTAGAAATCAATTTCTTATCGTCACTCTAAGTTTCTGATTTAGTTTCGATCTCCTATTAATGCAAAAACTATTAAAACTCAGTTGTTAATCAAGAATTATTTGAATTTCCTCAAAAAATATATGTCATTATTTTACAAAACCAAGTAACTTTTAAAGATGCTTGACATTTTGCCAGAGAAGTAAGGATTTTTTTATACTATATCTGAAAGTTATTATAGTGTAAGAGAGCTTTTTAGTCTTGAGTCAGACGTAGGCCAAGAGCTTATTTTTCCTCAAGTGAAGCTCACTATCGGGGAGGTGTAATCTTGGTTTGCCTGATGGTGAGAGTCTAGAAAGTATACTCAACCAGGTTTTATCATTGTTTATTGACGCTTAACAGCCTAGGCAATTTTGGTCGCTTCCTATCAAACCACGCCAATCTTTCCTTTTAACTACAACTGACGACAATTCAAAACACCAAGGGAGTTCAAGTCATCATCCACCTGTTTTTTCCATCTCAGTCGAGGTCTCCCCCTTCCTCTGCTGCCCAACTCGGGTGTCGATATGAAAGGCAAAAATCGTGTTTTTTAAAAACACTGTGACTGTTTATCGCACATGGGCATAAAAAACTTGGGGGTCTTATCTTTTCATAAATAAAAAAGTTGTATACAAAAATTGATATTTGACGGAGATATGGGCTGCTACGCAAATCCTTAATTTCCCAACATTTTGAATAAACTAGTTACTTGGTTTTGTTGTGTCACAGGAGAACTAGTCCCTCAGTTTTTTGAGATAAATGGCTGAAATTTTGTATGCGACCACCATTTTCTAATATAGTAATCATTTGTCGGAACCAGCAAGATCGGACCTATATTACATATCGTCCCCTTTTTGCGTTTTTATCGTAACCACCATTTTTTCGAAATTTACTTTTTGATGCAAATTTGTTCATCATCCCATAGCGCATCATCTGGTAAAATTTTATAGCTGAAATCCTCACAGTTATGTCAAAAAATGGCTATCTTTTTTATCGTATCCACCAATTCATAAATGAAAAAAATAAAAAAAAAATGTAAAAAATGCTCTCCTGTAAAATTTCCTTTTTGGCGTTTACGATAAAAACGCAAAAAGGGGACGATATAGCTCCCATACAATCGATTGTTCCGATGAACAGATTTTGGGCTATAACTCCTGCTATTAAAGAGGTGTATCGGTGTTGAAAACCATTGAGACTCGATTAATATTTCACATAGCACCCATACAATCGATAGTTCCACTGCGGGTTAGGGGTTTAGAATATGCCCGAGCTGGGCATACCGGTCGTAAGAGGCGACTAATATGCACATAGGTAATTGACGTGCTACTCGATGGTTGATCTACGGATATGATGCCTCTCACCTCTCATTACCCATCTTCTCCTTCCTCATGGATGGAGGGATGCCATGACCGAGAAGGTTCCACAGGTCATACCAAATCGCTACGGCCAAAGTTTGTTTATAATCGTAATCAATTAGTAATTGCTTTTTCTTGAAAGCAATTAAAATAATCATTACTAATTAAAAAAACCTTCTAATCGATCATTAACTAATTACTAATCAAAATTAACAGCTCTGGTTTCAAATAACGTGACTCATACTCATGAAAGGTATAAAGCTTTCGGCATTTTTTTTTAATTTTTGCACTGCGTGTCTGAAATGATTTTAACTTCAAAGTTAGAGAACAATACTTTTGGGTTTACTTAATAAACACGATTCACGCAAAAACTAAAATAATCGCCAGAGCCGTTTTTGAGCAAACCGCGATATAGCCGCGTTTCTTTGAAGTGCTTTGGAAAACTTCATTTCTTGTTACTTATCGGAAAAGGCTATATACACTGAAAGGGGATTAAAACCTCCACCACCTCCATATTTTAGTTTTAAAGTAGATGTCCACTGACTGTTGTGAAATGAAATGGAAAAGGCTATATACACTGAAAGGGGATTAAAACCTCCACCACCTCCATATTTTAGTTTTAAAGTATCTGTCCACTGACTCTTGTGAAATGCAATTGAAAGTGCTTTTAAATCCATTAACAGAATTTTGTTTTCTTTTTTTTTTGACCATTTCGACTCAAAAACCCCATTTCTATCACTTTTTTACAAAAAAAACCGGGTCACGTTAAAAAAAAAATTGTCAAACATCAACGGTGTTTGAGACTTGCACTTTGTTGGACTAAAATTAACTGCTCGATAAAACTACATACTCGAAATATTCAGGTATAAAGGAATCGAGATAGATATAGACTTCCATATATCAATATGATCAGGATCGAAAAAAAATTTGATTGAGCCATGTCCGTCCGTCTGTCCGTCCGTCCGTCCGTCTGTCCGTTAACACGATAACTTGAGCAAATAATGAGATATCTTCACCAAATTTGGCATGCGTACTTATTTGGGTTCAGAATAGATTGCTATTGAAAATGGGTAAAATCGGACCATAACCACGCCCCTTTTTCGATATCGAAAATTTCGAAAAACGTATAAAATGGGTTAATTCAATATTAGAAGCAGCTACAATGATAAAATTTGCAATATGTATTGATTTAGATGTTCTAAGGCCGATTTTATAAAATTTTTTGAAAAGGGGGCGTGGTACCGCCCACGTATATTTGAAGAAATTTAAAAATTTTGACTCTTAATAACTTCAGAACAGTTTATGCTAGTATAACGAAATTTCGTAGAGGACATACTATTGTTGTGTTAAATTCAGCTATAGAAAATAAACGAAATCGCTTCGCGACCACGCCTACTTTTTCATAAAAGTTATATTGAAAGGAGGTGGAAATATTGAAAAGTCCCAATTATGAGTCAAGCAATTTTTAAATTCGACTGCTAACAACTTCAGAACGGTGTGAGATAGATTTACGAAACTAGGTACCAGGCATGTTATGTTTATGTAGAGTACTACCACAGAAAATAAGAAAAATCGGTGAACGATCACGCCCACTTTATGTGCACAGCTGGGTATGTAATGTTCGGTTTCACCCGAACTTAGACTTCCTTACTTGTTCTTATTATACCTTTCATGAAGATGAAATGGTATTATAACTTTGGTCCGATGTTTGTAAGTATGAGAAGAAGAAGAGATGGACCCATCATTAAGTATACCGAAATGATCAGGATGACGAGATGAGTTGATTTAGCCATGCCTCAGTTTTTGAGATATTTGGCTGAAATATGGTATGCGGCCACCATTTTCTAATATAGAAATCATTTGTCGGAACCAGCAAGATCGGACGGATATTACGTATAGCTCCCATACAATAGAATGTTCCGATAAAAGGATTTTGGGTTATATTTCCTGAAATTAAATAGGTAGGAACGTGAAATTTTGCAAGTTTTCTATTTTTATACATATCGTCGCCCGGATAAATCATTTATCCGGGCGACGGTATGTGAAAATTTGGTCGAATTGAGTTATAAATGCAGTTATACTAAACTGATCGAGAAATTTCGAATGGAGCCATCGGGGTTGTGATATCTCTTTTAGTTTCCGAGATATTGAGTGAAATTTTTAAATTTTTTATATTTAAGATACATTTTTTGTTTGTTTATCAGCAGAATGTGCTTATAAGTGAAAAACTGTTTATTTTATTTTTATAAAAAACAAAATGTCGTATTTAACTAATTTCAAACATCTTAGATTTAGACCAAAATCCGATAACTATTTGTCGTATGTCATACATTGTTCTTGCAAAACTGTTGTCAAATGTAACATACGACAAAATTTTCCGGAAGAAAATCCAGTTAAAAATAAATTAATTAAATAATTTCTTAGACCAGTAAAATTCTCCCAAACTTTGGGAGATAGTTCATATAATTTCGGTATGAGCTAATGTTATATTCACACAGGCTGGGGATCTAATCACAGTGGGGATCGAACAGTGAAAATCGTGACGCTTATTCATGAAAGTTACATAGCCTTCAGCACATCCAAGGACAGCTTTCCTTACTTGTTTTTAAATGTCTTCAACAGCATGGGGCGTATGAGTAACAACAAATGCACTTTCAATTGCATTTCACAAGAGTCAGTGGACAGATACTTTAAAAGAAAACATGGAGGTGGTGGAGGTTTTAATCATCTTTCAGAATATATAGCCTTTTCCAATAAGTGACTAAAAATGAAGTTTTCCGATGCACTTAAAAAAACGCGGCTATATCGCGGTTTTCTCAACAACGGCTCTGGAGATTATTTTAGTGCTTGCGTGACACATTAGGGTGGCCTTTAGATTTGTTCCAAATTAGAAAAAAAACTATATATACCAAATTTTAGATCGTTTGCAAAATGATTGGTCGTGCTTTGAGCCCACAAAGTTTGCTAAAAGTGCTATTTTTCTCACTATGGTTCGCTTAAATTGTTCTTCACTTCAGTATATATATATATTATTTTATTGAAAACCTTTATTCACAAATATTCTAGGGACATATCTGATGAGCAATGTTGCTCTGTATAAGTTTTTTGTAAGATTAATATTTAATCTATAAAAAACCAAATTAAAAAATAACGGCGAAATTTTCACATATCTGGCATTCTTTGCCTGATGATTACAGTAGTTTACAAAAATTAATTTGAAAAATACCAAGATTTTCATGTATATGGGTGAATTGGCACTGGTATTCATTTTTGTATGGGCAGGTTTTCGAGATATCGGTAATTTTGTGTTTTTTCATGTATCACTTCATTCTTCAAGCGATACCTTTTTCGAAAGGAAATTAAAATACGCTTCCAGGGGTGGATCAAACCATCGCTGAGCACTAGCTGGTCAAATTCGAAATTTAGTCGAATTTTTACCATTTCTTTTTTTATGGGAAGTTGTAAAAATCAGGAACTTTTTCTAAAATTTGTGTGCATAATAACAAACAATTGAAGCATAATATTACCAAGATCTAGGAAAAACTGTATTTTTGGCGATTTTTTGAAAATTTTTTTGAATATCTGCCTTATACAGACATGGACCTGTTACAATTTAGTTAAATTTTGAAATGTTGAAATTTACAAAAAAAATCGCTAAAAATACAGTTTTTACTAGATCTTGGTAATATTAGGCTTAAAGTGTATGTTATTATGCACACAAATTTTAGAAAAAGTTCCTGATTTTTACAACTTCGCATAGAAAAAAACATTTTTAAAATCCAATTTTTTTTTAAATCTTAAAAATTCGTCTAAATTCGACTTTGACCAGCGCTGAGCACGATGGTTTGGTCCACCCCTACATATTATACGTCGTTGGAAGCGTATTTTAATTTCCTTATCATATATATATCTACATCATCCTTTTTTCATAATCTATGCCCGGAGGGAGGATCTGGAAAACTTCAGAAAAAAAAATCATCTATTGTACACCCCAGGATTTTAGTTTTCAATTCAGATATATGGTCGTATCTTCCCACGCCATAAACACAGCGCGTTACATTGTTTAAGGCAACTTCAATTTTGTGAGACGAAACAGAATCTAATTTACTATAAACAATTTCAGAATACGTGATGTACGGAAAAGTTACTTGAAGGGCCAACTTTTTTCTGGTCTCTAATGGTGTAAATGAGGCTGACATTCATAATCTACGCAAAATGACAAATAGGACAATTTTATGAATATGATCTGAACAACTCAATGTAGAATTCACAATAAACCCTAGATTTCGAACTTTATTAGAAAACATAAGGACACTGCTACCAATATACAGTTTCGGAATATCTTCAACATGCACTACACTCATCATCATCATTTATTGGCGCTTAACCGCCTAAGCGATTTTGGCCGTCGCCTATCAAAGCACGCCAGTCATTCCTTTTTAGCGATAACTGACACCGATTGGAAACCCCAAGGGAGTTCAAGTCATCCTCCACCTGTTGTTTCCATCTCAGTCGAGGCCTCCCCCTTCCTCTGCTGCCGAATTCGGGTGACGATTGGAAAACCTTCTGGGCTGGAGCTTCTTTGTCCATTCGCATGACGTGACCCAGCCAGCGGAGCCTTTGGGCTTTAATTCGCTGGACTATGGTCAGATCTGCGTAAAGCTCGTACAGCTCATCGTTAAATCTCCTTCGATACTCGCCGTCGGCATCACGGGAAGGACCATAAATCTTCCGGATAACTTTTCTCTCAAATACTCCAAGGGCCATCTCATCTTCTCTTGACATTGTCCATGAATCTGAGCCATACATCAGGACAGGTATGATGAGAGACTTATAGAGCGCGATCTTTGTTCTTCGAGAGAGGACTTTACTTCTCAATTGCCTACTCAGTCCAAAGTAGCACTTGTTCGCAAGAGTGATTCTCCGTTGAATTTCTAGACTGATATTATTTTCGGTGTTAATGCTGGTTCCCAAATAGACGAAGTCCCTCACAGTTTCAAATTTGTAACTATCAACATTGACGTGGCTGCCAAGGCGCAGGTGCGCCGATTCTTTCTTTGATGACAGCAAATACTTCGTCTTGTCCTCGTTGACCGCAAGACCCACTTTTTTCGCTTCTTTATCCAGTCCAGAGAAGGCAGCGCTTACGGCGCGGTTGTTAAGGCCAATGATATCAATATCATCGGCATACGCCAGCAATTGCACGCTCTTGTAAAAGATTGTACCATTGCGGTTTAGCTCTGCTGCTCGAATTATCTTCTCCAGCATCAGGTTGAAGAAATCGCACGAAAGGGAGTCGCCCTGTCTGAAGCCTCGTTTGGTTTCAAATGGCTCAGAGAGGTCCTTCACGACTCTGACGGAGCTGTTAGTATTGCTCAACGCGGCTTTGAAATCGACAAAGAGATGGTGTGTGTCGATTCTTTTATCATGGGTCTTCTCCAGGATTTGGCGTATCGTGAAAATCTGGTCGATGGTAGACTTACCAGGTCTAAAGCCACACTGATAAGGTCCAATCAGCTTGTCTACGATGGGCTTCAGTCTTTCACACAATACGCTAGAAAGAACCTTATACGCGATATTAAGAAGGCTGATTCCGCGGTAGTTGGTTAGCGGGATCGCCTTTCTTGTGGATTGGGCAGAGCACACTTAAATTCCAATCTGGAGGCATGCACTCGTCTGACCATATTCTGCATAAGAGCTGATGCATGCTTTTTACCAGCTCTTCGCCTCCGTGTTTGAACAGCTCGGCGGGCAGTCCGTCTTTTCCAGGCGCTTTGTTGTTTTTCAGCCGGGATATAGCTATCCTCACTTCATCATAGTCAGGTGGTGGGACGACTTTTCCATCGTCAGGGATTGGGGTATCGGGTTCGACGTCTCCCTCGCAATTTAGCAGTGAGGAGAAGTGCTCCCTCCATAATTTAAGTACACTCTGTACGTCGGTTACCAGGTCGCCATTATTGCCTTACAGGAGCTTGCTACACTCACAGAGCCAAAAATGCCTAATAAAATTAATAAGATTGTCTTTATGAGCGGCTTTTGGGCTCAGGGGTAGTCGAAACGACGGAAACGAAAAAAAACTATACGTAAATCTATTTGGTTTAATGAGGAAATTCTTATTGATATTATTAAGTGGAATTTCTTCTTATTTCTTTCGATTTCTTTTAATATGTGTTATTAATAAGAAAATCTTTTCAAGACTTCCTTAAAAATATGAAAAAAAAGATGAAAGAGAAAAAACTTCTTATTTAAATAAGATGATCTTAGGGTTCCTAAAAAAATATTTGACATATTAATGTTTTCAAAGGGAAATCTTGCAGAAAACGAACTGATTTCTTAGGTTCCTAACTTGAAGATATGACTTATTAACTGATTTCCGCATAATTGTAGGTGTTAATAAGATGATCTTAGGGTTCCTAATAAGAGGATTTGATTTATTAACTGATTTCCGCATAATGGTATGTATTAATAAGATGATCTTAGGGTTCCTAACAAGAAGATATGACTTATTAACTGATTTCCGCATAATTGTATGTGTTAATAAGATGATCTTAGGGTTTCTAACAGGAAGATATGATTTATTAACTGATTTCCGCATAATTGTATGTGTTAATAAGATGATCTTAGGGTTCCTAACCAGAAGATTTGACTTATTAATGTTTTCAAAGGGAAATCTTGCATCACCATTAGCAGACATCATGTAGAACAATTAGACGCTGGGAACCAGAAGTACCCGATGGCTCGATGGTAAGCACTAGGGATGTCAATTTTTCGGGTTTTGGCCGTCCCGGGATTTTCGGGATATGCTTTTACAAATCCCGGGATCCCGGGATTAGTCCCGGGATTAGGGATTCGTTATTTCTAACAGGTTTGCTTCAAAAAGACTGGAGAAAATGTTTGTGAAACTGTCAATTTTTAAATAAATAACAAATAAAATTAATTAAATTTATTTATCCCTTATATTTTTTATTTACTTTTAATGTATTTCATTTGAATAAAAAAAAATAACACACTTCAATAGAAAGTTTTTTTTTGTAGTTGAACTCCTACATTAATATAAATGTATTAAACAGTTTAATAATGGTAAGTATTAATTAAAAAGTAAAAAAAAATTTGGTACATTCAGCGCGCCTCTTCCCAGCCAGCAAGATACCTTACATTTTACGAACATTGCGTTTTACGAGCTATTCTCGAATCAGCAACAACTAAAAACACAAGCTTTTTTTATTTTGTCAAAAAAAAACAAGACCCAAGTTCCAAAATTTAGATGCCGCAAAGATATTAACGTTCATAAAATGTTTGTTTGACACAGATGTCCATTCGTCAAAAACTACGCAAAATTTTTCACCTTCTTTTACGAGCTTTTCAATTTCATGTAAAAATCCTACTCTAATATTTTCGTAATAGTTGAGTACAATACTTTGTATAGTGTTTCTGGATTTTGGTAAATCGAAGCCATTACCTCGCATTACATCGCGTAGATCTTGTGATTTGGTGAAAGCTGAAAAAGCAAAACCATCAACAGCCGTCATCCTAGCTAAAACAGCTTCCATACTCCTCTCCGTTTTATTACTAAAAAATTTATGCAACTTTTGCTGTTTACAAGGTACAGGATTGGCTTCTGGAGCTTTTGTTTTACGGCACACAACAATATTATGTTTTTTCAAATGCGTGTGCAGCCCTTTTGTTGAGCCACCTTTCGTTAATAATATTTGACTGCATTTTTTGCACTGAGCTGACTCGTCGTTGTCGCGCGCAACTAAAAAATAGAACCACACGGAAGACTCCTCTTCCGCCTTTGTTTTATGTGCAACAAAACCTGTACGAAATAAATTTCAATTTCATTACAGTGATTCTTTATTTAATGAAAATGAAATACTTCGTATAAAAATGGATGAGTGCGAGGTATTCCACTTCACCGAAGTTATAAATATATCTATATTTACCTGAAGTGGACGGCTTTTCAGTCATATTTAATTATTCTTATTATTCATCAATCAATTATTCGCGCAAAAATAACAATGAAACCAGCTGATTTCTACGTCAACAGTGTTGTAAACGCTAACCCAAATTTCAGTGTGGTTTCTTTGCTATACAAGAGGGATTTTTCTCACATCCCGAAAATCCCGGGATTGCTGGAACACAATCCCGGGATTTTCGGGAGCTTAAAAAGGGTCGGGATCCCGGGATTTCGGGATCCCGGGATCCCGGGATGACATCCCTAGTAAGCACCTGTGTTCAGCATTCAATATGTGGTTAGTTCGTTTCGCGATGGAGGCAATATGGCAAGTGTGGTAGGCAATGTAAGGAAGAGTACGGTGAGATGGCTTGAAGACAATATAAAAAGGCAACATAAGAAGGTAAAGGCAATACAAGAGAAATCGAAAATTGAATCGTAACTGATAATCTGAAGTTATCGAAGACAATATAAGAACTCTGAAATATAATTTTTATTTTTTTTATTTGAAATATTAAAAAGAACATCTTCTCAATAATATGTGATTTCATTTTGAAAACATTAATAAGTCAAATCTTCTTGTTAGGAATCTTAAGAAATCAATTCGTTTTCTGCAAGATTTCTCTTTGAAAACATTAGTAAGTCAAATCTTCTTGCTAGGAACCCTAAAAAATCAATTCGTTTTCTGCAACATTTCTCTTTGAAAACATTAATAAGTCAAATCTTCTTGTTAGGAACCCTAAGATCATCTTATTAATACATACAATTATGCGGAAATCAGTTAAGAAGTCAAATCCTCTTGTTAGGAACCCTAAGAAATCGGTTCTTTTTTTGCAAGATTTCCCTTTGTAAACATTAATAAGATTTTCTCTTCAAAAATAAAAAGAACTTTTTCTTGAAGAAAATCCATAGAGATATCATATGACTTTTGTTCTATTTTATTAGACATTATTGGCTCTGTGCTGTTACTTATGGGCAGAACATATGACTTCTCCTCATTGAGACAAAGACAAAGGCCCACTTTCAAAAGGCCGACAAATCACCATGACTTTGTTTAACGACAAATTTGCTGAGGCTTTTTGACAGCATTCATATAAAGGTTGTCTTTAAAATTTTTGTATCATCTTTTTATTTTTCCTTAAAATAATGTCCTGTTTACCATCATATGAAAGACATTTTAATATCCCTGCAGCGAAAGCAACTATTTGAAAAGTACTTTACAACTAGTTGGTGCACCAGGCCCAACTAGTCAGTGTTCTGTCTTTTTTCCATATAAGCCACTGGTATTTTTTACGTATTGATATCCTACGAAATGTCAATTGTCAGATTTCGACCAGAACATACCAGTCATCTACTAGTCATGATATACTAGAATTATACTAGTCGTAAAATACCAGTTCTAACTAGTTCAACCTGGACTAGTATGATTTCCATAAAATGATCTATACTAGTCCCATACTGATCCAAAAAGCATTTAACCTGGACTAGTATTATTTCAACCAGAATTTTCCTGACTTACCCTTTATTTTATCATTTGCCTTTATTTCCATGTTTATTCTTATATCTTTGTATTATTATATCTTTGTATTTACCATATCACGAAAAAGCATCTTGAATAGGGAAGGTCTAGAAAAGTATGCCCTCATTTCGCTGCGGGCTACGCTGCTCACATCATCCACAGAATTAACTCGGGTTTTGGGAGCCGAAAAAATGTGTGCGTCGTGAATACTCCACAAGTTAACAGTGTGCTCGTCCAGATGAACAGAGCTTTGGTTCCGACTTAAGCTTGCTTCAAATTCAGTACTAGTTTCTTTTATAATCAGTTTCCTTATTTCCTTTTCCATGAAATTCTTAGCTTCAGCTAGTGACAAAGGGTTTTGAAAATGTATACCCATGAATCGAGGATCCAATAGCGTGGCCAGTGCAAGTGGCATTACCTTTTCAACGTCCCTGAAGCGTAATGCCATCTCGTTTATTAGAAATTCCTGTAATTTTTTCGCCAATTTGTCGTTGTCAGCAGGTTGACCTCGTTTTAAACTCTAAAAAATAAATTGAACACAATCTATTAATAAACATAATTTTTTTGTTAACTTTTCCAGTATGCAGTCTTATAGTCCACGTAAGATGACTTAATTTGAAAAAATTTGTAAACGGAAGCAAAAACACAAGTCTATCAGCCAAGAAAATTTATTAAATGTGAACTATTTACTAATTCAGTCATAGACTATAAAACTACATTCTCGAAAATTTTCTAGAAATTCAAAAGAAAGTGCGACACTTCAGCACAAACTACATACAAGCAATTACTGCTAATTAAAATAAATATAATAGACAGCTAACCTCTGTTATCAATTTAACCATTGGAATAACTTTGCTAGCTGAAGTGGTTTTCTCTGCCGACATCTCTGTCGTTGCTTGGTAAAAAGTGAACAAGAGGTCTTTAATGGTTTTGACTGTCTCAAGTTCTGAATTTACCAATAAGTTGACATCTTTCACTTTCAGTGACGCCAAAGTCAGTACTTCTAAAAGGTCCAAGTAGGACACGCACATTTTATAAGTAGAGTTCCACCGGGTACTGACATCTTGCTGTAAACGTTTCATTTTACCTTCCGGGATTCCCATGTCTCTTTGAATTTTCTTGATTTCGTCAGAAAAGTTTTTGTTTTGATGGGATTTGGTTACAACTGCTCTAAGTTTTTCAATAACTTCTGGAATTCCCGGAACACATGAAATCTTTTGATGATTGATCGTTTTGTAACCAAGGGAGTTGCCCGGTACAAGGTTTAGAGAGTGCACAAAACATCCCACTTGTTTAGCAGCTCCAAACAATTTTTTTGCAGCTAATTTGATATTAGGAGCATTATCTGTGATAGCGAGAGTTACTTGTGTTGGCTTGATGCCCCACGAATCTAGGAAATCCTCAGCTTTCCTTTGTAAGTAGTCTGCAGTATGGGATTCCAATAAATGTTCCACCCCGAGCACAAAGGATTTCATATCATATCGCTCAGCGAAATGGATCGTGACTCCTAGAAAACTATTGCTTTGGTGGGGTTCTTTCCACCCGTCCATTGTCAAACACATCGATTCCACTTTTGAAAACTTCTCTTGATAGTAATTCGACAATACTTTAAATTTGTTCTCCATACCATGAGTTACTGTAGAAAGGTTTGGTGGTTTCCACAGCGGTACGGCAACACTGCAGAAATATTGAAAGCCCTCCTTATCCGGAGTAGATAAACACATATTATCCTTGCAAATCATAAAAAGGAGAGCCTCTCGAAGTTCTGCATCTCGACGCCCACCTTCTGGAAGGAAATTACATTATGTACATTCACAGTACCAACCAAATCTTGACAACATTTAGGCTTGAGTTATGTTAGATCCCAAGTTAAGAACTAACGGGCTTCTCAAACCTAAAGGGTTTTTTCTCAACATCGAATAAACTTCAGAATCACAGCGTTCTCAACAAAGAGGGAATATTTTCCGACGTGTTTTTCGAGTTGCCGTAGGACCTACATATACACCTACTATAAAGTTTTTCGAAGGTTTGAGAAATAGTTGATCGATGTTTGTTGGGTAACTACTACAATTATTAATTTTTACCTTTATATAATTTATTTCTTGCAAACATTGTGTCCAGAGTAGGCTGCGAATCATATACGGTGGCACTTGAAATAGCTCCCCAATCACTATTATCTTCTTTCTGTGTCGGTGGATCAAGTAAGATAACATCATCGTCCTTGTGGTAACTTACTTCGTTTCCACCTGTATAATCCTTGTGGTAGTTTTTTAGATGCACAAACAAATTTGTGGTCCCACCACTGCATGCCACAATTTTACCGCATAGATTGCACTTTGCTTTTGAGCCATCGATCTTTTCGAAGTCTTTCCACCGCTTTACTTTTAGGTGGCATATTTCCGAACGTATGTATCTAAAAGGAGAAAATGCTTGCATATCATTTAAATATTCAAGTAATTACTTTTGAAACAGTATTTATAGGCCTACATTTGCATCTTTTTGCTCTACTTGGGAAAGAAAAGTTCTTTTTACTTACCTTATCCTTATATTTCCTCTTTATAAAATTTGTTTAGGTGAATTACGCAGTGTTTGGCAGGCAGAAGAATAATTAACGAAATTAGTGATGTTAGAAAGAATATGGAAAAGTCCGATATATCGGGAAATAAATATCGTATCGCAATATATCGGAGCTCACAATATCGATATAAATATTGATAATATCGGCGCGATGATATCGATATATCGAATATCGATATGATACCGCGCATCCCTAATCTTGAAGTTAACTTCTGAAGTTTTGATTGAGAGTAAAATTTGAGAAAATGGATAACGATGAAACGGAAGTTATGGCAGGGAAATAGAAATTGTAGCCGACTTTCAGGCGTATCTTGCAGACTTTCAGGCGTAGGCGTTTTTCTTCTCGGGAATCGCTCAATCGATTTGGATAAAATTTGGCATTATAGATAGTATGATTCATTCTAAGATTATATGCGTGAGTGCTGCCCATTGGGGCGGTTCACAGAGTTGCCACCTATCTCAATTTTTTTTAAATATTGAGCAAGATATGCCAATATGGGTATCAAATGAAAGGTATTTTCGACCATATTCCACAAATGTAAATCTCAAACAGGGTTGCCACCTAGGGTTTCCACCTAACCGCATTTTATTTATTTTTATTGATATCTCAGGAACCGTTTGACCGATGTGGATAAAGTTTGGCATTATAGATAGTATGAATCTTTCTAAGATTATATGCGTGGGTCTTGCCACTTGGGAGGGTTCACAGGGTTGCCACCTATCTAATTTTTTTTTTAAATATTGGGCAAGATATGCCAATATGGGTATCAAATAAAAAGTATTTTCGATCGTATTCCATATACGTAAATTTCAAGCAGGGTTGTCACCTAGGGTTGCCACCTAACAGCATTTTATTTATTTTTATTAATATCTCGGGAACCGCTTGACAGATGTGGATAATATATGGCATTCTAGATAGTATAATTCTTTCTACGATTATATGCGTGAATGTTGCCACTTACGGCGGTTCACAGGGTTGCCACCTATCTCAATTTTTTTTAAAATATTGAGAAAGTTATGCCAATATGGGTATCAAATAAAAGGTATTTTCGACCGTATTCCAAATATGTAAATCTCAAGCAGGGTTGCCACCTAACCGCATTTTATTTATTTTTATTAATATCTAGGGAACTGCATGACCGATGTGGATAAAATTTGGCATTCTAGATAGTATAGTTCTTTCTATGATTATATGCGTGAGTGTTGCCACTTACGGCGGTTCACAGGGTTGCCACCTATCTCAATTTTTTTTTTAAATATTGAGCAAGATATGCCAATATGGGTATCAAATAAAAGGTATTTCCGACCGTATTCCAAATATGTAAATCTCAAGCAGGGTTGCCACCTAGGGTTGCCACCTAACTACATTTTATTTATTTTTATTGATACCTCGGGAACCGCTTGACCAATGTGGATAAAGTTTGGCATTATAGATAGTATGATTCATTCAAAGATTATCCGCGTGGGCGGCGGTTCACAGGGTTGCCACCTATCTCAATTTTTTGAAATATTGAGCAGAATATGCCAATATGGGTATCAAAAACGCAAACGTCATTATTGCTGTGCAGTCGTGTTTACATTTACTGTGTTTATAATTGTGAAATTAAAATTAATATATACAACTTCCATTCTCTAATTTGTGATAATATTAAGTGCAAAGTCATAGTGTTCAATTTTAAACATTTGGATTGTTGAGATAATTCATATTTTATGAATGTTAGCTTAATTCTAAATTCAATTTTTGCTTTTCTTTTATTTGCCGAGTCATTTGCATAGTGTATTTGTTGCTGTTTGTTTGGCTATATTTTCTTCTTGTAATTGTTATTGCTATTGTGTGCACTTGTTACTTTGCTAATCTCTCTTATTACAGCTGTTTGCGTTGTTTGTTGAGTGCCAGAATACAGTGACTCTCAAGGTGCTCGCTGCTCTATAAACACTTGCCTATAAAACTTTCAGGGTTGCTTTTAATTAAAACCCACTTTTATAAATTATGAACTAAAACTAAACTATGAAGTTGAACTTTTTCTTTTTTAATAAATAACAGAACTTTTTATGCCGTTTTAAAAATGTATTGTATTTACGAAAAGTGTCAAATAAGAAGCGAATCCGAACGCTACGTTTCTTGTGACGCGCTTGGCCATATGAAGTGCGCAGGGTTGACAGGTAGGATTGTAGATGCCATAAATGATAACAAGGGTGTTCGTTGGTCCTGTGTAAAATGTAGATCAGCTGAAATTGATCTTTTCAAGCTTTTTAGGGAAACTTGAAATACGTTTTCTGAAATCGGTAAGGAGTTTTCTAAAATATCCATGAAATTTGACCATTACGAAAAACTTTTTAGGTTATTCAAGTGTTTAGATGGTTCTCCTGTTGTCGAAAAAAAACATTTCGAATGATTTAAATAATCGAGAACTTAGTTTGTCTGAGCCCCTGAATTTAAACCCTCCCCAGCTAAGTCTCCAACCGCAAATGCTGGAATTAATCAACTTGGCCTCACCCAGTCCCCAAGCAGTAGTTCCGTCCACTTCCAAAGAAGTAGTTACGTGCACTTCCAAAGAAGTGATTCCGTCCGCTTCCAAAGAAGTGGTTCCATCTACTTCCAAAGAAGTGGTGTAGCATTACATAAGCACATCGCCCTTTGACTTTAATTGTCATGTGCGCACAAATAATGTATAAACAAATATGAATGAACACAAACAACATTCTAACCAAATCAGTTACATTGAACTCAGCGGGAGTTTATGCAAAGACTGCACACGCCGCACATAGCGAAGATCTTGTTACACTTGTGCGGACGGTCAAAGACACCGCCAAAGACCGTCGCAATGCCTAACTGAGTCACAACGTCAGTTTGTCAGTGCGACTGTCATACTTATATATTTATTGCAACCATATGTTGACTTAGGATATTTTAGAGTTGTGCATTCTAGTTTGTAGGTATTAGTAATATACACATATGTAGGTATACGTTTTACTTCGTAAATAATTTGTAAGTATTAGTGTAAGAATTTAGTATAAAAGAAAGTGAAATCAATAAAGAAAATCAATTATGGACCAAACTTCAAACGTTTCTATTTATTTGACTATATGGCGATCCTGCCAGGCTTTTAAATAAATAAAAATAACAATACACTCAGCTCTACACGGTGATACCGCCAGCTGAAAATACAAAATCCAAAGGCAAAACAAGTTAGCCTATGAAAATACTGGTGGTTAAATTTATGATGCACGTGAAGACTGGCAGCAAACATTGATCTTTTGCAAATATTGAAAATAGAGGACATAGACAATGCGCAAGACGAAGTGGAATATTGATCAATTCATGACTGGCAGCAAACATTGATATTTTGCAAATATTTCGACTGGCAGCAAAATTTTTAGTAATATGACTGGCAGCAAATATTGATAATTTCGTGATAAGACTGGCAGCAAAAATTAGTATTTTGGTTATATGACTGGCAGCAAATATTAGTAAATTTAAGACAAAACTAACGCCAGCGTAAGGTAGAATTAAAAAACTATAATTAAAAAAAAATTGAAATAATTAACAAATTTCCTTAGAAAACTTTGGCACGCCTTATGGTCGCCATCCAAATAGCAGTCATTTGCTTAGGGGTAAAGTTTTAAAATTTAGTTTTGCAAATTTTTTTTATCATTACAAGAAATATAACAAAATTTTACATTTATGAATTAACATGCAGAAGACTTCGACTCAAGAGGAGTCTGATAAAAAATGTAAAGAAGAAATTGATAAACTTTTTCAAAATTGCGTAGACGCATGCGTCAAAGTTATAAATCAGATCCTCGATAGTCGCAAATCCGTGAAAGTTGGACCTAAACCGATTACTATCGAAGAGTATCGGAAAAGGATTAAATTAAATAAAACGGAAGAAATTCCAAAAATACCTGTCCTAAATATCTCTTCTCTACATATTATAAAACAAAGTCACTTTTTCTGTCTGTTTTTTCCCTTGAATGCTTAAATCTTGAAAACTAAGCAACGGATTTTTATGCGTTTTTTTTTTAATAAATAGATTGTTTGAAGAGGAAGGTTTATGTCATTATAACGTGAAGAAATATATAAAGGGGGCGTGGCAATCGGACAAAATGTGGTTAAAAACCATACATTTTTTGTTTACACAGCCATAAATCCTAAACGAATCCACCGATTAAAATGAAACTCACTTTTTCCAAAAAAGCTGTTTGGTTGTTTGTTCGCTGTTAAACGAATGAGCCATTAGAACTTGACAGCGAATAAACACACAAACAGCGTTATGAAAGAGGTGGGGTGAGATCGTATAGTGAAAGAACAAAGAACGCTGTTTGTGTGTTTGTTCGCTGTCAACCGATTATGCGGGAATCTCACCCCACCTCATTCATGTTGAATTAAATCGTATGGTGAAAGAACTCGATACGTATGTGTGTAAGTACATATGTACGAATCTCTCGCATAATTAAATTTCGGACGTATGTATGTATGAATGTATTTTCAATTCATGGCCTTATTGCCGTACTGAATTCCATGTAATTTACATTTTTCCGTGCGAAGCCGGATCGGGTTGCTAGTTGTACATAAAAGAAAAAGAGCAGGAAGAAAAGTAAAAAGACGAATAGAATTAGCAAAGTTACATCAACAACTTAACTTTGCCACTAACTCAGACGAAAGATTAAAAATACAAGAAAAAATAGAGGTATTAAGACATCAATAGAGAAAAAAAAGATTGAGTAAATTCAAACGCCTTTGTTAAAATTTATTTATTTTAAATAATCTTTTCTTATGGATAGTGCATTGCCTGATAATCTTGATTACGACGCAGTAAACAAAATTGTAGATAACTTAGAGCGTGAAAACGCAGACATTTCTCGTAAATCAAGATCACGAGATAAGGGAAGTAACAGACATAATTTAAATTGCTTAAGAATATTTTGGTTATATATAGGAATGGGTAGAGGACCTACAATGGAAGATTTATTATATCCTTCCACATTAGTAGAAGAAGTAAGTAGATTAATAAGTAAAGTAAAGTCTGAAAATAAATTTTAATTAAAAATTGTAATTTAAAAGACAAATTTATGAATAAATAAAAATTTGAGTTCGAAAAATTTTACTATTAAATACTAAAAGGGCATGGTGGAAAACCGCAATGAACGGTATTTTAGTAGCTATAGCAGGATATGAGGTAGGGAAAGAAACCTCTGAAGATAAAATTAACGAAAATAAAATTGCCAAATTTGAAACACACCCAATTATAGAAGATAAAGCAGAAATCTCTGATAAATGGTTGATAATTTTTATATGCGTAAGTTCATTTTTAATTATCACAATAATAATTCTAAAAAAAATTATATAAAGAACAAATTGAGACAATTGAATAATGTCCAAGAACGCATCTAATTGGCAAGAAATATATGACAAATTAAATGAAGAAAAAGCAAAAGTTGGCAAATCATATAAATGTATTAACAAAAGTATTCCCATAACAAGAGAAACTATAGTTAAACATTTAAATACAATTCTGGAAGCTCTTAACAACTTTAGACAGGTGATCAATGCGGGAAAGCGCATACTTACCGTAGAACACCAAAAAGAAGCTTACCAATTTTTCTCGACAGTTCGAGACAAACTAGTCGCTGCTCTAGCCAAACACAATATCGATTTTGATGTACCAAATACAACAGAAGAAGTAATTCAAATAGAGTTTTTTATCACTTCTACCTGAACGCGTTCCTAGCCGAACCCCCTCACCTTCATCGGTGGAAAAATTTAAAATAAACATCCCTGTAATAAAGGTCACAATGCCACAAACCGTAGTAGAATTCATTAAAACTGCTTCGTCAGTATTACCGGAGTTTGATGGTAAACCAGAAAATCTACATAGTTTCCTAGATGCACTCGATATACTTGAGCAAATCAAGGATACACATGAGGCATTGGCCATTACCATGATAAAAACAAAGCTGAAAGGTACAGCAAGGAATTTTATTAGTAATGAGTCCACGATCGAACAAATAAAAAACAAATTAAAAACCGCAATAAAGGGTGAATCAGTGGAAGTTTTAACCGCTAAACTACTGAACATCCAACAGCGTAGCAAAACTGTTAACCAATATACTGCGCAAATTGAAAAAATTACAAGGTCATTAGAAGGAGCATATATCTCTGATGGATTAAACCCAGACTTAGCCACGAGATATTCAACACAGGCAGCAGTTAAGGCCATGTGTAAAAACTGCTCTAATGACAAGGTCAAGATGATCATGCAAGCAGGAACGTTCTCAACAATGAACGATGCAATCTCGAAATTCACTAATAGTTGTACCGAAATCACTGGCAGCTCAAACATGATTTTAAATGTACGACAGCAAGGTCAGTACAGGAGTAGTTTCCGTGGAGGTTACCGTAGTAACAACTATGGAAACTACCAAAATCGGAGATTCAGACCACAACCGAGATATAACAATAACTCGAGGTCGTACAACAACAATAATAACCGGAGAGGATCACAAGCCCAAAACGGCAATAGATCCTACAACCAGAACCGTAATGTGCGCGCCATAACCGAAACGGAAAACCAAGAAACTCCACTTCAAAATTAACAAAAAGAAAAATATAATCTAAATTTAAACAGCTATATATCTACAAGGACTTCATTAAACAATTCATATTCAAATTTTTTAATTGACACTGGAGCCGATATCTCCATAATTAAAAAACAGCAAATAAATAATAAAGAAAAAATAAATACTGAACAAATCACAGATTTGAAAGGCATTGGTCGGGGAATAACTAGCACTTTAGGCACAACAAAAACAGATCTAAAAGGCGATGACCTTCTAATTTATCATAAATTTCATGTTGTAGAAGACAACTTTCCAATTCCATGTGATGGAATAATAGGCCTAAATAATAAAGAAAAAATAAATACTGCACAAATCACAGATTTGAAAGGCATTGGTCGGGGAATAACTAGCACTTTATGCACAATAAAAACAGATCTAAAAGGCGATGACCTTCTAATTTATCATAAATTTCATGTTGTAGAAGACAACTTTCCGATTCCATGTGATGGAATAATAGGCCTAGATTTCATAAAGAAATACAATTGTAGTCTAGATTATGGAAAAACATCCTAAGACCATATGATTTCCCTCAAACAATAACAATGAATCTAACAAACTGTCTGTCTGTCAACACAATCACAATCCCAGCTAGATCGAAAGTTATTAGACAAATTAAAATAAATACAAATAACAAAAATATTTTCATACCACACTTAACAACACATTTAGACGATTATACACTAATTAAAGCTAACACACTCAGTAAAAGTTACACAGATACAGAAAAATTAAACAGACTAACCAAAAATTTTCCAAATTTTGTTAAAGCTCAATTAACATCACTTTGCACAGAAATCATAGGTATATTTGCACTGGAAACAGAAGCAATTACTTCTAATAATTTTTATAAACAAAAATTATATATGAAGGATGACAACCCCGTTTATATTAAAAATTATAGATTACCCCAAACATAAAAAGGAGAAATAACCAAACAAGTAAATAAGCTAATTAAAGATGATATAATAAAACCTTCAATTTCAGAATATAATAGTCTAATTTTATTAGTTCCTAAAAAATCACTTCCAGGAAAAACAGAAAAAAGATGGAGATTGGTTGTTGTTTACAGACAAGTAAATAAAAAATTAGCAGCAGATAAATTCCCGCTCCCAAGAATTGATGACATTCTAGATCAACTTGGAAAAATTTTTTTCATGCGTAGACCTTACGTCAGGTTTTCATCAAATATAATTATACCCAGACTCTAGGGACATTACTTCATTCACTGCCGAAAATGTCACATATAGATTCAAAAGCTTACCATATGGATTAAAAGTAGCTCCAAATTCATTCCAATGAATGATGACATTAGCATTCGCTGGCCTTAAACCATCTCTACATGGATGATTTAGTTGTATTAGGTTGTTCAGAAAACCACATGCTAAAAAATTTAAGAGACGTGTTCTCTACATGTAGAAAATACAACCTAAAATTACATCCAGATAAATGCCTATTTTTCAGCCAAGAGGTAACTTACCTAGGACATAAATGTATAAACAAGGGAATATTACCCGACCTAAGCAAATTTGAAACAGTTCAAAATTACCCAGCGCCAAAAACTGCGGATGAAGTTAAGAGATTCGTAGCTTTCTGCAATTACTACAGAAGATTTGTACCGAATTTCGCGGAACACTCACGAAAACTAACTAGGCTTTGCAAAAAGAATGTTTCCTTCGAATGGACAGAAGAATGTCAAAAAGCTTTTGTCTATTTAAAGGAAGCATTAATTAGTCCAAAACTTTTGCAATACCCAGTTTTCGATAAAGAATTCTGCATAACAACATACGCTAGTGGGTACGCTTGTGGGGCAGTCCTTAGCCAAGAACATGATGACAAACAGTTACCAACTGCCTACGCTTCCAGGTCCTTCACAAAAGGTGAAACCAACAAAGCCACAATAGAAAAAGAACTCGCCGCAATCCATTGGGCCATAACCTTCTTCAGACCATACGTCTATGGTAGAAAATGCTTAGTAAAAACCGACCATCGCCCATTAACATACCTATTTTCAATGAAAAGTCCTTCATCTAAGCTGACGCGGGTAAGATTAAATACGATTTCGAGGTGCATTATCCCGCATAACTATTACAAATTTAAAAGATATGTCAGTGGAAGCAAGTAAAATATTAAAAATAACAACAAGATTAGCTGCTGAAAAGACCAGTAATAAAATTGAAATTAAAGAAAGTCACAAAGAGAACCCCACAATTTACGAAGCGCTAAATAAATTTGAAGTAAAAAGACATGTCGAGCCTGTTTTCAATCCTCCGAAATTATATTTCAAAAAAGGAAAGAAAATTTGTAGCAGTTTTGATACAGACAAACTAATTGTTGAGGATAAGATTGACTTAGGACAAATTTTTACCTGCTCGAACGAGAAGCCGGCAATTTAGGACTTGTACAAGTACAGTTGTAGGCAAATTTATGGAAATGGGAAATAAAGTTCTCAAAAAGTTAACAATCGGTCTAACCCCAGAGGTTATATGTGTGACAAATCCCGGGAAAATCAAAGAAATTCTGCACAAATATCATGACGATCCGATTAGTGGTGGCCACCCAGGAATAAATTGCATGACTGATAAAATCAAGCAGAAATATAGCTGGCTGAATATGAAAAATGACATACGAAAATATGTAAAGAACTGCATCCACTGCAAGAAAAATAAAATTAATAAACATATCAAAGAACAATTAACAATCAAAGAACAATGACAATTACGGAGACGCCTCCGAAGGCATTTGATATTGTACAAATTGACACAGTCGGCCCATTGCCAAGGTCAATAAACGGAAACGAATATGCAATCTATATATTAATAGGCTAACACTCTCCCCATACAAACAGACGCAACCCAATTTCGTATAGTATTTATGGATAGATCTCTATAAAATTTATAGTGGAAACTTAGAATGGACTAATCTGGTGTCTCGCCAAAAAAATTTTGAAAATTATTTTTAGTTTATTTGTTATTAAAGAAAAAACAGGTCTCCAAACTCTCCAGCTATTTTGTTATCTCCACATTCTGTTATACCCGAACTATACATCACCATTCAGCACTCTTATAAAACTCCCAAAGACACACCTACCGCTCATTCCCTTACACACACACGTACATATCTATGCAATGATCCAGCAGCTGCCACTTGCTTTTATTTTTGAGCCAAAAAAAAAAACAACAAAATGTACCAAATTATATCATCTTCGGCATCTAAACACCATTTGTAAGCTAAGAAGTCCAGCTTCACTTCTTTTATTTAACTTTTTGCCTATTGGTTAAAGTTTATTTTTTTAACGATATGATTTTGTAAGAAAATTCCACAATATTAAGATCGAAATTTAAATATCGTACGGACTTTAACTAAAGAACAATTTTATATGACACTAATGCTGATTTCGTTGAACATGTTTATACCCTTGCACAGAATACTGTAAAAGTGTGATAAAAGTGTACCCGTTCTACATGAAACTGCTATATCGATAAAACGAACAAAAAAAAAACATTGCCCGTTTGCTATGCTATGTGCATGAATAATTAGTTTTCGCTTATCAACCATATTCAATTGTTATTGCAAAATCCAATTTTTTCACCAAATTTATCTGTCAAATAAAATTTTCGTCAGCTGATTTTCAGTGCAACCATCTACCCTGTCAAAGCTTCAGAGGGTAAAAAGTGTGAGTTTTTTAGGAAATGAAAGCATATTCTGTTTGACGTTATACCTTCATTTTGCAAACGAAAACGGAAAATTGAAGAGTGTAAAAAATACGCATTTTTTGATGAAACGAAATCACCATAACTCTACTTTTTTTTACGAAAAACATATTTTTGGGTATTTGTTTCCTTTAGGGGTCAACCGCTAATAAATTAGCTAAAATTATGGGAGATAGCTCAACAGACAGGTTTTGGCCTCAGGATCACGAGTCCGGAAGCGCTTTTTTTTTAATTTTTTGTTTCTATGGAAAGTTATGGTCAAAAAATCTAAAAATTACCCCGGCAGCCATTTTTTCGCACGTTTTTAGGTACAGCCTAATAAAATTACAACAACCACATGAAAACTTGCCACTTTGATTGCAAATATCTCTTCAGAGAAGCAAAATATTAAAAAGCGCTTCCAGATTCGTGATTCTGAGGCCAAACCCCGTCTTTTGAGCTCTCTACCATAATTTTAGCTAATTTATTAGCAGTTGACACCTAAAGGAAACAAATACCCATTTTTACTTTGATTATTTGATAGTCTAAGCTTTTCTCGATTTTTTTAAAGTTTAATTCACTTATGAAATTTTTGGGGCGTTAAATATTGGAAAAGTATATTTTCTAAGCAGAAAATATATTTTTCATACAGTTGAAGATTGCCCAGAAAAATATCCCAAATCGTCTCATTTAAAGCAAATTCAATTTTCCTTGCTGAAAAAAAAAATAAAAACAAAAAATTAAAAAAAAAAAAACAGTTTTAATTTTTGCTTCCACCGAGAATCGAATATAGGTGTTCTGCAAGTAGTAAACATTTATACCCATTCTGGTATAAAAAGGGTACAATTAGTCTCTTTATAGGACATGCTCGAACAAATGTGACCAATTTATTCCATCTAAAAGTGACTAAAAAAGTAGTAGTCCACTTTTCCTTTGGATTGATCCCGGACTAATCGTATTTTTTGCAGGGAAATACCATACGAACTTTTACTAATGCACCTTTTTACATAACTAATTCCACTTTTTTTGTATGAAACCATATTTTTTACTTTGATAATTTAATGTGCTAAGCTTTTTCGATTTTTAAATAGTTTTTTTACTTATGAAATTTTTAGAGAAACAAAATATTGGAAAAGTATATCTTCTAAGCAGAAAAAGTATTTTTCATACAAAAAAGTGAAGTTAGTTATATAGAATTAAATATTTTTATCCCAACATCAGAATTGTAATTTTCAAAAAATAGCTTTAAAAAAATTTGTTTAAAAGAAAAATATTAAAATTCACGCACAGGAATGTAAAGCAGGAGTTATTAGCTTTTAAATGTTGTTAAAAAAAAAACTATAGCATTACTACAAGCCGAAACATAATAATTTCAGTTGTTGCATGTTTTCATCACCTTAGGAAAAATTGCAGTATCTATATATTAATAGGCTAACACTCTCCCCATACAAACAGACGCAACCCAATTTCGTATAGTATTTATGGATAGATCTCTTTAAAATTTATAGTGGAAACTTAGAATGGACTAATCTGGTGTCTCGCCAAAAAAAATTTTGAAAATTATTTTTAGTTTATTTGTTATTAAAGAAAAAATAGGTCTCCAAACTCTCCAGCTATTTTGTTATCTCCACATTCGGTTATACCCGAACTATACATCACTATTCAGCACTTTTATAAAACTCCCAAAGATACACCTACCGCTCATTCCCTTACACACACACGTACATATCTATGCAATGATCCAGCAGCTGCCACTTGCTTTTATTTTTGAGCCAAAAAAAAAACAACAAAATGTACCAAATTATATCATCTTCGGCATCTAAACACCATTTGTAAGCTAAGAAGTCCAGCTTCACTTCTTTTATTTAACTTTTTGCCTATTGGTTAAAGTTTATTTTTTTAACGATATGATTTTGTAAGAAAATTCCACAATATTAAGATCGAAATTTAAATATCGTACGGACTTTAACTAAAGAACAATTTTATATGACACTAATGCTGATTTCGTTGAACATGTTTATACCCTTGCACAGAATACTGTAAAAGTGTGATAAAAGTGTACCCGTTCTACATGAAACTGCTATATCGATAAAACGAACAAAAAAAAAACATTGCCCGTTTGCTATGCTATGTGCATGAATAATTAGTTTTCGCTTATCAACCATATTCAATTGTTATTGCAAAATCCAATTTTTTCACCAAATTTATCTGTCAAATAAAATTTTCGTCAGCTGATTTTCAGTGCAACCATCTACCCTGTCAAAGCTTCAGAGGGTAAAAAGTGTGAGTTTTTTAGGAAATGAAAGCATATTCTGTTTGACGTTATACCTTCATTTTGCAAACGAAAACGGAAAATTGAAGAGTGTAAAAAATACGCATTTTTTGATGAAACGAAATCACCATAACTCTACTTTTTTTTACGAAAAACATATTTTTGGGTATTTGTTTCCTTTAGGGGTCAACCGCTAATAAATTAGCTAAAATTATGGGAGATAGCTCAAAAGACAGGTTTTGGCCTCAGGATCACGAGTCCGGAAGCGCTTTTTTTTTAATTTTTTGTTTCTATGGAAAGTTATGGTCAAAAAATCTAAAAATTACCCCGGCAGCCATTTTTTCGCACGTTTTTAGGTACAGCCTAATAAAATTACAACAACCACATGAAAACTTGCCACTTTGATTGCAAATATCTCTTCAGAGAAGCAAAATATTAAAAAGCGCTTCCAGATTCGTGATTCTGAGGCCAAACCCCGTCTTTTGAGCTCTCTACCATAATTTTAGCTAATTTATTAGCAGTTGACACCTAAAGGAAACAAATACCCATTTTTACTTTGATTATTTGATAGTCTAAGCTTTTCTCGATTTTTTTAAAGTTTAATTCACTTATGAAATTTTTGGGGCGTTAAATATTGGAAAAGTATATTTTCTAAGCAGAAAATATATTTTTCATACAGTTGAAGATTGCCCAGAAAAATATCCCAAATCGTCTCATTTAAAGCAAATTCAATTTTCCTTGCTGAAAAAAAAAATAAAAACAAAAAATTAAAAAAAAAAAAACAGTTTTAATTTTTGCTTCCACCGAGAATCGAATATAGGTGTTCTGCAAGTAGTAAACATTTATACCCATTCTGGTATAAAAAGGGTACAATTAGTCTCTTTATAGGACATGCTCGAACAAATGTGACCAATTTATTCCATCTAAAAGTGACTAAAAAAGTAGTAGTCCACTTTTCCTTTGGATTGATCCCGGACTAATCGTATTTTTTGCAGGGAAATACCATACGAACTTTTACTAATGCACCTTTTTACATAACTAATTCCACTTTTTTTGTATGAAACCATATTTTTTACTTTGATAATTTAATGTGCTAAGCTTTTTCGATTTTTAAATAGTTTTTTTACTTATGAAATTTTTAGAGAAACAAAATATTGGAAAAGTATATCTTCTAAGCAGAAAAAGTATTTTTCATACAAAAAAGTGAAGTTAGTTATATAGAATTAAATATTTTTATCCCAACATCAGAATTGTAATTTTCAAAAAATAGCTTTAAAAAAATTTGTTTAAAAGAAAAATATTAAAATTCACGCACAGGAATGTAAAGCAGGAGTTATTAGCTTTTAAATGTTGTTAAAAAAAAAACTATAGCATTACTACAAGCCGAAACATAATAATTTCAGTTGTTGCATGTTTTCATCACCTTAGGAAAAATTGCAGTATCTATATATTAATAGGCTAACACTCTCCCCATACAAACAGACGCAACCCAATTTCGTATAGTATTTATGGATAGATCTCTATAAAATTTATAGTGGAAACTTAGAATGGACTAATCTGGTGTCTCACCAAAAAAAATTTTGAAAATTATTTTTAGTTTATTTGTTATTAAAGAAAAAATAGGTCTCCAAACTCTCCAGCTATTTTGTTATCTCCACATTCGGTTATACCCGAACTATACATCACTATTCAGCACTTTTATAAAACTCCCAAAGATACACCTACCGCTCATTCCCTTACACACACACGTACATATCTATGCAATGATCCAGCAGCTGCCACTTGCTTTTATTTTTGTGCCAAAAAAAAACAACAAAATGTACCAAATTATATCATCTTCGGCATCTAAACACCATTTGTAAGCTAAGAAGTCCAGCTTCACTTCTGGCTTTATATATTTAACTTTTTGCCTATTGGTTAAAGTTTATTTTTTTAACGATATGATTTTGTAAGAAATTTCCACAATGTTAAGATCGAAATTTAAATATCGTACGGACTTTAACTAAAGAACAATTTTACATGACACTAATGCTGATTTCGTTGAACATGTTTATACCCTTGCACAGAATACTGTAAAAGTGTGATAAAAGTGTACCCGTTCTACATGAAACTGCCATATCGATAAAACGAACAAAAAACATTGCCCGTTTGCTATGCTATGTGCATAAATAATTAGTTTTCGCTTATCAACCACATTCAATTGTTATTGCAAAATCCAATTTTTTTCACCAAATTTATCTGTCAAATAAAATTTTCGTCAGCTGATTTTCAGTGCAACCAACTACCCTGTCAAAGCTTCAGAGGGTAAAAAGTGTGAATTTTAGGAAATGAAAGCATATTCTGTTTGACGTTATACCTTCATTTTGCAAACGAAAATGGAAAATTGAAGAGTGTAAAAAATACGCATTTTTTGATGAAACGAAATCACCATAACTCTACTTTTGAGTGCCGAAAAATCGAAAAATGACCCACGGCACGCATTTTTTTCACGTTTTTAGGTACAGCCTAATAAAATTGCAACAACCAAATGAAAACTTGCCACTTGGATTATATCTCTTCAGAAAAGCAAAATATTAAAAAGCGCTTCCAGATACGTGATCCTGAGGCCAAACCCCGTCTTTTGAGCTATCTCCCATAATTTTAGCTACACAGTAAAAAATGAAAGACTACTTTTTTTAAATTTAATACCAAATAGTATTATTTTAAGACCCTGAAAAAGTTTGGAAATCAAATTTGGACTAATGGTTTTAAAATAATACCAAAATAATACTAAATCGCTCTCTCTCTCTCAATTTTGGCAATTAAATTAGTCCAAATGGTCTTAAAATAATACCAAAATAATACTCTTTCTCTCAATTAAACGGAAAATGGTATTAATTTAATACTTTTCGGCGTTGTTATATATAAACACCAAATTAGACTTTTCTTTTTACTGTGTAATTTATTAGCAGTTGACACCTAAAGGAAACAAATACCCATTTTTACTTTGATTATTTGATGTTCTAAGCTTTTCTCGATTTTTTTAAAGTTTAATTCACTTATGAAATTTTTGGGGGGTTAAATATTGGAAAAGTATATTTTCTAAGCAGAAAATATATTTTTCATACAGTTGAAGATTGCCCAGAAAAATATGCCCAATCGTCTCATTTAAAGCAAATTCAATTTTCCTTGCTGAAAAAATAAAATAAAAACCAAAAATTAAAAAAAAAAAACAGTTTTAAATTTTTCCTTCCACCGAGAATCGAATATAGGTGTTCTGCAAGTAGTAAACATTTATACCCATTTTTTACTTTGATAACTTTATGTGCTAAGCTTTTTTGATTTTTAAATAGTTTTTTTACTTATGAAATTTTTAGAGAAACAAAATATTGGAAAAGTATATCTTCTAAGCAGAAAATGTATTTTTCATACAAAAAAGTGAAGTTAGTTATATAGAATTAAAAATTTTTATCCCAACATCAGAATTGTAATTTTCAAAAAATAGCTTTAAAAAAATTTGTTTAAAAGCAAAATATTAAAATTCATGCACAGGAATGTAAAGCAGGAGTTATTAGCTTTCAAATGTTGTTAAAAAAAAATCTATAGCATTACTACAAGCCGAAACATAATAATTTCAGTTGTTGCATGTTTTCATCACCTTAGGAAAAATTGCAGTATCTATATATTAATAGGCTAACACTCTCCCCATACAAACAAACGCAACCCAATTTCGTATAGTATTTATGGATAGATCTCTATAAAATTTATAGTGGAAACTTAGAATGGACTAATCTGGTGTCTCACCAAAAAAAATTTTGAAAATTATTTTTAGTTTATTTGTTATTAAAGAAAAAATAGGTCTCCAAACTCTCCAGCTATTTTGTTATCTCCACATTCTGTTATACCCGAACTATACATCACTATTCAGCACTCTTATAAAACTCCCAAAGACACACCTACCGCTCATTCCCTTACACACACACGTACATATCTACGCAATGATCCAGCAGCTGCCACTTGCTTTTATTTTTGTGCCAAAAAAACAACAAAATGTACCAAATTATATCATCTTCGGCATCTAAACACCATTTGTAAGCTAAGAAGTCCAGCTTCACTTCTGGCTTTATATATTTAACTTTTTGCCTATTGGTTAAAGTTTATTTTTTTAACGATATGATTTTGTAAGAAATTTCCACAATGTTAAGATCGAAATTTAAATATCGTACGGACTTTAACTAAAGAACAATTTTACATGACACTAATGCTGATTTCGTTGAACATGTTTATACCCTTGCACAGAATACTGTAAAAGTGTGATAAAAGTGTACCCGTTCTACATGAAACTGCTATATCCATAAAACGAACAAAAAACATTGCCCGTTTGCTATGCTATGTGCATAAATAATTAGTTTTCGCTTATCAACCACATTCAATTGTTATTGCAAAATCCAATTTTTTTCACCAAATTTATCTGTCAAATAAAATTTTCGTCAGCTGATTTTCAGTGCAACCAACTACCCTGTCAAAGCTTCAGAGGGTAAAAAGTGTGAGTTTTTTAGGAAATGAAGGCATATTCTGTTTGACGTTATACCTTCATTTTGCAAACGAAAACGGAAAATTGAAGAGTGTAAAAAATACGCATTTTTTGATGAAACGAAATCACCATAACTCTACTTTTGAGTGCCGAAAAATCGAAAAATGACCCACGGCACGCTTTTTTTTCACGTTTTTAGGTACAGCCTAATAAAATTACAACAACCACATGAAAACTTGCCACTTGGATTATATCTCTTCAGAGAAGCAAAATATTAAAAAGCGCTTCCAGATTCGAGATCCTGAGGCCAAACCCCGTCTTTTGAGCTATCTCCCATAATTTTAGCTAATTTATTAGCAGTTGACACCTAAAGGAAACAAATACCCATTTTTACTTTGATTATTTGATGTTCTAAGCTTTTCTCGATTTTTTTAAAGTTTAATTCACTTATGAAATTTTTAGGGGGTTAAATATTGGAAAAGTATATTTTCAAAGCAGAAAATATATTTTTCATACAGTTGAAGAATGCCCAGAAAAATATCCCCAATCGTCTCATTTAAAGCAAAGCTGTAATTAGACGCTGGCAAGTATAAGTCTGTGGTCATAAGCAATAACAGCCTAGGTCGACTTAAGAAATTAGACCAGATGAAATTTTTGCTGGCGAATTTTTGTAACAAAACTATTTTATAACTAAGGCAAACGTATTGGATTTAATTGTTTGTAAAGAAAGTAAAAAAAGACCAATGAAAGCATTGAAAAATGTTTCGATGTTGCTATTCAAAATCACCAGCAAAAATTTCAACTGGTCTAATTTCTTAAGTCGACTTAGGCTGTTATTGCTTATGACCACAGAAGTATAATTGACAGAACTCTGATTTTTTTCAATTTTCCTTGCTTAAAAAATAAAATAAAAACGAAAAATTAAAAAAAAGAAACAGTTTTCAATTTTTGCTTCCACCGAGAATCGAATATATGTAGGTGTCCTGCAAGTAGTAAACATTTATACCCATTCTGGTATGAAAAGGGTACAATTAGTCTCTTCATAGGACATGCTCGAACAAATGTGACCAATTTATTCCATCTAAAAGAGACTAAAAAAAGTCTGGATTGATCCCGGACTAATCGTATTTTTTGCAGGGAAATACCATACGAACTTTTACTAATGCATCTTTTTACATAAGTAACTCCACTTTTTTTGTATGAAACCACATTTTTTACTTTGATAATTTAATGTGCTAAGCTTTTTCGATTTTTAAATAGTTTTTTTACTTATGAAATTTTTAGAGAAATAAAATATTGGAAAAGTATATCTTCTAAGCAGAAAATGTATTTTTCATACAAAAAAGTGAAGTTAGTTATATAGAATTAAAAATTTTGTTCGCAACACCAGAATTGTAATTTTAAAAAAATAGCTTTAAAAAAAATTTGTTTAAAAGAAAAAACATTTAAATATGCTGCACCACCCTAATGTGCGGATTCGTTGCATGGTATTACTCAAATCAAATGTTTAAATTCCCAAAAATCATATATATATATATATATATATGTATGCGTGAAGCAAGAATAAAAAACGGTACCTTGCAAATTGCACAATCATCGAAACTCCGACAAACACTCCCCGCAAAAACTCTGCGCTTCGAAAACCGCTCCCACCCTTTTTCGCGCTCCTTACTCTCACATCAACGTACATAAGTATACAGCGATCCAGGCAGCTGCCACTTGCCTTCATTTTTGTGCAAAAAAAAAAAAAAACAAAGTGTAGCAAATCAAATAAATATCATTGCATCCTCGCCATCTTCACACCATCATCATTCACATAATCACATAATTTACATAATCTAAGGTTTTTCGCAGAGCACTTCTTTATTTAGTTTTTTGTCCATTAAAAAGTTTATATTTTTAACGATATGGTTTTTTAAAGTAAAATTCCACAAGGTTACGATAAAAAAAGTACCATTATATATCGAAATATTATAAGCCCATACCGGATTTTTGTGCAATTTAAATTAAAAACTTATTTTTTATGTAACAATTAATGTAAGTTTAACATAATTTGTAATAGTAAGTGTCTGCTGTACCTTAGACATAAACAAATAAATAAAAAAATAAAAATAAAAAAATAAAGAAAAAATATTTAAAAAAATCTGTTGTAGATATATCCTAATGTATTGTCGTCAGCTTTTCTGTTGTACTGCTTTGCTGCACCACCCTAATGTGAAGATTGTTTGTATGGTATCACTTAATCCAAATTTGCATTTGTCACGAGGGAGTCACTTACTTGGTTTTGTTGTGAACGGGGAATATGTACATATATTAAGAGAGAGTTGAAGAAAATTTCAGATGGTCGAATTTCGACCACGGGCGATCCTAGTTACCATTATATGCGATCTAACCAAATATTGGCGGCCGCCGTGGTGTAGCGGTTAAGTGTTCGGCCTTCTACACCAAGTCGTGGCGGTTCGATGCCCGGCAAAAGTAACATCAAAAATTATTTAGAAAAAGAATTTTTCTATACGGGGTCGCCCCTCGGCAGTAGTTTGGCAAACTCTCCGGGTGTATTTCTGCCATGAGAAGCTTCTCAGCAAAAAAATCATTTGCTTTGCAAGTGCCGTTCGGAGTCGGCAGAAAACTGTAGGTCCCGCCAACTTGTAGGAAAAACTCAAAAGCAACACACCACAAGTTGGAAAAGAGAAGCTCGGCTAAAAAATCTCGTTAGAGGTTATGATAACCTGTTGGTATATCGCCGCCATTAGTTTTTTTTTTTTTTTTTTTTTTAACCAAATATTTGGTAGCGATTCCAGTTCCAAGCAAACATGCAACAACGGTCGCTAAAGCCATATTCGAGCATTTCATCCTGATTTATGGCCAAATGAAAACAATTTTAACAGACTTGGGCACAGAATACAAAAATAGCCTGTTCAAGGAACTGTGTAGTATATCAGAGCATGTCACTAACAAAAGCAAAGCCACACGCCGACTTCTAAATGTTTGGCTGTGGAATGTAAACATTTTGCGGAGTCAACGTATTCATAATTACGTTCACTTTCTCATGCGGCCCAAATATATAAGCGGCACTAGCTATCGCCTTGCATACGCTAGCCGCATATGTGTGAATGTGCGCGACTGCATTGCTAGCAGCTCCACGCTTGGTACATGTGTGCGTACGTATGTAACGGCATTACTTGTAGCTGCGATATGTATATGCTTGTATGTATGTTACTGACTGCACTGAGCTACACAGCCAGTACATAGGCTTAGAAGTAAATATGTATTTAGCAAGTAAGAATTTTAGTGTTAAGAATTACTATAAATAAGCTGAAATTTAATTGAATAAAGATAATTTTTGTTCTGCCGTCATTGTGGCAGAGACTACAAACTAAAACATTTGGGAAGACTTTATGGCGATCCTGCCAATCTGCTACATTAGAAAAGGAAGCAGACTGGAAAGAAGTGATTGCGTCGACTTCCAAAGGAGTGGGTCCATCCACTTCCATAGAAGTGGTTCAGTCCACTTCCAAGGCCCCAAATCGAACCCCTGAGCAACAAAATACTGCCAATTCAGTTCAACCAACGGCTAATAAGCTGGTAGTGGTTCCACTGCGAAAATCTATATTCGTGTCTAGATTTCAGAAAGACACTTCCGTCAACGACCTTAAGTCTTACATCAAATCGAAAATTAAGGCTGAGGGTTTAGTAATAAATAAGTTTAAATTTAATTACGAGCGAGAAAATTATTCATTTAGGATTGATGTTTTTGATGAAGATTACGATACGATTTGGATCAGTCGTTCTGGGCCCCTGGTGCTCTTATTCGCGAGTTTCACCTAAGTCAATTGCGAACGACCCAGATGCTGTACAAATTCCTCGTCAGATTACTGGTCCAATATCGCTATTGATAGCGACGAGTTTGATGCAATATTCATTCAGAATGAGCGAGTTATCAAATATTATTTGCTCCCAATAAAAAGTAAAATGACATGTCAACCATTTCGATATGATGTACTATTTTTTATATTTATGGATAGAATACTAATATATTTGTACGGCATGTCAATATCTATGGTCGTGATATGAATTTCTATTGTCGGTATATTCATATCCATATTTACTGCATAGTAATAATGGTAGAGACAGCACATTAATATATATTGGCGAAATGTAAATTTTTCTGGGACGCATAATCATAATAGTTCAACAATTTTTACTATGGATTTTCTAACAATATTACAACTTGTTGGAGCGTTTTTTTTTTAATTCAAAATTTTTTGAATTTCTTATGATTGAACATTTTTCTAAAAATTTTATAAAATGCCGTAGCCGAATGATAGAATACTGGACTAACGTGCCAGAGGAGCAGGGTTCGAGTCTTACTGAAACCAGATGTTAAATTATATAAAATTTTATTTTTTTTTAACTATTCAGAATTTATCAATAGTTTATATGGATACTATTTCAATAGTGATTTATCAAAAAAGCATTGATGAAACATCCATATTCATTGATAGGACAGAATTATCAATTTTTATTTAATGTGATATCAATAATTATGGATGTTCCATCCATAGATTTCCCTCCGTGTGACATTATAGGTAGTATGATTCATTCTAAGATTATATGCGTGGGCGGCGGTTCACAGGATTGCCACCTATCTCAATTTTTTTAATAACAATATGGGTATCAAACGAAAGGTATTTTCGACCGTATTCCAAATATGTAAATCTCAAGAGGGGTTGCCACCTAACCGCATTTTATTTATTTTTCTCTATATCTCGGGAACCGCTCGACCGATTTGGATAAAGTTTCGCATTATAGAGAGTGTAATTCATTCTAAGATTATATGCTTAGGTGTTTCCATTTGAGGCTGTTCACAGGGTTGCCACCTATCTCAATTTTTTTTAAATATTGAGCAATATATGCCAATATGGGTATCAAATGAAAGGTATTTGCGATCGCATTTCAAATATGACAATTTCTAGCAGGGTTGCCAGCTAGGGTTGCCCCCAAACCGTATTTTATTTATTTTTCCTTATATTTGGTGGCAAAATGCCCAGAATGACCTGAAGGGCTTCGTTGGGCGTTGTCCTTAGCGCACCGCTTATACAGATCATATTGGATCTATGGACTTTCCTCTACAGATTCAGGTATGTTGCCTTGCTCAGCGCAGGCCACCATACGACGACTCCACACAGCATGATTGGGCGAATGATCGCCGTATAGATCCAACTGCATACTCTAGGGATGAGCCCCCATTTTTTGCCAATGGCTCTTTTACATATGTAAAGAGCGATGCAATCTTTCTTTTGGCGCTGAAGAACATTCTCCTTGCAATTCAATTTCCTGTCCAGAACTATGCCTAGAAACTCGGCTTTATCCGACAAGCCCAGGCGCGTGCCATATAGTTCTGGTAGGCTTAGTGGTGGTATTTTGTACCGGTTGGTGAAGAGGACAAGTTCCACTTTCCCCAGGTTGATACTAAGTCCGCAGCGAGAGGACCACGTCGAGACTTCTGGCAGTGCTACTTGCACCAGGTCACACAGAGTTTGTGGGAACTTGCCTCTGAATGCAATAACTAAATCGTCTGCATATGCCACTATCTTCCCGCCCCCAGCTTGTGTCACGTAGCAACGAGTTGACTGTGAGCTTCCATAAAAGCGACGAAAGAACACCACCCTGGGGCGTTCCTCTTGTGACATTGCGTGATAACTCAACCGTACCAAGTGAAGAAGCTATTTTCCTTCCCCTTAGAAGTTTGTCATTTAAACCAGTTAGAGGTCTATCTACGCCCAGATTATTTAGAGCAGAGTTGATAGCCTCCGGGCTTATATTGTTGAAATGACAGATACTAGGCTGTGCAGAGCAGTTTCTGTTGATTTACCCTTGGTGTATGCATGCTGATAGCTAGAGATAAGGTTGCTATCAATAGTCGTTGAGAGGTAGTCGCTTAGTATCCTCTCCAAGGTTTTGAGTACAAAGGACGAGAGACTGATCGGTCTGGAGTCTTTTGGCTCGTAGTGGGATGCCTTCCTAGCCTTAGGGATAAACACTACCGTGGCGCTTCTCCAGGAGCCCGGAATGTGGTTGAGAGCCAGGCAGGCTGTGAAGAGAAATACCAGCCATTTAGCTGATGTCTCTAACGTGTTTATAAGTTGCGCGGGGATAATCCTGTCCGGCCCGACAGCCTTATACGGTTCAGAGGACTCGTCTAAGTCTCGCTGTGTCGTCGACCTTTTCGACGCCAGTGCAGAAATTTCTCCGCGAGGTTCTCTGCGCCTGTCTCAGAGCTTTTTTGTAGGCTCTTAGTTTAGCTTTATATTCGTGCCAATGAGGCTCAGAGCCGAGGATCTTGGCCTTGTTAAATTGTTTCCGGCATGATTTGCGGAGCGAGTCCAAATCGTAGGACCACCAATGTGGCCTGTGTTTACCGTCGATGTAAATGTAATAACAAGATCCTCCAGCTCCTCTACTGATGAGGGGGCTAGTGAGGGCAGTACTGGTAGGTCTCTGTCTAATATTTCATTGTGTAACTGCCAATTAGTGTTATGTGGATTGCGCTTTATAATTGGTGGTTCTACAATAAAGTCTAAAACCATTTCTATGTAACGGTGGTCGGAGAATGAATGTTCTTCAA
This sequence comes from Campiglossa producta, assembly GCA_964058755.1. Classification (NCBI taxonomy): domain Eukaryota; kingdom Metazoa; phylum Arthropoda; class Insecta; order Diptera; family Tephritidae; genus Campiglossa; species Campiglossa producta. The sequence continues at coordinate 32,640,146 of CAXKVI010000006.1, read as the reverse complement.
GAACCCGCCATTCTCTGGCCCACTCATAAGCGCCTTAACTACAGATAGTGAGGCCTATGACCTCCCTGCGGGTCTTAGTGATAAAAGTAGGCTCACTACCCACGTTGCAAATTACCAGGTTGGTTGTTAATAGGTAATCAAACAGAGACTAGCCCCTGGCATTGATATCGGAGCTCCCCCATTGAACAAGATGAGCATTAGCGTCCGCTCCTATAATAAGATTACCGTGCAGAAATTTGACACCAGGTCTTTCACCTCCGGTTGTGGTGGAGGTTCTTCGGCATCGTAGGGCATATAGAACGACGCCACCATCAGGTGGGTGCTGCCGACCGTTAGGCTGATAGCGGTAATATCACCATTGGTGTAGTTAGGTAGGAGAAAGGAGTTCAAGTCAGACTTGACCAAATTACACGTTCTGACTTTGCTCTCCTCGCTGGCTCGAATGAGCTTGAAGCCCTTAGTCCCCAATCCACAGATTCTCGAGCTATTGACCCAGGGTTCTTGGATGAGGACCACATCCACGTCGCCTTTTGAAAGACGACTACTTAAAGCAGCCGAGGCCACTTTCGATTTGTGCAGATTTATCTGAAGCACCAGCAACATGAGAGCGCACAGACTTCCCTGCCGTCCCCATATCGTCGAAGTTTGCCCCATCCCGGAGGTTGCCTATCAACGACGAGTTGTTCCGATTAACTGCCCGATATGGCGTTGGGGGAGTCCTGCTGTCTGTAGCGTTAGATGTTAATCGCTCAGCGTTGGCGGCTACCACCGTGACGGCGAGGACTTCCTCGTCCTGTAGGCTGTCCTCCATCTCAGAGTTGATCACAGCACTATCGACAAGGAACGTGGCGGATAACATGCTTTCCACCCTCCGCTTCCTCTTCCGGTACTTCGTCTTCCGGCTCCCCCGGAGCAGCCGAGAAGGCAGCGCGCTGAAAATCGCCACGATATACGTGGATAACGATCTGGTTTACACTGTAGTGTACCTGGCCATTGCACCTTTTAAGGGGCTCGATTGACTCTTTATTCATGGTGAACACTACCTGTGTGTCGGGCCCTACCGCATCCCCGACCAGATTGACACTCCAGTCCTGCGTTGGGAGGGACGGATTCATTAGCCGTAGCATCCCGAGAATACTCTCGGGTTCGTCAGGGATGGCCGCAATCCATGCCCTTGCCCTTGGACGAGCCGAAATGTCCTTCCAGTCGACGACGTCGATCTTTCCGCCTTTGTAGACTTCACCCAGTTTAGCAACTGCTGCCTTGTACAGTGCTACAGTTTTTGCATCCTCGCATGCGAGCAATTTAATCTGACCCTGGTGCCAACCCGCATCCGTTACTCGCGCCGAACTACCCGGAAACTCCGGAGAAACGTTGAGAAGAATGTTGCCGAGTTCATTTCGCACGTAACGCCACCGGTCCTTGGGGATGGCCAGACGGTCATTGCCTCGGTCAAGGACGCCTATAAGGATCCTGTCCTTGGTTACCTCAGCAAAGCTTGGTTTTCCCGCTCCAGAGATATTCTGATGCCGCTGGGGAGGGGGATTTAACTTCAGGTCCGATCTCTGGCGTTTAAAAGGGTTAACTTTTAACCTCTTTGGCATGTGAGTAGTTTGGAAATACGGTATCACAGCTTTCGCTCTTAGCTTAGCTCTACCGATTTTCTGGAATTCGGCGACAGCGATTCCTGCGGTACCCCTTCATAGCTCTTCAGGATCTTTGCTCGTGGTATATGAAGCGGCGGGGAGATATCTCCCGGGAGTGCGGACCCGTAGTTGCCGTCGCGGTCGCTCCCTTTGCCGAAATCTCAGTTGCAGCTTCCTTCTCCTTCGAAACTCCGAGGCCAGGTCGCGATACTGCTGCCACAGACGTAAAGAGACTGGTTTTCATATCAGCGGTTGATGGGAGTTTAGGATCCGCCGTTGTCCGCTTAGCTGCTTTGGCAACCGCATTGGTGCTAGCTCCCATCAAGTCAATCTTACTCGATAGAGGTTTGGTTGACCGACTCGTAGTTGCCAACGCTGTCGATCCCCCCCTTGATTGTGGAGCGGAGGTTGTCCTCCGGCGTTGTTGTTGTTTTCTCGCTTGCTCCTCCATAGCTCTCCTCTGCTGAGGATTGAAATTTGGCGTTGTTTGTTTTTTAGGTTTTTCGTTTTTACTTACGTTATTTGAGTTCATCTTGTTCGTACGACCCATCGCCGGACAAGGCCAGCTTAGGGTCAAGGGAAGGCCAGCTTAGGGTCAAGGGAAGAGTAGGGGAAAATGTGTCGTCCGAAGCGGCAGAGCCCCGTGCCGCGGTAGGGCCATGCTTACTCTCTGAGGCGGCCCGGTATCAAAGAGGCTCCGTTCAAATACAGCCAAGATTTGCCTCCCGGCTGCAAACGCCCAATGGGCACGGTTTCGCATAACACCCTGGATTGGGAGGGGGGAGATCTTTGTCGTTGCGCCAGAGAGGCTAGGATGCTCTCGTGATGAAGTGCCGTTCGGGCTATGATCACAAGGGCAGCGTAGCCCTGTGGCTATCGACTTAAGCCCTCGTACCGCGGCAGGGTATCCACCCTTCACGAGGGGTTTGCAAGAGTGTACTTTAACCTGATTTTTTAATTTTTGTTTGTTTAAAATTTTTTTTTAGAGGGCAAAGTGTGGGGAAATTGCAAATTTTGAAAACGCGATATTATCCTGCTCCAGTTGGCACATTTTAAACGGAAAAATCTTCCTCAAAATATGTTTAGGAGTTATCTTAAATGAAAAAAATATCATTTGAAAATTTTGAAAAAGTTAAAAAATAAATTCAAAATGGTCCCCTATACGAGGATGTGAACGAAAATAAATTATAAAAAATCAACCGTAATAGTTAGCTTTTTAAAATTTGCACTTTATTAGATATATTAAAATTGTATGGCCTATAAAACTCAAATTCAAAAAAAAGTATTTTCAAAAATTTCTATATATAATAAGTGGGCGTGGTTATTGACCGCTTTCGCCCATTTTCGGAACAACATAGATTAGGTATATACAGAGCAAGGTGCAAAAGCTGGTTTCGATATATATTTTTTTTCTCGAGTTATTGATTTTTGACCGCTTTTTCCAGATTTCAGCCCATTGTGTAGCGTTTGTTGTTATGCAGAATTCTTTATTGAAATCTGGGTATTGCAAAAGTTTTGTACTAAATAGTGCTTCCTTTAAGTAGACAAAAGCTTTTTGGCATTCTTCTGTTCAACCGAAGGAAACATTATTTTTGCAAGGCCAAGTTAATATTCTTGAGTGTTCTGCAAAATTCGGTACGAATCTTCTGTAATAATTGCAGAAAGCTACGTGTTCGGTTAGATAGAACACCTATCGAACGATGTTTGATTTTGTTGTGAGTTTACTCAGGCAGAATCGCCTTGAGTGTGTTATATAAAAAAAGAGTATCTCAGGTAGAAGCACCTTAAGATCATATGCATTCAAAAGAAGTTAATTCGTTTATGCATGTTGTTCTTTATTTCGCACAAACCTTTTATACAAATAAAGTGCTTACACTAACATAAATATCTTAAGATATAACTATAAGGAAAATGTGCATGATTGACAGTAAATTAATGATTGGTAATAATTATTGACGGAAATTGAATTTGTGCTTATATTGCGTATTTTGTTTTATTGTGTAATTTTGTTTACGTATGGAAATATGTAGGTCAATATTTTTATTCTTTGTTTATTCATATGTAATGTTTAGGTTGCACTATGTGAGCGCGTGTTTGAACTTAAATATGTATTAACATTCTCCGCCGCGTTGAGTGGTTAGCGAAACCAAATTTGACATTAAACTTCTGAAATGTGAAGACGAGGCATTGGTTGTGGAGGAGTTGTATGCGGGTGCACTGAATGCGGTGATACCTTGAATTTCTTACATTTCTTCCTAAATCGTTCGATTATGAGGCAGATGACTATAAATAGCGATATTAGTAGTGCCATAATGCCCATGTATTGTTGTTGCAGTGGTGAGTACTCCCCTTTGCTTGGATGGTATTTGATGTCTTTAAGTTGTTGTTGGATATTGGAGAGGTATTTTAAATTGGTATTAGCTTCAATATTTGGTTCCAATAGTTTCTTGATATTAATGGGGTTCCCGATTGTGGTTATGTTCCCAAATGCCGCATATGATGTATCTATGGAAGTGACACTAGTTTCGTGGCCATGGATGGTTAGAAATCTTCCCTTTATGATACAGCTTGGTTCGATAGCTAGAATACCAGAGCCATTAAGGTGCATGTTAATGATGTTATTATTGCAGACTGCTGTCATTTCTATGGGTGTTATTGTCGTGTAGATCCATCGATTGTTAGTGTTCATAGCAACCATAGATATATTGCCTTGGACTTGGCCGAAGTTGCAATTCGGCGACGTTTTGTTATTAAAAAGTGCCACTTCGCAGGAGTAGCTGCCGGAATCTCGAACGATACGAACTTGTAAAGACGGGCAAATATATAAGTCGTTCATGATTGTGACGCACTTATTAAAGTGGAGTGTACTTAGTTAATGTCTGTTTGTATAGCAATCGTCGTGTTGCCTTCTTGAGTGGGGATCGGGATGACCTTGTAGAGTTCAAATCTTTCGATGTCGACTAAAGGTATTTCAGCGACAAAAACGATCTTCCCATTTGTTACTGTACCCTTTATTTCCATGACCTTGTATAGCTTTACTAGGTCATTATTATCTACGGGTAAGGTGCGTCCTGGGGGAAGGTGTCCATTAATTTTGTTGACTTCTGACCTTAGCTGCCTTGGCGTAAGAATAAGTGGACTTAGATTTCCATGGTTGGTATGAGTAAGGGCAGTAATTAGGTCAGTTTCAATTCGTTGCAATTCCAAGGCTAGGTTATTTAGTTGGAAGGCCAGTGACATGATGTATTGTGTTTGTCTTAACTTAGTGTTCTCATCTTCAATGGTGTTGAGGTCCTTGTATATTATTTGCTTGAGATCCGAGAAGCGTTTCATTGTATTTGTTTCGCTCTCCTTGATAATATTGATTGTCGAATCTATTACAGATGTTTGATTTTTTATGAGTTCTTCTAACATGTTTTCGTTTTCCTTAACGCCGGTTATGGTTTGGGACATCTGTTCCACGTAGTCTGCATCCAATACTCCAAAGAGAGCATGTGCTACATTGCCGATAGCGTTAATGGCCCCTCTTCGTCTTCGTTTCGTGGTTAGTAGGGTAGTTTCTTGAACTAAGTTATTCCAGGTGTGCCGAAGCTGTTGTGTCATAGAATCACATGAATCACTGACTATTGGTCGGTCGCAGAACTCTGCCAGCGTTGCTACTCCGTCCTCTAGCACCTTGTGTTTTTCCCATAGTGGTGCGAGATCATAATATATGATAAACTTCCAGGTAGCTGTCCTTAATTTTACCGAGCCTACCCCTTCGAAATACAGTCCAGGATTGCTTGGGAATTCAGTAACATTGACAGGAGAGGCTAATATCAGAGGCAGCAATAGGAGTGATATTAAGATTGTACTGAACAGTCCTTGAGAGCTATATGATGTGATTTTTCGTTTTCGTTGACTTGTGCTGATGTCGCCCTCTGATGAATGCTGCCTTTTTTGTACTGGAGCTGAGTTGGACTCATCATATTCTGCGCACTCGAGTTGGGTATCGTTGAGTAATGGTGCAAGTCTGTGAATAGGCCTTTTTAATGTTGCTCTCGCTGTTTTTACGTCGCACACCCGAATTAGTCCATCGTCCCCTTTGTAAATTCGTGTAATTCTGCCCAACGGCCATTGTAACACTGGAATGTTATCTTCTTTGAGAATAACAAGCATGCCTTCATTCACGTTGGGTGAGGCCGATTTCCACTTTCCTCTTTGCTGCAACGGCGGCCGCCGTGGTGTAGCGGTTAAGTGTTCGGCCGTCTACACCAAGTCGTGGCGGTTCGATGCCCGACAAAAGTAACATCAAAAATTATTTAGAAAAAGAATTTTTCTAAACGGGGTCGCCCCTCGGCAGTAGTTTGGCAAACTCTCCGGGTGTATTTCTGCCATGAGAAGCTTCTCAGCAAAAAATTCATTTGCTTTGCAAGTGCCGTTCGGAGTCGGCAAAAAACTGTAGGTCCCGCCAACTTGTAGGAAAACTCAAAAGCAACACACCACAAGTTGGAAAGAGAAGCTCGGCTAAAAATCTCGTTAGAGGTTATGATAACCTGTTGGTATTTCGCCGCCATTAGTTTTTTTTTTTTTTTTCTTTGCTGCAACTCCTGTAAATAGTTTTGTGTCCATTCCTTCCAAAATTATGTTTGATTTCTGAGGTTAATTTCCACCTGCCGCCCAGGGACATTTTTGTTGGCTTAGCATTGACATCCACAACTGATGTTAGTGGTTCTCCTACCAGGAAGTGACCTGGAGTAAGCGCGTTGAAATCATCATAGCTAGGCGATAGTGGGACTAGTGGTATGGAATTTAAAATGGCTTCTATTTCCACAATGACGGTTTCTAACTCTTCATACGTTAGCGATGCTGCTGACACACTTCTTACTAAATGATGTTTGGCGGATTTGACAGCTGCCTCCCACAGTCCCCCGAAGTGAGGAGCTCTTGGTGGAATAAATTTGAAATTGATGGACTTGTCACTGCATACTCGGATTATTCTTTCCCGGGCCGATTGAGAGTAAATAGACTCCTTTAGCTCAGCCAGTTTATTGCTTGCTCCAACAAAATTCGTGGCGTTGTCAGAGTATAATGTTTGACAATGTCCCCTTCTGCTAATGAAACGTCTTAGTGCTCCTATAAAGGCCTCTGTCGATAAATTCGACGGTTTTCTTCATGAATCATGGTTACTAGCAGTTTCACTATGTCGTGATTGTGAGGAAGTATGGTGGGGTGTTTTGTTTTGAATGGCAGCGTGGATTGCTGAAGTCGGCCACCTACCCGCAGTATTTGGTGTTCGTCTAAGAATGGGTTTAGTGATGCTAAAGAACTAGATTTGTTAACAGCTGTATTGTTCGAGAGTTTTTCGAGTTCTTCTTCAAATTCAGTTCCTTGAATTATCCTTATTATCACTATTAACGCGTTTTCCATTTCGAATGCATCGAGTGCCTTATAGGTTGGCCTTAGTTGTTTGGCTATTTTGGTGTTTTTTGGGAACCTGAATATATACCCGATTACTCGTTGAAGTGTTTTGAAGGAGTTTCGGTGGTTAATTTGGCCGATTATATCTACCCGGCTCGAAGGACCAGGTTTCCTTGATGACATGGCCAGGACATGTTTCGTCATCTTACGTTCCTCGTCGCCTGGGGTATTGGGGGTTCGTGACCATGGTTTTGGCCAACTTCTTTTGCCAGAGAGGAATAGTGGGCCATAAAACCATATGGAATGGTGTGCTAAAGTTTCTGGAGGTATTCCTCGGGAGATTGCATCTGAAGCCGTAGGTCCTGTTTCACCTTTTGTGTCAACTCTGCACCTAAGACGGCCGCGCACAGCTCTAATCGTGGTAAGGTTTGTTTTTTTATTGGCGCCACTCTTGACTTAGAACAGATCAAGGCAAATTAAACAAGGTAGAATTGACAACTGAAATATTTTGTTTTTGTAGGAGTTTTTCCTTCAAATAAATGTAAACAAGCGTATTAACCCTTTGCCACCCAAGCACAGTTTTTGTGTCCCATACAATTATTTTACTGAAAACTTAGATAGCATTTGCTTATGCCAAAAATTTATCAATACCGCGAAATATGCTAGCCCAAACAGTAAAGGAGTAACTTTGGCCACTTTGGAATCTACCTCTTTTCGGACCTTTGCGTTATAAAAATGGCGAGTATTAAATATTTGCCGATATCCGCCGGTGGCACCACAAGAAGGTTGTCGCCAGAGTGTCACAGAAACTGGTGCATTGGTTTCCATTAGAGTTTTTTTTATACTGAAGTCAAAACCAGGGTACAGTCTTATCAAGGAAAATATGTGTCCACGAAATAAAGTAGTCAATTTTAAAAAAAGTATAAACTTGTTTGGAACCGGTTCTGGGGGTGAATTCTGGTTCTATGAAATGATAACGTGAAAAAAATGTGTATGAATTTGAAGTTTCTTTTCACAAATTTTGTACGAAATTTCTTTTCATTTTATCATTTCATAGAACCCGAATTTGCCCCCAGGACTTTGAAAGGGTTTCGTTTTTTTTTTAATTAAAATATCGATTACGATTTAGTTTTCGGTTTCGAGAAATTAATAGGCTTCGCTGTAGTTGTTGTAAGAGGAACGTGACGGACCAAACAGAGTTGTACGGTCTATGCGTCTATGCTCTCACAGCTGCCGATCCACCTTATGCTAATATTCCCATTGCCGATTTCATCAACCCCGTGACCGTGGTTGAAATGGATTTTAGTCGCCTCTTGCGGCAGGCATTCCACTACGGGCATTATCTTAACCCCTAACCCGCAGGGGTCATGATCGATTTTAATCGCTTACAGTTTTGTTTTCGGTCTAAAATCCAATTGAAAAATAATTAGACCATTCATCTTAGCTAAAATGTGCTAGAGTCTAGCTAATCTGAACTCTAAACTCTGTTTAAACGTGCAAGGAACTGAGGCAAGCGGTATTGTATTTATATGACACAATTTGCTATTTCTTCACACTATGGAAAAAAATTTAAAATCTTAAGCAGAACGGGTTAATATTTTTTTTTTCATTTGACGGGAAAACTCCTACAGAAAAGAGAGAACTGTCAAGTTCACTATTACTTTGTTTAATATACTTTGGAACAGATCAATCTAGTTGTTATGGTACTATCGGTATATGTAGACCGAATGTAGATTGCAGCTCCGTAGGCACGTTCTGATGCATCGACAAAGGTGTGAATTTCAATCGATGTTACCTTTTTATGGTTGAACACAAACCTATCGACCTTGATCTCATTCACCGCTTCTATGTTTGATCGGAAGTCATTCGATTGCCTCTGAAGATGTGCGGGTAATTCGTCATCCCATGTGAGTGGTAGTTGCCATAATTCTTGTAAAAATATTTTTGCCTTTACTACCACGGGACCGAAAAGCCCTAATGGATCGAAGATTTTTGCGAGTTCTGAGCTTACTACTCTTTTGGTGATGCCCCTTGCGGCTGATGATGCCCTTTGTGCTCGTCCGCACAACTGATCGGACTTTGGTAGCCAGATTAGACCAAGAGTTTTTATTATACAAGTTGCTGATTCTTCAAGGTTTAGATTAACCTCCTGATCTTCTGGTGGAATTCCACTTAGCAGTTGCGGATGGTTTGAGCACCACTTTCGAAGCTTAAAACCAGCTTCTTTAAGGATTGAGTTAACTTGCTGCTGTGACTCTATCGCGTTGCTTAGAGTGTCTGCCCCACTGATGCAATCATCAACGTAGAAATCATCATGCAGTATTGCGGCCCCTAGCGGATACTTGATGGAGTTTTGGGTGGCTAGGTACTGCAGGCATTTTGTTGCTAAGTATGGTGCTGAGGAGGTTCCATACGTTACTGTTTTTAAACGATAGCATTTTATATCTTGGTCCTTATGATATCTCCAAAGGATCAGCTGGAATGGTTGATCCGCATCATCGACTATGATTTGTCGATACATTTTTTCGATATCTGCTGTGAAGACGAACTTATGCATTCGGAAGCGTAGCAAAATGGAGAATAGCTCGCTCTGAACAGTCGGACCGGCGTGAAGGATATCGTTAAGTGATAAACCACTAGATGTTTTGGCTGATGCATCGAACACAACCCGTAGTTTCGTAGTGGAACTCTCAGGTTTCAGCACACAATGGTGCGGTAATACGTAGTTGCAGTCTGGAATGTCTTTCTCCAAGATTTCTTCCATATGACCAAGGGACTCGTATTCCAGCATAAACTTGTTGTACTCTTGTCTGAGGTGAGGATTGTTCTCCAAACGTCTTTCTAATGCCACAAAACGATTAAATGCGATTGACCTTGAACTTCCGAGGACTGATGGATTCTCGGAGAACGGTAACCGAACGATGAATCGCCCTTCCTTATTCCTTTTTACGTTATGGGTAAAGTGGCTTTCACACCGTTTATCAGCCAGGGACATAGATCGAGTTGATGTATCGTTTGTATCGTCAAGCTTCGAAAATTTTTCAATTAATTCATTGGTGGTTTGATCTTCAGGGCTTAGGACTGCGCAGGTAGCACTGTTGCTATTGTGTTCCTGAAGTCTTCCTGTAACGATCCATCCGAGTTCCGTTTGTTGTAGCGTTGGAAGTTCATTGCTGAGTTTGATTTGCTGCGGGAACATGAGTTGATGATAAAACTCTGCTCCAACTAGTAGATCAATTTTGGCTGTTGCGTTGAAATATGGATCAGCCAGTTGAATTCCGTCTGGAATGTCCCATCCTGATGTCTCGAATGACGTTGTAGGTTGTGGGGATACAATATTTGGAAGCACAAAGGCTTCAATCCTTGTAGAATAGTTGCCTGTCATTGAGGTAAGTTCGAGGTTTACACGTCTTGATACATTTCGAATTTTGCGCCCTATACCTTCAATGCAAAGTGATTATGGGGATGCATTCACTGAAAGCTTATTAAGCACTCTTTCTGTTATTAAATTTACTTGCGACCCAGAATCCAGTAAGGCTCGGAAAATCCCCTCGCGTCCATTGTTTCCAGTTAATTTTACTCTTGCCGTTGCTAGTAGTATATAAGGATTGTTGGACATCTGCTGGTTTGCTGATGCTACGATTGGACTGTTTGAGGTTTTATTAATCTTCATTTGAGAGAGATCATGTTTTTGTATCTTCTGAATTTGGGGCTGAGTCGAAGTCGTTAGCGGCTTGTCTCGTGCTAGTTCCAAATGTAGCAATGTGTTGTATTTCTTCAAGCACTTTGAGCAGGAACGTGATGTACATTCCCTGCTCCGATGGTCTGGTTTGAAGCAGTTGACACACAACCTCTTCATCTGCGTCCATTGTAGCCTTTCAGCCGGTTCCATTTTGAGGAACTTCCCACAGTAATACATGGGATGCTCTGCTGATCCGCCCACCTTACAGCCTGCAGTTGAAGCGATTGTTGATATTTTGGTCCTGTCCCTTCCTGATACAGTTTCTATGGCCTTTCCACGAGTTTCCAATGCTTGAAAACGGTGTTCTATTAATGTAAGACCCTCGTGAAGGGTTGACACCTTGCCGCGGTACGAGGGCTTAAGTCGATAGCCACAGGGCTGCGCTGCCCTTGTGATCATAGTGCCGCCGGTACTACATCACGAGAGAAGCCAAGCCTCTCTGGCGCGACGACTAAGATCTTCCCCCTCCCAATCCAGGGTGTTATGCGACCACGTGCCCATTGGACGTTTGCAGCCGGGAGGCAAATCGTGGCTGTAATCGAACGGAGCCTCTCTGATACCGGGCCGCCTCGGAGAGTAACTATGGCCTTACCGCGGCATGGGGCTCTGCCGCGGCGGACGACACATTCCCCATACTCTTCCTTTGACCCTAAACTGGCCTTGCCCGGCAAGGGGTCGTACGAACAAGATGAAAAAAAGTAATAAAAACCTTAAAAATAATGATACAACCATGTATACTGCCCAGCAGAGGAGGAAAATGCTGGAGCAAGCGAGAACGCAACGTCGGAGGACAAACTCCATTTCTTCATCAGCCGAGAGGTCGACAGCGATGGCAACTACGAGTCGATCAGCTCTGGATAATAAGGGGGCAATCCCCAAAGTAAGTACCGGTACAAACACGGTGAAGCCAACAACGGCTGATGCTAGAGCCCTAGTAAGTGCCGGTACCGAAACCAAGTCTTTAACGTCTGTGGCAGTGGTCTCACGACCTGGCCCCAGAGATCCAAATAAGGGAACGACCGCGATGGCAACTACGGGTCGAAATTTACCCCAAAAGACATCTCCCAGTCGCTCTGAGTACTTGGACAAAAGAGCGGCCGCGAGGATACTGAAGAAATACGAGGGTATTTCACAAGAGACGCTATCGCCGAATCCTAGGAAGACGGTGGAGATGGCTGAAGCTATCTTACCGAACTTCCAAAGCGATTACGCGCCAAAGAAGGTTAATATAAATCCCTTCAAACGCCAGAGATCGGACGTGGATTTAAAACCTCACCCGAAGCGGCAGCAACACTCCCCCGTAATGGGTAAACTCAGCTTTGCTGAAGTGACTAAGGATAGGATCCTCATAGGCGTCATTGACCGAGGTAATGAAAACTGGGCCATCCCTAGGGACCAGTGGCGGTTCGTCCGGAACGCTATCGGTAATGCCCTTCTCAACATTATGGATGAGTCTCCGGGTGCCACTCCGATGGGTTCTGATGCGGGATGGCACCAGGGCCGAATCAAGGTATTCGCTTGCGAGGATGCAAAAACTGTTGCACTGTACAAGGCAGCAGCTGCAAGACTAGGTGAGATCTACCAAGGGGCAAGAATCGAGGTTGTCGACTGGAAGGACATCCCGGCTCGGCCAAGGGCAAGAGCGTGGATTCCTGCTATCCCTGCTGAACCTGAGAGAATTCTCAGGATGCTGAGGATCATGAACCCGTCTCTCCCGACGCAGGACTGGGGTGTAAATCTGGTCGAGGACGCGGTAGGGCGTGATAGGCAAGTGGTCTTCACCTTGAATAAGGAGGCACTCGAGCCCCTTAAACGGTGCAATGGACGAGTGCACTACGGCATGGGTCAGATCGTGATCCACGTATACCGCGGCGATGCACAGCGCGCTGCTATTTCGGCTGCACCGGAGGACTCGGACATCGCAGTGCCGGAAGGGGAGTCGGAGATGCCCGACTCGGAAAGTATGGTATCTGCCACGTCAAATGGCGAAGGAGCAGTGAACAGCTCGGAGATGGGAGACAGCCTGCTGGACGGGGAGGACCTCAAAGTCACAGTGATAGCAGCTAGTCCTGAACGCACCACAGTTGACACTGCCACAGTTAGGAGGATCTCTGCCACGCCAAACCGTGGTCTGAAGAAATCGTCGTTGAAAGATAAGCCTCCAGACGAGGTGGAACTCGACGATACGGCGGTGGCAGGGAAGTCTGAGTACTCTCATGTTGGTGGTGATTCAGATAAACCTGCACAAATCTAAAGCAGCCTCGGCTGCTTTAATCAGTCGTCTCTCTAAAGGCGACGTAGATGTGGTCCTCATCCAAGAACCCTGGGTCAACAGCTCAAGGATTTGCGGTTTGGGGACTAAGGGTTATAAGCTTATTCGAGCCAGCGAGGGGGGCCGGGTTAGAGCCTGTATTTTAGTTAAGTCTGAGCTGAGTGCATTTCTATTGCCCAACTATACCAATGGTGACGTTACAGCTGCCAGTTTAACAGTCGACAGTACCAGTCTGACGATTGCGTCGGTCTATATGCCCTACGACGCCGAAGAACCTCCGCCACAGAGGGAGGTAAAAGACCTGGTGGCAAATTTTTCCATGGGTCATCTTATTATCGGAACTGACGCCAATGCTCATCACGTCCAGTGGGGAAGCTCCGATATCAATGCTAGAGGAGAGTCGTTGTTTGACTATTTGTTAACAACTAACCTGGTAGTTTGCAACGTGGGTAACGAACCTACGTTTATTACTAAAACCCGTAGGGAGGTAATAGATCTCACTATTTGCAGCGAAGGCGCTTATGAGTGGGTCAGAAAATGGCGCGTTCTCGATGAGCACTCATTCTCCGACCACCGGTACGTAGAAATAGTTCTAGACTTTTCTGTTGAGCAGCCGGTTATGAAACGCAACCCACGTAACACTAACTGGCAGCTACACAATGAAATACTATCTAGGGACTTACCAGCACTGCCCCCACAAGTCCCCTCATCAGTAGGGGAGTTGGAGGATCTGGTAAAGACCTTTACAACGGCGCTCTCGAATGCCTTAGAGCAGGCTTGCCCAGTGCCAAATCCACGCGGTAAACATAGGCCGCATTGGTGGTCCTACGACCTGGACTCGCTCCGAAAATCATGTAGGACACAATTTAATAAGGCCAAGAGCCTTGGCACGGAGACTCAATGGCTCGAATATAAAGTTAAACTCAGGGCCTACAAAAAAGGTCTGAGGCAGGCGAAGAGAGTATCGTGGAGAAATTTCTGCACTGGGGTCGAAAATGTCGACGATACAGCGAGACTTAGACGAGTGCTCTCAAAAACTCAAACAGCCACAAGCTATTTGCGCAAACCTGACGGATCCTGGACCAGCACGGAGAGGGAAACCCTAGAGCTGCTCTTGAATACGCACTTCCCAGGGAACTTGCATGAGGAACCCGTAGCACCCACAACAAACCTGGCTGTATACATACCCATCACGGAGGAAAAGGTTAGGTGGGCGGTTAAGAGCTTCGAACCGTTCAAGGCTGCCGGGCCAGACGGGATTATTCCCGCACAACTCATAAACACGCTGGAGACATCAGCCAAATGGCTGGTATTTCTCTATACAGCCTGCCTGGCTCTTAGCTACATTCCGTGCTCCTGGAGAAGTGCCACGGTAGTGTTTATTCCTAAGGCGGGGAAGGCGTCTCATTACGAGCCGAAGGACTACAGGCCGATCAGTCTCTCATCCTTTGTGCTCAAAACCTTCGAGAGGATAATAAATGACTACCTCTCCTCTACTATTGATAGCAACCTGATCTGTAGCTATCAGCATGCATACACCAAAGGGAAATCTACAGAAACTGCGCTTCACAGCCTAGTTTCTGTTATTGAAAAATCGCTGTATGAGAAGGAGTACTGTCTTGCGGCCTTTTTAGATATTGAAGGAGCCTTCAACAACATAAGCCCTGATGCTATAAACACCGCTTTAACAAGTCTGGGCATAAGCAGGTCTCTTATTGGACTTATTGATCAACTGCTAAGGGGTAGACGAATAGTTTCATCACTGGGCTCGGTTGACTTATCACGCTATGTCATAAGGGGAACGCCTCAGGGTGGTGTTCTCTCCCCGCTTCTATGGAACCTCACTGTCAACTCGATGCTGCGAGACACAAGCTGGGGGGGGCGGGAAGGTAGTGGCATATGCAGACGACTTAGCTATAGTATATAGGGGCAAATTCCCACAAACCCTGTGTGACTTGATGCAAGCAGCACTGCGAGAGGTTTCCTCATGGTGCTCGCGCTGCGGACTGAGCATCAACCCGGGAAAAGTAGAACTGGTTCTTTTCACCAACCGCTATAAGATACCACCGCTAACACTACCAAAACTGAATGACGTGCACCTGAACCTGGCTGACAAAGCCAAGTTCTTAGGCACAGTTCTGGATAGGAAACTAACCTGGAAGGAGAATGTTCTTCAGCGCCAGAAGAAAGCGTGTATTGCACTCTACACATGCAAAAGAGCCATTGGAAAGAAATGGGGGCTCAGCCCCAAAATATGCAAATGGATCTACACCGCAATCATTCGACCAATCATGCTCTATGGAGTTGTGGTATGGTGGCCTGCGCTGAGCAAGGCAACAAACCTTAATCTGCTAGGTAAAGTACACAGATCTTGCATGATCTGTATAAGCGGTGCGTTAAGAACAACGCCCAATGAAGCACTCCAGGCCATTCTTGGCATTTTGCCACTCGATCTGGAAGGGCACCGGGTAGCAGCAGCATCGGCTCTACGTCTAAGGGAAACGTCCGGCTGGGGCGCAAGCACTACTGGACACGCCTGTATTTTGGGATCCTATAGCTTTCTTCAGCTGAGCACGGATCGTTGTGCGACCACAACAGTCGGAGATAGCTGTTTTAAAATCAACATTCCCAGCAGGGAAGAATGGGAGAGCACGGATCGGAGTCCCGCCACTCATGGCGGCACTTCCATTTATACTGATGGCTCGAAGTTAGACGGCAGAGTTGGAGGAGGGGTTTATTCAAAGGATCTGAACCTTGAGCTCTCCTTCAGACTACCTGATCACTGCAGTGTCTTCCAGGCTGAAGTTTCAGCAATCATGGACGCCGCGGCTTGGATAGGCCAACACACTATCGGACACGACATTTTTATATTCAGCGACAGCCAGGCGGCCATCAAATCCCTTGGCTCTTATTCGTTCAACTCTGAACTGACGCTCAGCTGTCGTCGATCTCTACAGGAGATGGCCCAACAGAATCGCGTGAACCTCACATGGGTCCCGGGGCATAGGGACATTGAGGGAAATTGTAGGGCAGACGAACTTGCGAGGCAGGGCACAACCAAGCAGGTTCTTCGGGATAAAGAGCGCTTAGGTATACCGTTTGCCACTTGCAAGCTTATGCTGAAGGAGTACACACTCCGCCAAGCCAAAGAAAGATGGCTGCAATCTCCAGGATGCCGGATATCCAAAGAAACCTGGCCGAAATGGGATCATAAAAGATCGAGACAAATTTATGCCCTAAGGAGAAGAGAAATCTCCATATTAATAGGCGTATTGACTGGGCACTGCCTCATTGGTAGGCACGCAGAAAGACTTGGTGTGCCCTACCGACGATGCTGTAGGAGTTGTAAGGATGATGAGGAGGAGGAAACAGTGGAGCACCTCATCTGCAACTGCCCGGCTTTAAGTGGCGCGAGAATGCGCTTTTTGGGAGTTCCCTTCCTGGTTAGCCTACGCCAGGTCACGGAGCTGGACATAAAGGACCTGATGGCCTTCATCAAGTCATCTAAATGGTTCGAGGAGGAGTAACGGTGTCGGTATAGGAACGTCAGTCCCGGGATTCTGCTATGTGGAGAATTCCGTTAATACCGGGATTTTCCATATGGCAGGGTCCCGGAACTGACTTTCCTAGTGTTGGTGGTATCACAACGGGCCTTTTAATACTGGCGTAGGTGTGCCTCTACGGTAGCCACTTGAACCTAACCTAACCTAATGTAAGCAGCTCGGCAACATTTATCAGCCTCCTGTTATCGTTGAGGGATTGTTCAAACAGGGTTTCAGTGGAAGGGTCCAATTTCATTAATAGTATATGCACTATTATAGGATCCCATTGTTCTACTGGAAGTCCCTGTGCCTTTAACCCATGGATGCATTCCTTAGCGAGGTCGTGTAGAGATTTGAGGGCTTGCGCTGTTTCATTCTTTATTTTTGGGTGAGCTAGTAGCTTGTTCAGCAATGAGGTCACAATGAGCCTTTTGTTGTCGTATCTATTTGTCAATAGGGTCCATGCGGTTTCATAGTTTGCCGTTGAAATAGGCAAGTGTTTAATAAGATTCTTTGGTTCATCTGACAAGTGAGTGGTCAGGTAGAACATTTTTTGGACCTCGCTCATTGGTGCATTATGTATTAGTTGCACATAGAGGTCCTTGAAGGCTACCCATTGGAGATAGCTACCGTTGAACCTTGGAATCTGAATTTTAGGCAGACGTGCTAGATGTGGTTCATTTGCGTTGCTAGCTGTTGGCCTATTTGGGATGCTCGTTCCAAGGTGTTCTTGTAATTCACCGAGGATGTTGTGTGCTCTGGCTTCTAATTTGTAGTAGTCATCTTGTGTATATCCTTCGATGTCTTCACTAGTCGTCGATTGCCACAGTACCTCGTTGTTGGCAGAAAAATCACTCATATACTTCGTTATGAGTGCAGATTTGGCCTTGTAGTATGCCTCAGGATGATCTTCTCTGGCTTCATCCTTTATTTCGTCAATATTGCGGCTTAATGCCCGCATTAAGGCCTTCTGATTTCGAAGAGCCTTGTTTATCCGCTCGGGAATTGATTCCTCTTTGCTTTCCGTTGCGCCTCTAACATCATGATGCTCAATCCGAGGGATCTCAGTAGCTCGCAAGATTTTAAGCATTTCGGACTCAAAATATTCTCTGTACTTCAACGTCGTATTCGAAATGCGCAAATACTGATCCGTGAAGTATTGATGTTGCATTGGTAAGTCAGGGAGACACCTGATTTGCTTGTCGGTACTCTCGAACTTCGACCACGCAGTTTCGAGGCGCTGCAGACGCTCTTCATAATAACCATGAGTTTTTCTTGAAACGGAGTCCTTTTTAAAGTTCCGGACAAGGGCCTCGATCTTGTCTGCTGTACTCTGCTGGTCAGCGACAAGCCTTTCGAAAGTGCTCATGACGAAATGACAAGAATTACGAAATTCGTGTTCAAGTAACCACTATGAGGTGGTTGATGACAATTGTTTATTTAGTGGAATCCTTGATGCAGGGCCACAATTTTTGCCACTTTGAGGTGGTTGGTTAAATAGACGACAATGGTTCGTCTAGTGTGATCCTTGATGCAGGGCCACAAAATTACCACTATGAGGTATGGAAAACAAGGGTGGTTTGCTGATGTGATCCTGTGCCTTGTTACAGGATCAATGTGTTTTATAGCTTCGCGACAATGTACTGTTGCCGACAATTGTACTGTGATCCTGTGCCTTGTTACAGGATCAGCATACACCAGTATGTGGTCGTTGAACGATTGGACAATTGACTCGTCCTATAATGTTATCCTGTGTCTTATCACAGGACCCAATTACCAATATAATGTGGTTTGATTGCTTGACGTTCCTTGTTGAGGATACTGCGTCTTCAAGTGTGATCCTGTTTCTTGTTTCAGGATCACGTCGGGGTCACCAAAGAATGTTCGGATAGATAGAACACCTATCGAACGATGTTTGATTTTGTTGTGAGTTTACTCAGGCAGAATCGCCTTGAGTGTGTTATATAAAAAAAGAGTATCTTAGGTAGAAGCACCTTAAGATCATATGCACTACGAATCTCTTAACTTCATCGGCTGTTTTTGGCGTTGGATAATTTTGGACTGTTTCAAATTTACTTGGGTCAGCTAATATTCCCTTGTTCGTATATTTATGGCCTAAATAAGTTATTTCTTGGCTGAAAAATAGATATTTATCTGGATGTAGTTTTAGGTTGTATTTTCTACAAGTGGAGACGTCTCTTAAGTTTTTTAGCTTATGTTTTTCGAACAACCTCATTCAACCAAATCATCCATGTAGAGAAATGCTGAGATGCTTTGAGACCCGCAAATGCTAGTGTCATCATTCTTTGGAATGAAATCGGTGCTACTTTTAATCCATAGGGTAGTCTTTTGAATCCATATGTTCAGCTGTGAATGAGGTCATATCCCTAGAATCTGGGTGTAATTCTATTTGATGAAAACCTGACATAATGTCCAGGCATGAAAAATATTTTGCTCTTCTAAGTTGGTCTAACATATCATCAATTCTTGGAAGTGTGAATTTATCTTTGCTAATTTTTTGGGTACCTGTCTGTAGTCAACCACTAATCTCCATCTTTTTTCGGTATTCTCTGGAAGTAATTTCTTAGGGACTAGCAAGATTGGGCATTGTATTCTGCAATGGAGAATTCTATTATGTCATCTTCGATTAATTTAATAATTTGTGCGAACACAAAAAAAGTTAGTGATGCGTTCATGTCCACTTTTTTGCCTTATTGCTCAAACGTGGGAAAACAAATTTGACTTATTTCTCAAAATGATGCAATAAAACAAATTTGTGTTATTTCACATTCAGTTGAGCAATAACACAAATTTGGTTTATTGCCGTTTGGGGTATTTCACCCCCCCTTCGTGAGCATCTTTGATTTGATCAAGTATATCAAGGGCGTCTTTGAAACTGTGTAAATTCCCTGGCTTAGCATCAAACTCTGGTAGCACAAATGAAGCAGTTAATTAGAAAAGGCTTTTCTTATTTTAAAGGGGTAAGCGTCAGTATCGGAGGTGCACTTCGTCGCTTCCAACGATTACTAGCGCGATTCGTTGTTTGCATGGAAAACTAGCACACTTCGTTCTCTTCGTGGAAGACTAACACGCCTCAGTTCTCTGTGTGAAAAACTATCACACTTCGTTCTCTGCGTTGAAGACTGGCACGATTCATTTCTATACGAACTATGCAGTTTTCCACGCAGAAAACGAAGTGTGTTAGTCTTCCACGCAGAGAACTGAATCGTTTTAGTCTTCGACGCAGAGAACGAAGTGTGCTAGTTTTCCACGCATTGAACTGAAGTGTGTTAGTCTTCCACACAAAGAACGAAGTTTGCTAGTCTTCCATGCAAACAACGAACCGTGCTAGTCTTCGTTGGAAGCGAAGTAATGTGCACGGTTAGCCCCTTAAAATAAGGAAAGCCTTTTTCTAATTAACACAGCGTAAAAATGTACGAGTCAAAGTAGCCAAAGGTGTCAAGATATCTCCGATGATGCACGGTTAGACCCTAAAAGCAAGAAAAGGTCTTAATAATTACCACAACGTTTTTACGTTGTACACAAAGTAGTATCGAGCATGACGGTAGTTTTTTGTCGCTGTTAAAATAAATGATCAACGGTATTTAATGATTCGGCAATAATTGCTTTAGTTTATTTTTAAATGTATGAAAGTTGGCCCAGTGGCAGCCTGTTGTTGTTGTTAACAGCAAAACACTCCCCGAAGGTTTTGGGGAGTGATGCCGAAGTTGACAGTCCTTGGCCGGATATGACCCCGGTACGCTGAGGTACTCCCTTGCGGTACTGCCCGACTGTCGTGGTAGCGATTTGGTATGACCAGTGGAACCTTCTAGGTCATGTCATCCCTCCATCCGTGAGGAAGAAGAAGATGGGTAATGAGAGGTGAGAGGAATCATATCCGTAGATCAACCATCGAGTAGCACGTCATTACCTATGTGCATATTAGTCGCCTCTTACGACCGGTATGCCTACCTCGGGCATATTCTAAACCCCTAACCCGCAGGGCCAGTGGCAGCCTTACTTTGCTTGCTTGAAACGCTTCAAAGCGTCGAATGGCCCAAATCTCTATTTGACAGCGCTTTACACGCTTCGCTGTTTCTCTTGTTGTTGTCTTGTTTATCTCATCCTGTATTTTTGACAACTTTTGTAGCTTCTATTGGGCCATAGAAGCTTTAAAAGGAAAGTAAGGTAAGCAATGCAAGCAAAGCAAGCGTACATTGGGTCATCAGCTTAAATGATATGTCAGGTCTAGTACCTGTGCTTATATACAAAAGAGCTCAAGAGCTCCAATAATATTTCTGTACTTCATATTATAATCAATATTTTCAGGATACAATTTAAGATTTGTTTCCATATGAGTTTTATATGTTTTTGAATTTTCAATTTGATACTTATTAGCTAATGTTTCAAATACGATTTTTGATTTAATTTCATATATTTTTGCTTTACATTATATTCAATATTTATTCCAATATAATTTTTGACTTTATTCAAATCTTTCATTTTAAATTTATGACTAAGCTTATTTTTCAAATCATCTATAGCCGTTTCATCTCTGCAACAAATCAGAAGATCATCTACAAACAGTAGTATGTATATAGTATGATTATCAGTTTTTTTAAAATATAGACAGTAATCATAACTATTTCGTTCGAACTTTAAATTTTTTAAGAAGTCATGAAAACATTCGTACCATTGTCTGGGACTTTCTTTTAGACCATATAAGGCTTTATATAATTTATATACTTGCGTAGTTCCATTGCCATAGCCCGGAGGCTGTTCGACATAGACTTCGCTTTTGATTACCCCGTTTAAAAATGCAGTTTCTACATCTATCTTATGTATGTGCATTTCATTTTCACAGCAGAAGGCTAGAAGAATCTTTAATGTTTGCATTTAAAAACTGGTGAATATGTGTTTTGTATGTAGCCTTCCTGTTGAAAACCACGAGCTACAAGACGTGCCTTTTTTGTGCCATCGTCTTTCTGCTTAAATATCTATTTTACATCGATTATATTTTTTGACTGGTGAGCAATAGCAATTAAGTTTTTACTCGAATTTGAAAATATTTTACAGATGCCATTCTCTGATATAATCTTGTTGTGTTCATTTATTTTACCATAACTTAAAAGGTTTGCTTGCATACCCTTTACAAAATGTACATTAGTTATGGTAGTTATTTCAACTTTATCATTTACGAAAAATTGTACTAAGATTTTGCCCACTTTTGTTGCTTGCATAGGCGTTCCATCTCCCAATGTTAGAATTACAGCTTTTGATAAGTTTTGAAACTCATAAAAATATTCATCACTATTTACAATGTGCTTGGAACACCCACTATCAAGCAAGAAAGTTATATTTTGTGTATTCTTTTTTACACTTACATTATTCATTTCGCTTTAAGCGCTATTCATACCTGCGACGAAAATATTTGAACAGCTACCACCTTCATACCCATTGTTGTTGTTTCTGCCTCTTTGACATTGACTCTCTGCCGCGATATTTTCCACGACTGCTGCGCCATGTACCTCTTGATGAATTGTTGTTGGGTTTTCTGCAATCGGCTTGGAGGTGTCCGATTTGCCCGCAGCTGTAGCATTTTCTTGCTTCTCTTCTTTTTTGGCATGCAGCAAACACGTTTGATTTTTCGTTGTCGTAATTTTGCGTTTTGATTTCAAATGATTTTAGCTTTAATTTGTTTTTGAGATACTCCACCGTTCTTTGTGGTTCGGGAACTAAGTCGATGATGTCACCGATGTGAGTGTACTCTCGTGGTAGAGCTTTTATCATGTAATTTAATTTTTCTGGTTCGGTTAACACGGCGCCGGCGGCTTTCAAATCGTTTGCCGCCTTTTCGAATTCATCAAAGAAGGTTGTCACGTTACTATAATTTTTTAGTTTTAAACCTTCTAAGTTGCTTCGGCAAATAATTTGCAAAGCTGTCGATTTTGTTTCGTACATTGGATCAAATTTTTGTAAAATTGAGTTAGCGCTGTCTAACTCGTAAATATATTCCAATTGGCAGTTAGATATGGCGCCATATATATAGTTAATGGCTTTGGCTTGCCACTCGCCCCATACTTTTTCTGCTTCTTCCAGTGGCTGTACTCAGCACCGTCAAAAATGGGGTTAGCGATATCTTCGCGCATCTTTTCTTTTTCTTCTTTACGCAACTTATTTTCCGCAGATATCCACGCAACCAGTTCTGCACACTCTATTATACAGTTTGTTTCAGCAGCTCTTAGCGCAACTAATTTTGCGCACACTTTATTGTAAAATTTCTTTCAGCAGCAGTTTATTTTCAGCGCAATTTCTTCTCTACACTTTATCTTGAGCAACCTTGCTCTGCTACCATGTTAAAATAAATGATCAACGGTATTTAATGCTTCGGCAATAATTGCTTTAGTTTATTTTACTATTTTAATTAGAGGTACGTACAAACGTTGCGACGATCTTAAATCAAGTGAAGGAAAAATAGAGATGACAAAAAGTCTTATTTGTATACATACAAAAGCATGTGGGTGTGTTCAACACAATAGCAGAGACAGGTTCATTAATGTAAGTGATCTCTAACACAGAATGTTACATACTCAACAGTCGTAATCACCTGTGATACACTGGCAGCCAAAGTGTTGAGGTTGCGTAGGAAAGTAAAAAATATGTGGTCACCTTATATACTGTGCAAAAATCCTAGCACTCACCCTTTTACGGAATCCCCTAATCACATATGTATGAAATTTTATTGAACCATATTGAATATGACTATACTCAGTAACTTCTTTTTTGCTTATATTGATTTCTGTTCATGCCAACAACACCTTAATTCACCATTACTACCAATAAAACGACTACCAAACACACGTTGCCACACATTCTTGACACTTACGACACAAAACTTCACATCAACCCACCATCATACACCTACCACACGTCATGTGAACACATCGCATATGAAAATTTGTGTCATTATTTGTATCGGTCCTTTAGAAGAAATTGCGTCCCGGTGAAGTGGCAGATAACAGGGTAAGCATATAACTTGTAAATCGCCTATGAGGGCCAAACGACACTATATATCGCACACCTAGATCTAAAGGGAGCTAATTCAAACATCCTAAATTTTGAGCTATGCATACTACCCCGTTCTTCCAATTAATACCCACCTATGTATCTTTATACTCGATTAACTAATAGCTGAACTACTGCAGAAAAGGTTAAACATTTAAAATGCCATTGGCATATATGGGAGTGGCAGCCAGTTTTTCTACTTTTTTTTAAGATTTTGAGTTTATCGCTGTTTAGATCTAGGTGTGCGATATATCTATAATAGCTGCAATAAAAAAACAGCTGGAATAAAATTATCCAAATGAATTTTCTTATAACTGGCTAAATATTTTTTATTTTGTATCAAATATATAATTGCAAATTGGCAATTAGCTAGTGTTTTTAATTTTTTTTTCATGTTTTTAATCCCTGGATATTGACTCGAAATGTTGAATTTGTATACTTGCATCGTTTGACTCCGAATTATGAAGGTTATTTTTCTGAGGGAAAACTTAAGCTCTCCACAAAATGTGGCTACATCAGAGTTTGGGTCATATCAAATATCTAAATTTACCAGACTAAGGGCCGTTATCTCATCCACCCAATAAAGTTAAATTTACTTATCGGGCAGATGAACTACTCCTCACTTTAAAGTGATCTTTAATTGTTTTCAATAAAAAAAATATTGTAAATAAATAAATAATGGCTAAAAAATATAATATCCACAGATTCATTCCTGTTTTTGGCTTTCGCGGGACACCTGCAAATGGAGTGTTTAATACTTTTAATCTCCCCCTCGTGCCTATATCTGCGTCATAAATCATTTGTCGGGAAACCCATACGTTCGCCGTATGGGCCTAGAGAAAGGCGCTTGAAAACATGGCTTTTGGAAAATTAGGAGTACAGCTTCTGCCCTCAATGCCATAAACTAATGACAGAATGGTCCTAGTTGCCCTTAATCTATCTTCAAGCTTTTGAAACAGTCAATCACGCGCAGCAAAAAATCAAAACCACGCAATATTAAACAAGGGGTGCCTCAAGGTGGTGTCCTTTCCCCGCTGTTGTTTTATTCTTATATTTCGAAACTTCCTTCTCCACCAGAGAGGGTCTCGATAGTTTCTTACGCAGACGACTGCACGATATTGGCAGCTGGTACTTGCGCCGATAAGCGTAATGGTTATCTCCTCACTCATGTCGAATTCTTCTCCGCAAGGAACTTGATATTGTCGCCGTCTAAGTTGTTGTTGTTAACAATGCATTGCCCTGCCTAGAGTGTATGATCATTCCGAAGATCTTCACCAAGCTGTTCTAACGGGAGTCCAAAGAAACGTGCAGTTTCAACAGGGTTGAACAAAGGGACAGAGGGTTTAGAAGAGTAGGTTCAATTCAACAGTTGAAGAGATGTAGGGTATCATGGGGCCCCTACCACATGCAGGACATGTGTTTGAAATATTGTGATTCAGTCTGGATAAGTAAGACTTTAACCTCACATAGAGGGCTTAGAAGAGTAGGTTCAATTGAACAGTTGAAGAGATGTAGGGTATCATGGGGCTCCTACCACATGCAGGACATGTGTTTGAAATGTTGTGATTCAGTCTGGATAAGTAAGACTTTAACCTCACACTGTATCCAGACCGAAGCTGTGCCATGGTGACTCTCGTTTCCCTTGGTAAGGTGCGTTCTTCTTCAGCAATATCGGGCGGAAGGCTGTTTAAAACGAGGTTTACAGACCGAGATCTGACAAAGGTAACAACCGACTCAGTGTGGATGTCGGTTAGATCCCGCTTATGATTCCGCAGATCAAACGGCAAGGTAATATGATGCCGGATCTCGTGATTATGCTTAGGGAGATGTCTCCTTAGGTTTCTTGGGGGCTGGTCTGTTTCCAAAAGATGACGGTTTGGATGTCCTGGCTTGGAATTGCCTGCTAAGCATATCCGCATCGCTCTCTTACATTGAGCAGTTTTGCCTCTTGATGGAGGTGAGACTCAGGAGACTTGAGGAGACATCCCGTAGCAGTTCTGATAGCAGTATTTTGGCAGACTTGTAACTTCGTCCAGATGGTGTTATGTACATTAGCCGAGCATGCGGGTGCAGCATAGTCAAAGACTGGTGGGCCAATGGCCTCATATGTAGTCAGCAACGTTTCGTTATCTTTTCCACAAGTACTGCCGGCAAGTGACTTGAGGATCTTGTTGCGACCACGTACCTTTGAGACCATTGCAGACACATGACCAGCAAATTAGAAAGTATTATCCAGTGTCATCCCTAATAACTTAGGGTGGCTGACAGTTGGTAGCTTAGTGCCATCAACGAAAATGTCTAATTCATTTCTCACCTGGTGCGTCCGCGTCGTAAAAAACGTCGCCGTTGATTTAGTCGGAGATATCGTCAGATCTCGCTCAGTGAAAAACCTGGAAAGGTCGCAGAGGTAACCGTTGATTTTCGCACAGAGTTCATCAGTATAGGGGCCCTTCCCCGTCGCCATTATTGTACAGTCGTCGGCATATGAAACGACGGAGACGCCCTCTGGTGGGGGGGGCATCTTCGATAGATAGAAATTAAACAGTGCCGGGGATAGGACGCCACCCTGTGGCACCCCCTGTCTAATATGTCTGGGTTTTGATGTTGCGTTTCTAAAGTTAACGACGCCTGCCGTCCATTCAAGTAATTAGCGGTCCATCTCTTTAACCCATCAGGTATCTGTGTTTCAAACAGATCTTGTATGAGAGTGGCATGGTTGCCTGTGTCAAAAGCTTTCGACAGGTCAAGTGCCACTAACACAGTCCTGTGATTTGGTTGGTTTTGATTTTGGGCGCTATTTATTTGCGTTGTAATAGCATTGAGTGCGGTGGTGGTGCTGTGCAGCTTACGGAAGCCATGTTGATGACTAGCCAGGTGCAGATTTGCAGTATAATACGGGAGCAAAATGGACTCTAGCGTCTTCACTACCGGCGACAAAAGTGATATAGGGCGATATGAATCGCCTATGTTTG
The DNA here is from genome assembly GCA_964058755.1 of Campiglossa producta. Lineage (NCBI taxonomy): Eukaryota > Metazoa > Arthropoda > Insecta > Diptera > Tephritidae > Campiglossa > Campiglossa producta. Next base: position 32,613,507 of record CAXKVI010000006.1, on the reverse strand, counting down.
CCGCTTTTCTAGGTTTTAGTAATGGAACCACTCTCGCCTTTTTCCATATTTCAGGAATGACGAAAGTGTTCAGTGAAAGACTGAATAGAGCCGCTAAGTATTTGTGTCCCTCCTGGCCTAGATGTTTCAGCATCTTCATGGCAATGCCGTCGGGACCGATGGATTTTGAGGGCTTAGCCTGTCTGATGGCTTCCTTGACCTCTGAGGCGCCTGTCGCATGGTTCTACGTTTAGCTCTATCGGGCGGGGAATGGAGTACAAATTGTCTACAGAAGGAGTTCGCACATCCCCTAGGGTCCTTCTTCACCCTGTCAACGAAAGTAATATCTACTTTATCCTTGTGTTGCGTTGGATTAGATAGAGCTTTGACCGTAGTCCATAACACTATCCGACAAAAAAAAAACGCCACGACATTTGATACATGAATCTTATGTAGAATTGTTTGCTGATTCCAAATATGTAATCAGAAAGTTCAAAAGTAGAACAGTTTTTGAGATATTTTGAAATTTCAGTTTTTGAGATAAAAAAAAAGTAGGACTACTAATTCGTCAATATCTCCAGTTTTTGAGATAAAAAAAAAGTAGGACTACTAATTCGTCAATATCTCCGCTAATACTGCTTCGATTTTTATGCTGTTTCCCTTTATCAGGAGAGGATAAAATACTGTTTTTACCTTGTAAAATTTATCTTAATCGGTTTTGAAGTGACGAAATTATAGCGAATACAAAAAAAAATTTTGTGCAAATTTTCACTTTTTTTTCTATATTCATCATTTTGTATGTAATTTTTCTAATTTTTCCATTAATTCCTGTTTTTACACCGTTTGTCAATAGCCTGTTTATTACGGAACATTTTGACACTTACCAGATTATAATCAGTAGAAAAATGATAATGTTATAAGAGATTTAGTGAAAAAACCCATATATGATTTTTCATTGAACCTCTAATGGCGATATGTTGCTTAATTACACTATTCGACAAATTTTCAAAAATTTACATTTCCACGACATTTGATACGTGATTCCTATGTAAAATCTCCTGCTGATTCCAAATATGTAAACATTTGATTTAAAAGTGGAACAGTTGTCGAGATATTTTGAAATTTCAGTTTTTGAGATAAAAAAAAAGTAGGACTACTAATTCGTCAATATCTCCGCTAATACTGCTTCGATTTTTATGCTGTTTCACTTTATCAGGAGAGGATAAAATACTGTTTTTACCTTGTAAAATTTATCTTAATCGGTTTTGAAGTGACGAAGTTATAGAGAATACAAAAAAAATTTTTCACTTTTTTTTCGATATCCATCTTCATTTACGTAGCTTTTCTAAGGGAAATAGTCATCAAATTTTAACTTAGCCTACTTTGTCACTTCATATGTTGAAAAAAATACCGGTAGTAAAATCAAATTTATTTTCCAAAAGAGGGGAAAACTTTTATATATTACAACCAGACCCGTTTTATTTTTTAACTAGCAGGGACCCCGACGTTGTCCGGATGGATCTGTATTTTAGGGTGGTACTTATTTCTATTGAAACAATTTTTTCGCTTTTGCCAAGCTTATTCTCGGGCCCACTCTTCATCAACCTCTTTTCCTCGGCTTTCTTTCCTATATCATATTCCTTTCTGTCACATATGTTTGGGCTAAGCCCCTATTTCTGTAGGGCAATTCCAGTGGAGTTTTTCCGAAATACTTCCGTCTTTCTATAACCTTAACCTCAGTACCTCATCTGCTCTTACTTTGATACCCACCCTCAAGGTAAATAAACCTAAGAAGGTACCGCAGATCCGAGATAAACAAAGTTTGTTGACATCGTATTACGTCATACGAAGAGGGAGAAACACAAATAAACGCAAAAAACGAGTTGCCATATTGGACATACTAATGTGCACATGGTACTTTGGACGGGATTTTTATGCCCAAAAAATATCCAATAAAAAATAAAGGCATAAGTGCAGAATACATACATATAGCAAATGAAAAAAATTTATATAGGGATCAAAAGTAGAGTTGGTGGCGAGTTAACCTGTACATATTTTTTTTGGTGCAATTAAATACTTTAGGGGTTATTCCACGTCAAAAGATCAAACTTTCAATTTGTAAATCAATATATCTTGAAAACCATAGAACGGATTTTGAAAATTTGTGAACCGTAAAAAAGCTTATGAAATTACCTTTTGTTTGATATATATATCTTTAACCCTTTAAGAGGGCATGTATCCTGCACTTGTTCCAAAATAAACAACGGATTAATGCGTTATTGAACAGTTTTAAAACTACTTGCATTTATGAAATACAACTTAAATAATAGTAATAATGCGAAATTTTAATATGTTCATATCAAAGGAACAACAAATTGATGTATTTTCATTATGCTGATGTGGCAGCATCATAGCACATAGCCCATATGACGTCACAACATGGCGGACGCTCGATTCGCGGGGGCCTGCCCACCCTCATTGATAAAGATTGATTTAGCTGAAATTTAAAAAAAAATGCTAAACAAAAATTTGTGAGAGGCACGTATGTTATTTTTTTTGACAAACAAAGTGAATTTTTCTTCATAGAAATCTATTTACAAAAAAAAATTTCATAGGTACCTCACTTAAAATGACTATATCTTTTTTGTTTATTGGGCGATTTTGATAAAATAAAGTTTAGGGCTCCTTCTAAGCTTCAAGCTGTCCACCAGAAAAAGTCTCATTAAAATCCGTTTCTTAGTTTCCGAGATCCTTACGTTCAAACGGACAAACAGATAAACCAACAAACAGACAGACAATAATTCTAAAAATGGTTTAGATGGACTCTATAACATTCCTCAAGTCATCCCCAGTCATTTTCTCAAAGAAATTTTCAATGTACAGACACGACTTTTCTACAGTCTTATTATAGTATAGATAGATAGATAAGTGAATGGATGAATAGATTTAAAAATTGTATTTCCCAAATTTTCTGGTACGCCACTGTAGCTATGCAATTGATTTTTAATTTAGCTGAAATTGAAAAAAGTACTAAACAAAAATTTTTGAGAGGCACGCTTTGTTATTTTTTTGACAAACAAAGTGAATTTTTCTTCATATAAATCTGTTTACAAAAAAAATTTCATAGGTACCTCACTTAAAATGACTATATCTTTTTTGTTTATTGTGCGATTTTGATAAAATAAAGTTAAGGGCTCCTTCTAAGCTTCAAGCTGTCCACCAGAAAAAGTCTCATTAAAATCTGTTTCTTAGTTTCCGAGATCCTTACGTTCAAACGGACAAACAGACAAACAGACAGACAATAATTCTAAAAATGGTTGAGATGGACTCTATAACATTCCTCAAGTCATCCCTAGTCATTTTTTCAAAGAAATTTTCAATGTGCAGACACGACTTTTCTACAGTTTTATTATAGTAAGAAGTCATTTTTTCAAAGAAATTTTCAATGTACAGACACGACTTTTCTACAGTTTTATTATAGTAATAGATAAGTGAATGGATGAATAGATTTAAAAATTTTATTTCCCAAATATTTTGGTACGCCACTGTACCAATGCAATTGATTTTTAATTTAGCTGAAATTGAAAAAAGTACTAAACAAAAATTTGTGAGAGGCACGCTTTGGTATTTTTTGACAAACAAAGTAAATTTTTCTTCATATAAATCTGTTTACAAAAAAAATTTCATAGGTACCTCACTTAAAATGACTATATCTTTTTTGTTTATTGGGCGATTTTGATAAAATAAAGTTAAGGGCTCCTTCTAATCTTCAAGCTGTCCACCAGAAGAAGTCTCATTAAAATCCGTTTCTTAGTTTCCGAGATCCTTACATCCAAACGGACAAACAGACAGACAATAATTCTAAAAATGGTTGAGATGGACTCTATAACATTCCTCAAGTCATCCCCAGTCATTTTTTCAAAGAAATTTTCAATGTAAAGACACGACTTTTCTACAGTTTTATTATAGTATAGATAGATAAGTGAATGGATGAATAGATTTAAAAATTGTTTTTCCCAAATTTTTTGGTACGCCACTGTACCTATGCAATTGATTTTTAATTTAGCTGAAATTGAAAAAAGTACTAAACAAAAATTTGTGAGAGGCACGCTTTGTTATTTTTTTGACAAACAAAGAGAATTTTTCTTCACATAAATCTGTTTACAAAAAAAATTTCATAGGTACCTCACTTAAAATGACTATATCTTTTTTGTTTATTGGGCGATTTTGATAAAATAAAGTTTAGGGCTCCTTCTAAGCTTCAAGCTGTCCACCAGAAAAAGTCTCATTAAAATCCGTTTCTTAGTTTCCGAGATCCTTACGTTCAAACGGACAAACAGACAAACAGATAAACAGACAAACAGACAGACAATAATTCTAAAAATGGTTGAGATGGACTCTATAACATTCCACAAGTCATCCCCAGTCATTTTTTCAAAGAAATTTTCAATGTACAGACACGACTTTTCTACAGTTTTATTATAGTACTAGCAGGGAACCCGACGTTGTCCGGGTGGATCTGTATTTTAGGGTGGTACTAATTTCTATTGAAACAATTTTTTCGCTTTTGCCAACCTTATTCTCGGGCCCAATTCCTCTTCATCAACCTCTTTTCCTCGGCTTTCTTTCCTATGTCATATTCCTTTCTGTCACATATGTTTGGGTTAAGCACCTATATCTGTTGGCAATTCCAGTAGAGTTTTTCCGAAATACTTCCTTCCTTCCATCTCCTTAACCTCAGTACTTCATTTGCTCCTACTTTGATACCCACTCTCATTGATAAAAATGAAGACAAACAAGTAAGGAAAGCTGTCTTCGGCTGTGCCGAAGGCTATATACCTTTCTTGAATAAGCGTCACGATTTTCCCTGTTCGATTCCCAGTACAGCCTGTTTCAATTTAACTATATTTACTATACACATTACACATCTTTGTTATAATTTAAAAAAAACTTACAAAATAATAGGATCCGAGTTATCGGAACAATCGATTGTATGGAGGCTATATATTATACGTGTTCAATTGTACTGACTTACACTATACACATTACATATGTAGAAAGTACTAAAGGTGAAATATTTTACGTTCCTAACTTTTTAAATGCGGAAGTATTGGCCAAAAAACCTTATATCGGAACAACCGGTTGTATGGGGCTAAATATATGTTATATTTACCCGATCTTCTTGATTTTCCTCTACACACTACATAAATTGAAAGTACTCAAGTTGCAAAATTTTATGTTCCTAACTTTTTAATTGCAGAAGTTTTGGCCAAAAAAACCTTATATCTGAACAATCGGTTGTATGGGGGCTATATGTTACATTTGCCCGATCTTGTTGATTTTCACTATATACACTACATAAATAGAAAGTACTCGAGTTGCAAAATTTTACGTTCCTAACTTTTAATTGCAGAAGTTTTGGGAAAAAAACCTTATATCTGAACAATCGGTTGTATGGGGGCTATATGTTAAATTTGGCCGATCTTGTTGATTTTCACTATATACGCTACATAAATAGAAAGTACTCGAGATGCAAAATTTTACGTTCCTAACTTTTTAATTGCAGAAGTTTTGGCCAAAAAACCTTATATCTGAACAATCGGTTGTATGGGGGCTATATGTTACATTTGCCCGATCTTGTTGATTTTCACTATATACACTACATAAATAGAAAGTACTCGAGTTGCAAAATTTTACGTTCCTAACTTTTTAATTGCAGAAGTTTTGGCCAAAAAACCTTATATCTGAACAATCGGTTGTATGGGGGCTATACATATGTTACATTTGCCCGATCTGGTTGATTTTCACTATATACACTACATAAATAGAGAGTACTCGAGTTGCAAAATTTTACGTTCCTAACTTTTTAATTGCAGAAGTTTTGGCCAAAAAACCTTATATCTGAACAATCGGTTGTATGGGGGCTATATGTTACATTTGCCCGATCTTGTTGATTTTCACTATATACACTACATAAATAGAAAGTACTCGAGTTGCAAAATTTTACGTTCCTAACTTTTTAATTGCAGAAGTTTTGCCCAAAAACCTTATATCTGAACAATCAGTTGTATGGGGGCTATATGTTACATTTGCCCGATCTTGTTGATTTTCACTATATACACTACATAAATAGAAAGTACTCGAGTTGCAAAATTTTACGTTCCTAACTTTTTAATTGCAGAAGTTTTGGCCAAAAAACCTTATATCTGAACAATCGGTTGTATGGGGGCTATATGTTATACTGGTCCGATCTTGTCAGTTCCGACAAATGATTCCTATATTACAAAATGGTGGCCACATACAAAATTTCAGCCAGATATCTCAAAAATTGAGGGACTAGTTTGCGTTCAAACAGACAGACGGACAGACGGACAGACGGACATGGCTAAATCAACTCATCTCGTCAGCCTGATCATTTCGGTATACTTATTGATGGGTCTATCTCTTCTTCTTCTCATATTTACAAACATCGGACCAAAGTTATAATACCATTTCATGTTCATGAAAGGTATAAAAATATAACAATAGTTCACAAACAAAGTGAATTTTTCTTCATATAAATCTATTTACAAAAAAAAATTGCATAGGTACCTCACTTAAAATGACTATATCTTTTTTGTTTATTGGGCGATTAGATAAAATAAAGTTTAGGGCTCCAAGCTGTCCACCAGGGAATGTCTAATTAAAATCCGTTTCTCAGTTTCCGAGATCCTTACTTTCAAACGGACAAACAGACAAACAGACAGACCATAATTCTAAAAATGGTTCACATGGACCGTGCAACATTCCCTATGTCACCCACAGTTATTTTTTCAAGGGAATTTTCAATGAGCAGACACAACTTTTCCAGAGTTTTATTAGAGACTAGCAGGGAACCCGACGTTGTCCGGGTGGATCTGTATTTTAAGGTGATACTAATTTCTATTGAAACAATTTTTTCGCTTTTGCCAACCTTATTCTCGGGCCCAATTCCTCTTCATCAACCTCTTTTCCTTGGCTTTCTTTCCTATGTCATATTCCTTTCTGTCACATATGTTTGGGTTAAGCCCCTATCTCTGTTGGCAATTCCAGTAGAGTTTTCCGAAATACTTCCTTCCTTCCATCTCCTTAACCTCAGTACCTCATCTGCTCCTACTTTGATACCCACTCTCATTGATAAAAATAAAGACAAAAAATATAACAATAGTTCAGATGAACTCTATAACATTCCCTTCGTCACTTTCAGTAATTTTAGCCAAGGAATTTCCAATGTGCAGACACAACTTTTCTAGAGTTTTATTCATATAAATCTATTTACAAAAAAAAATTGCATAGGTACCTCACTTAAAATGACTATATCTTTTTTGTTTATTGGGCGATTAGATAAAATAAAGTTTAGGGCTCCAAGCTGTCCACCAGGGAATGTCTAATTAAAATCCGTTTCTCAGTTTCCGAGATCCTTACTTTCAAACGGACAAACAGACAAACAGACAGACCATAATTCTAGAAATGGTTCACATGGACCCCCAGTAATTTTTTCAAGGGAATTTTCAATGAGCAGACACAACTTTTCTAGAGTTTTATTAGAGATAAGTGAATGGATGAATAGATTTAAAAATTTTATTTCCCAAATTTTTTGGTACGCCACTGTACCTATGCCTTTGAAAAAAAATGCTAAACAAAAATTTGTGAGAGGCACGCTTTGTTATTTTTTTTTGACAAACAAAGTGAATTTTTCTTCATAGAAATCTATTTACAAAAAAAATTTCATAGGTACCTCACTTAAAATGACTATATCTTTTTTGTTTATTTGGGCGATTTTGATAAAATAAAGTTTAGGGCTCCTTCTAAGCTTCAAGCTGTCCACCAGAAAAAGTCTCATTAAAATCCGTTTATTAGTTTCCGAGATCCTTACGTTCAAACGGACAAACAGACAAACAGACAGACAATAATTCTAAAAATAGTTGAGATGGACTCTATAACATTCCTCAAGTCATCCCCAGTCATTTTTTCAAAGAAATTTTCAATGTACAGACACGAATTTTCTACAGTTTTATTATAGTATAGATAGATAAGTGAATGGATGAATAGATTTAAAAATTTTATTTCCCCAATTTTTTGGTACGCCACTGTACCTATGCCTTTGATTTCTGATTTAGCTGAAATTGAAAAAAAATGCTAAACAAAAATTTGTGAGAGGCACGCTTTGTTATTTTTTTGACAAACAAAGTGAATTTTTCTTCATAGAAATCAATTTACAAAAAAAAATTTCATAGGTACCTCACTTAAAATGACTATATCTTTTTTGTTTATTGGGCGATTTTGATAAAATAAAGTTTAGGGCTCCTTCTAAGCTTCAAACTGTCCACCAGAAAAAGTCTCATTAAATTCCGTTTCTTAGTTGCCGAGATCCTTACGTTCAAACGGACAAACAGACAAACAGACAGACAATAATTCTAAAAATGGTTGAGATGGACTCTATAACATTCCTCAAGTCATCCCCAGTAATTTTTACAAAGAAATTTTCAATGTACAGACACGACTTTTCTACAGTTTTATTATAGTATAGATAAGTGAATGGATGAATAGATTTAAAAATTTTATTTCCCAAATTTTTTGGTACGCCACTGTACCTATGCCTTTGATTTCTGATTTAGCTGAAATTGAAAAAAAATGCTAAACAAAAATTTGTGAGGCACGCTTTGTTAATTTTTTGACAAACAAAGTGAATTTTTCTTCATAGAAATCTATTTACAAAAAAAAATGTCATAGGTACCTCACTTAAAATGACTATATCTATTTGTTTATTGGGCGATTTTGATAAAATAAAGTTTAGGGCTCCTTCTAAGCTTCAAGCTGTCCACCAGAAGAAGTCTCATTAAAATCCGTTTCTTAGTTTCCGAGATCCTTACGTTCAAACGGACAAACAGATAAACAGATAGACAATAATTCTAAAAATGGTTGAGATGGACTCTATAACATTCCTCAAGTCATCCCCAGTCATTTTTTCAAAGAAATTTTCAATGTACAGACACGACTTTTCTACAGTTTTATTATAGTATAGATAGATAAGTGAATGGAAGAATAGATTTAAAAATTGTATTTCCCAAATTTTTTGGTACGCCACTATACCTATGCAATTGATTTTTAATTTAGCTGAAATTGAAAAAAGTACTAAACAAAAATTTGTGAGAGGCACGCTTTGTTATTTTTTTGACAAACAAAGTGAATTTTTCTTCATATAACAAAAAAAAATTGCATAGGTACCTCACTTAAAATGACTATATCTTTTTTGTTTATTGGGCGATTTTGATAAAATAAAGTTTAGGGCTCCTTCTAACCTTCAAGCTGTCCACCAGAAAAAGTCTCATTAAAATCCGTTTCTTAGTTTCCGAGATCCTTACGTTCAAACGGCCAAACAGACAAACAGACAGACAATAATTCTAACAAGTAAGGAAAGCTGTCTTCGGCTGTGCCGAAGGCTATATACCTTTCATGAATAAGCGTCACGATTTTCACTGTTCGATCCCCAGTACAGCCTGTTTCAATTTAACTATATTTACTATACACATTACACATCTTTGTTATAATTTAAAAAAACTTACAAAATAATAGGATCCGAGTTATCGGAACAATCGATTGTATGGAGGCTATATATTATACGTGTTCAATTGTACTGACTTACACTATACACATTACATATGTAGAAAGTACTAATGGTGCAATATTTTACGTTCCTAACTTTTTAAATGCGGAAGTATTGGCCAAAAAACCTTATATCGGAACATCCGGTTGTATGGGGCTACATATATGTTATATTTACCCGATCTTCTTGATTTTCCTCTACACACTACATAAATTGAAAGTACTCAAGTTGCAAAATTTTATGTTCCTAACTTTTTAATTGCAGAAGTTTTGGTCAAAAAACCTTATATCTGAACAATCGGTTGTATGGGGGCTATATGTTAGATTTGCCCGATCTTTTTGATTTTCACTATATACACTACATAAATAGAAAGTACTCGAGATGCAAAATTTTACGTTCCTAACTTTTTAATTGCAGAAGTTTTGGCCAAAAAACCTTATATCTGAACAATCGGTTGTATGGGGGTTATATGTTACATTTTCCCGATCTTGTTGATTTTCACTATATACACTACATAAATAGAAAGTACTCGAGTTGCAAAATTTTACGTTCCTAACTTTTCAATTGCAGAAGTTTTGGCCAAAAAACCTTATATCTGAACAATCGGTTGTATGGGGGCTATATGTTACATTTGCCCGATCTTGTTGATTTTCACTATATACACTACATAAATAGAAAGTACTCGAGTTGCAAAATTTTACGTTCCTAACTTTTTAATTGCAGAAGTTTTGGTAAAAAAACCTTATATCTGAACAATCGGTTGTATGGGGGCTATATGCCACATACAAAATTTCAGCCAGATATCTAGTTTGCGTTCAAACAGACAGACGGACAGACGGACATGGCTAAATCAACTCAGCTTGTCATCCTGATCATTTCGGTATACTTATTGATAGGTCCATCTCTTCTTCTTCTCATACTTACAAACATCGGACCAAAGTTATAATACCATTTCATGTTCATGAAAGGTATAAAAATGGTTGAGATGGACTCTATAATATTCCTCAAGTCATCCCGAGTCATTTTTTCAAAGAAATTTTCAATGTACAGACACGACTTTTCTACAGTTTTATTATAGTAAGAAGTCATTTTTTCAAAGAAATTTTCAATGTACAGACACGACTTTTCTACAGTGTTATTATAGTAATAGACTAGCAGGGAACCCGACGTTGTCCGGGTGGATCTTTATTTTAGGGAGGTACTAATTTCTATTGAAACAATTTTTTCGCTTTTGCCAACTTTATTCTCGGGTCCAATTCTTCTTCATCAACCTCTCTTCCTCGGATTTCTCTCCTATGTCATATTCCTTTCTCTCACATATTTTTGGGTTAAGCCCCTATCTCTGTTGGCAATTCCAGTCGAGTTTTTCCGAAATACTTCCTTCCTTCTATTTCCTTAACCTCAGTACCTCATCTGGTCCTACTTAGATAGGGTGGGTATTGATAAAAATAGAGACAAAAAATATAACAGAAGTTCAGATGAACTCTATAACATTCCCTACGTCACTTTCAGTAATTTTAGCCAAGGAATTTCCAATGTGCAGATGCAACTTTTCTAGAGTTGTCCGGGTGGATCTGAATTTTAGGGTGGTACTAATTTCTAATGAAACAATTTTTGCTTTTACCAACATTTTTGTCGGGTCCAATTCCTCTTCATCAACCTCTTTTCCTCGGCTTTCTTTCCTATGTCATATTCCTTTCTCTCACATATGTTTGGGTTAAGCCCCTATCTCTGTTGGCAATTCCAGTCGAGTTTTTCCGAAATACTTCCTTCCTTCCATCTCCTTAACCTCAGTACCTTATCTGCTCCTACTTTGATACCCACCCTCATTGATAAAAATAGAGACAAAAAAATAAAACAGTAGTTCAGATGAACCCTATAACATTCCCTACGTCACTTTCAGTAATTTTAGCCCAGGGTTTCCAATGTGCAGACACAAATTTTCTAGAGTTTTATTCCAGGCGGCCGCCGTGGTGTAGCGGTTAAGTGTTCGGCCTTCTACACCAAAGTCGTGGCGGTTCGATGCCCGACAAAAGTAACATCAAAATTATTTAGAAAAATAATTTTTCTAAACGGGGTCGCCCCTCGGCAGTAGTTTGGCAAACTCTCCGGGTGTATTTCTGCCATGAAAAGCTTCTCAGCAAAAAATTCATTTGCTTTGCATGTGCCGTTCGGAGTCGGCAAAAAACTGTAGGTCCCGCCAACTTGTAGGAAAAACTCAAAAGCAACACACCACAAGTTGGAGAGAGAAGCTCGGCTAAAAATCTCGTTAGAGGTTATGATAACCTGTTGGTATTTCGCCGCCATTAGTTTTTTAGTTTTTTATTCCAGTATAGATAACTGAATGGATGAATAGATTTAAACATATTATTTCCCAAATTTTTTGGTACGCCACTGTACCTATGCCTTTGATTTCTGATTTAGCTGAAATTGAAAAAAATACTATACAAAAATTTATGAGAGGCACGCTTTGTTATTTTTTTGACAAACAAAGTGAATTTTTCTTCATAGAAATCTATTTACAAAAAAAATTTCATAGGTACCCAAGCTGTCTACCAGAAAAAGTCTCATTAAAATTCGTTTCTTAGTTTCCGAGATCCTTACGTTCAAACGGACAAACAGACAAACAGACAGACAATAATTCTAAAAATGGTTGAGATGGACTCTATAACATTCCTCAAGTCATCCCCAGTCATTTTTTCAAAGAAATTTTCAATGTACAGACACGACTTTTCTACAGTTTTATTATAGTATAGATAGTATAGATAAGTGAATGGATGAATAGATTTAAAAATTGTATTTCCCAAATTTTTTGGTACGCCACTGTTCCTATGCCTGCGATTTCTGATTTAGCTGAAATTGAAAAAAAAATGCTAAACAAAAATTTGTGAGAAGCACGCTTTGTTATTTTTTTTGACAAACAAAGTGAATTTTTCTTCATAGAAATCTATTTACAAAAAAAAATTTAATAGGTACCTCACTTAAAATTACTATATCTTTTTTGTTTATTGGGCGATTTTAATAAAATAAAGTTTAGGGCTCCTTCTAAGCTTCAAGCTGTCCACCAGAAAAAGTCTCATTAAAAACCGTTTCTTAGTTTCCGAGATCCTCCCGTTCAAACGGACAAACAGACAAACAGACAGACAATAATTCTAAAAATGGTTGAGATGGACTCTATAACATTCCTCAAGTCATCCCCAGTCATTTTTTCAAAGACATTTTCAATGTACAGACACGACTTTTCTACAGTTTTATTATAGTATAGATAATCGTCGCAATAAAAATTGTGCGACCACAGTGTCAATGACGATTTGATCAAAAACTATGACAAAGTAGGCTAAGTTAAAATTTGATGACTATTTCACTTAGAAAAGCTACGTAAATGAAAATGGATATCGAAAAAAAGTGAAATTTTTTTTTTTGTATTCTCTATAACTTCGTCACTTCAAAACCGATTAAGATAAATTTTACAAGGTAAAAACAGTATTTTATCCTCTCCTGATAAAGTGAAACAGCATAAAAATCGAAGCAGTATTAGCGGAGATATTGACGAATTAGTAGTCCTACTTTTTTTTTATCTCTAAAACTGAAATTTCAAAATATCTCGAAAACTGTTACACTTTTAAATCAAATGTTTACATATTTGGAATCAGCAGGAAATTTTACATAGGAATCACGTATCAAATGTCGTGGAAATGTAAATTTTTGAAAATTTGTCGAATAGTGTATTTAAGCAACATATCGCCATTAGAGGTTCAAAGAAAAATCATATATGGGTTTTTTCACTAAATCTCTTATAACATTATCATTTTTCTACTGATTATAATCTGGTAAGTGTCAAAATGTTGCGTAATAAACAGGCTATTGACTCACGGTGTAAAAACAGGAATTAATGGAATATTTCACTTGGAAAAATTACATACAAAATGATGAATATAGAAAAAAAGTGAAAATTTGCATAAAATTTTTTTTTTTTTTCGCTATAACTTCGTCACTTTTTTTTTTTTTTATAAAAACTTTATTAACAAAGACAATTGATTGTACAATAAATACAAGCATATATCTGAGCAATTACATAGTACGGTACCTCTGCGCCATAGAGGCTTGATAGAGGATATCTGGCTTGTACAAGTGTTAGGTTGGAAAACATACATACATATATAAAAATAAAAATATAAACCGATTAAAATAAATTTTACAAGGTAAAAACAGTATTTTATCCTCTCCTGATAAAGTGAAACGGCATAAAAATCGAAGTAGTATTAGCGGAGATATTAACGAATTAGTAGTCCTACTTTTTTTTTTATCTCAAAATTGAAATTTCAAAATATCTCAAAAACTGTTCTACTTTTAAATCAAATGTTTACATATTTGGAATCAGCAGGAAATTTTACATAGGAATCATGTATCAAATGTCGTGGAGTTGTAAATTTTTGAAAATTTGTCGGATAGTGTAATTTGCCAACACCATCAGAGAGGTTGCATTGCCCTAGGTGTTGTTTCCATTTGGCCAGTGTGTGTTTATCGACCAACCTACGAATTTCCGCGTTGAGATCCCTTATACGGGGGTCTGCGGGATTAAGACTTCGCACTTCATCTCTTTCTCTAGCCATGGCCGCTGCCTCCGCGGGGAAATTTGGTCTTATTTGAGATATTCGACCCGCAGGAATGAAGCGTTTAGAGGCCAAGTCAATGATGTTGCGGAAGTCTCGTTCGCCTTTGCGTACGTCCGTAGGAATGGATAGAGCAGCCAAGGATTCGTCCGTATATGTCTGAAAACTGTCCCAGTCCGCCTTGGTAAAGTTAATATATGTACCATGCTCAGGTGTAATAAAGTCCGTCGGTCGTTCGATGGTAATGACTATTGGGAGATGGTCAGACGCCAACGTGAGTATGGGTCGCCAATTGGTGTTGTTCAATAGTCCTGCACTTACGATGGAAATATCTGGCGAACTATAGCAGTTACCCGATACTCTCGTTGGGGCGTCTCCGTTCAATGTACAGAAAGCCGTATCATCTATTTGTTCTGCAAGTACATGCCCCCTATTGTCTGCTGGCAAGTTTGAGTGCCACATGTCGTGGTGCGCATTGAAGTCGCCCAGGATCACGCGGTTATCTCCTCGTAATAGCAAGCTAATATCGGGGTGATAACCGGTGGGGCAACTTGAGAGAGGGGGTATGTAGATGTTAATGATTTGCAGATCGAAATCTCCTGTACGGATGGTAATACCTTGGCTTTCTAAGATATCTTCCGTTCCTTCGATGTCTGTATCAAATAGATGATACTGTACAGAGTTGTGCGTTATGAACGCTAGACCACCTTCCAGACCTCCTGTTACTCTATGACGGTCTTTCCGGTGGATGTTATATCCGCCATAGGTAATGAGGTCCGACCTAGGACTGAGCTTGGTTTCTTGGACGCGCAGTAAATAAAGGTTTGTTTGACGTCGAGAAGCTGCGTATGGCACAGATAGCTGATAGTTTTTCCACTCGAATATCACACCTGCTATCGGAGAGCAATCTTCGACCTAACGATGGAAGCATATCTCTCACTCATTGCGTACCGCCGCTGAAAACACAGGGTTCCAGCGATCCTGAAAGAACAAGGACGCTGCCTACAGGCGGCGTTGCGAACGGGCGCAACCTACAGTGTATGGAATGGATATCGCGAGGCGAAGAAGGAAGAGGAATGCCTTTTCAGAAAAAAGAAACTTGAGGCCGAAAAGAGTGAGTGTTAGCAGCTTGAGATGTCTTTTTATCCAAGGCAGTGCTACATTCTTCATCGTACTCATGATGCCTAAAAATTATATTAAAAGATCCGGCGTATGACAGATAGGTTTAAGACCGGGGCAAATTCCTGCAAGGACAATACTGGCGACAGGTAACCGACGTACAGAGTATACTTAAGTTATGGAGGCAACACTTCTCCTCCGCCAACAAAGCGCTAGGAAAAGACGGGTTACCCACTGAGCTGTTCAAACACGGAGGCGAAGAGCTGACAAAAAGCATGCATCAGCTCTTAAGCAGAATATGGTCGGACGAATGTATTCCTCCAGATTGGAAATTAAGTGAGCTCTGCCCAATCTACAATAAATACCATAAATTCGATCCCGCTAACCGCACCTACTACCGCGGAATTGGAGCTTATCAGTGCGGCTTCAGACCTGGAAAGTCTACCATCGACCAGATTTTCACGATACGCCTAATTCTGGAGAAGAACCACGATAAGAGAATTGACACCATCTCTTTGTCGATTTCAAAGCCGCTTTTGAGAGTTTGAAAAGGAGTTGCCTGTAAGATGCTATGTCTGCAAAGCTCATGCGGCTATGCCAAATGACTCTAAGCAATACCAACTGCTCCGTCATAAACGAGGCTTCAGACAGGGCGACTCCCTGATGCTGGGTAGAGTTTAACCGCAAAGGTACAATCTTTTACAAGAGCGTGCACTATAAGCGCGGATTGTGGGAGAACTAAGTTTAATATAAAAATTTTAAGGATAGGCAGAGATTCTACGGAAGATCCTCTAAGAAAGTTCATACTCAGAAAATCGGTTTGGTTTACTTACAGCTTTTTTAAGAGAGGGAGTGCACTCCCCCTAACACGCCTTTGTCTTCCAATAGGAGTTCTGCCGGCCGGGCTGACATGGAAATTGCCCTTGCCTCGAATGACAAAATCGACACCCGAATTTGACAGCAGAGGGAGGGGGAGGCCTCGACTGGGGTGGAAACAACAAGTGGAGGTTGACTTGAAGTCTCTTGGCGTTTCCAACTGGCGTCAGTTGTCGCGAAAAAGGTACGACTGACGTGCTTTGATACGAAACGGTCAAAATCGCCTAGGTGGCTATCAACAAATTTAAATATATCCATCTTTTGCGAGGGTTAGAGTAATATTTTTTGCACTATTCTGAAATGCATCTTTAATAAATTTAAGTAACAAAATTTTAGTATAATTCATAAACATAAACGATACGCAACTATCTCGACGGTTAGCGCCATGCTGGTATTTTATTATTTCATATGAGCTAAATAAAAACTCCATGTGAATGTATCTACTGTTACCAACTGTAGAATTGGCCAATTGTATTCCTTAGTAGCAGGGACCCCGACGTTGTCCGGGTGGATCTGTATTTTAGGGTGGTACTAATTTTTATTGAAACAATTTTTTCGCTTTTGCCAAACTTATTCTCGGGCCCACTTCCTCTTCATCAACCTCTTTTCCTCGGCTTTCTTTCCTATGTCATATTCCTTTCTGTCACATATGTTTGGGTTAAGCCCCTATCTAATGAATGAATAGATTTAAAAATTTTATTTCCCAAATTTTTTGGTACGCCACTGTACCTATACAATTGATTTTTGATTTAGCTAAAATTGAAAAAAATACTAAACAAAAATTTGTGAGAGGCACGCTTTGTTATTTTTTTGACAAACAAAGTGAATTTTTCTTCATAGAAATCTATTTACAAAAAAATTTCATAGGTACCTCACTTAAAATGACTATACCTTTTTTGTTTATTGGGCGATTTTGATAAAATAAAGTTTAGGGCTCCTTCTAAGCTTCAAGCTGTCCACCAGAAAAAGTCTCATTAAAATCCGTTTCTTAGTTTCCGCGATCCTTACGTTCAAACGGACAAACAGACAAACAGACAATAATACTAAAAATGGTTCAGATGGACTAAATAACATTCCTCAAGTCATCCCCAGTCATTTTTTCAAAGAAATTTTCAATGTACAGACACGACTTTTCTACAGTTTTATTATAGTATAGATTATATGTATGCACGTTTACAGGGATTTGATAATAAATATTATATTGTATTTTTACTTTCAATTCACTGGACTTACCTAACAACATATGTATCTACATAAATGTTTATACGTCTACATGTGTCCGAAACTTCCAATACGTATTTGTCGCGTTTTGCATGTCATAAATAGCGTCGGAGAACATCAATTGATGTACGCCGTCCTAGCGTTCAGGATCTTGAGGACTTGATTAATAAACCTTCCACACCATTACGGGAAATCGGGGAAGGCGGTCCACCGCTAATCGTTGATGTTCAGGAATCATATTCAGCGGTAGAAGGTAAGTTTAAAAATAAAACACTCCAAAGAATTAACTAATTTAAACTTTTAGCCCTAACATAAAAAATTCGTACAAGTACCTCCTCCATTTTCCTGGATTAACCTCATAGACCAAGATCCCAGGGCCGCCAGACATAACTTATTTTCTGATGGATGAAACCAATACTGCTGGATAGTCCTCCCTGAATCTAGAACGAATGTGAAAATTTCAAAGCTGTACCAGGTCTTGGGCCTGGAAATCGGGGGTCAAAGTCGCAAAAAAATGACCCTAACTTCACTTATTTTCTGATGGATGATTTTCACATATTTGTCGTAGATTACCATCCCGCGTCAGTATTAAGTGTTGTTAGACCCGTACCATAGACACCCCAAGCTCGCGGATTTTCCTATGGAAATTAATTCCGTTTTAACAATTTAACGGATTTGGCCAGCTTTGGCTGCCTTTAACTACCCAATTTTTTCCCATTTTTTGTAGAACACGACCCTCAAGTATTATCCAGCATGTTTAGACATCGTCCCATGGTAAAAACTTCAGCCAGACACCTCAAAACTCGGGAATTTTAATTATTTTTACTGCGCTTTCACATGTTTGAGCGGGTTGGACCCACTTAGGCTGCATTTAAACAGCGGATCTTTACACACGTGTCACAGAACACTACCCCTAAGTAGAATCACGACGCATTTCCATGACAAAAACTTCAGCCAGACACCTGTGCCACATGAGACCAACGTGTCACCACACATTCATCTTTGCACTTCAAACCGTTTTGATCATGTTTTAGCTTGCAAGCTTGCAATTGATGAGTGTCAAGTTAGCTAAGCACCCTAATGCAATCGAGTCGGGACCAGGTGGATAATTTGCCGTTATTTTGCCGTGATTTTGCCGGGAAAGAATTAATTTTGCCGTGTAATTTTTTCCCGGAATTTTGGGGTGCTTTGCTAACTTGATATCAACTTAGCTAAGCACCCTAATGAAAACGGTGTTAGAGACAAGATATCGAAACCGGACTTGTTTCATATTTTGCCGTTATTTTGCCGTGATTTTGCCGGGAAAGAACTAATTTTGCCGGGTAATTTTTTCCCGGAATTTTGGGGTGCTTTGCTAACTTGATATCAACTTAGCTAAGCACCCTAATGAAAACGGTGTTAGAGACAAGATATCGAAACCGGACTTGTTTCATATTTTGCCGTTATTTTGCCGTGATTTTGCCGGGAAAGAATTAATTTTGTCGGGCAATTATTTTTGGACTTTTTCATATACGAAGTTTCGCGTCAACTTAGCTAAGCACCCTAATGAAAACGGTGTTAGAGACAAGATATCGAAACCGGACTTGTTTCATATTTTGCCGTTATTTTGCCGTGATTTTGCCGGGAAAGAATTAATTTAGTCGGGCAATTATTTTTGGACTTTTTCATATACGAAGTTAAAATATTTATTTATATTTTATTATATTTATGTTTCTTTGACTGCCATAAAATAACACAAAATTCAATAAATTGATGTAAAAATGTTAATGTGCTTGAAGTGAGTTTATTTTTATATTTTTTCTCAATGAATTGATGTAAAAATATTTATTTATATTTTATTATATTTATGTTTCAAAAATAAAAATAACCCCTAAGAGTAAAAAAATCCGTTAATTTGAATCAGTTTTTGAATAGGCCATATGATGCCCCATTGGTCTCATAACCACAGGCCAAGCAGCATACACAATGCAGTGGCTCTAGTAGGACGTGAATACACTAATACTACTTCTATTACTACTACTACTGCATCAGCACAAACCGAAATCTCACACATTATACCGTGAGACCAAGTGTCACCACGAGGCCTGAAAGTCCCTTTGAACTGTGAGACCAACTGGGACTCACATGGCACTCAACGTGTTAAACAAGTGAAATCGCTGTAAGAATTACAAAAATTCCCGAGTTTTGAGGTGTATGGCTGAAGTTTTTGCCATGAGGCGATGTCTAAGAATGCTTGATAATACTTGTTTTCAAAAAAATGGGAAAAACTTGAGTAGTTAGAAGCAGCCAAAGTGGGCGAAATCCGTTAAATTGTTAAAACGGAATTAATTTCCATAGGATAATCCGCTAGCTTGTGGTGTCTGGCTGGAGCCTAGACCATGGTACGGGTGTAGCAACACTTAATACTGACGGTAACCTACGACAAGTATGTGAAAATCATCCATCAGAAAATAAGTGAAGTTAGGGTAATGTTTTTGCGACTTTGACCCCCGATTTCCAGGCCCAAGACTTAGGTACAGCTTTGAAATTTTCACGTTCGTTCTAGATTCGGGGAGGACTATCCAGCAGTATTGGTTTCATCCATTAGAAAATAAGTGATATCTGCCCTGGGATCTCGCTCTATCAATTTCAGTTCCAAATTAGACATTTTCCTAACGGTTTGAAACTGCCCTGCAGTTAGTTCAACTACCTAGTTGAAAACTAGATATTTTACAACTAGGCCCAACTTGTCAGTCTTTTGTTTTTTTTTCATTTACGGGTTTATGTCCTGCGAGATGTCAGTTGTTAGATTTCGACCAGATCATACTAGTCATGAAATACTAGAATCATAGTTGTGGTAAAATACCAGTTTCATACTAGTTCAAAAAGCATTGAACCTGGACTAGTATGATTTCTATAAATGTACTAGTCCCCATACTATGTACTTAATTTCGGAATTTCTTTTAAACAAGTTATTCAAAACGGAAATTTAACATTTCCTTAAAACGATTTATGAAAAAGATTTTTACCATTCAAGAAAAAATACAAAAGTTGTTTAGGGTACTCACAGACACGTTCTAAAATTAGAACGTCTTAACTTTGCAACATTACCATTTGTTTACTTTGAGCAATCCTCCTTCACTTCTGGTATTAGCCTTTTATAGACCGCGTTTTATAGATCTGAAATTAGTTCTTATTATATTTAAATTGTTGGAATAAATTGCAAATATAAAACAAAACTTACTTTTTCCTTTTCGGTTTGTTTATTTATAAAGAAATTTTATGAAAATGACATTTTTCAAATTAGCCAACTTTTTAAACATAAGAACAGGCCCGGCAATAATGCCTAAAAGTGGTATCTTCGATTTACAGGCAAAACAAAAACAAAAAATTTACCATCTGGTAACTTGTCAATATATTGCCAGCTGGCAAATTTAGCAGGGCAGGTAATATGAGACTGTGAGTACCCTAATTGTAAAGATTACTAAATGAATTTTCATGAACTCGAATCTCACAGAGTAACCTAATAAAACCGCACAGCGCACATTGGGATATTTCATCAATCTGGGCGGCCAAAACTTTTGTTTGCTTTAAATCTTTTAACTACGCAACTAATAGTGCATTCTTTGTATTACTTCTATCAGGCATTTCCAGACATCACCCCATGACAAAAACTTCAGCCAGACACCTCAAAGTTCGGGAACTTTTCTGTTTCCTATTACTTCGCTTTCTCTTGTTCAATGAAGTTTGTCCAACTTTTACTGCTTTTAAATAATGGATCTTTACACATGTGTCGTAGGACACTACCCTCAAGTAGTATCATGTATTTTAAGCCTTCGTCCCATGGCAAAAACTTCAGCAAGACACCTCAAAACTCGGGAATTTTTGTAATTCTTACAGCGATTTGTTTAAGCGAGTTTGTTCACCTTTGGTTATGTTTAAATGGCGGATCTTTGCACATGTATCGTAAAACACTATCCCTAAGTAGTATCAGGCATTTCCAGACTTCATCCCATGAAAAAAACTTCAGCCAGACACCCCTAGCACGGGGACTTTACATCATTTTTAATGCGCTTAGAAATGTTTAAGCGAGTTTAAACAACTTTGGCTGCGTTTAAATTGCGGATCGTTACACATGTGTCGTACAACACTACCATTAATTAGTGTTAGTCATTTTTAGACTTCGCTCCATGACAAAAACTTCAGCCAGACACGTCAAAGCTGAGGAATTTTCCTAATTCTTACTGCGCTTTCACTTGTTTAAGCAGGTTGGTCCAACTTTGGCTTCTTTTAAAGGGCAGATATTTTCACATGTGTCGAAGAAGACCACCCTGAAGTAGTATCTGACATTTTTAGACTTCGCCCCATGACAAAAACTTCAACCAGACACCCCAAAACTGAGAAATTTTCCTAATTCTTACTGGTTGGTCTAACTTTGGCTGCTTTCAAAGGGCAGATCTTTTCACATGTGTCGTAGAAGACTACCCTGAAGTGGTATCAGACATTTTTCGACTTCGGCCCATGACAAAAAAATTCAGCCAGACACCTCAAATGAATAATAATGAATAATAAGGGTACTCATGTAATCGTGTATACAGCGCGTAAAGCTCGTAAACTTACTAAATGCGTAAATGAACTATCAAAATTTGTATGGAGCGAAGTTTACACAAACTTCGTAAATTTTTCCACTAATTTCGGTGCGTAAGTGCTCGTAAACTCAATGCTGTAAAAAAAGGCAACCTTGTAAACACAACAGCATAGAACTGTTCGTTGAGAAAGCAGTGAGCAAAAAGTTTTGGCCGACAACTGTATGGTGACATGTATAACGAACGCTTCACAGCCAAACTTATTACTAGTTTTGTATTAAGCGAACGTATCTAACTGACAAGTTTACGAGGCTATTTACAGGTGCGTTCATATAACAGGGTGCGCAATCGTATAAAAATACACATTTCGTAAACTTCTACGATTACATGAATACCACTAATATACATCAAAAAATTCTTATCTCTATGGAATATTTGTAGGATTTTATTCAAACTGTGTAAAAACAGGTATGGCATCACGCTAAGTGCAGGTTCCCAAGTCAATTCAAGTCTATGCTATGTAAGTATCGCTAATGGCTGCTTTTGCCACGCATTATGTTGTGATCAACTAAAAAACTAATGCACTCTGCAGATTCAGTACGTCACCACCATCATTAATATTTGCACCTCTGATTCTATAATATGATTAAATGATTTGTTACCGGTGATAACTCGACAACCAGATGTACTTTGAAAGTTCAAAAACGGCCATCAAACTTTGCAATTTTTTAACAGTTAGGCAATTTAAAGGATTTCACAGGCCGACAAAATTTCAAAAAAGTGCAGACCCAGAAATAAAATAATATAACTCTGAAGCTCTTTGACCCGCTTAATCTAAATCTGAAGTCAGATTTTTCAATTTGGTTCTGGTTTTTAGATCATCATGCCCAAAGGTGGAAAAAACGCATTTTTTTTGCTATGTTTATTACTCTATTACTTCATGAAAACTTGTTTCCGCTTAAACCTGCATATATATTCAACTATTTCTCTTGAAAATGCATTTTAGATTTTTCAGTTACCTTCTTTTTAGGTATATTAATGTGTGTTTATGTAGTATTAAGTTGTTGCAATAGTTTATGGTAGCAGGCAGATTTACGTGTAGCATGCATTTAGGCTGAATTACGTTCTACAAATATACAAGTATACAAATATACAATTATACAATAATAGCTCGTTAAAGTTATTAGATATATAAGTAAGAATTTTGTGAGCTATAGACCGGGATAATAATTCCTATTGAAACTTCATGTTGAATTATTATGTTTTTTTTTTGAAGAAAAACTCAAAGAACGGCCACAAACAACATTACACGCTTATTAGATATATTTCAATTTAATTTAAATTAGTGTAATTGTTTTAATATACTTTTATCACATATTTGGCAAATCACAAGTGGTGTCGTATTGATAGACGAATGTTGTATGTTTCCATGGTTTCCAATATAAATTTTTTGAAAAATAGACAAATAGCACGAAATAGGTACTAGAGGTTGTGAATTGCGTAAATTTTTTTGTTACTACTATGTATAAGTAAGCTGCCTAAAAGTATACTTCAAATATCGGTTATGCAAATCGTATGTCTTTGTATGGGTAAAATATAGCAAAGCTAATGAACTTAAAATAACAATATCTCAAGTTCTGAAAGAGATATCTAAAAAATTAATCAAGTAAGGAAGTCTAAGTTCCCGGTGAACCGAACATTATATACCCAGCGGTAATTTTCGGAACGGGATAACAAAGATATAGGCCCTAGGAGGATTTACCTAAAGTTTTTACTGTCTTAGCTATTTACCTTACCGAATTATGTCAATTTGTGTGATTTTGACTGAAGTAATAAGTGTAAATGTTTTGACCAGTCGAATATTCCAAATGCCTTCCTTAAAGGTGGGAGTTGCCACGCCCACATCACAACATTTATCAAAAATCATAATAGATTGATTGAGGTGTTCATCCTGCCAGCCTATATCATTTTAGCCATTTTCGTTGCCGAATTATGCCAATTTATTAGATTTTCGAAATGTTCCATATCGAAAGTGGGCGTGGTCGGAAAGCGATTTCGTCCAATTACATCAGGTATGCTCCCTATTATGGCGGGGCTCTGCCCACTTTACAAAATTTGTAAAAAAATCATTATATTATAACCAGGGGAATTCTCCTAAAAAATTATATCGTTTTAGCCATTTCCGTTACCGAATTATATCAATTTAGGTGATTTTAGAAATTTTCGATATCGAAAGTGGGCGTGGTGGGAGGGCGATTTTATCCAATTTCATCAGGTATACTCCCAACGATACTTGTATTCCATCATTCCATCATTCTATCGTAATCAGTTTAAAACTTACGCCCAGTCGAATTTTAAAAAAAATGGCCCCCTTGCGTGGCACCGCCCACTATAAAATTTTTTTGGAAAAATCATAAAATAATGACCAGGGGGGTTCATCTATAAAATTATATCATTTTAGCCATTTCAGCTGCCGAGATATGCCAATTTGTGTGATTTTCATAATTTTCGATATCGAAAAAGGGGGCGTGGTTATCATCCGATTTAGCCCATTTTCAACAGAAACCTACCTTGGCCAGAAAGTAACCTGTATAGAAAATTTCATGCAAATATCTCAGTTTTTACTCAAGTTATCGTGTACACGGACGGACAGACGGACGGACATGCCTTAATGAACTCCTCTTTTAATCCTAAGAATTTTCATATATGGAACTCTATATCTATCTCGATTATTTTGTGCCGTTACAAACAACTGTTATGTGAACAAAATTAATATACCCTTGTACTAGTACTAGTACGCTGGGTATAAAAAGAATTTTCAAGGGAAATGGTACTGCTTTCTAAGGGGATATTAAGTTTTCAATGAAAATTTGATTTAATGAAGAAATTGAGTGGTTAAAATAGCAAAAAATTTTATTTTTTTCACTTTTGGGCATGAATATCTCAAAAACCAGAACCAAATTTGCAAATCTGACTTCAGATTTAGATTCAGCATACTGAACGTCTTTAGAAAATTATTGGTTCATTTCTGGGTTTAAATTTGTATGCCTTTGTTTTCTATCGGCGTATCAGCTATTATTTTAAAACTGTCATAATTTCTATGCTGTCACTTCTCGCTACATAATTTATTATCTACTTTTAAATAAACCCTGTAGGGAAAATCTCTAGTTCAAAGCTAGTTCGCTTCTAGTGCGTTTGGAAACCCTACTTGTTCGCCTTCTATCTCTTTTACATGTAATCAACTGGCGAATTTAACATGGCGATGTGCTAGGCGGTGGAAATTGTCCCTTGTTGCATTAGCATTTCGACAGTTCCGAACTAGTAGGGAATTTGACAGTTGGGAGTTAAAGTAAATAAGAGAAATATTTTACAGTTTTTATATTGCCTTCACCGAGAATCGAACTTAAAATTTTTGGAATACTAAACTGAGGTGTTTACCATCAGGCTATCGTATGGTTATGCTTTTCAGCGTATAATTTCATTTCCTGACTAGTATGAGTTCTGCCAGAAAATTATAGTTGTATACTAGTATTTTTCTCACTAGTTTGAGGTTTCGCTGCAGGGTACACTCTTGTTTGCATCACATTGCATAGGGCTGCCAAATTCTGAAGTGGAAAAGAAGGGCATTTCTATTTCGATAGAAAAACACAAACGTAGAAAGGAGGGACGGTTTTTTGTGTGAACAATTTATTGTTTTGAATTAACAAAAAGCGAACAAACATTTGGCCCTAATTGACACATTTTTCGAAAATGAGTTTTTCACATATTTAAGTGTGATATATTAAAATACAACCTGGCTCTTTGTTGAGCCAATTGGAGACACCGCGTGTTCTCAGATCTGCCTCCACATGGTCCTGCCATCGGAGAGGTGGCCTCCCTCTTCCTCTACTTCCACCGGCGGGCGTCGATAAGAATACCTTCTGGGCCGGAGCGTCTTCGTTCATTCGCACCACGTGTCCTAGCCAGCGAAGCCGTTGGGTTTAAAGCGCGATTAAGTTCTGCAGCTTGAAATATTTTCTCCAACATCAAAGAAATCGCACGATAGAGTGTCGCCCTGCCTGAAACCTCGCTTAGTTTCGAACGGCTCGGAGAGGTCCTTCCCAATTCTGACCGAGCTGGTGGTGTTGCGCAGCGTCATTTTGCACAGCCGTATAAGTTTAGCTGGGAAACCAAAATCAGACATAGCGGCATATAGGCAACTCCTTTTCGTGGTGTCGAAGGCGGCTTTAAAATCAACAAAGAGATGATGTCTATCGATCTTTTAGTCACGGGTTTTTTCCAAGATTAGGGGTATTGTAAAAATCTGGTCGATAGTAGATTTACCAGGTCTGAAGCCACATTGACAAGGTCCAATCAGTCGGTTTACGTCAGGTTTCAGTCTTACGCACAATACGCTTGATAGGACCTTATATGCGATATTCAAAAGGCTGATTACACGATAGTTGGCGGGATCACTCTTCTTATGGTTTGGGCAGAGAACACTTAGATTCCAATCTTCAGCCATGCATTCATCCGACCATATTCTGCACAAGAGCTGGTGCATGCACCTTACCAGCTCCTCGCCGCTGCATTTGAATAGCTCAGCGGACAGGCCATCAGAACCCACCGCCTTTTTGGTTTTAGCCGTGATATAGCTATTCGCACCTCGTTCCATACTCTTCGATTGTGGGGTCGGGTTCGTCCTCTACTCTGGATTGTTGCTCTGTTCCTCCGTTTAGAAGGGCAGAGAAGTGATCCCTCCATAACCTATGTACTCTCTGAACATCTGCAACCAGGTCGACGTTGTCATTTTTACAGGAGTTTGTCCAAATGTTCGGACGTTGCTTCTGCTGGCTAGCATTTCCAGCTCTTTGATTTCACGCTTTTCCGCTTCCCTTTTCTTCGCCCGGAAAAGCCGTCTCGCTTCCCTCTTCATCTCACGGTAGTGTTCACACACGCTCCTCGTTGCATTCGCTTTTAACGTTGCCCTATAGGCATCGTTCTTTCTTTTGACTGCGTCTTTGCACTCTCTATCACCGTCCCAGCTGTTTTTTACATTTGCCGGAATCCAATTACTTCTTCGACTGCGGTACGAAGTGCTCCGGAGATATGTTCCCACTGCTCATGCACTCCGTTGGGTTGAATTTTGCTCTCAGAGAGTCGATCTGCGAAATGAGTTGAATTTTGTGAAGTGAGCCAACTACAATTCGACGGCCATGTATTTTAATGAAAGTTGGTAGTATGGCTCACAACGATTCTGGAAGATATCGCTCCGGCTTACGCTCATTTCTCACGGGAACAGTCCGGGTCACTATAAGACTTCACCAACAGATGTCGGTGCGCTTTCACTTAGATCCGTGGTATACACATTATTAAAACAAAAATAAGAAAAAAGAATTTTCGTTTAATACCAAATTTCATTAAATCAATTTTAAGGCTACAATGCTTTTTTTGATTGTTAAAAAGGATAATGCATTCAAGATAGTAATACGTAAAAAAAATTAATTAATTATTAATTACTTCTTAACATTTTAATGCGTTTAGTATGAAACCCAAAAAAAACTACCCAATTTGAACACTGCGTTGTACCATGCAACATTATTGCTCGCCAGCGACATCTGTTACTGAAAAATTTGGCTCATTAAACGCAGCTACGCCAAAAACCAATTCAACACAGCGTGAACCAGACTTCTGTGTGGATTTATCTGGCTTAAGTTGTTATTGTTGTATTTACATGTAAAATTTTTTATCTATCCGGTTCACTACCAGAAGAATGCGGCTAAAGAATTTTTCATTTGCAGCACTCTCTGTCAACGATAAACAAAGAAATAGCAAGGACCACAACCAAAATTACGATATGACGCTACAGGCACCGAAAACACAACGAAAATGTCGCGCTAGTGTGTAGCAAGGACCACAACCAAAATACGATATGACGCTACATCACCGAAAAATATACATACATAGCAACAAACAGGCAAAATTTCGATATGACCGAATGAAAATATCGCGCTAGGTGGAAAATAAACAAAAATAAGATATAAATATATGGTGGAATAACAGCCAAATTAATAAGATTGTACGGGAGGTACCACGCTCCCCTAATATTTTCTTTTGATTTTAATACATCACCTGCGCGTGGTAATAACAAACAAATCCCTCAAAGGAAAATATAACTTGTTCAGCCGTTTTCGAGTTTTAGCGTGACGACTGAATACCATTTCATTTTTATATATATATAGATTAAACAAAAATCAATATACACTGATCCGTTACTTTTGAAAGTAGCACAAGTCAACTGTTTGGTGTAATGAGTTATTGAAGGTTTTGTGTTTGGACTAATCCCAAAACATTGCTAACGGCCAACATACAAATACCTTAAGGGTAGAACCGTATTTGACATTTAGGTATGAAATTTTATAAAAACTTTGAGAAATGCCAAAGGTTTTAAACATTCTCAAACAACAACAACATGAAACATTTTTTTTAATAAATTCTCGTTTTTGGGCTCATATATATATACGGTGACCATAAATTTTTTTTTTTTGAAAAAAAAAAAACAGAACTCTTTTTACTCAAAGCTTGGTATTGTCCTCACGTGAAAATTACGCTACTCGCCTATAAAATATTGGACGTTATACCTTCAATGCTTGAAATAGAAAAGTGTTCCTGATTTTGATGAAGTAATCATCTTTTTTCAGTAAAAAATGTTGCCAACTTCTGTGAAATATTGAAATTGTAATCTGAAATAATTTTGCATCAATTCAAAGTCAGTATTTTTTGAAGTACCTATATTTCTCCGTTTTGTGAATAGTACTTCTTGAGAGACATTTTCCTTGTTAATATAAAACCTAGAATAACTGGTTTGTTTGAGTTAGGAAAGTTCAACTATGATTTTGCGTCTATCTCGACTGGTATGTAAACTCTAACCCTCATAAAAAAACAAAATTCGTTTATAAAGCTTTTAAAATTACATTTTCATAAAAATTTTCATTAATAAGGGCTGATAACACCTTTTATGGCTGATTCCTTAGAAACTGATATATTTCAGATCGACTTTTTGTGAATACTGAAGCATTTACCAAGGGTATTTAAAATTTTCAAAATTCCCATTAATGGGGAAAGGTAGATTGATTAAATAATTTGAGGTTTTTGGGCGATCACGTTTTGACCATTAACTCAGTTATCGATAAATATATCGAAATACATATATCGAAGTCCAAATGAAACCTGGGGCCATCCCTTTTCGTTTGATACCTGTAAGTTAAGCAGTAATACCTGCTGGTCACCCTAGTAAAAGTTTCTGCTCTGTGATGCCTTCCATCTAGTGCAGTGGTCGGCACTGCTTGGCTCACTGAGCTGGGTGAGATAGTATTAGTGTCTCACACGTACATGCGAGCGCTCTCGCTAGAGCGAATAACAAATTCTTAAAATGTGATCAGTTGCTATCATAGTATACCTTATATAGTAGCGCAACTCACAAAAAAACACACTAATACACACGCACAGCATATTCCCCATAAGCACAGAAAAATATATTCTCAAACGTTTGGCAAATAATGAGGGTCATATTTTAGAATAATGTACCACGATTTGGAATTTAGGGAATGGTGAAGGAGGTCGTATGTATAAAAACTGTGAAGGCAGAAACTGTCGGACATTTATATTATAATTTTAATATTTAAGTATACCTCAAGTTAATACTCATTTGGCAAAAAAGTTGATCTGCTACTGGTAGTTTATCTTTGAATCGAAAAATTATTGATTGATTAATTGATATTAAGTTTTTAAAAAGTGAGAATTAGCGTTGAAGTTTTCATCTCAAATGCGTCTTAGGTTGATATCAAACAAAATGGCTTATTGGGCTTCACACTTTTCCTTCATTCCATTTCATTTGGAGTCACTCAGCCAGTGCCTTCCACTCAAATTCGTAAGAAGAAGAAAATAAGTTGCCAAACTATAGTAAGGATAAACAATGGTTGCTATTCAAATGTCAACGAAGCAAGGCTGTTAATGTTTTATGCGCAACATTTGTCGTTTTTACTTATTGATACGAGGGTCCACCTGTATGTTTCAGTAGTCCATTTTTTATGAAAAATATTATGCCGCAATTTAATATAGAGTGGGAGATAAATTTTTTCTTTGCAGAAAATTTAGAGAGGGAAGCTGTCTGCTTAGTATGTAAGAGGCGAGTGGGCATTAAGTCGTTTAATTTAGAAAGGCATTATAGATCCTGTCACAAGGATTTAGAAAGCTATTCGGGCAAGGACAGGGAAAGCTATTTAGTTAAATTAAAAAAATCCTTTTATGAGAAAATGGCAAATGATTTCCAAAACCTTCTTCATTGGAAAAAGCTCAATCACTGAGCGGGCAGCTTTTATCGGAAGCCAAAAATAAAGCAAGCTTTGTACTTGCAAATTAATTGACTCAGCATTGCCGCCCTTTCACTGATGGGGAGTTTATCAAAAATACCATGAAGAAGATGCTTCAATGTTTTGGAACTGCGGGAAATATATGGGCCGAAATTATTGAGCAAGTTCCTGCATCGGCAAGAACCATCAGCCGCCGGACTGAAGATATTTGCTCCTATGTTAAGCATGAGACCAAAGAAAAAATGTCCCAATGTAAATATTTTTCCCTATGTCTCGACGAAACTACAGACCAAAATGATTTATCACAGCTCATTATTTGCATTAGGGGTGTAGATAACAATTTTAATATAACAGAAGAAGTATTTGCCTTAGAAACTCTCCACGGAAATGCCAATGGTCAGACAACCTACAATTCGCTGGAAGCACGTGTATTTTCAGTCCTTGATAGAAATAAGCTTTGCTCGCTTTGTACAGATGGAGCGATGTCAATGACTGGAAGGAAAACCGGGTTAGTTGGGCAGTTATTAAAAAATGATATTAACATACATATCTTTGTGAGTCGTCATTTTCTAAATTTAAAAATATTCAGACCAAGCAGCGTAGTCGGTTGAATGACAACCAATTGGAAAACTTGCTACTTATTAAATGCACACACTTCGAAATTGATATGGACGAAGTTATTCGTTTTGTGAATAGCTGTAACCACCAATACTTTTTTTCAACTTCCGGGTCTCCGGACATTATTTTCTGTACTTTTTACACAAAATGGATTTTTTTATGTGACTGCGAAATAATAAATATAATATATTTTGCTTTTTATTATTACACTCATCAGAGTTATTTTTTATAGCTGTAACCACCAATAGTTTTTTTCAACTTCCGGGTCTCCGGACATTATTTTCTGTACTTTTTACACAAAATGGATTTTTTTATGTGACTGCGAAATAATATATATAATATATTTTGCTTTTTATTATTACACTCATCAGAGTTATTTTCTAGAAGGTACATAAATTTTCAAATTTTTACACAATTTCTAATTTTTTTTCACAAAATGGATTTTTTTATGTGTCTGCGAAATATGTACATAAATTTATTTTGCTTTCCATTATTATTTTTATCAGAGTTAACCTGCATCTTTTTAATTAAATCTTTGTTTGCCTAAGTTTGATTTTTCTGGTAAAATATTTAGTCAGGCACGCTCGTAATAACATATCAGTACTCACGCTCTTCATGCAAGTGCTCACACACATAGACAAAAATAATTCTTTGCATGTATGGGAATGCCGATGCCTGATCTAGTGGATATGACGAGCATACAACCTTACAGCATTACCAAAAGCTGTTAGGCAAGTGAGCACCGAACGCCAGAGCGATCACTGTAGTTAACAGCGATAAAGACATCATGATCATACTACTTTACATCCCAGTAGTTGTAAAGCATAGGTAGGCATTTTTTTTGTGAGGCTGTATTGGTAAATGCGAGAGTAACTTCGCTACAGTGGTACTAAGAACAAAATGTTCGCGTCAGTTGCTTAACCGACAGCAAGGAAGTAACAACGTGATTGCTTTGACGCAAATTTGTATGATAATATTTATGCGCGACTAAAAATGACTAACAAACATTTTTTCATGATTTCAGATGCCTTTGGGAAAATGCAATGTCTCTTATGTTACGCTTCTATATATAGGGGGGGATATAATATTAAGAGACATTATAATGCTTTTCATAAAGATTTTGATAAGTATGAAGGTGTCGAAAGGGAAAATATTTTTTGGGGAAAAAATAATATACTTTTACAAAAGTATAAAGAATGGGCTAAGGTTTTCTTTCTTTCACTTTCTATTCATCTTCTTTCCTTACCTCTTCCCTCATTTATCTATCATTTATTTACTCAATAATTAAATAAAGTTCCTATTTTATTTTTTTCAAAATGGTTAAATTTTCTTTTTGCGTTACATTTTAGGGAAAGTAGCTGAAATGGTAAAATAATTAGTGCAATTCTAAACAATTTTTCATTTTGCGGATTTTCTCACTCGCACTGTTCGCAGTGAAAAATTATTTAGAATTGCCCTAAATGTTTTCATTCATTAAATAGCGCATAATTTACTATTGCATAAAAAATAAAAGCAAAGCGACGATACGTGTCATCTCTTTGCTTGCTGAAACGCAACTGGCATGCAAATTCTGTTCTAACGCCACTGTGGCTCAATTGATTTTTCGCTCTGAACAGCAACTGAAATGAAGAGCATAAGAATACGTGTGAAGAGCGTAATACCCGTATGGGGGTACTTTTGCCTATCTATGTTGTAAAGCAAGTGCGAACCAATTGCTGTGACAGCGATCAGTGGATAACAACAGCAAAAACATAACCAATAGTTGGAAAACAAGTGTGGGCGAACTAATGTGAGAGCGATCAGTGCATTTAACAGCAAACGACTCCAATACAAGTTTGATTGATTGTGAGAGCCAACGGAGCAGATGTTAAAGAGCGTGAAGTTCAGCTTGTTCCAATTAGAACTAACAGCAGTGCTGGTTGTTGCAAACAGACCAATTGCCAGATCACTTCGGTTGTTAAAAGTAAAATAGTAATTAAGTGTTTGATGTAAAAATATTCTATTTTAATAAAACTTATATTTGCAAAATTAATTGAATTTAATAAAAGTAATAATTGGCGCCCAACGTGGGGCTAGCAAAGTTTATAGCCTCAATTTTGTTAAAATTTCGGATTTCATAAAATTCTGAAAAACCCCGAAAAACTGAAGCTAGCACGTGAATATTGCTGTTTGCTGATCAAAAAGGAACCTGCCTGCAGAGGAACTTAAACCACGTTTTTCATTTTGCTTAAATTGGATGATTTGGAACGAAAGCTTGTAGATCTAACCATTACTGAAAAGATCACCGAATGCTACCAATTTTCGAAATACTTTTAAAAAATAATCTTGATGGATGTAACAAACTAAACCACGTGTTTAAAGAAAGTAAATTACGTAAGTGTCTTGCTCAGTGCCTTTTTTCTCAATAAATATCTTTAAATACTATGATCATCATTGGAATTCAATGTATTTTTGAAACTTTTTTATAAATCAAACTTAATTTGTGATCGAGATAAGACGGTATATTATTATACCGGGTTTTTGCGAAGTTAATACTTTAATGTGCGACGTAGATTTGGTGAGCCTTTTTAATAGTTTAGATCTGAAAGATAAAGAACAACCAAAAATGAATAGTGAGGAGCTAACTGCTATAATAACAGCTGCGGTATCAGCCGCCTTAAGCTCACAAAAAGAGGAATTCGACAAAAAGTTGAACGAAATATCAAAAAAATTTACAACTACGCCGACAGCTAGCGTAGAGAGTTTCGAAGAGTTTAGGATTTCAGGTACCGTGCGTTGCGAAGAATCTCTTGACCTAGTAAAATCTTTGCATGAATTCGATGGTAGGCAGGAGACTTACGTCTCATGGCTTATAAATTATATGAACCTTATGATGGAAGTGCTAAGCATTATCAGGCAGTGGCGATTACAAGGAATAAAGTTAGAGGGGCTGCAGATGATTAGCATCTTTCAACACCGTTCTTAACTTTAAGGCTATAGTGGCAAGATTAGATTTCACGTACGCTGATAAGCGGCCAATATATTTAATTGAACAGGAGCTAAGTACCTTAAGGCAAGAAAATCTGACAGTGTTGAATTTTTACGATGAAGTTGAAAAAAGCATACGTTGCTTACCAATAAAATTAACATGACATATGAAAGTCACATAGCTAACTCAATAAATGATAAATATAGGTTAGATGCATTACGTGTTTTTGTCTCCCGCCTTAGGAAACCCCTTTGCGATATACTCTTTTCCACTCGTCCAACAGATTTGCCTTCTGCTTTGGCACTTGCCCAAGAAGTAGAAGCAAATCATGAACGATACATATTTGCATCAAACTACTCTAAACATGACCTCGGTCAGCCTTCAGTTAAGAGAATAGATGAGACCAAATAGAATCACGCAGTGGTCATAAAAACCCCTACTTCCAAAATAGGCAAGAAAAGCGCAATATTTCTAGTTATAATAGAGATCAGGGCATTGAACCAATGGACGTGGATCCATCTGAAGTCGAAGATATCGAAGAAATTAATTTTTTAGGGAAGGTGCCCAGCTCCCTTGGGTCAAACGAACAATAGGAGCTGAGGGCAAAGTTATAAAAATGTTAGTGGACACAGGAGCTTCAAAAAGCTATATAAAGGCCCTTACTGAGTTAAAAGGCATTGTGCCTTTAACGAAACCGTTCGTAGTTAAGTCAGTTCACGGCGAGAGTAAAGTAGGGCAAAAATGTAAAATTAACCTGTTTGGCATAACTTCGGATTTTATAATATTACCAAACTTGATAAATTTTGACGCGATAATTGGGCTTGACCTGCTAACGCAAGTCAATGCAGTCGTGGACCTTCAAAAAGGTGAAATAATTCATGATTTTGGAATTGAAAAATTATTTTTTATAAAAATTGGGCATCGATGAGCTCGGCAATAAAAAAAGCGTCTGGTGGTTGATTTTCGTAAACTGAACGAAAATACCATTGACGACAAATACCCGATACCAAATGTCATTTCGTTTTTATCAAATATGGGACTTGCACAATACTTCACAACCCTTGATTTGAAGTCTCGTTTCCACCAGATCGAGCTCGCTGAGCGAGACAGGGAAAAAACCGCCTTTTCTGTTAGCAACGGAAAGTATGAATTTTATAGGCTACCTTTCGGATTAAAAAACGCCCCGAGTATTTTTCAAAGAGCCATTGACGACATCTTAAGGGAAAAGATAGCAAAAAGCTGCTTTGTTTACGTGGATGAAGTTATTATTTATGCCGAAACTAAAGAACAACACATCAAAGACATAGACTGGGTCTTGAAGAGTCTATATGACGCTAACATGAGGGTGTCAGTCGAGAAATCGAAATTTTTTAAAACTGAAACAGAGTATCTCGGATTTATAGTATCAAGGGGTGGCATTAAGACGTGCCCAGATAAAGTAAGCTCAATGCTAAATTTCCCAGCCCCCGAAACTTTGTACGGTCTCAGGTCTTTTCTAGGGCTAGCAAGCTATTATAGATGCTTCGTGAAAGACTTTGCCAGTATTGCTAAACCATTGACTGATATTTTGAAAGGGGAAAATGGAAAAGTCAGCGCTTATAGATCCAAAAGAGTGAAAATACTTTTAAATTCAAAGCAACCGTTCGATTTAACTACAGATGCGTCCAACTATGGCCTGGGCGCTGTTCTTTCTCAAGAAGGCAGACCAATAACTATGGTTTCCAGAACCCTTAAAGACAATGAACTTCACTTTACCACTAATGAAAGGGAACTTTTGGCCATAGTCTGGGCACTAAAAAACCTTCGAAACTATCTTTATGGTGTACGTCAACTAACCACCAACGTTTGCGGTTTCTGACAGAAACCCAAATGCTAAAATTAAACGTTGGAAAGCATTTATCGATGAACATAATGCGAAGCTTTTTTATAAGCCTGGCAAAGAAAACTACGTTGCCGATGCTCTTTCGCGTCAGAAGGTCAATATGATAGAAGAAAATGTGAACTCTGATTCGGCCACGATTCACAGCGAAAGGTCTTTAACCTACACTATAGAGGTAGTTGAAAAACCTGTTAATTGTTTTAGAAACCAAATAATTATTGAAGAAAGTGAGTTTCCATCAAAACGAACCTTCATTATTTTTGGAAATAAAACTAGACACTGCCCTGCAGTCAACTTAACTAGTTTTATACTAATCAAATACCAGTCAGCCAGACGGCCTAGTTCGAGTTCTGTAATTTTTCCATATTAGCAACTGGTATTTTTAACACGGCGATGTCCTACGAGATGGTAATTGTCCTTCTCTGCATCAGGAATATACCAGTTGATATACTTGTTATTATACACATCAGTATCATACCATTTAAGATACTAGTTCGTATATACGTCAGGATCGTACCAGTTGAAAGACTAGTTCATATATACATACGAATCATACCAGTTGGCAGACTAGTTCATATACATCAGAATCATACCAGTTGAAAGACTACTTCATATATGCATCAGAATCATACCAGTTGAAAGACTAGTTCATACATATATGCACAGAATCATACCAGTTGACAGACTAGTTCATATATACATCAGTATCATACCAGTCGACAGACTAGTTCATATATGCATCAGAATCAAACCAGTTGGCAGACTAGTTCATATCTGCATCAGAATCATACCAGTTGGCAGACTAGTTCATATGGGCATCAGAATCATACCAGTTGACAGACTTGTTCATATATGCATCAGAATCATACCAGTTGGCAAACTAGTTCATATATCGATCAGAATCATACCAGTTGACAGACTAGTTCATATATGCATCAGAATCATACCAGTTGGCAGACTAGCTCATTTATGCATCAGAATTATACCATTTGACATACTAGTTCATATATGCATCAGAATCTTACCAGTTGACATACTAGTTCATATATACATCAGAATCAGGATATACTAATCATTATGCCCAATCAGATCGTACCACTTGTCATACTAGTCCACGAATTTGATATTCATTCCAGTTGGTATACTAGTCGGTCTATGCACCAGTATCATAGTCAGCCTCTACATCAGCAATATACCAGTTTATTCTTTAGAAAGCAGCGACTATTTGTATTTACCCAAACAGGAAAAAGCATCTGTGAATTACAAGGTTAAAAGAAGCAGTTACAAGAGAAAAATAAAAGCAATTGTCCTCTTCTGCATCAGCACCATAGCAATTGGTATACTAGTCAGCCTCTATATCAGCATTATACTAGTTGATATACTAGTTCATACACAGCCAAAAATGAGCTAAAGGTTCTGAGTTCGATTCTCTGTAAAGTCAACACAATTTTTCTTTATTCTATATTTTTTAAATTATGTAGTTTATTGTACTTTTAATTTAATAATTGAATTCAACTTGCAATGGCTCCTTTCAATGTGCGCGTTCGTCAAGTTTGATTATATAGGTAAAGGCCCAATTGCATTAAACTTTGTAGGATCCCCTTTCATACAAAGTTTTTTGAGCGTAAAGCGAAGCGAAATTTTGGCAAATGCTGAAAAACGAGGCGCGCATTTGTTAAAGTTTCACAAAGTTTTATGTAATTGGGGCTTTAGGGTTGTATTTTTAGGTAAGGTAAATTAGGGTTACTTAAGGTTAAGTTGACTGCTGAGTTCCGGTCCCACATATGTAAATAGAGATAAAAGTAAGTCTCATTTCAAAAAGTCAAAAAGAGTCAAAGTAAGACTGCTTTCATGCTGGGCCATAAATTCGAGTGAAAGGAGCATTGTTAGAGTTAATTTATATTGTTGTTGTCAATAAACTCAAGTTTATACCGCAACGTAACAAAAGGGCGGTTATATATCAACAGGTTGTCATAACCTCTAACGAGATTTTTGCCGTGCTTCTCTTCCAACTTATAGTGTGCTGCTTTATTTTTTCCTACAAGTTCGCGGGACCCACAGTTTTTTTTAACACTTATCCTGTATTCAAAAAAAGTAAAACACGTGACATAAGTGGGTAATTTTTGCCCAATGGACGAATTAATAGACTTTTTATTATTTATTTATTTTATTTCAAGGTTTGAAGTATTTTTTTAATTTATAAATAATAAAATTCAATTAAGGAAGTACAAAAAGGTGTTCTTAGGGTTATTTTGAGCAACTAGTACATATAAACTTACTCCTGTATTCAAAAAAAGTAACGTAAGTGGTCATTTTTGCCCAATGGACTAATGAATAGTTTTTGATTTTATTTCAAGCTTTCAAGTACTTTTTTAGCTTTAAAATAAAAAAATTTTATTAAATAAGTACAAAAACATCTTATTAGGGCAATTTTGAGCAACTAGTACATATACACTTGCTCCTTTTACTATTGGGCAATTTTGACCCATTTATACAATATACGCAATTATTTCTGCCCAGTCTATCCTGTAGATGAAACATTTAAACAAAACCTTTTTTCAAGTATAGTTTGATTAAATAATAAAAGTCGAAAAGTTTCAATAGATTATAGAAAGTCTATAAAAAGATATGCAACTTTCAAAGTCGTTTGGGCAGTTTTGACCCACTTATTCAGGATAAGTGTTAAAACTTGACAAATCTATGAATGTTTAAACAGTTGAATGCAGTTACTTCAACTAAAATTACCGTTCAAACAACCAAAATTTGGTCAACTTTAAGATAACAGTACGAGATTGTTGATTTTACCAGTGCCCTTTTTCTATGTATATACACCAGAAATATAGCAGTTGACATACTAGATTATATATACATCACCATCATATTTGTATTTACCCAAACACGAAAAAGCATCTGTGAATTAAAAGAGAAAAAAATAAGCAAACCAAAAGTTTCCTAAAATGTTTGCATAGTACCATGTACAATAGATCGTACTAATGGTCGCGGTATAATAAGGCCTTATAATAATAATGTAGTATGAATGGAATTTTTCCTATAAGAATTTTTCCTAAATTAGATTAGACTTGTAGTCTTGTTGGGGATTTTCCATTAGAATAGAAAAAAGGCGTATGTTAGTTAATCGATGTTAACGTCGCAGTGGTTTATTTAAAACTAACTTCTTTTTGTGTCTTTACATTTCACAAGTTATAAAAGAACAAACGAATAAAGAGAATAGACAAAAGCTAAACAAGTTGCCAGATTGTAATACATTTAGGTACAAATATTTAGGCTTATTACTTCAAC
The DNA here is from genome assembly GCA_964058755.1 of Campiglossa producta. Lineage (NCBI taxonomy): Eukaryota > Metazoa > Arthropoda > Insecta > Diptera > Tephritidae > Campiglossa > Campiglossa producta. The sequence continues at coordinate 32,574,393 of CAXKVI010000006.1, read as the reverse complement.
AAGTCTGAACCTTTTTCAGTTTATATTCAGAAAGTAACAATTCATATTCAGAATTTCCATTTGATATTCAGAAAAATACAATTCACATTCAGAAAATTACAATTGATATTAAGAAAACTTTCTGAATATAAACTGAAAAAGTAAGTAGTATGATTTCAATCCGAGATTCATACATACTTGTATACTAGTATGAACCAGGATTTTTCTGACTAGTATGATTTCGCCCAGCAAATTATAGTTGTATACTAGTATGTTTTCTGATTAGATTGGCATTGATTGGTTTAAGGGTAATCAGTAATGAACTAGTATAAAAACACCAATAAAATGTGTAGTAAACGAGCTAGGTGTCTGCTGAGTAGTTTGGAACAGATTAGTTTGAAGGTAGTCAGAAATTAACTAGTATGAATACACCACTAAATGTATAGTCCAAGAACTATAATGTTGATGAGTAGTTTGGCATTGACTGGTTTAAAGCTAATCAGAAATGAACTAGTATGAATACACCACAAAATGTGCAGTCAATGAATTATATTGTTTGCTGGGTAGTTTGGCATTGACTGGCTTAAAGGTAATCAGAAATGAACTAGTATGAATACACCACAAAATGTATAGTCAATGAACTAGAATTTTCGCTGAGTAGTTTGGCACTGAAACTAATCAACAATGAACTGGTATGCATATGCCACAAAATGTTTAGTCAATGAACTAGTATGTTTGCTGAGTAGTTCGACATTGGCTGGTTTAAAGCTGATCAGAAATGAACTAGTATGAATACACCACAAAATGTATAGTCAATGAACTATATTGTTTGCTGAGTAGTTTGGCCTTGACTGGTTTGAGGCTAATCAGCAACGAGCTTGTATAAATACACCACAAAATGTATAGTCAATAAACTATGTGGTTTGCTGAGTAGTTCGACATTGACTGGTTTAAAGGTGATCCGCAATGAACTAGTATGAATACACCACAAAATGTATAGTCAATGAACTATATTGTTTGCTGAGTAGTTTGGCCTTGACTGGTTTGAAGCTAATCGGCAACGAACTAGTATAAATACACCACAAAATGTATAGTCCATGAACTATGTTGTTTGCTGAGTAGTTCGACGTTGACTGGTTTAAAGGTGATCAGAAATGAACTAGTATGAATACACCACAAAATGTATAGTCAATGAACTATATAGTTTGCTGAGTAGTTTGGCCTTGACTGGTTTGAAGCTAATCAGCAAAGAACTAGTATAAACACACCACAAAATGTATAGTCAATGAATATGTTGTCTGCTGAGTAGTTCGACATAGACTGGTTTAAAGGTGATCAGAAATGTACTGGTATGAATACACCACAAAATGTATAGTCAATTAACTATATTGATTTCTGAGTAGTTTGGCATTGACTGGTTTAACGCTAATCAGCAATGAACTAGTATGCATACGCCACAAAATGTATAGTCAATGAACTAGAATTTTCGCTGAGTAGTTTGGCATTGACTGGTTTTAAAACTAATCAACATTGAACTGGTATGCATATGCCACAAAATGTTTAGTCAATGAACTAGTATGTTTGCTGAGTAGTTCGGAATTTGACTGCAGGGTGCATACAGTTTTGTGACAGAAGCACGCTCTTAGCAACCATTCAGGACATTCAGCATGACTTGGTACAAATGTTTCCAAATACAAAGTTTAGATATTCTAAAACATATGTAACAGATATTTTTGACCCGAATGATCAGCTGGAAATAGTAGCTACGGAGCATAATCGTGCGCACCGTGTAGCACAGGAAAATGTTAAGCAAATCTTGAGGGACTACTTTTTCCCAAAGATGGAAAAGAAAGCCAAAGAGGTTGTGGTGAGCTGTAGGATCTGCTCTAAATCAAAGTACAATAGGCAGCATCGGAAACATAAAATAGCAGGTACACCCATTCCACTATATTCAGGAGAGATCCTCCGTGTTGATATTTTTTCTACCGACTCAAAGTATTTCTTGACTTGTGTAGACAAGTTCTCAAAATTCGCAATCGTTGAGACCATAGCGTCGAGAACACTGTTGGACATAAAACCCCAATTAATACAAATTTTGAATATCTTTCCAAAAGCAAAAATTATTTATTGTGACAAAAATGGGAGAGTTACTAGAAGACAAAAGCACGTATAGAAAAATGAGAACCGATCCAACAACCGCGTTACAAAAGAAAAACAATAAATTAGTAGATGAGCTTTATAAACAAAAACATATAACCGCCAAAGAGAAACAAAATTTATCATGCTCAGCAGCTAGTGCACCCAGACTGTACGGGTTGCCTAAAATACACAAACCTAATATGCCCTTGCGTCCCATCGCATCTTCCATGAACGTACCATGTCATCAACTTTCGAAACATGTAGGAAATATAATACAAAACATAGCGTCAGAAGAGTACAACATCGGAAATGTTTTTAAACTAAAAGAGAGACTTACTGATGTACGAACCGACAAAGATGAAGTGTTGGTGTCTTTCGATGTCGTGTCATTATTCACGAATATTCCCACAAACCTTGCTATAAAAATAATAATGGAAAAATGGGATAAAATAAAATCAATGACAAATATACCCAGATGCAAGTTCCAGGAAATTTTAAAATTTTGCTTACTCGACAATAACTATTTCATTTATAATAACGAAGTATATACCCAAACTTTTGGTATGCCTATGGGCAATCCCCTATCCCCGACAATAGCGGATATCATTTTAGACGATCTTTTAAAAAAGACGCTAAATGAACTCAAACAAAAACTTGAAATTGAAGTTAAATTTATAGTAAAATATGTTGATTATATTCTCGCAATAGTTAGACAAAAAGACGTAGAAATAATACAAGAAACCCTAAATAATTACCATAACAAAATCAAATTCACATTTGAAATGGAAAATAATTACAGTATCCCATATCTGGATATGCGAATTTTTAAGAACAAAAACAATGGCTATCTCTCTTTTGACTGGTACACAAAACCCCTATCATCAGGCCGTCTGATAAATTTTCATTCCTGTCAGCCAATAATATACAAAATAAATACGGCAAAAAATCTAATAAATAAGTTATTAAAAATAAGTGACGAGCAGTACTGGAACAAAAACCTGCAGAAAATATTCGAAATATTGAAAAACAATAACTATCCACACACTTTAATAAAAAATCTGCAAGAACAAGGAATAAGAGATACACGTAATAAACATATCCAAACAACAACAAATAGAGAAAATGAAATAAAACAATATTTCGGTGTAACATATATTCCAAAACTCTCTCAAAGCATCGGCAAAGCGGTAACCAAAAATAACCCAAACATAGCATTAGCTTACAAATCCAATTCTACATTAGCTAATATATTCACACGTACAAAAAGACCGATAAATAAACTTGAACAGCATAATGTTGTATATGAAATAACGTGTCAGGGTAAAGAAAATGAAACCTGCAACAGGGTATATATTGGTACCACGAAACGTAATTTGGGTGTGAGATTAAAAGAGCACGAAAGCGACATACAAAAAATGAGAAACTCAACTGCCTTATCACAACACGTCATAACAAGTGGGCATACAGCTGATATAGAAAATGCAAAAATAATAGACCGCAACAAATACGGAAGAGCACGATATACACTGGAGAGTTTAAGAATATTAGAAAAAAGAGAAAGTACAGTAAACAAAAAAGAAGACTCACAAAATATTGGACCCTCTTACATTTTATGTTTATAACTATAATTTAGTATGACGATGATACCAAGAAATGATGGTACTATTCTTTAAGTTTTAGATTCTAAGATAGCATATTGTGTAAGTGTTGTTATTTGTGTTTTAAAGTTTACACGTATATACGTAAATTTGTTGATAAGTGTTTCATATGTTTTTCATTATTGTTTTCTTTGTTGTTCTTATTGTTGTTTTTCTAAATAAATAGATCACCCCTGATGAAGCTAGGAAGTCTAGCGAAACGTTGAGTTGGAAAAGTGGAATAAAATCTTTTATTTGCATTTCAAAACAAATGGTCAAAAGAGCCTAAGTCCAAAATTCATGAAAAATCGTTCAATTCAAACACTGTCAGACAACTTCTTTCTAATAATTTTGGTATTAATATCATCAATGCTCCACCTCTGCATAGCTGCTCCAATGACCAAGTGGAGAGGTTTCACAGCACTTTAATTGAAATTGCTAGATGCCTGAAATTGCAAAGATGTATTGATGATACTACCCTCGTGAAGGGTGGACACCTTGCCGCGGTACGAGGTCTTAAGTCGATAGCCACAGGGCTACGCTGCCCTTGTGATCATAGCGCCGCCGGTACTACATCACGAGAGAAGCAAAGCCTCTCTGGCGCGACGACTAAGATCTTCCCCCTCCCAATCCAGGGTGCTATGCGACCACGTGCCCATTGGACGTTTGCAGCCGGGAGGCAAATCGTGGCTGTAAACGAACGGAGCCTCTCTGATACCGGACCGCCTCGGAGAGTAACTATGGCCTTACCGCGGTATGGGGCTCTGCCGCGGCGGATGACAAATTCCCCTTACTCTTCCCTTGACCCTAAACTGGCCTTGCCCCGGCGAGGGGTCGTACGAACAGGATGATAAATAGTAACAAAAACCCTAAAACTAAAGATACAACAATGTATACTGCACAGCAGAGGAGAAAAATGCTGGAGCAAGCGAGAACGCAACGTCGGAGGACAAACTCCATTTCTTTATCTGCCGAGAGATCGACAGCGATGGCAACTACGGGTCGATTAGCTCTGGATAATAAGGGGGCAATCCCCAAAGTAAGTACCGGTGCAAACATAGTGAAGCCAATAACGGCTGATGCTAAAGCCCTAGTAAGTGCCGGTACCGAAACCAAGTCTTCAACGTCTGTGGCAGTGGTCTCACGACCTGGCCCCAAAGATCCAAATAAGGGAACGACCGCGATGGCAAGTACGGGTCGAAATTTACCCCAAAAGACATATCCCAGTCGCTCTGAGTACTTGGACAAAAGAGCGGCCGCGAATGCTAGAAAGACGGTGGAGATGGCTGAAGCTATCTTACCGAACTTCCAAAGCGATTACGCGCCGAAGAAGGTTAATGGAAGTCCCTTCAAACGCCAGAGATCGGACGTGGATTTAAAACCTCACCCGAAGCGGCAGCAACACGCCCCCGTAGTGGGTTAACTCAGCTTTGCTGAAGTGACTAAGGATAGGATCCTCATAGGCGTCATTGACCGAGGTAACGAAAGCTGGGCCATCCCTAGGGACCAGTGGCGGTACGTCCAGAACGCTATCGGTAATGCCCTTCTCGACATTATGGATGACTCTCCGGGTGCCACGCCGATGGGTTCTGATGCGGGATGGCACCAGGGGCGAATCAAGGTATTTCCTTGCGAGGATGCAAAAATTGTTGCACTGTACAAGCCAGCAGCTGCAAGACTGGGTGAGATCTACCAAGGGGCAAAAATCGAGGTTGTCGACTGGAAGGACATCCCGGCTCGGCCAAGGGCAAGAGCGTGGATTCCTGCTATCCCTGCTGAACCTGAGAGAATTCTCAGGATGCTGAGGATCATGAACCCGTCTCTCCCGAGGCAGGACTGGGGTGTCAATCTGGTCGAGGATGCGGCAGGGCCTGACAGGCAAGTGGTCTTCACCTTGAATAAGGAAGCACTCGAGCCCCTTAAACGGTGCAATGGACGAGTGCACTACGGCATGGGTCAGATCGTGATCCACGTATACCGCGGCGATGCACAGCGCGCTGCTATTTCGGCTGCACCGGAGGACTCGGACATTGCAGTACCGGTAGAGGAGTCGGAGACTTCAGACTCGGAAAGTATGGTATCTGCCACGTCAAATGACGAAGGAGAAGTGAACAGCTCGGAGATGGGAGACAGCCTGCTGGACGGGGAAGACCACAACGTCACAGTGATAGCAGCTAGTCCTGAGCGCAGCAATGTCGATACTGCCACAGTTAGTAGGATCTCGGCCACGCCAAATCGTGGTCTGAACAAATCGTTGTTGAAAGATAAGCCTCCAGACGAGGTGGAACTCGACGATACGGTGGTGGCAGGGAAGTCTGAGCGCTCTCATGTTGGTGGTGATTCAGATAAACCTGCACAAATCTAAAGCAGCCTCGGCTGATTTAATCAGTCGTATCTCTAAAGGCGACGTAGATGTGGTCCTCATCCAAGAACCCTGGGTCAACAGCTCAAGGATTTGCGGTTTGGGGACTAAGGGTTTTAAGCTTATCCGAGCCAGCGAGGGGGGCAGGGTTAGAGCCTGTATTTTGGTTAAGTCTGAGCTGAATGCCTTTCTCTTGTCCAACTATAGCAATGGTGACGTTACAGCTGCCAGTTTAACAGTCGACGGTACCATTCTGACGATGGCGTCAGTCTTTATGCCCTACGACGCCGAGGAACCTCCGCCACAGAGGGAGGTAAAAGACCTGGTGGCAAATTTTTCCATGGGTCATCTTATTATCGGAACTGACGCCAATGCTCATCCCGTCCAGTGGGGAAGCTCCGATATCAATGCTAGAGGAGAGTCGTTGTTTGATTATTTGTTAACAACTAACCTGGTAGTTTGCAACGTGGGTAACGAACCTACGTTTATTACTAAAACCCGTAGGGAGGTCATAGATCTCACTATTTGCAGCGAAGGCGCTTATGAGTGGGTCAGAAAATGGCGCGTTCTCGATGAACACTCATTCTCCGACCACCGGTACGTAGAATTAGTTCTAGACTTTTCTGTTGAGCAGCCGGTTATGAAACGCAACCCACGTAACACTAACTGGCAGCTACACAATGAAATACTATCTAGGGACTTGCCAGCACTGCCCCCACAAGTCCCCTCATCAGTAGGGGAGTTGGAGGATCTGGTAAAAACCTTTACAACGGCGCTCTCGAATGCCCTAGAACAGGCTTGCCCAGTGCCAAAACCACGCGGTAAACATAGGCCGCATTGGTGGTCCTACGACCTGCACTCGCTCCGTAAATCATGTAGGACACAATTTAATAAGGCCAAGAGCCTTGGCACGAAGACTCAATGGCTCGAATATAAAGTTAAACTCAGGGCCTACAAAAAACCCTCTGAGGCAGGCGAAGAGAGTATAGTGGAGAAATTTCTGCACTGGGGTCGAAAATGTCGACGATACAGCGAGACTTAGACGAGTGCTCTCAAAAACTCAAACAGCCACAAGCTATTTGCGCAAACCTGACGGATCCTGGACCAGCACGGAGAGGGAAACCCTAGAGCTGCTCTTGAATACGCACTTCCCAGGGAACTTGCATGAGGAACCCGTAGCACCTACAACAAACCTGGCTGTATACATACCCATCACGGAGGAAAAGGTTAGGTGGGCGGTTAAGAGCTTCGAACCGTTCAAGGCTGCCGGGCCAGACGGGATTATTCCCGCACAACTCATAAACACGCTGAAGACATCAGCCAAATGGCTGGTATTTCTCTATACAGCCTGCCTGGCTCTTAGCTACATTCCGTGCTCCTGGAGAAGTGCCACGGTAGTGTTTATTCCTAAGGCGGGGAAGGCGTCTCATTACGAGCCGAAGGACTACAGGCCGATCAGTCTCTCATCCTTTGTGCTCAAAACCTTCGAGAGGATAATAAATGACTACCTCTCCTCTACTATTGATAGCAACCTGATCTGTAGCTATCAGCATGCATACACCAAAGGGAAATCTACAGAAACTGCGCTTCACAGCCTAGTTTCTGTTATTGAAAAATCGCTGTATGAAAAGGAGTACTGTCTTGTGGCCTTTTTAGATATTGAAGGAGCCTTCAAAAACATAAGCCCTGATGCTATAAACACCGCTTTAACAAGTCTGGGCATAAGCAGGTCTCTTATTGGACTTATTGATCAACTGCTAAGGGGTAGACGAATAGTTTCATCACTGGGCTCGGTTGACTTATCACGCTATGTCACAAGGGGAACGCCTCAGGGTGGTGTTCTCTCCCCGCTTCTATGGAACCTCACTGTCAACTCGATGCTGCGAGACATAAGCTGGGGGGGCGGGAAGGTAGTGGCATATGCAGATGACTTAGCTATAGTATATAGGGGCAATTTCCCACAAACGACTTGATGCAAGTAGCGCTGAGAGAGGTTTCCTCATGGTGCTCGCGCTGCGGACGGAGCATCAACCCGGGAAAAGTAGAACTGGTCCCTTTCACCAACTGCTATAAGATACCACCGCTTATACTACCAAAACTGAATAACGTGCACCTGAACTTGGCTGACAAAGCCAAGTTCTTGGGCACAGTTCTGGATAGGAAACTAACCTGGAAGGAGAATGTTCTTCAGCGCCAGAAGAAAGCGTGTATTGCACTCTACACGTGCAAAAGAGCCATTGGAAAGAAATGGGGGCTCAGTCCCAAAATATGCAAATGGATCTACACTGCAATCATTCGACCAATCATGCTCTATGGAGTTGTGGTATGGTGGCCTGCGCTGAGCAAGGCAACAAACCTTAATCTGCTAGGTAAAGTACACAGATCTTGCATGACCTGTATAAGCGGTGCGTTAAGAACAACGCCTGGGGCGCAAGTACTACTGGACACGCCAGTATTTTGGGATCCTATAGCTTTCTTCCGCTTAGCACAGATCGCTGTGCGACCACAACGATTTTAAAATCAACATTCCCAGAAGTGAAGAATGGGAGAGCACGGATCGGAATCCCGCCACTCATGGCGGCACTTCCATTTATACTGATGGCTCGAAGTTAGACGGCAGAGTTGGAGGAGGGGTTTATTCAAAGGATCTGAACCTTGAGCTCTCCTTCAGACTACCTGAACACTGCAGTGTCTTCCAGGCTGAAGTTTCAGCAATCATGCACGCCGCGGCTTGGATAGGCCAACACACTATTAGACAGGACATTTTTATATTCAGCGACAGCCAGCGGTCATCAAATGCCTTGGCTCTTACTCGTTCAACTCTGAACTAACGCTCAGCTGTCGTCGATCTCTACAAGAGATGGCCCAACAGAATCGCGTTAACCTCACATGGGTCCCGGGGCATAGGGACCCTGAGGGAAATTGTAGGACAGACGAACTTGCGAGGCAGGGCACGACCAAGCAGGTTCTTCGCTATAAAGAGCGCTTAGGTATGCCGTTTGCCACATGCAAGCTTATGCTGAAGGAGTACACACTCTGCCAAGCCAACGACAGATGGCTGCAATCTCCAGGATGCCGGATATCCAAAGAAACCTGGCCGAAATGGGATCATAAAAGATCAAGACAAATTTATGCCCTAAGGAGAAGAGAAATCTCCATATTAATAGGCGTATTAACTGGGCACTGCCTCATTGGTAGGCACGCAGAAAGACTTGGTGTGCCCTACCGACGATGCTGTAGGAGTTGTAAGGATGATGAGGAGGAGGAAACGGTGGAGCACCTCATCTGAAAGTGCCCGGCTTTAATTGGCGCGAGAATGCGCTTTTTGGGTTTCCCTTACTGATCAGCCTACGCCAGGTCACGGAGCTGAACATAAAGGACCTGATGGCCTTCATCAAGTCATCTAAATGATTCGAGGAGGAGTAACGGTGTCGGTATAGGAAGGTCAGTCCCGGGATTCTGCTATGTGGAAAATTCCGTTAATACCGGGATTTTCCATATCGCAGGGTCCCGGAACTGACTTTCCTAGTGTTGGTGGTATCACAACGGGCCTTTTAATACCGGGCTAGGTGTGCCTCTGCGGCAGCCACTTGTACCTAACCTAACCTATTGATGATACTAGGGATCTAATCTTGCTGTCCACCATTGAATATAACAAAACAATACATTCGGTTACTAAAATGAGGCCAGTAGATATATTTAGATCCACCATTGATGAACCGAATAATGAAGTATCTGAACGTATTAGATGTGCGCAACAAAAAGAGCTAACAGGTCACAACAAAAACAGAACAGAACGCGTTTTAAGGAAGGAGAAAGAGTTATGGTAAAAAGAAATACTCGACTAGGTAATAAGTTAACACCACTTTATGAGGAACATATAATTGAAAAAGACCTAGGGACTACAGTTTTAATTAAAGGGAGGGTGGTCCATAAGGACAATTTGGCTCCATTTCTCTTATAAACTTCAATAACAAAAACCTAGGCTTATTACAAAAAACAAAATTTTGCTACATTGAATTTTAAGGTGACTTGGTAACTGAGCATTTCACGAATATTCATTTACACTTTGTAAAAATATTGTACTTTGAAACTTTTGTTTACTATAATGAAATGGAACTTTATGTTTAGTTATAACGATAGTTAGTAGTTTTAAGAAAAACCAACTTGGCAACCACGTAATTGCAACCTTCTCACAAATACCAGCAAATTAGAGCTCTCATGGATTTATCATACCGCTGCTAAACTATTATTAAATTACTCAATGCTTGACCTCTCTTATCGCCATTCTCTCCATCTCAGTCATTAACTTGTAACTCAATTTCTGTTCAAATTTATGTATGGGTCTGCGGAACTAATGCCAAAAGTAAAGGTGACTCAACCATAACCATACAAAATTATAACTCAACCTATTATATGTGCAACACTGTAATTGCTCAGAAATGTATGCAATAATATAGTTCTATAGCCTAACAAACCAATTACAAAAATAAAATTTTGGCTTCATTGTTGAGGATCGCGGACGCCCCTCATTTAGAAGGGGAGGAGTTAAGCAGTAATACCTGCTGGTCACCTTAGTAAAAGTTTCTGCTCTGTGATGCCTTCCATCTAGTGGATATGACGAGCATACAACCTTACAGCATTACCAAAAGCTGTTAGGCAAGTAAGCACCGAACGCGAGAGCGATCACTGTAGTTAACAGCGATAAATACATCATGATCATACTACTTTATAATATAAAGTTTATATCTACGGTGACCATCCGTTCTGTTTTTGGCAGAACAGTTCTGTTTTTAAGAAGCTTGTTCTGCGTATTTTTTTTCTAAGGAAAATAACAGAAATGTTCTTTTTTTAAGCAAATGTTCTGTTTTTGTTCTGCTTTTTTGTACCGGCAACCCTTTTAACAAATGTAATAACTCTGTAAAGTTATACGCTGTTTCCACCAAAAGCAAACACTGTGTTATCCTAGCGTGTTTAGAAGCAAACAAAACACCATTCGAAAATTTCATACAAATCTCATAACCCAAGCCCATTTCAATCCTCTTTTTAAAGCGTGTTTGCTTTGGGTTTGCATACACTTGCGAATTTCTAGACGCAGAGACCGAAGTGTGTTAGTCTTCGACGCAGAAAACCGAAGTGTGTTAGTCTTCGACTCAGAAAACTGAAGTGTGTTAGTCTTCGACGCAGAGAACGGACCATGTTAGCCTTCCACGCTAACTGAACCGAGTTAGTCTTCGTTGGGAGCGACGAATTAATCAAAATATAAACTAATTTTATTTTTTATGAATATGAGGGTTAGAGTTTACATACCAGCCGAGATAGACGCAAAATCATAGTTGAACTTTCTTAGCACAAACAAACCAGTTATTCTAGGTTTTATATTCACAAAAATTACTGACTTTTTATTGATGCAGTTTAGTTGAAATTATTTGAGATTATAATTTCAATGTTTTACAGACGTTGACAACATTTTTTACTGCAAAAAGATGATTACGTCATGCAAATCAGTAACACTTTTTTCCAATAGTTTATAGGCGAGTAGCGAAATTTTCACGTGAGGACAATACCAAGCTTTGAGTAAAAAAGAGTTCTGTTTTTTCAGAAAAAAATTATGGTCACCGTATTTATATCCCATTAGTTGTAAAGCAAGTGCGAACCAATTGCTGTGACAGCGATCAGTGGATAACAACAGCAAAAACATAACCAATAGTTGGAAAACAAGTGTGGGCGAACTAATATGAGAGCGATCAGTGCATTTAACAGCAAACGACTCCAATGCAAGTTTGATTGATTGTGAGAGCCAACGGAGCAGCTAACAGGCAGATGTTAAAGAGCGCGAAGTTCAGCTTGTTCCAATTAGAACTAACAGCAGTGCTGGTTGTTGCAAACAGACCAATTGCCAGATCACTTCGGTTGTTAAAAGTAAAATAGTAATTAAGAGTTTGATGTAAAAATATTTTATTAAAATATATTATATTATATTTGCAAAATTAATTGAATTTAATAAAAGTAATAATTTATATTGTTGGCCAATTTTAAGGCTTTTGAGCGATCTCGTTTTTCGCGACAACTCAGTTATCGATAAATTTATCGAAATATATTGAAGTCCAAATGAAAACTGGATAAAAAAAATTAGGGATAACGAAAAAGGGGGCGTGGCACCTCCCATACAAATGGAATTTTTCATTGTCCGTATCTCTGGGTTAGACCACTGAAATTTGGTGAGGGGTTGTACGAGATCGATCCCTAACACCTCCAAAAAAATTGTGGAGGGGACGTGGCACCCCCCATACAAATTGCAATTTTTCATTGTCCTTATCTGTGGAAGTATTCGGGTTAGACGACTGAAATTTGGTGAGGGGTTGTACGAGATCGATCCCTACCACCATCAAAAAAATTGTGGATAACGAAAAAGGGGGCGTGGCACCTCCCTTAAAAATGGAATTTTCATTGTCCTTAGCTCTGGAAGTATTCGGGTTAGACCACTGAAATTTGGTGAGGGTTGTACGAGATCGATCCCTACCACCTCCAAAAAAATTGTGGATAACGAAAAAGGGAACGTGGCACCCCCCATACAAATTGGAATTTTTCATTGTCCTTATCTGTGGAAGTATTCGGGTTAGACGACTGAAATTTGGAGAGGGGTTGTACGAGATCGATCCCTACCACCTCTAAAAAAATTAGGGATAACGACAAAGGGGGCGTGGCACCTCCCTTACAAATGGAATTTTTCATTGTCCTTATCTCTGGAAGTATTCGGGTTAGACCACTGAACTTTGGTGAGGCGTTTTACGAGATCGATCCCTGCCACCTTTAAAAAAATTAGAAATAACGAAAAAGGAGGCGTGGCACCTCCCATACAAATTTAATTTTTCATTGTCCGTATCTCTGAATTATTCGGGTTAGACCACTGAAATTTGGCGAGAGGTTGCAGGAGATCGATCCCTACCACCTCCAAAAAATTGGGGATAATGAAAAAGGGGGCGTGGCATCTCCCATACAAATGGAATTTTTCATTGTCCGTATCAGTCTAGAAATCCAATGGAGAATCACCCTTGCCAACAAGTGTTACTTTGGACTAAGTAGGCAATTGAGAAGTAAAGTCCTCTCTCGACAAACAAAGATCACGCTCTATAAGTCTCTCATCATATCAGTCCTATCAGTCAAGAGAAGATGAGATGGCCCTTGGAGTATTTGAGAGAAAAGTTCTCCGGAAGATTTATGGTCCTTCCCGTGATGCCAACGGCGAGTATCGAAGGAAATTTAACGATAAGCTGTACGAGCTTTACGCAGACCTGATCATAGTTCAGCGGATTGAAGCCCAAAGGCTCCGCTGGCTGGGTCATGTTATGCGAATGGACAAAGAAGCACCAGCACAGAAAGTTTTCCTATCGACACCCGAATTCGGCAGCAGAGGAAGGGGGAGACCTCGACTGATATGGAAACAACAGGTGGAGGATGACCCGAACTCCCTTGGGGTTTCCAATTGGCGTCAGTTATCGCTAAAAAGGAGTCACTGGCGTGCTTTGATACGAAACGGCCAAAATCGCCTAGGCGGTTAAGCGTCATTATGACGCAAGCCAAGATTAGATAAGTATCTCTGGAAGTATTCGGGTTAGACCACTGGATTTTTTTAATAAAAATTGGGGATAATGACAAAGGGGGCGTGGCACCTCCCATACAACTGGAATTTTTCGTTGTCCGTATCTCTGGAATTATTTATGTTAGACCACTGATATTTTTTGAGAGTTTGTATGAGATCGAGCCCTACCACCTCCAAAAAAACTGGGGATAACGAAAAAGGGGGCGTGGTTCCTCTTATACGAATGAAATACTTCATAGTCCATATCTCTGGAAGTATTCATGATAGACCACTGAAATTTGGTAAGGAGTTAAATGAGATCGATCCCTACCACCTCTTAAACAACTGGAGATAACGAAAAAGGGGGCGCGGCACCTCCCATATGAATGAAATATTCATAGTCCTTATCTCTGGAAGTATTTACGTTGGACCATTGAAATTTTGTGAGGAGTTATATAAGATCAATCCCTGCCACTTCCAAAAAAACTGGGGATAACGAAAAAGGGGGCGTGGTTCCACATATTCGAAGGCGATAGGGATATGGATTAAAATAGCTATAGTGATCGGGTTAGAGAAACATGCAGGGACAAAAATTTGTGGCAGGACAACGTCTGCCGGGTCAGCTAGTATAAGATATTTTTGAATGGATCGTTTCCCTGGTCCACTTCCCGGAAGTAAGATATTGTGAATCTAAACCATTCTCGAATACATCTTATTCATATTTCGTTATTTCTGAACTTAAGAAGTTAACTTCTTTCAAGTGTACTGGCTTCACGCTTTTTTTCTTGGCCAAAAAAACTCACTCTTTATAGATAAATTATTATCCCGAAATTTGTAAGTAACGGGCATGTTTCTCAAGAGATAAAAAAACGAATTTCGCATGGACTCCAGTCCTGACCTTTAGCTTGTAATACCTGAACATTCCGTTTTGTTATTTTCATACTAAGGGTCTCTGTTGATGGATCTTCTAAACCAATACAATTTTTTTTTTTTTCAAAGTAAATTTTTGTATAATTTTTAAAACGTTTTTTCAAGAAACCGTTACATAGTCTGCAAGCTATGCCCTGCGGGTTGGGGTCTAGAATATGCCCACGGTAGGTATGCCTGTCGTGAAAGGCGACTAAAATCCAAAGAGAGGACAACTCAATAAAACCCGTAATCCCGAGTGTGATCCGTACCGTGCTCATGGGATGAATGGCACTACGTTAATGTGTCTTATAACGTTAGCCTCCAGATACCTGGCGCCCTCTGGTTGTAATCAGTCTTACTGGGATATCGAGGGCTATGTCTCAGCTGACCTACTTTCCCCTACACTCGTGGGAATTATATGGAGCAATAGAAGGAAAAAGCTTATACAACAGATCATGATAAAGCTGAACTGCTCTCAAATGATTAGGCCAGTTCTGTCCTTTCGGTTAATGCCGAATCAAAAACTGAAGCCACAGGCACGGCGGGGCTGAACAAGCCCCCCCCATGATACTGAAAAAGCTGCAAAACGTAAGCAATTGAATGGTGCCGCTCGTAAGCGTCTTAAGAGACTCCTGGCTAAGGCTATCAAATACGAAACCGCCTTATAAATGGCCAAACAGCCCCAAGGCTCGGCACAAAGGGAGGAAACCAATAAAAGGGGGCGATCCAATAGTACGACCCGACAAAATTTCCAAAAGAGGACAAGGCAGATGCCTCCTCTTGATGGTGAGGCAGCCAGTGCTTTAGTAAAAACGGCTCATCCTGATGGTGTGTCATCAGGATCTTTTCGATATGCCCTGACCACTATCAAGCTCGGTATAATCCCACAAGATTATCCTACTACCATTTGGTCTTCTGAACAACTGCCTTAGAAACCGCGGCTCATCCTGATGGTGTGTCATCAGGATCTTTTAGAGATGTCCTGACCACTATTAAGCTTGGTATAATCCCACAAGATTATCCTACTACCATCTGGTCTTCTGAACAACTGAGGATCGTAAGGAGGGCCATTCTGAATGAAGTGTTTAAGCTTCAAGTTGGCGCTATTAGCCCCTTTCACGGGCTGCGCGATTCGCCAAGGATGACTTTCAATCGTCTGCGATGATTCTAATACCGCAGAATGGTTAAAAGACATCGTCTCAAAACTAACTCCTTGGGAGGGGGCAAAACTGAAGGTAGTCTCGGATGCGAAAGTACCCCGTCGCATTATCTGTGTTGGGTATTTTAAAGAGGACGATTGCTCCTCATACGAGCATATCCTCAGAGTTATTTCTGTTCAAAACCCGGCGCGAGACACCAGATACTGGAGAATCCTCAATCCGACAAGTAGGGCCACACTGGCGGAAATCGCAATAGCTGTTCCTATTAATAAGATGATCTTAGGGTTCCTAACAAGAAGATATGACTTATTAACTGATTTCCGCATAATTGTATGTGTTAATAAGATGATCTTAAGGTTCCTAACAAGAAGATTTGACTTATTAATGTTTTCAAAGGGAAATCTTGCAGAAAACGAAATGATTTCTTAGGGTTCCTATTAATAAGATGATCTTAGGGTTCCTAACAAGAAGATTGACTTATTAATGTTTTCAAAGGGAAATCTTGCAGAAAACGAATTGATTTCTTAAGGTTCCTAACAAGAAGATTTGGCTTATTAATGTTGTTGTACAACGGGATGTGCCTTGGTGGAACAAAAAGCTTTCACAATTAATCAATCAGCTAAAGACACGGGAGACTGGGTATCCTATAAAAATGCTCTAACCTCCTACAATAAAGAACTTAGGAATTCTAAGAGGGCAAACTGGAGAGAACACTGCGAAAATAATAAAGATCTCACTTGTGAGAGGCCATATCAACGTCATTGGTACTCTAATGAATTCAGATGGGAGCTACACCAAGCAGCCGGAAGACACATGCAAACTCTTGCTTGCTACTCACTTTCCGGACTGTACACCAGGCTATAAACACTCATATTAAGCTGTTCCTTAAGCAAAAAAAATTGTTATCGCCGGGCGGAATATCATAGATTTTGATCTAAAAATAATCTGTGCAAAATTTCACTCGAATTGGATAACTTTTAGAGCTTGGACGTTGCATTTGAAAATTTAAAAAACTATATGCGTTCAAGGTGATAACCGTAAACTTGGTACACATTTATTACGTGAAAAAACGTGCAGATTCTGATTCTGAAGGGAAAAATAAAAAATTCGGTATAGGTTTTGAGATTTCGCAAAGTTATCGTTTTTAAAAAAGTGAGAAAACGCCATTTTTGTATTTGGCGAAAAATCTCCAGCTTTGCTTATCCGATAGAACCCCACTATTTACCGCATAAAAGGTCTTCAATAGCTCTAAAAATCTGCCATATAAATGGTTTCAATCAGATGCACAGTTTAAGATCTATTAGCAGATTTAGTCGAGAAATATTACAAATTCCAAGTCACATCGTCATCAATTGTTAAATACATCGAAAAGGAATATCTACTTTGCCTTGAAGAAGAGTCACGTTCACCCAAGTGAAACCCAATTCGTAGTTTATAAATCACATCGTGACTGTCAGTGACTGAGGGTGAATATGAATACGTTTCTTACGTTTTTTGGTAACATATAACTATATTAGACCTGGCGTTGGTTATATGGGGTTTTTTTGGAATTTCAATTTTGGGTAGTGATCAAAATATGCGATTTGATGCCAAAAATTATGTAGCAAATTTTCAGGCTGATTGGATGTGCCAACCCGTGCCATAATGAGGTCAAAGGTCAAAATAAAAATAAAAACACCCAAATACATTTTTTCAATTCATTTCTTTATTTAATTAGACATACTACTTAGTATTATTATTATTATTTTTATTATTTTAAATCAAAGAAGATTTTATATGTCTAGGCTGGGAACTCCTTTCGGTAGCCTTCTACAATGTGTAACAAGTACTGTTTATCCTCTTCATTGTGAGTCAAGCATCTGTTAAAGTCTGTTATTAGTTTGACTTTTCGTTCCGCGGCGTCATTCATAACAGTAATGCATTTGACGATTTGTTCCCCTTTACAAAACGCTTCATTTTTAGGCCAGTTTGATGGATCTAAGCGTGAGAAATCCATTGAAATTTCCAAACGAGAAAAAAACTTTTTTGTGTTGGTAGTTACAAAAGAACTTAAATCTTTGGATATGAATAATAGTAATTCATCAACACGAGTACACACTTTTTTAAATGGGGAAATATCATCACCGATTGAATTGTCTTTATTGGACTCTATTTGCATAGCTAAAAACATCTTTTTTTTATTTCTGATGCCACATGTGGATCAAAAAAGGCAAGTGCAACTGCTTCCTCTGATATATACCACAGATGGTTTCGAATTTTTTCAATTATGAGGGCCAGTATTTGCAGCAGTCGTATCAAAACATATCATTTCTAATGAGCTCAGCATATTCATTTTTAACAAATAGTCGTAGACTGATTGAACAACTGCATCACCAGTTCCAACTTTAATAATCGGTATAGCTATCAATTTTTCAGCGTTCTCTGAGGTGAGCACAATAGCCAAGCGATCAACTTTTTTCCTTTAGGGGTAAACTGCTAACAAATTAGTTAAAATTATGGGAGATAGCTCAAAAGACGGGGCTTGGCCTCAGGATCACGAATCCGGAAACGCTTTTGTAATATTTTGCTTCTCTGAAGAGATATTTGCAATCAAAGTTGCAAGTTTTCAGGTGGTTGTTGTAAATTTATTAGGTTGTACCTAAAACGTGCGAAAATATGCGTACCGTGGCGCCAGCCACGGTTCAGGCAACCACTCGGACTTGGGATGGCGTAGCCCAGGGTTATTGAAATTAGCGCCGCCAACTGAGAAAGGTGTTTCGCACATAAATACCATGGATTCCGCCCCCAATTTTGGTATCGGACCCGGGTCATTTTTCGGTTTTTTGGCCATAACTTTACACAGAAACAAAAAATAAAAAAAGGGCTCCCGAATTCGTGATCCTGAGGCCAACCCCGTCTTTTGAGCTATCTCCCATAATTATACCTTTCATGAACATGAAATGGTATTATAACTTTGGTCCGATGTTTGTAAATATGAGAAGAAGAAGAGATAGACCCATCAATAAGTATACCGAAATGATCAGGATGACGAGATGAGTTGATTTAGCCATGTCCGTCTGTCAGTCTGTCCGTCTGTCTGTCTGTCTGTCTGTCTGTCTGTTTGAACGCAAACTAGTCCCTCAGTTTTTGAGATATTTGGCTGAAATTTGGTATGCGGCCACCATTTTCCAATATAGGAATCATTTGTCGGAACCAGCAAGATCGGACCAATATAACATATAGCTCCCATACAACCGATTATTCCGATAAACGGATTTTGGGCTATAACTCCTGTAATTAAACACGAAGGAACGTGAAATTTTATAAGTGTTGCTATTTTTATATGTGAAATATCGATGCTGAAAATAATAGAGATGGGATAAATATTTCACATAGCTCCCATACAATCGATTATTCCGATAAACGGATTTTGGGCTATAACTCCTGCAATTAAACACGTAGGAACGTGAAATTTTGCAAGTATTGCTATTTTTATATGTGAAATATCGATGTTGAAACTCATAGAGATGGGATAAATATTTCACATAGCTCCCATACAATCGATTATTCCGATAAACGGATTTTGGGCTATAACTCCTGTAATTAAACACGTAGGAACGTGAAATTTTGGACGTATTGCTATTTTTATATGTTAAATATCGATGTTGAAAATCATTGAGATGGCATAAATATTTCACATAGCTCCCATACAATCGATTATTCCGATAAGCGGATTTTGGGCTATAAGTCCTGTAATTAAACACATAGGAACGCGAAATTTTGGAAGCATCGCTATTTTTATATGTAAAATATCGATGTTGAAAATCATCGAAATTGGATAAATATTTCACATAGCCCCCATACAATCGATTGTTCCGATAAACGGATTTTGGTAGATAACTCCTGTAATTATATAGGTAGGAACGTGAAATTTTGGAAGTATCGCTATTTTTATATGCGAAATATCGATGTTGAAAATCATTGAGATGGCATAAATATTTCACATAGCTCCCATACAATCGATTATTCCGATAAGCGGATTTTGGGCTATAAGTCCTGTAATTAAACACATAGGAACGCGAAATTTTGGAAGCATCGCTATTTTTATATGTAAAATATCGATGTTGAAAATCATTGAAATGGGATAAATATTTCACATAGCCCCCATACAATCGATTGTTCCGATAAACGGATTTTGGTAGATAACTCCTGTAATTATATCGGTAGGAACGTGAAATTTCGTAAATGTTGCTATTTTAGAATGTGGAATGTCGATGTGAAAAATCAATGAGATTGGACCAATATAACACATCGTCCCCATATAATCGATAGCTCCGATAATTTCGGTATGAGCTAAAGTTAAATTCACACAGGCTGTACTGGGGATCAAACAGTGAAAATCGTGACGCTTATTCATGAAAGGTATTTAGCCTTCGGCACAGCCGAAGACAGCTTTCCTTACTTGTTTTAGCTAATTTATTAGCAGTTGACCCCTAAAGAAACAAACACCAATTTTTCTGACGGGGAACCTAAGCTCTCTACAAAAGTGTGAAGTCCAATGCGGAGATTTATTTAACCGCGGTCCTACACCATCTATCACATAACATACAACAATTTGCAAACTTGTTTGCAAATATAAACATACATACATATTTCACATAAAAATAATGTTTCCTGACATGTTTCATCGCGGTTTGGCACTCGGTAGCTGCTGAGATGACGAAGTTTTCCAACTTCAACGAAAACTAAGCGAATAAACAGTCACAAATGCAAAAACACAACACTCATACACAAAAAAACCCTCACTATAACACTCTTTTCACAAAATTTTTAATTTCTTGCTTTTTTATCATAATTCAACAATAAAAATATGGCAAGAGCACTAAAATATTTTATTTTATTTTGTGGCTTGTTTACATTTTTGTTTGTGTTCGCTTGCGGAACTGCCAACTACCGGAACGCAGGTCTGTCAAACGCAGTGACTGCGACGTGATAACGTAACTGGATGAACGCGAAAACTTACGTGCTTATAAATTACGAACTAGAGGGTGATGGTGAACGTGAGTGACCGCGTCGCGTCTAGTCACCGTGATTTAGAAAATCAGGACATTAATCAATTTCAAACAAAATTTATCTTAACCATTTTCTTATCGGCTCAATAGTACCAAAGCTATATCCAATTAAAATATGTTACAGCTAGATTTATCATATCGATTGTGTACAGGAAAGGAGTCGAAAAGTTGATACATAAAACCCACAGCCATATTCGTATGGATTTGACATCAAAAACACTTGTTGATTTGAAATAATTTTCTCTATTATAAATGTCGATATGCCATATGTGGCTATATAGTGTTCTAAAATGGTTATAACTTTGGTATTTCTGATTTGGTTTGCAAACAGCTTTGATCAATATGATTTGGAATTGATTGAGCTTTGACATCGTATCAAAATAAAATTAAAAAGGTTATTAGTTTTCGCTGTATATCAATACATACTACGAGATGACTTGAAATTGTTGCCTATTTCGCTCATTAATATGCTAATAGCTCTTAAACTGGGAATCTAATTGAAATCCATTATATAGCGGATTATTAGAGTTATTGAAGACCTTTTATGCGGTGATTAGTGGGGTTCGATAAAACGATAACTTTGCGAAATCTCAAAACCTATAGCGATTTTTTGGATTTTATCGAATTTCAGTCCTTTCAAATCCCCAGGACCGGATGAGGTCTAACCTTGTCTGTTGCAGCAAGGAATCAACTATACAGCCCCAGTCCTATCAAATGTATATAGAGCATCTCTGAAGTATGATATATTCCTAACAGGTGGACAGAGGTTGAGGTTGTTTTTATACCGAAACCAGGGAAACCGGAAAATCTGCCATCTTCATATCGACTTTCAGTCCTTTCAAATCCCCAGGACCGGATGGGGTCTATCCTTGTCTGTTGCAGCAAGGAATCAACTATACAGCCCCAATCCTATCAAATGTATATAGAGCATCTCTGAATTAGGATATTTTCCTAACAGGTGGACAGATGTTAAGGTTGTTTTTATACCGAAACCAGGGAAACCGGAAAATTTGGCATCGTCATATCGACCAATAAGTCTCAGTTCCTTTCTCCTAATAGGAATGGAGAAAGAGAATGGATCAGACCATTAGGGAAGAAAACTTAAAGAAACTTCCTCTGTGTAAAAACCAATTTGCGTACCAACCCGGAAAATCTACAGAGACTGCTATCCATTGCCTAACGGAAAAAGTTGAAAAGGACATAGAGTCTAAAAACATAGCCCTGTGTGAATTTATCGATATATCAGGAGCTTTCGATAATAAGTCGTATCAGACCATTGAGAAAGCCATGATTGGAAAGGATCACTCGCTGGGTGCTGGCCATGCTAAAGCAAAGAAAAATCAGCTTTGAAATAGGAGGGAGTGCTGTCTCAATCGTGGCCACAAGAGGATGCCCTCAAGGAGGTGTACTTTCTCCTATATTTTGGACCCTAGTCATAGACGAACTTCTTCACCTTTTGAGGCGCAATGGCTTGGTTGTCTGCGTAACACGAATGCATGAGGAAACGATATCCGATCGCTATCTATTAACCCAAATAAAACAATCTTGGCGCCTTTCACGCGGCGAAGAAAGCTGTCCTTGTTAGATTCGTCCTTAGGAGGCAGCCGCATAAGTATTTCAACCGAGGCAAAATACCTAGGAGTAACATTGGACAAAACTCTCACATGGAATGCTCACTTGGAGGCTACAATAAATAAAGCAACGAGGGCCTTTTTCGCCTGCACTAGACTTTATGGCAAAACATGGGGGCTGTCTCCAAAAATGACGTATTGGTCATTTAATACAGTTGTAATAGTCACCTACACTTCCCTAGTCTGGTGGCCTAAGACTGCTCAAAGAACAGCAGCAACTAAATTAAGCAAGCTGCTTCGGCTGGTCTGTGTCGGTAAAACAGGTGCAATGAGAACGTGCCCTACTGATGCTCTAAGTTCTCTTGCAGGAATACCTCCCTTCCCTATTCTGATAGAGAAGGAAGCCACACATGCTGCATTGAGACTTCAAAATGTTTCTGATATAAAAATCGGAATATGGCAGGACATATGAAGATAGTCAAGAACTTCATAAACGGTCCTATATTGCAAGTAAGTGATGCAATAACTCCTACGCTCAGGATCACGCGAAAATTTGAGGTTTCAATCGAGTGCTCTGGGAAACAGGGAACCCATATGCTGAATCCGATTCGGAGATTTGGTATACGGATCGGATGGATCGAAGTTGGAAGATGGTAAAACGGGAGCCGGTATCTATGGACCAAACTACAAAAAATCGGTACCATTGGGTAACTACCCCACTATTTTCCAAGCTGAAATCCATGCAATAGAAATCTGTGGCAGAGAATTCCTCCGAAGCGGACTATCCTATAAGCGAATCTACATTATGTTGGACAGTCAGGCCGCCCTACGTGCCTTGCAGTCGTACACAATAACTTTGAAGCTTGCTGATGAGTGCGTCACAGTCCTTAATGATCTGGGGGCCAAAGACAAAGTGTTGTTAGGTTGCGTCCCGGGCATGAAGGACATGACGGCAACGAAAAAGCGGACCACCTTGCAAAACATGGTGCACGGAACCCTTCTGTGGGCCCCAAGGCCCACGTAAGACCATAAACAACTGGGAAGACAAACAGTTTAGGCAGCATTGGCTTAGCAGCCTAGGACAGAGGCAGGCCAAACTCTTTATAGAACCATCGCAAAGAGCATCGGCCAGCCTCATAAATCTAAGAAGGGCGGATCTAAGAACCCTCACTGGATATTATACGGGACATTGTAGTCTACGTTATCACCTGAGTAAATTGAATCTGTCAGATATCTCTAATAGAAACATTTTTACAGCTATAATAGGGTAACCCTAAAAATGACGTTTTTCAAACTTTGAAGTTCGACCAGTCCGAAACCAGTGGTTATAAAAATTAAATGTGTTTAAATTTGATCCTTTAGGACCTAAAGAAGTGTCCCTAAAATTTGACGAAATCCAAGACTAGCCAGCTTTTTTGAATTAGACGTTTTCAAAAAAAAAAAAACAATTGAATATTTGAATCATCATCATCATCATTTATTGGCGCTTAACCGCCTAAGCGATTTTGGTCGTTTCGTATCAAAGCACGCCTGTCATAGCTTTTTAGCGATAACCGACGCCA
Organism: Campiglossa producta; assembly: GCA_964058755.1. Taxonomy (NCBI): domain Eukaryota; kingdom Metazoa; phylum Arthropoda; class Insecta; order Diptera; family Tephritidae; genus Campiglossa; species Campiglossa producta. The sequence continues at coordinate 32,550,441 of CAXKVI010000006.1, read as the reverse complement.
ATTGGAAACCCCAAGGGAGTTCAAGTCATCCTCCACCTGTGGTTTCCATCTCAGTCGAGGCCTCCCCCTTCCTCTGCTGCCGAATTCAGGCGCCGATAGGAAAACCTTCTGTGCTGGAGCTTCTTTGTCCATTCGCATAACATGGCCCAACCAGCGGAGTCTTAGGGCTTTAATTCGCTGGACTATGGTCAGATCTGCGTAGAGCTCGTACAGCTCATCGTTAAATTTCCTTCGATACTCGCCGTTGGCATCACGGGAAGGACCATAAATCTTCCGGAGAACTTTTCTCTCAAATACTCCCAGGGCCATCTCATCTTCTCTTGACATTGTCCATGAATCTGAGCCATACATCAGGACAGGTATGATGAGAGACTTATAGAGCGTGATCTTTGTTCTTCGAGAGAGGACTTTACTTCTCAATTGCCTACTAAGTCCAAAGTAGCACTTGTTGACAAGAGTGATTCTCCGCTGGATTTCTAGACTGATATTATTTTCGGTGTTGATACTGGTTCCCATATAGACGAAGTCCCTCACAGTTTCAAATTTGTAACTATCAACACTAACATGGCTGCCAAGGCGCACGTGCGCCGATTCTTTCTTTGATGACAGCAAATACTTCGTCTTGTCCTCGTTCACGGCAAGACCCACTTTTTTCGCTCCTTATCCAGTCCAGAGAAGGCAGCGCTTACGGCGCGGTTGTTAAGGCCAATGATATCAATATCATCGGCATACGCCAGCAATTGCACGCTCTTGTAAAAGATTGTACCATTGCGGTTTAGCTCTGCTGCTCGAATTATCTTCTCCAGCATCAGATTGAAGAAATCGCACGAAAGGGAGTCGCCCTGTCTGAAGCCTCGTTTGGTTTCAAATGGCTCAGAGAGGTCCTTCCCGATTCTGACGGAGCTGTTGGGATTGCTCAACGTCATTTGGCAAAGCCGTATAAGCTTTGCAGGGTAGTCAAATTCAGACATGGCGGCATACAGGCAACTCCTTTTTACGCTGTCAAAAGCGGCTTTAAAATCGACAAAGAGATGGTGAGTGTCGATTCTCTTACCATGGGTCTTCTCCAGGATTTGGCGTATCGTGAAAATCTGGTCGATCGTAGACTTACCAGGTCTAAAGCCACACGGATAAGGTCCAATAAGTTTGTCTACGATGGGCTTCAGCCTTTCACACAACACGCTAGAAAGAACCTTATATGCGATATTAAGAAGACTAATTCCGCGGTAGTTGGTGCGGTTAGCGGGATCGCCTTTCTTGTGGATTGGGCAAAGCACACTTAAATTCCAATCCGGAGGCATGCATTCGTCTGACCATATTCTGCATAAGAGCTGATGCATGCTTTTTACCAGCTCTTCGCCTCCGTGTTTGAACAGCTCGGCGGGTAGTCCGTCTTTTCCAGGCGCTTTGTTGTTTTTGAGCCGGGATATAGCTATCCTCACTTCATCATAGTCAGGTGGTGGGACGACTTTTCCATCGTCAGGGATTGGGGTATCGGGTTCGACGCCTCCCTCGCAATTTAGCAGTGAGGAGAAGTGCTCCCTCCATAATTTAAGTACACTTTGTACGTCGGTTACCAGGTCGCCATTATTGTCCTTACAGGAGCTTGCCCCGGTCTTAAAACCTTCCGTCATCCGCCGGATCTTTTCATAGAATTTTCGGGCATCATTCCTGTCAGCCAGCATCTCAAGCTCCTCACACTCACGCCTTTCGGCCTCACTTTTCTTTTTTCTGAAAAGGCGTCTCTCTTCCTTCTTTGCCTCACGATATTGCTGCCATACACTGCGGGTTGCACCCGTTCGCAACGTCTCCTTGTAGGCAGCGTCCTTATTTTTCGAGGCAGTTTTGCATTCCTCATCGTACCAGTTGTTCTTGCGGGCTCGCTGGAACCCTATAGTGGCCTCAGCGGCGGCACGCAATGAGTGAGAGATATGCTTCCATTGCTCGGTTACATCGTTAGGTTGAGGATTGCCCTCTGCTAGCAGGTGTGAGAGTCGAGTTGTGAAATTATCAGCTGTCTGTGTCATGCGCAGCTTCTCGACGTCAAACTTTCCTTCCGTTACTGTGCGCACTTTCTTCGTTGCACAGAGGCGTGTGCGTATCTTGGCTGCGACAAAATAATGGTCAGAGTCAATATTGGGACCACGCAGTGTACGCACGTCTAGAACGGTGGAGCTATGTCTGCCGTCAATCAAGACATGATCAATCTGGTTTCTAGTTCTTTGATCAGGGGACAGCCATGTGGCTTGGTTTATTCGCTTATGCTGGAACCTGGTACTACTGATGACCATATTGCGAGCAGTGGCGAAGTCAATCAACCTAGTGCCGTTGGGGGATGTTATATCGTGGAGACTGAATTTTCCAACTGTGGGACCAAAGACTCCTTCCTTGCCCACCTTGGCATTAAAGTCGCCGAACACGATTTTGATATCATGCTGGGGGCAGCGATCATAAGTCTGTTCAAGTTTATCGTAGAAGGAGTCCTTCTCTGCGTCGTCCGTCTCCTCAGTCGGCGCATAGGCGCACGAATCCTACACCACGCGCTTTGCCGCGTGTCTGGCCACTGTAGTATACGTCACAAGGACCGATGGTCGTCTTTTCTTGCCCCGTCCATCGCATTTCCTGCAGGGCGGTGATGTCGGCCTTTGCGCCTACGAGGACATCAACCAGTCGGGCAGCGATACCGTCCCTTGAAAGGGTCCGGACATTCCCGGTACATGCCCTAATATCCAAATCATTATGCCTTATATGAATATTTGAATAAATTCAATAATATGACGGGTCGCAAAATGTCTACGATACATCGAGACTTAGACGAGAGCTCTCAAAAACTGAAACAGCCATAAGCTGGCTCTAAACATACATATCACGGAGGAAAGGGTTAGGTGATCATTTAAAAGCTTCGAACCGTTAAAGGCTGCCGGGACAGACGGGATTATTCCCGCATCAGCCAAATGGCTGGTATATCTTTATACAGCCTGCCTGGCTCTAAGTAACCTTCCGTGCTCCTGGAGAACCGCCACGGTAGTGCTTATTCCTAAGGCGGGGAAGGCGTCCCATTATGAGCCCAAGGACTACGGACCGATGAGTCTATCGCCCTTTGTACTCAAAACCTTCGAGATGAGAATAAACGACTAGCTCTCCACTACTATTGATAGCAATCCTATCTCTAGCTATCAACATGCAAACACCAAAGGAAAATCTACGGAAACTTCGCTTCACAGCCTAGTTTCTGTTATTGAAAAATCGCTGTATGAAAAGAATTACTGGCTCGTGGCCTTCCTAGACATTGAAGGAGCCTTCAACAACATAAGCCCGGACGCTATTAATACCGCTTTAACAAATCTGGGCATAGACTTATTGTTATTATTAGACTTATTGATCAGCTACTAAAGGGTAGAATAATAGTTTCATCACTGGGCTCGGTTGATTTATCACGCTATGTCACAAGGGGAACGCCTCAGGGTGGTGTTCTCTCCCCTTTTCTATGGAACCCCACTGTCAACTGGCTGCTGCGTCTAAGGGAAACGTCCGGATAGCGCCCCAGCACTACGGGACACTCCAGTATTTTGGGATCCTCCAGTCAGAAGAGCCTTTGGGCTTTGATTCGCTGAGCTATGGTCAGGTCAGTGTAAAGCTCGCACAGCTCATAGTTATATTTCCTTCGATACTTGCCGTTGGCATCACGGGAAGGACTATAAATCTCCTGGAGAACTTTTCTCTCAAATACTCCAAGGACCATCTCATCTTCTCTAGACACTGTCTGTCCATGATTCCGAGCTGTACATCAGAACTGGTATGATGAGAGACCTATAGAGCGTGATCTTTGTTTGTCGAGAGAGGACTTACTTCTCAATTGCCAACTTAGTCCAAAGTAGAGGTGGGCGTCGTGGGTGTTTTTGACCGTGAAACGAAACACGCACGCGTGTATCCATTTGCTCGTATTTGAAAATGCGATTTCGTGTCGTGCTTCGTGTTGAGCCCGAAAAGCAAAAAAACACGCACAAAAAACACAATCAATTTTTTTTCACTTTTTGTACTAAACTGGCCACTTTTGTATTTTGTAAATTATATTTTTTTATAAGTATCCTAAGTTCAATTCACTCCTTCCCAAACTTCAGTTTAACACTTGATTAAATACAAAGATACAGATTTTCTTGTTTTACCATTATAATAGTTTTGCCTAGTGTTTTTATACCTTTCATGAAAATGATCAGGATAACGAGATGAGCTGATTTAGCCATGTCCGTCTGTATGTTTGAACGCAAACTAGTCCCTCAGTTTTTGAGATATTTGGCTGAAATTTTGTATGCTGCCACCATTTTCCAATATAGGAATCATTTGTCGATGATTCCGATATACGGATTTTGGGCTATAACTCCTGTAATTAAAGAGTTAGGAACATGAAATTTTGTAAGTGTTGGTATTTTTATAAGCTGGCTGTAAACATACATATAACGGAGGAAAGGGTTAGGTGATCATTTAAAAGCTTCGAACCGTTAAAGGCTGCCGGGACAGACGGGATTATTCCCGCACAACTCATAAACACGTTGGAGACATCAGCCAAATGGCTGGTATATCTTTATACAGCCTGCCTGGCTCTAAGTAACATTCCGTGCTCCTGGAGAAGCGCCACGGTAGTGCTTATTCCTAAGGCGGGGAAGGCGTCCCATTATGAGCCCAAGGACTACGAACCGATGAGTCTCTCGTCCTTTGTACTACGAAACACGCACGCCTGTATCCATTTGCTCGTATTTGAAAATGCGATTTCGTGTCGTGCTTCGTGTTGAGCCCGAAAAGCAAAAAAACACGCACAAAAAACACAATCAATTTTTTTCACTTTTTGTACTAAACTGGCCACTTTTATATTTTGTAAATTATATTTTTTTATAAGTATCCTAAGTTCAATTCACTTCTTCCCAAACTTCAGTTTAACACTTGATTAAATACAAAGATACAGATTTTCTTATTTTACCATTATAATAGTTTTACCTAGTGTTTTTATACCTTTCATGAAAATTATTAAAAAAGTATACCTTTTTACAATAAATGGAAACTTCTTAGTCTATTATTAGAAGACGTTTGCGTCGAGATTTCTTCTTATTTTTGGGAGGTAAATCTTTTTAATTTTATTAAAATAATACCTTCTTACAATAAATAGAAAACTTCTTAGTCTATTGTTAGGAGAGATTTCTTCTTATTTTTGGAGGTAAATCTTTTTAATTTTATTTAAAAGTATACCTTCTTCAAATGTGTAATTCGACGCTACCAGGCACAAGTACACGATAGCATCATGGTAGAGATCTCCCTTCAGCAGTTAATAATTCTTAGTTCGATTCGCGGTGAAGGCAATATGGCAAGTGCACATGTGGTGAGGCAAAAAGAACAAAGGTGTAATTAGACGTTGGCAAGTTAAGTATACGATGGAATGGTAGTGTAGATTAGACTAGACTAGACATCTGGGTTGAGCGTTCATTTTTTTTTAATTTGAAATATTAAAAAGAAAATCTTCTTAATATTATGCGATTTATCTTTGAAAACATTAATAAGATTTTCCCTACAATAATATGTGATATCTCTTTGAAAACATTAATAAGATTTTCTCTACAATAATATGTGATATCTCTTTGAAAACATTAATAAGATATTCTCTACAAATACATATATGAAGCATATCCTCTTAAAGAAAAACTGTAGAGATATCTTCCTACTTTTGTTCTATTTTATTAGGTGGTTTTCACTCTGTGTACTAATGGTCGCGGTGTAATAAGGCCTAATAATAATAATAAAAAAATATGGGTAAAAATATATCGACGACTGAGTGGAAGATCACTGTTTCAAAATATTTTTTAAAAACGTCCTAGAAGGTTGTTTTTGAAATCAAATTCTTAGATAGAACGTTGCTGGAAAAAAGTATTAAAGAGAGTGTTATTTAAACAAATTTTGATATACAAAGTACATTTACAAATTCTAGAATTTGCCCAGTGGTTGAAATTCAACCACAAAACCTTATCTTATTTCCCTACATTTTTGCTATTTCTTTAATTTTTCTTTCTTTTCCTTATTTTTTATATTTTTCGTTTCTATACATTCCTATTCCTGTTTTCCTCTTCCTCCCTCTCTACAGCATTCAGTAATATAGTTTCAATGTTGATAATTATTTATTTTAGGTCGTCTTTATTCGTATTTCTTTCCTTTCTCTCATTTCCTTTTCTTTCCTTTCCTCTCCTTTTCTTTCCTTTGCATTTCTTTACTTCCCTTCCCTTCTCTTACGTTCCCTTCCCTTTCCTTTCCTTCCCTTCCCTTTTCCTTTATTTCCATCCTTCTCCGTTCCTTTCCTTTCCTTTCTCTTCCTTTCCTTATCTCTCTTTTCGTTTCATTTTATTTCCTTTCTTTTCTTTTTTTCTGTTCTTTTCTTTTCCTTTCTTACCCTTTCTTTTATTTTCTTACCTTACCTTTCCTTTCCTTTCCATTACATTCCTTTTTTTCCGTTTATTTTCTTTTCCTTGCCCTTCCTTTCATATCCTTTGCTTTGGTTTCGTTTCGTGTCCCTTAGTTTCCTTTCATTTTCTTTCATTTCATTTGTTTTCTTTTCTTTTTTTTCTTACCTTTATTTTCCATTACGTTCTTTTTTTCCTGAGATTTCTTTTCCTGTCATGTCCTTTGATTACCTTCCCTTCCATTTCCTTTTCTTCCGTTTCCTTACTTTGTTTCTTTTCCTTTTCGTAACTCCTTTAGTTTTCTTTCTTTTCCATTCATTTCCTTTAATTATTTTTTTCCCTTTTCATTCCCTTCCTGTCCTTTATTTTTCTTTCTTTTTATCTTAATTTGTTTCCATACCTTCCTTCTAGCTACCTTTTCTTTCCTTTCTTTTTTTTTCTTCCCTTTCTTTGTCTTTCTCTGTTTGCCTCTCTTTTCCATTCCTTTACTTTCAACACCTTTCCTTTCTATCCCCTCCTTTTTATACCTTTCATGAACATGAAATAGTATTATAACTTTGGTCCGATGTTTGTAAATATGAGAAGAAGAAGAGATAGACCCATCAATAAGTATACCGAAATGATCAGGATGACGAGATGAGTTGATTTAGCCATGTCCGTCTGTCCGTCTGTTTGAACGCAAACTAGTCCCTCAGTTTTTGAGATATTTGGCTGAAATTTGGTATGCGGCCACCATTTTCCAATATAGGAATCATTTGTCGGAACCAGAAAGATCGGACCAATATAACATATAGCTCCCATACAACCGATTATTCCGATAAACGGATTTTGGGCTATAACTCCTGTAATTAAACACGAAGGAAGGTGAAATTTTATAAGTGTTGCTATTTTTATATGTGAAATATCGATGCAGAAAATAATAGAGATGGGATAAATATTTCACATAGCTCCCATACAATAGATTATTCCGATAAACGGATTTTGGGCTATAACTCCTGTAATTAAACACGTAGGAACGTGTAATTTTGTAAGTATTGCTATTTTTATATGTGAAATATCGATGTTGAAACTCATAGAGATGGGATAAATATTTCACATAGCTCCCATACAATCGATTATTCCGATAAACGGATTTTGGTAGATAACTCCTGTAATTATATAGGTAGGAACGTGAAATTTTGGAAGTATCGCTATTTTTATATGCGAAATATCGATGTTGAAACTCATAGAGATGGGATAAATATTTCACATAGCTCCCATACAATCGATTATTCCGATAAACGGATTTTGGGCTATAACTCCTGTAATTAAACACATAGGAACTTGAAATTTTGTAAGTATTGCTATTTTTATATGTAAAATATCGATGTTGAAAATCATTGAAATGGGATAAATATTTCACATAGCCCCCATACAATCGATTGTTCCGATAAACGGATTTTGGTAGATAACTCCTGTAATTATATCGGTAGGAACGTGAAATTTCGTAAATGTTGCTATTTTAGAATGTGGAATGTCGATGTTAAAAATCAATGAGATTGGACCAATATAACACATCGTCCCATATAATCGATAGCTCCGATAATTTCGGTATGAGCTAAAGTTAAATTCACACAGGCTGTACTGGGGATCAAACAGTGAAAATCGTGACGCTTATTCATGAAAGGTATTTAGCCTTCGGCACAGCCGAAGACAGCTTTACTTACTTGTTTCTTTTCCATTTCTTTCCTTTCATCAATTTTCCTTTTATCCACCCCTATCCTTTCATTTCATATTTCTTACTTTATTTTATAATTTTATTTATTTCATTTTGTTCAATTTTTATTTATTTTATATTATTTCCTTTCCTTTCATTTCCTACAAATTTCTTTCTTTGCTTTCAATCATTTTTCTATTTTTTACTTTACAAAATTTTTTTGAATGTAATTTTTTTGAAAGTAACGTTATCAAAAAAAATTTTGTTTAGCTAGCATCAAAATCAAAATCATGAATATTTGAGTATTTTTTTGAGCATTTCTTGTATGGAAAAATATACTCTAACTCAAACAATCAAAATAAACAAAATTTTTTAAATTTTGATTTCGATTTCTATGAAAGGAAAATCTTTTTGTTGATTTAAAAACGTTTAAACTTTTGAATATCGAATTGAAAGCAAAATATTTTTATTTATATTGATAAAAATAACGTTATTATGCAGGCCTGGTCTGAGCAAGTATTTGCTTCTCTGAATACATATTCACAGATACTGTTTTTGTAAACAGTGTTTGTACCTACGCTCAATAAAGTTGACGGGCTGGCTCATGTTTATTATTCCTGCCAACAAAACAACTCTTGTTCGCACACTCGGGCTTCCCCCAAAAGTTATGAATGCAAACACAACAATGCAAGTGGTCTTACCTACACACATCATAGGGGCTCTATAAAGTGAATGCGTGTTTAGCATTTGTAGTGGTGTAACTTTCAAATCAGTTTTTTTCATATTATAATTAATTTTTATTTTATTTTTTGGTTTGTTGACGCACACCTAGCTCGGGGAGACCTATCGGTACATATCAAATTTTGTATACCTTAGAATTGTGGTTATTGCAAAGAAGGGAACAACTTTTGAACATAGCGCATTTATATATAAGAAGATATACAAAAAATAAAATAAAAACCATAATATACCGTTTTATTTTTCTTCGTGCGTGTTAGTGTAGCTTATCCAAGGCAGCGAGGGGGGCAGGGTTAGAGCCTGTATTTTGGTTATGTCTAAGCTGAACGCATCTACGCTAACAACGACGGCTGGTGCTGGTGCTATACCAAAAACAGGTACAAACTTTACGGGGTCGTACCCAGTCTGGCATTGTGCATACGGGTCAGCCGCGTAAACGTTCATGCACACTACGTAGTATCGCTTCTACTAGTGTTCCCATTAGTGAAGAGCGAACGCAGGTAACTTGGTGTCCTATTACATACACCACTGCCGAGGTAGGTTCAGGTCCATTACATAATACATATGGTGAGTTAGATAACTTCAATTCTAATAACCTCAACATTTCCCATCGATTGCCATACGGTGCATGGTTCGGCATCCTTCGTATCAGCTCCGTACAGCTCGGGCTCAAATACCACTAGATACTCTATGGGTCTATCGGGCTTTGGTAACGATGCAGGGCACATGAGACCACAATATTTATGGGCAGGTAGGGTTGGCGGACTTAGCGGCGCTGTCCATAAGAGTTCTTTTATTCCGGGCATGGGTTCGCTTAATACTGGAGGTATCTTTTCAACGGCGCCAGGTCTGCAAGGGAATATGGGTCTAACCAGCTGTGCGGCACCCTTTATCCCTCCCACTAGCCACTACACGAGCAAGGCTAATGTGACCCCACATCATTTGTCTCGCTCCTCGTTTGCGGATATAACTCTGTTCTACCTCGTAGGTCGCTACTCGCCAAGTTATGTCCAAGGACTTCCCGACGTTTTTCTGGCAATCCTGAAGAGTATGGCCTGTATTCATTACGAACTTCGAACAGTCTACGGAAAGATGCGGTTTCACTGAACCAGAGAACCTTATACGGCTACAAAAGTGCATAGAGGGCCCGCACTTGAAGCTGTGCGCTACAAACTGATGAAGCCAAGTACAGTTTTCCTTGCCATCGAAACTTTGAGGATGCTGTATGGGCGACCTGACGTCATACATCATACATTGCAACGAAAAAAAACTGAAAAGATGGAAACTGTGATAAAATTCGTGCTCTCTGTACAAAATTACAGCGCAACCATGCAGGCGATTGGGCTGAGCGATTACTTAAACGATCCCATGTTAATAAACGAGCTCTTAATGAAATTGCCATGTGAGTTGAAATTAGATTGGGGTACGGGTTGGATTTTAAGCATGTTTTATTAAAAGGTGAATGTCCCTCCATTTTTTCTTTTGAATTCTCAACATTTTTCCCGGGCTTTTTTTTTTAAAAACTCATTTAAAATACCAATTTTAGTCAAAATTTGAGGTTTTTTGCATTTTTCTCGAAAACGGTTAGTTTTCTCTAAAAACTACCTGAGATAAAGTTGTAGACCTGAAAATTCTCTACAAAAATGGGTTGACCAGTTTTTCTCTAGGAGTCACCAGTTCTGAGATATCGCGAATGCAAAACTAAATCCATACATTATATTCACATAAATGCCACTTATAGACTTTTCCGGATTTTTCTCGAAAACGGTTATATGTATCGAAAAATTTGTTTACCGGTTGTTCGTCACGGAGTTCCTCATCGACAGTGAAAATAGTTACACTTGTAAACCCTATAGCTCCCTAGCTAGAGCCAAATTTACTCCATTCATGATATCTAAAACCTATAGTGGTTTAAGGATAGATATATTGTATAACAAAAATTTTTCTGGAGAAAGAAAACTGCAAAGATTCTCATCGATCCCATATGTGCTAAACAATTTATTCAGCGTCCAAAGTCGAGAAAAATCCAAAAAATCTTAAATATGGATCTTTAACCCCGTATAACTTTTTTGCACAATTGGGTTCTGGTGGCGAATCTTAGCTCTCCACAAAAATGTAACTCTATCGAAAGATAGATACAAGATATCTATACTTAAACCAGTATAGGTTTTTGATATCATGAATGGAGTAAATTTGGCTGTAGGAACTTCCTGACGAATAACCGGTAAACAAATTTTTTCGATACATGTAACCGTTTTCGAGAAAAATCCGGAAAAGTCTATACGTGGCATTTATGTGAAAATAATGTATAGTTTTGGTTTTGCAATCGCGATATCTCAGAACTGGTGACTCCTAGAAAAAAAAAGTGGTCAAACCATTTTTGTAGAGAATTTTTATTCACATAAATGCCACTTATAGACTTTTCCGGATTTGTTTACCGGTTGTTCGTCACGAAGTTCCTCATCGACAGTGAAAATAATTATATTTGTAAACCCTATAGTTCTCTAGCTAGAGCCAAATTTACTCCATTCATGATATCAAAAACCTATAGTGGTTTAAGTATAGATATATTGTATAACAAAAATTTTTGTGGAGAAAGAAAACTGCAAAGATTCTCATCGATCCCATATGTGCTAAAAAATTTATTCAGCGTCCAAAGTCGAGAAAAATCCAAAAAAATCTTAAATATGGATCTTTAACCCCGTATAACTTTTTTGCACAAGTGGGATCGATGGGTACTTTTGCAGTTTCCTTTCTGGGGGCGAATCTTCGCTCTCCACAAAAATTTAACTCTATCGAAAGATAGATACAAGATATCTATACTTAAACCAATATAGGTTTTTGATATCATGAATGGAGTAAATTTGGCTCTAGGAACTTCGTGACGAATAACCCATAAACAAATTTTTTCGATACATGTAACCGTTTTCGAGAAAAATCCGGAAAAGTCTATACGTGGCATTTATGTGAAAATAATGTATAGTTGTGGTTTTGAAATCGCGATATCTCAGAACTGGTGAATCATAGAAAAAAAACTGGTCAAACCATTTTTGTAGAGAATTTTCAGGTCTACAACTTTATCTCAGGTAGTTTTTAGAGAAAACTGACCGTTTTCGATAAAACTGCAAAAAACCTCAAATTTTGAATAAAATTTGTATTTTAAATGAGTTTTGTAAAAAAGAGCTCGGGGAAAAATGCTAAAACTCAACATATCATCTTATTTTAAAGCATTCAAATTCAAAAGAAAAAATGGAAGGACATTCACCTTTTAATAAGACATGCTTAAAACCCACCGTGGGTAGACACAGTTGTTGGGATTTTCCACATAGCAGAATTCCGGGACTCCTAAACCGACGCCGTTACTCTTCCTCGAACCACTTAGATGACTTTATGAAGGCCATCAAGTCCTTTATGTCCAGTTCCGTGATCTGGCTTAGGCTATCCAGGAAGGGAACTCCCAAATGAGCGTTGTCGCGCCGCTTAAAGCCGGGCAGTTGCAGATGAGGTGCTTCACCGTTTCCTCTTCCTCATCATCTTTGCAGCTCCTACAGCATCGTCGGTAGGGCACACCTAGCCTTTCTGCGTGCCTACCAATAAGGCAGTGCCCAGTTAGAACAGCTATTAATATGGAGATTTCACTCCTTCTTAGGGCGTGAATGCCTCTAGATCTTTTATGATCCCATTTTGGCCAGGTTTGTTTGCATATTCGGCACCCTGGGGATTGTTGCCACCTTTCGTTGGCTTGACGGAGTGTGTACTCCTTCAGCATTAGCTTGCATGTGGCAAACGGCATACCTAAGCGCTCTTTATCCCGAAGAACCTGCTTGGTCGTACCCTGCCTGGCAAGTTCGTCTGCCTTACAGTTGCCCTCTCTTGAAGAGATCGACGACAGCTGAGCGTCAGTTCAGAGTTGGACGAATAAGAGCCAAGTGCTTTGATGGCCGCCTGGCTGTCGCTGAAAATAACGATGTCCTCGCCCATAGCGCGTTTACTTATCCAAATCGCGGCATCCAAGATTGCTGAGACTTCAGCCTGGAAGACGCTGCAGTGATCAAGTAGTCTGAAGGAGACCTAAAGTTCCAGACCCCTTGAATAAACCCCTCCTCCAACTCTGCCGTCTAGCTTCGTGCCGTCAGTGTAAACAGAAATGCCGCCATTAGTAGCGGGGCAGCGATCCATCCTCTCCCATTCTTCTCTGCTGGGAATGTGTGTTTTGAAACAGCTGTCTCCGACTGTTGTGGCCGCACATAGATCTGTGCTCAGAGGGAGAAAACTGTTTCTGTTGATTTACCCTTGGTGTAAGCATGCTGATAGCAGGAGATAAGGTTGCTATCAATAGTAGTGGAGAGGTAGTCGCTGATTATCCTCTCGAAAGTTTTGAGTGCAAAGGACGATAGGTTGATGGGTCTGTAGTCCTTTGGCTCGTAGTGGGAAGCCTTCCCAGCCTTAGGGATAAACACTACCGTGGCGTGTCTCCAGGAGCACGGAATGTAGTTGAGAGCCAGGCAGGCTGTATAGAGAAATACTAGCCATTTGGCTGATGTATCCAGCGTGTTAATGAGTTGCGCGGGGATAATCCCGTCCGGTCCGGCAGCCTTAAACGGTTCAAAGCTCTTAATTGTCCGCTTTACCCTTTCCTCCGTGATGGGTATATTTACTGCCAGGCGTGTTGCAGGTGCTGACGGTGCATTATGGAAGTTACCCGGAAAATGTGTGTTCAAGAGCAACTCAAGGGTTTCCCGTTCCGTGCTGGTCCGTCAGGCTTCTGCCAATAACTAACGGCTGTTTGAGTTTTCGAGAGAACTCGTCTAAGTCTCGCTGTGTCGTCGACCTTTTCGGCCCCAGTGCAGATATTCCTCCACGAAGTTAGCGTCCGCTCCTATAATAAGATGACCTGTACAAAAATTTGACACTAGATCTCTCACCTCCCTTTGTGGTGGAGGTTCTTCGGCGTCGTAGGGCATATAGTCCGACGCCATCGTCAGGCTGGTGCTGCCGACTGTTAAAGTGGCAGCGGTAATGTCACCATTGGTATAGTTAGGTAGAAGAAAGGTGCTGAGGTCAGACTTAACCAAAATACAGGTTCTGACTTTGCTCGAATAAACACCCGCTAGTTATAGCTATTTACTACGTTTTATCACTGTTTACTTAGTTCTTAGTAAAAATTTCAGAATAAAGAGAAAAATTTTACTAACGAGTAAAAACGTAGTTTTTTTATTAGTTACGATGCAGCAGATTGATGTACTATTTCACTGTAGATACGAAGGCATCGCAATGTTAATTGGAGCACAACTTTTATATGAAAAAGGATTACATTTGGAGTACTCTGATGGTCAAATTGGAGTACTCATTGTATAGGAAATAGAGTACCTTCGATTTTTGCAGGGCAAGGCAGATGATCTTGTAGCAGCAAAGTGTAAGTTCAGCTGTCCGGGTATGGCCGAAAAGTCTAAACGACTACACCCATTTCTCCCGTTATGCATATTTATCATGCCGACGATCGCCTCGAAGAACTCGTAAAGTCCCAATTCTTTGTTAGAGGCCATAGGTACCAGCCCCTGTAAACCTTTGCTGTCAAAGGAGAATGAACACTGCCAACGTATTATGGACTCGATGACGCGGTATCTGCCAGAAGAGAAACGATGGCCTACCGTCGCACACTAATAAAAAAACTACGTTTTAACTCGTTAGTAAAATTTTTCTCCTTATTCTGAAATTTTTACTAAGAACTAAGTAAACAGTGATAAAACGTCGTAAATAGCTATAACTAGCGGGTGTCTGAGTTAAAAAAGGAAATATGCAGGAGCAGTTACATATGTATGTATACAAAAATGATTTTATCCAATTTTCTTGTTTCGAGATATTAAAAGTCTTCTGTTGTTAGCGTTTTAAGCAGAGCACGTATCATGCCTAACATTAGAAAAAAAAAGTAAGGAAGTCTAAGTTCGGGTGAACCGAACATTATATACCCAGCGGCAATTTTCGGAACGGGATAACAAAGATATAGGCCCTAGGAGGATTTACCTAAAGTTTTTACTATTTACCTTACCGAATTATGTCAATTTATGTGATTTTCGAAATTTTCCATATCGAAAGTGGGCGTGGTCGGGAAGAGATCTCGTCCAATTTCATCACCTATATTGCTAGTATATGTTGTGACAAATTTCATGAGTCTGAAGTAATAAGTTCAAAAGTTTTGACCAGTCGAATATTCCAAATGCCTTCCTTAAAGGTGGGCGTTGCCACGCCCACATCTAAGCATTTATCAAAAATCGTAATAGATTGATTGAGGTGTTCATCCTACCAGCCTATATCATCATCATCATCATCATTTATTAACGTTATAAGTACAGTAAAACTTGAAGTTTTTAAGCGTACAAATATACACATTAGGTAACATGTTTAAACTTAACCTAAAATTTTAACAAAGGTATAAATTACAAGCTTATAGAACTATAAATATTTGTTTTTAATCAAAGAAAGGGTAAAGATGGAAGATGGAGATAAAGATGGCTAAGAACCATATAGATTCGCAACTGCGGTTTCGAAGCATTCAACTGATTTTGAAGATTTTATTAATATTGGTAATGAATTCCATAACCTAATAACACTAACAAAAAATAACCTTGAGGCTACCAAAGTTTCAAATTTTGGCATTATGATGTTGCAAGTGCGAGACGACTGCACAAATTTTAGCTCGCGGTATAGGTATTCTGGTTTACGGTTTCTAATCAATTTAAATAAAAATACAATATTTCGATAGTTTAAGTAGTTTTGTATACTACAGACCAGAATATTGTTTGAGAAGAACCATATATGATCATATTTTTTCTTACTATAAATGAATCTAGCAGCATTGTTTAAAGCTAGAGTAATTTTATTCTTTGATTCATAGTCAAGGTTTCCGTAAACTATTTCAAAATAAGAAATGTGGGGAACGACTAGAGATTGCACTAGTTTTAGTTTTGTATCACTTGGCATACTATAACAAGCATGCCAAAGATTTCTTAAGATAAAGTATATTTTAGAGATGCAATGGTTGATATGAGATGTGCAGGTTAAACGTGAATTCATTTTAAAACCAAGATTAGTGACAACATTTCGAAAACTCAATTCAGTCTCCCCCAACATAATTGGCGGTAAGTGGTCAAGATCAAAAGACTGAGCAGATATAGACAGAACCTGTGTTTTAGCGGCGTTTAAGCAGAGGCAATTAGTTTTTGCCCAAGTGTCTATTCGATCCAAATCTTCATTTAATCTCACCACAAGGTCTTCGCCAAGCCCAATTGGTCGCGAATAATAAATCTGTGTATCATCTGCATAGAGATGAATTGAGGCATTTTGACAGCAGAAAACAATATCATTGATAAATATACTAAATAGTATTGGGCCCAGAATTGAACCTTGCGGGACGCCTGAAGTAATTTTACTGCGACAAGAGGTAGTGCTTGCACATTCTACCTGTTGATATCGGTTCGATAGATAAGTATCCATAAATTTAAGTGATGAAGGGCTAAATCCGAAATAATGTTTTAGTTTTACTAGGAGAATGTCATGCTTGACAGAATCAAAGGCTTTAGAAAAATCGAATAAAATTAGAATGGTTAAAAGTTTTTTATCATAAGCAGGCCGGATATCTTCAATAACTTTTACTGTAGCTGTGGAGCAGCTGTGATTAGCGCGAAATACAGATTGGAACTCACTCAGTAATTTATGGTTATTTAGATGTTTAATAATTTGTGAAGACAAGAATTTTTCAAACACCTTAGCTAAAGCAGGTAGAATGCTTATTGGCCTATAGTTTTCAGGACCGTCAGCCGAGCTACTTTTTGAAACGGGAATGATATTTGCTATCTTCCAAAGGTTAGGGAAAGAGGAGGATGTTATGGCAAAGTTGAAAATATGGGTAAGGGCGGGAAGAATATGGGGAAGAATGAGCTTTAGAAAACGAAAGCTTATACCATCCACACCAATAGCATTGGACTTAATAACACGGATAAATTGTGCAACATCATACTCCGTGGCTGGTTCAAACACAAATCAGGGACTGCGTTACGCTGAAAGATTCAGAATTACCAAGTTGACCAACACCAATAAAATACTGGTTCACTACATTAGCACCAATCCCACAAGGTTTGGAGACTTTAGCACTTATTCCGAAGGATTTTAAGTTTTTCCACAATACTTTAGAAGGAAGCTTTGCATTAAATTTGTTTTCTAAATAAACTCTTTTGCTGCGCCGTACTTCAATAGTAACTTTGTTCCTTAACATTTTATACGAGTTCCAACACTCATCCGTGGGATTACTCTTCCAACACTTATACGCTTTACTTCTGTCTTTAATGAGTTTTTGGATAGTTTTAGTAAACCACGGCTTCTTATGGTTATTTATTTTTAAGGTACGTTCAAGAACGTGTTTATCATACAGGTATTTTACGCACTTGTTGAACTCATGCAGCTTGTCGTCAACATTAGGGAAGAACCAGCATGAAGTCCAGTCAATCAATACGCAGTCATTATTTAATTCCCTGAGGTCTACATTTTTATAGTCTCTAAATGTGAGATTGGACACTGAGCTACTCTTATTACAATATAATAAGATAGGAATATTAGATCGTGATCAGAAACTCCCTCTAGGGAAAATTGGTCTATATGAATGACTTTTTTAATGTCGCTTACACCAAAGATATCTAGCAAGCTTGGCTTACAGCTGGGAGCATAACGAGTAGCATATGTGTTAACAATCTTACAACCACAACTATCAATGTAATCTAGTAGCGATTTGCATTTCGCATTATCAAGGAGAAGATCGACATTAAAATCACCACATATCAGAACATTTACATAGCTCAAAGCTAACTCAACTATTTTGGTAAAGATAAGACTAAGCTCATTAGATTTATGGGGATTGTAAACACATACAACTAAACATTTTTGAACGCCATCACTGAGCTCTACAAGAATACTTTCAATTGGATCATTACAATCAGATTTGTGTAAAACTTTACTTTTTAAACCTGCCCTAACATAAATAGCAATACCACCGCCTCTTTGGCCAGTAGATCTATCATTTCTGAGCAACGTATAATCACAAAGAGTATAAGAAATGTCAGTTACACATGGCTTGAACCACGTCTCAGTTACACAAACCACATCAATACTCACATCACTAAAAATAAGATTCAAATAATCTAGTTTATCAGTCGATAAACTTCGGGCATTAAAGTGACAAATATTAAATCCCAAATTATACTCACATACAAGCTTCAAACAAAGCCTAAGATTATCACCGCTAGTGTAGCTATTAATGTTATGGGTCATACCAATCACAGTTTGAGATGCTTAGGAAACAGTCAGTTGAGAAGAAGAAATAAAGAATTATAATAGAAAAGAAATACAAGTGAAGTAGGAGGTAAGAAGAATCTGATATTTGAAAATAGGCGAAGGAGAGCAAAAACAAGTAGAGAACATTAAAATGCATTTCGATAAACTATGAACGTTATGCTTATTTTAAGTAGCTGCTGCTAATCTTTCGACGCATTCCTGGTTTATGACTTTCACTCCCTCACTGTCAGCATGTTTTTTCACATAAACATGCCCCCGAATCGTAAACGCGCTCACCAGCTTTCTTTGTTTTTTTAGCTTGGTAGCCAGTCGCATAAGCTCTCGATTCACTTTTGTCACACACTCATGCACATAAATATTGTCATCGGAGTCCAGTCCAACATTGCGAAGTGTGAGTGATTTTCGGCTAGATTTGAGAAAACCAGCAACTGCCATGAAAAAACAAGAACGATCATAAGCAGAATTTAATTTTATTATAACTTTAATTTTATTATTTCTTGTTGCTTTTGTCTCGTGAGCGCAATCGAAAGGTTCAACGCACTCTAGGTGGCTCCAAGTTTGATGGACGCGCACAGCTGAGCAAACAAAGAAGGTAAATTTTCTTCAGCTGATTGCGGGATGTTATACATAATTATGTCAGTTGACACCATTGTATTTTCCACCTGATCCAATTGCGTTCGAAGTTCGTTTATTACTTTCTGTTGTTCTTCATTTTCATTATCGCGCACACTCTCTAGCATACGTACTCTCTCTTCCATGTTTTGCATTGCTTGTTTCAGATTGCCAAGTTCTGAAGAGAACTCATCCATTCTCCGCATTACTCGCTCTTCACTCTCTTTTATGTTTGCTAGTATGTTGGCTATGGATGTTTCCAATTCATTTCCAGGCTCTTAAACAAGCTTGCTGTTGATGGACTGTCGGCATTACTTATCGGCTGATTTTGGGCGGAAGTTTGGCAGGGAGAGGGAGCATTGCGGGCACTCTTTCGTTGAACAGACTTAATTGTTTGTTGTTGCTTTTTATTTTTGTTTTATATTATTTTCGCCTTTAGATTTAATTTAATGTCAATATACGAAATCGCGAAAATAATAGATTTTTTATTAATACAGTCTAGGCCGCAACACTTTTCGAACTCGAAGTTTGCAATTATAAGCAAAAACTTTAATAAAATATGCGGTAATTACGTTTTTATGCGTGATAAGATGCAGCACCACAAATACACGTCCACTCACAGTGACATTACACGATATATTTCATTTTTAGCCATTTTCGTTACCGAATTATGTCAATTTATTAGATTTTCGAAATGTTCCATATCGAAAGTGGGCGTGGTCGGAAAGCGATTTCCTCCAATTACATCAGGTATGCTCCCTATTATGCTAGTATACCTTGTACCAATTTCATCGTTCTACCGTAATCAGTTTAAAAGTTATGACCCGTGAAATTTTCAAATATGCCTCCCTGAAAAGTGGGCGACGCGAGGCCTACTTTTAAAAGTTTATCAAAAAATCATAATAGAATGACTAGGATGTTCATTCTACCAAACTATATCATTGTAGCAATTTCCGTTACCGAAGTATGTCAATTTATGTGATTTTCGAAATTTTCGATATCGAAAGTGGGCGTGATTGGAGAGCGATTTTTTCCAGTTTCATCAGGTATACTCCCAACGATACTAGTATGCTTTGTGTCAAATATCATCGTGCTACCCTAATCAGTTTAAAAATTACGACCAGTCGAATTTTCAAAAATTTGTAAAAAAATCATTATATTATAACCAGGGGGATTCACCTATAAAATTATATCATTTTAGCCATTTCCGTTACCGAATTATGTCAATATAGGTGATTTTAGAAATTTTCGATATCGAAAGTGGGCGTGGTTGGAGGGCGGTTTTATCCAATTTCATCAGGTATACTCCCAACAATACTAGTATGCTTTGTGCCAAATTCCATCATTCTATCCTAATCAGTTTAAAAGTTACGCCCAAACCTCTTTTCAAAAATGCCCCCCTTAAAAGTGGGCAGAGCCACGCCCACTATAAAAATTTTTTTGGAAAAATCATAAAAGAATGACCAGATTGTTCATCTATAAAATTATATCATTTTAGCCATTTCAGCTGCCGAGATATGCCAATTTGTGTGATTTTCGAAATTTTCGATATCGAAAGTGGGCGTGGTTAGAGGGCGATTTTATCCAATTTCATCAGGTATACTCCCAACGATACTAGTATGCTTTGTGCCAAAGTCCATCATTCTATCGTAATCAGTTTAAAAGTTACGGCCAGTCGAATTTTCAAAAATGCCCCCCTTAAAAGTGGGCGGTGCCAGGCCCACTATAAAATTTTTTTGGAAAAATCATAAAAGAATGACCAGGGGGGTTCATCTATAAAATTATATCATTTTAGCCATTTCAGCTGCCGAGATATGCCAATTTGTGTGATTTTCGAAAATTTTCGATATCGAAAGTGGGCGTGGTTGGAGGGCGATTTTATCCAATTTCATCAGGTATACTCCCAACCATACTAGTATTCTTTGTGCCAAATTCCATCATTCTATCGTAATCAGTTTAAAAGTTACGCCCAGTCGAATTTTCAAAAATGTCCCCCTTGAAAATGGGCGGTGCCACGCCCACTACACAAATTTTTTGGAAAAATCATAAAAGAATGAACCCCCCATTTCAGCTGCCGAGATATGCCAATTTGTGTGATTTTCGAAATTTTCGATATCGAAAGTGGGCATGGTTTGAGGGCGATTTTATCCAATTTCATCAGGTATACTACCAACGATACTAGTTGCTTTGTGCCAAATTCCATCATTCTATCGTAATCGGTTTAAAAGTTACGCCCAGTCGAATTTTCAAAAATGCCCCCCTTAAAAGTGGGCGGTGCTACGCCCACTATAAAAATTTTTTGGAGAAATCATAAAGGAATGACCAGGGGGGTTCATCTATAAAATTATATCATTTTAGCTATTTCAGCTGCCAAGATATGCCAATTTGTGGGATTTTCGAAATTTTCGATATCGAAAAAAGGGGGCGTGGTTATCATCCGATTTCGCCCATTTTCAATAGCAACCTACCTTGTCCAGAAAAAAACCTGTATACAAAATTTCATGCAAATATCTAAATTTTTACTCAAGTTATCATGCACACGGCGGACAGACGGACGGACATGCCTAAATCAACTCCTCTTTTAATCCTAAGAACTTTTATATATGGAACTCTATATCTATCTCGATTACTTTGTGCCGTTACAAACAACCGTTATGTGAACAAAATTAATATACCCTTGTACTAGTACTAGTACGCTGGGTATAAAAAACAAAACTGGAATAACACAACTTGTGCTTCAAAGAACTCATATTATAATGCAGCTTACAAGTCTAAATTAAGGAAACCTGTCTTGACAAGTAACCTTAACCACAATTTGTAATTAAAGTAACCTGTAAGTAATGGATCAATTAAATTTGAGATGGAACAGAATCAAATTCAACCAGATATAGGTGTTTTTTATAGGTTTCATGAAGATGAAATGGTATTATAACTTTGGTACGATGTTTGTAAGTATGAGAAGAAGAAGAGATAGACCCATCAATAAGTATACCGAAATGATCAGGATGTCGAGATGAGTTGATTTAACCATGTCCGTCTCTCCGTCTGTCTGTTTGAACGCAAACTAGTCCCTCAGTTTTTGAGATATTTGGCTGAAATTTTGTATGCGGATACCATTTGTCAATATACCAGCAAGACCGGACCGATATTACATATAGCTCCCATACAATCGATTGTTCCGATAAACGGATTTTGGGCTATAACTCCTGTAATTAAACACGTAGAAACGTGAAATTTTGTAAGTGTTGTATTTTTATATGTGAAATATCGATGTTGAAAATCATCGAGATGGGATAAATATTTCACATAGCTCCCATACAATCGATTGTTCCGGTAAATGGAACGTGAAATTTTGGACCTATCGCTTTTTTTATATGTGAAATATCGGTGTTGAAAATCATAGAGATGGGATAAATATTTCACATAGCCCCCATACAATCGATTGTTCCAATTAACGGATTTTGGTAGATGGGAACTTGAAATTTCGTAACTATTGCTATTTTAGAATATGGAATGTCGGTGTTAAAAATCAATGAGATTGGACCAATATAACACATCGCCTCCATATAATCGATAGTTCCGATTATTTCGGTATGAGCTTAAGTTAAATTCACACAGGCTGTACTGGGATCAAACAGTGAAAATCGTGACGCTTATTCATGAAAGGTATTTAGCCTTCGGCACAGCCGAAGACAGCTTTCCTTACTTGTTTTTTTTTTTTCATTTTATGTCATGAAAGGATATATTATTTTAAATATATTCGTTACCTGCTGGCTTATTTTTTTTGCGAATTTTCATTAAGTCAATTATTTTTAAAGCACTGAGCACTGCTTAAAATTTTGCTCGTTGTACCTTTCATATAAGTCACATCTATGTATCCAGACGCGAACTAAAGTTATCAAAGCCTAGAGAAAAACAAAAAATATAAAAAAATTGTCTTTTGAAAGAACATTAAAAAAATTTCGAGGTTCATTATAAGAAAAAAAAAAAAATTTTAAAGGAAAAAGATCAAGCTTTACGTAAAAATTAAAAACGGCCAAAATTGAAAAAAATTTATGTCTGAAATCTGGAAAAGCAATTCCTCGCGATAGCACACTTTTTAGATGTTCGCCGTATCTAGATGATTTAGGTCTACTTAGAGTACGTGGTAGCATAGATAGGGCAGAATATGTTGCATTTGAAGTAAAACGACCGATAATCTTACCACGCCGTAGTCGCATAACGCAGCTCATCGTCGACTTTTATCATCGACAATTCCACCATCATCACAATGAAATAGTAGTCACTGAAATGAAACAGCGTTATTTCGTACCAGCTTTACGAGCAATGGTCAGGCATCGACTTCTTTGGACCCTTTGATGTAGTAGTTGGCAGACGTCGTGAAAAGAGATAGAGTTCTCTTTACACGCATAACGATCCGTGCAGATCACATTGAACTATCGTCTGCACTTCCACTGACTCCTTTCTCCTGATTCTAAAGCAATTCATGGCACGACGAGGCGTTCCGAAATTCATATGGACCGATAATGGAACAAATTTCCGGGGAGCTAGTCGAGTCCTAGAAGAAGAAATTCAGCGGTTGTCATGTGGAGATATTGGACGCCGCCATCCCAAAATAAAGTGGCACTTTATGCCACCCATTTCACCACATATGGGTGGTTCGTGGGAACGAATGGTTAAATGAGTCAAATCTATTTTTATGGACATTTTGAACACAAATAATTTGCGAGAGGAGTCTCTGCGAGCGACTTTAGCTGACATTGAGACATTGAACGCATTTTAAACGCTCGTCCGCTGAGCTACCTGCCCTCGACACTCCGGAAATGGAGGCATTAACGCCCAACCATTTTTTTTTTGCAGGAAGCTCCAGTGGTATTTGCGTAAACGACGAAAGTCCGGGAAATGGTCGAGCACTCAAAAAGACATTTCGTATCTCAAACCAGATTGCAGATCAATTCTGGAGGCGATGGCTTTGCGAATATCTGCACACCTTAACCAGGCGTGCGAAGTGGTTGGTAAAGTCACCTGGCCCTATTGAACCAAACGACACTGTCATTATTGTGGACAGCAACGCGAAACGAAATACATGTTAAAACCGCCGACGGATTAATCACCCGGCCGACCGAGAAGCTACCCAAGCTCGATGTTAAGAAGTAAACCTCGTAAACTTTACGATGTTTACGGAGTGGGGATGTTACGTCGCCCTCATTCAACCATCAATCAACACCGTCAAATTGCGAGGTCAGCTCATCAAGCTCTGCTTGCGAAACACATCTTGATTGGCAATTGTCATTGCACTTATCATTATCTTTTTTTTACATCAATTCTTTCTTTCTTTTATCGAGCCTTTGGAACCGAGCGGAAGTACTTAAATTTCATCTTATTAATTTAATTATAAATTTGCATAATTGTATCATTAAATATAGCTGTAATCAATTGCCATAGTTTTTGCATAAGTAAACACAAGTGTAGGTTGAATTATCATATCGTATGAATCAGTGAATTTCATCATACATAAAAAAATTGCAGATTTTAGCAACTATTACACATTACAAGTGTCGCTGGAAATATTGTTTTATTGACAACTGCGGTTCCAGAGGTTCAAGTGGCTGCCGCAGAGGTACACCTAAGCCAGTATTAAAAGGCCCGTTGTGATACCACCAACACTAGGAAAGCCTACATAGCAGAATCCCGGGACTGACGCTCCTAAACCGACACCGTTACTCCTCCTCGAACCATCTAGATGACTTGATGAAGGCCATCAAGTCCTTGAAATCCAGCTGTGACCTGGCTAACCAGGAAGGGAACTCCCAAAAAGCGCATTCTCGCGCCTCTTAAAGCCGGGCAGTTGCAGATGAAGTGCTCCACCGTTTCCTCCTTCTCATCATCTTTGCAACTCCTACAGCATCGTCGGTAGGGCACACCTAGCCTTTCTGCGTTCCTACCAATAAGGCAGTGTCCGGTTAGAACCCCTATTAATATGGAACTTTCTCTTCTCCTTAGGGCATAAATGTGTCTTTATGATCCCATTTTGGCCAGGTTTTTTTGGAGGTCCGGCACCCTGCAGATTGCGGCAATCTTTCGTTGGCTTTTTTTTTCTGGCAACCCTAGATTCGCCCAATTACATTTTTCTTCATATCTTTGGCATTTGTTGTCGTATTTTAAAGTGTGACACATCAATTTTTTTTTGTCTCAAAGAGGAAGTTCTTCTCAAGAAAAACAATTTTTTAAATGTTTTTCAAAAACACTTCATATGAGGGGAGGTACGGCCGACTTTTTTTTTTGCCTGTAAGGCGAGACGCTCTAATATATGTATATATTAGACTGGCCCAAAAATTCAAAATTTCGTTTATTTTTTAAAAATTATATTGATTTTCTTTTTAAGAAAGGTGAAAAAAAATTACTGTAATTTTTCAGATTTTTAATTAAAGTCTAGAGGTCTATCATCGCTAGTTTAGATTTTACAGACTTTACCTCATATTTGGTTTAAAAACGAGAAACCATTGTTGTAAAAGACCATTTACCGGAAAATATTTGTGAAGGAAATCGAATTCCCTACAGAACTTGCATTGACCAAAATTTTCTCAGACTAACCATTTTCTAGTATTCTAACTTCAAAAAATAGCATGTTTCTTCGATTTCCCATTTTTTCTTTCAAAAATTGTCAAAAATGCAAATATCCATGTACAAGAAAGATA
The DNA here is from genome assembly GCA_964058755.1 of Campiglossa producta. Taxonomy (NCBI): domain Eukaryota; kingdom Metazoa; phylum Arthropoda; class Insecta; order Diptera; family Tephritidae; genus Campiglossa; species Campiglossa producta. Next base: position 32,524,912 of record CAXKVI010000006.1, on the reverse strand, counting down.
GATACAGATTGATAAAGGAAATTGAGTGGGCTACAAAAAAGGTCAAACAACTTTTTTTTGTAAAGTTTTTCAAAACTTATTTAGTAATAAATAAAAAAAACATATTTCGGTATTTTTTTGGTGTTTTTGATCCAATTTTTTTACTAAACTTTGTTTATTGATATTCTACATGATTAATTATCATATTATGATCAATATTATAACCAAAAATATACATTTCTCATATACGTTCACACATATTTTTGCTTAATATATGCTTTCTCTGCGAGAATGTAGTTTTACAGTCTTCAAACGGCGCAACCACAAAAAAAAAAAACAAAAAGTTGACGGATCTGTGAACTCAATACATTAATTTTCACATATTTTGGCGAGCTAAATCCAAATCCGTGATCAGAATTAGCCAAACAGGTGTTTTTCAACAATGATTTGTCGTTTTTATACCAAATTGGAGGTTAAGTCTGAAAAATCTAAATTAGCGATGATAGACCACTAGACTTTACATTACAGTAATTAGAGTAATTTTTTTCACCTTTCTTAAAAAGAAAATCAATATAAGTTCTGAAAAAAAACGAAATTTTGAACTTTTGGCCCAGTCTAATATATGTATATATATATATATATTAGGGTGATTCAAAAAAAATGTCGACTTGAAAGCTACGCATGGCTGCGACAAATTGTAAGCATTTGTCTACAAATGTTGTATGTTTAGCAGCTCTTACGACAAACGTTTTCTAATGATAACAAAAAATTAATTTCTATGGAAAATTGTCGTATGTGATATATTTCTGCTACATACGACAAAAATCATACCCGAATTGTTATATTTTGTAACATACGACAAAACGCAGATTAAACAAACTCAAAAACTAAAGAAGATAGAAAAAAACGGTTTGCAGAAATGAAAAGATCAGCCCCGAATTAGTTATTCTGCATCAAAACCTGAAAATGGTCAATTTGCACATTCGCCGTTCGTTTTCTGAGGCGACGATATATTTATTGGACTTGACAGATTTTGTTTAGCCATTGAACATATCATTTTCTATCATATCATATCAGAAGCAGAAATCTCTATTTTTCCCAAAAGTATGAAAAAGTCGATTTACCAAGTGAAAATAGGATTCATCATGTTATACCGCTTTTTCGACGATATGAATTTAATAAAAAAATTTTATTTAGCCGATTCTAGCCGATTTTTTTCGCTAATATAGCCGGTTCGCCAAAAAATTTCTGGCAACACTGGTTTTGAGCTGCCCGCAGCCTCACAAAGTTGAAAGCAATAAGCACGATCTGGTACAAATATGAAATTTCGAATATTATAAAATTAAAGGTTAAAGTTATATATTAAAGGTTAAAGTTCATATTATGCATTTTTTAATTAACTAAAATGTATATCAAATTAAAGGGGATCAAAATACCTATCGAATGGTATAAAAATATTCCAAATCGGTTCAGAAGTTTTTGAGTAATTGCAAACTTTAACCTTTAATAACTTTGTCTGTTGTTGTTTCCAAAAAAAAAAAAAAGTTCTCAGTAACACTCAGCTCAACCATAGCTATAAATCATGATACTTTGTTTTTGGATTTTATAATTTTAGAAAATTCATATTTGTACCAGATCGTGCTATTTTGAAGTTAACTTCTTAGGCGGCGATATGATGACGATTATAGATAGCATGATTCATTCTAAGATTATATGCGTGGGTGTTTCCACTTGGGGCAGTTCACAGGGTTGCCACTTATCTCAATTTTTTTTTAAATATTGAGCAAGATATGCCAATATTGGTATCAAATGAAAGGCATTTTCCACAGTATTCCAAATATGTAAATCTCCAGCAGGGCTGCCACCTAGGGTTGTCACCTAACCGCATTTTATATATTTTTCTCTATATATCGGGAACCTCTCGACTGATGTGGATAAAGTTTGGCATTATACATAATATGATTCATGTTAAGATTATGTGCGTGGGTGTTGCCACTTGGGGCGGTTCACAGGGTTGCCACCTATCTCAATTTTTTTTAAATATTGAGCAAGATATGCCAATATAGGTATCAAATGAAAGGTAATATCGACTGTATTCAAAGTATGTAAATCTCAAGCAGGGTTGGCACCTAGGGTTGCCACATAACCGCATTTTATTTATTTTTATTGATATCTCGGGAACCGCTTGACCGATGTATATAAAATTTGGCATTATAGATAGTATGATTCATTCTATGATTATATGCGTGTGTGTTGCCACTTGGGGCGGTTCGCAGGGTTGCCACCTATATCAATTTTTTTTAAAATATTGAGCAAGATATGCCAATATTGGTATCAAATAAAAGGTATTTTCGACCATATTTCAAATATGTAAATCTTAAGCAGGGTTGCTACCTAGGGTTGCCACCTAACCGCATTTTATTTATTTTTATTGATATCTCGGGAACCGCTTGACCGATGTATATAAAATTTGGCATTATAGATAGTATGATTCATTCGATGTGGATAAAGTTTGGCATTATAGATAGTATGATTCATTCGATGTGGATAAAGATTGGCATTATAGATAATATGATTCATTCTAAGATTATAAGCGTGGGAGTTGCCACTTGGGGTCGTTCACAGGGTTGCCACCTATCTCATTTCTTTTTAATATTTAGCAATATATGCCGGGTATCAAATGAAAGGTATTTTCGACCGTATTCCAAATACGTAAATCTCAAGCAGGTTTGTCACCTAGGGTTGCCACCTAACCGCATTTTTTTTTATTAATATCTCGGGAACCGCTTGACCGATATATATAAAATTTAACATCATAGATAGTATGATTCATTTCAAGATTATATGCATGGGTGTTGCCACTTGGGGCGGTTCGCAGGGTTGCCACCTATCTCAATTTTTTTTTTAAATATTGAGCACGATATGCCAATATTGGTATCAAATAAAAGGTATTTTCGACCATATTCCAAATATGTAAATCTTAAGCAGGGTTGCTACCTAGGGTTGCCACCTAACCGCATTTTATTTATTTTTATTGATATCTCGGGAACCGCTTGACCGATGTATATAAAATTTGGCATTATAGATAGTATGATTCATTCTATGATTATATGCGTGGGTTTGCCACTTGGGGCGGTTCGCAGGGTTGCCACCTATCTCAATTTTTTTTTTAAGTATTGAGCAAGATATGCCAATATGGGTATCAAATTAAAGGTATTTTTGACCGTATTCCAAATATGGAAATCTCGAGAAGGGTTGCCACCTTGGGTTGCCACTTAACCGCATTTTATTTATTTTTCTCTATATCTCGGGAACCGCTCGACCGATTTAGATAAAGTTTCGCATTATAAATAGTATGATTCATTCTAAGATTATATGCGTGGGTAGTTCCATTTGAGGCTGTTCACAGGGTTGCCACCTATCCCAATTTTCTTTATATATTGAGGAATATATGCCATATTGGTATCTAATGAAAGATATTTTCGGTGGCATTTCAGGTATGACAATTTCTAGCAGGGTTGCCAGCTAGGGTTGCCCCCAAACCGTATTTTATTTATTTTTCCTTATATTTCGGGAACCGCTTTGCCGTTTTTTATTAAATTTGGCATTATTAGTAGTATGATTCATTCTAAGACTATATACATGGTGGTTGCCACTTGGGGCGGTTCAAAGGGTTGCCACCTATCTTTTTTTTTAAATATTGAGCATGATATGCCTATATGGGTATCAAGTGAAAGGTAATTGCGACCGTATTCCAAATATTTAAATTTCAAGCAGGCTTACCACCTAGTCTTCCTATCTTTCTTCGTACAACTATCTTTCCTATCTCCCTCCCTTTTGCTCTTCATTGCCCTCTTTCCTTCTACCACGCCCCTCTTCCTCTATATCCCATTCGTATTGGCCCTGTTAATTTAGGCCTTATTCTACCCATGTACCAAATTTTAAGGAAAACGCATCATATATAACACATTTTCGAATTGATAGTTTCCCTAGGCCACTTCCCGGAAGTAAGATATTGTGAATCTAAACAAATCTCGAATACATCTTATTCATATTTCGTTATTTCTGAACTTAAGAAGTTAACTACTTTCACGTGTACTGGCTACACGGGTTTTTTTTCAACTTTGGTTAATAAAATTTCACACGCTTAATTCTGGCCTAGAGAGGTACCGTTATTGAGGGTGAACAAAATGAAATTCCAAAAAAAATTCACTCCACCTTACTATATATCCTTTATTTATCAGCGTAAGAACATCACTCCTTTATAGTTTGTTCATGTTTCAAATAACGTGACTCATACAATATGAGTCATACTCATGAAAATTATAAAGACTTCGGCACAGCCGAAAACAGGCTTTTCCTTACATGTCATTAATTTGTATTGTCACACTATTAAATGAATTTTGAAAAAAATATTGAAAAGAAAAGAATTTTGGAAATTTATTGGAATTATTTTGAGTATTTTGAAAAGTTGTATGCTAGTGGGCAGAGCGGCAACCCTAACAGCGCCCAAAAGTATGCAACCTGTGCCCGTCTGTCAGTTTTGTTTTGGGAAATTTTTTAGTTGGAAGAGTGCAGCTACGTTATTTCCTTATGGTGTTTCTAAATGAGTGCGAGCGAGATGCGCATGTAGTACACATGTACACGAAATAATCGAGAAAAACTGTATCAAATCTACACGTCGCCCATACAAAACTACCCATTTATCTAACCTCGATTTAGAATAGCGCAACTTGGGATATATCCAGGTTTTTACTTAGGTTTGGTTGGTAGGGTGGCGTGGTAACTATTTGTACCACAACCATGTATTGATACACACCAGCCGTATTCTTCTGGAAGATATCGCTCCGGCTTACGCTCATTTCTCACGGGAACAGTCCGGGTCACAATAAGACTTCACCAACAGATGTCGGTGCGCTTTCACGTAAATCCAGGGTATACACGTTATTAAAACAAAAATACCCAAATTATTTTCGTTTAATACCCAAAATTCATTAAATCAATTTTAAGGTTGCAATGGTTTTTTTTATTATTTAAAAAGATATATGGATTCAAGATAGTTATGTATATGCAAAAAAATTAAAAAAAGACACCACTTCTTAACATTTTAATGCGTTTAGTATGAACTCCAAAAAAACGACACAATTTGAACACTGCGTTGAACCTTGCAACATTATTGCTGGCCAGAGACATCTGTACTGAAAAATGTGGCTCATTAAATGCAGCTACGCCAAAAAACAATTCAACACTGCGTGAACCAGACTTCTGTGGATTTATGTGGCTTAAGTTGTTATTGTTGTATTTAAATGTACAATTTTTTATCTATCTCCGGTTCACTACCAGAAGAATGCGGCTACCAAAAACTATAGTACTATTTAAGGCCTTTATACACATTAGCTCGAAACTTAAAAATTTACATTTGCGTCATTGTTCCACCAGCGATATATGATTATATTATTTCTGTGTAATTAAATATGTATAAAAGTATTATTTAATCAAATGTATTTTTCCTTCACCTAAAAACGTTTAAAATTACAACACACTCGTGCAGACTCAACGGCTTATATGACGGTGGGGGTCGAAGGCAACCCTGCTCCGACATTTAGATTCTATAAGGGCGTGAGTGAAATAATAGAAGGTGGTCGATTTAAATTCCTCACAGATGGCCAGACAAACTCCGTTACGCTTTGCATGCGTAAATGTAAGCCGAACGATGAAGGGAAATACAAAGTAGTCGTATCAAATATTCACGGAGAAGATTCAGCCGAGATGCAGCTTTATGTATCTGATTCTAGTGGAATGGACTTCCGCGCTATGTTAAAAAAACGGCGTTATCAAAAATGGGACAAAGAAGAAGAAGATCCCAATTGGGGTGAATTAAAACAAACGGAGAAACCATTACCAACACTCAAAAAAGTTGAGAGGGTAAGAACATTTGCACCATAAGTACCCGAACAGGCCAAAAACAAAAGCAATTTTCTTATGGTAAATGACTTCACCTCCATCAGCCTTAAACAGTGGCGTATTCAGGGGAGGGGATTGGGTAGATCCCCCTCCCAACTGCGTCCATCAACAAATTTTTTTATGTTTCATGGTGCAATTACCAATTTTTTTTCTAATTAAGCAAAGAAGGACAACATTACTCGACAAAAAATTTCGAGAAATAAGATTTTCTATTGATTATATTGATTCCAAATATCACACCTATTTTCCTGTGGCAGGCCTGGATTCCCTAACGATGAGTTTTCAAATGTACACTGAAAATTGTGTATACTTTAGAATTCCAATTCAGTAACAATGAGTGCGAGTTTTTTCCATCAAAATAATTTACACAGCTTGTCAAAAATTTTCACTGACTTTTTCAGTGAGTTTGGGTGTAAATGGTATTTCAACAAGAGCATGAATATTTTACAACGACATAAAATAAAATATTCGAAAAACATTTTAAAAGTATTGTTTACAACTGTCATTTAAAAATTTAAAATCAAAACGTCATACATTGCCTATTGTACACAAAATAGCTGTTAAAATTTACAAGGTATTGACCGTCACCACTTATTCACGCCAATGGAAACACTCTATTTGTGTTTGTCAGCTCACATTCAGCACAAAAATGTACACAATAGTTTACAGAATCGCATTAAAATCTCATGCGTAAATTTTCGGTGCAAATGAGTTTTGATTCATTGTACACTTTTAATTTCTACACTTTTAGAGAATCCAGTCCCAGATCTAGCGATATCAGTGAAAATATGAAAAACCCCATTTTGCTAAAAATAATAATAGAATTAAATAAACTAAATGGAAGTAAAACAAAATAAAAACAAATGAAGTAAAATAAGATAAAATAAAATAAAATAAAATAAAATAAAATAAAATAAAATAAAAAAATTAAATTAAATGAAGTAAAATAAAAATAACCGTGAGCTTAAAGGCCAGTTTTCAGGACTGGAGGTGTATTCCGTGGCCTCTATAGCGAAAATAAGCGGATTTTCGATTTGTGAATAAATCTCACAAATTGGAATAAATAAATGCATTTACTTTGATAATAATGTCATTTCCAGTAGTTTTTTGAAGTGCTATTTCTTATAAACATTTTGGCATATACATATGTATATATTAGACAAATTTCGCTTTTTTTTCAAAAATTATATTGAGTTTCTTTTAAAGAGAGGAGAAAAAAAATTACTGTAATTTTTTCAGATTTTTAAATTAAACTCTAGAGGTCTATAATCGCTAGTCTAGATTTTACAGACTTTGGTATAAAAACGGCATACCATTGTTGTAAAACACCATTTACCTGAAAATATTTTTGAAGGAAATCGAATTCCCTACAAAATTTGCATTGACCAAAATTTTCTCAGACTAGCCATTTTCTAGTAATCTAGCCTCAAAAATTAGCATGTTTTTTCGATTTCCCATTTTTTCTTTCAAAAATTATCAAAAGTGCAAATAACCACGTACAAAAAGAAAGATACAGATTTTTAAGGAAATTGAGTGAACTACAAAAACGGTTAAACGGCTTTATTTTGTAAAGTTACTATTTTAAAACTTATTTAGTATTAAATAAAATAAAAAAATCATATTTCCGTATTTTTTTGGTATTTTTCATTAAATTTTTTTACTAAACTTTGTTTATTGATATTCTACATGATTAGTTATCATTATATGATAAATATTATAACCAAAAATGTACATTTCTCAAATACGTTCGAACATATTTTTGCTTTCTACAGTCTTCAAATGGCGCAGAAACAAAAAAAAACAAAAAGTTGATGAATCTGTGACCTCAATACGTTAATTTTCATGTATTTTGGCGAGCTAAATCCAAATCCTCTAACAGGTCGCAGTTCTTCTCTAACCTAACAAAACCATCACAAAATAATATTGGACTTTTTTGCAAGGTTAGGGCCGAACCTCGGGTCCGTTGTTGAATTCTGATATCGAATTCGGATTCAGCAGCCAATTTTCCTTAATAATATGCATTTAGATTTATTCGATGTTGATTTTTTCTTGTTTCGCAAATTTTCAAACCAAAATCGGGAAATCCAAAAAACATGCCAATTACAGTAATTTTTTTCACCCTTCTTAAAAATAAAATCAATATAATTTTTGAAAAAAAAAAAGAATTTTTTTGGCTTAGTCTAGAATATACGTATTGTGGCGAATGCTCTCAAGAATCGCTCATCTCCCAACTCTAGCGTATTTCCACCACTAGCGTAACTACCACAATTACAGCTGTTTAGGTAAATGACGCGAGAGCGAGAGAGGCAGCTCGCATATTTGCGAATGTGACAAAAAGAGGAGATGACGATAGATAAACGTTTCGAGAACACTGTTGCACGAATAGCCCAGAAATGTGTAGACATTTCTAGGTTATGAAGCTGCAGTCTGCTGGGGTATATAAACCGCGCAAAAGACAACTCACATCAATCAGTTTATTTTGAAGTGTTGTACAGTGAAGTACTGAACAGTGAATTAACCCGCGATAATGTACTACGGTTTTTAGTAGTGAATAAAGCGTACTATTTTTTAAGCAGAATCTGAGTGTTTTAGTTAACGAACAGTGATCGAACTCAGGGAAAATAGTCGAGGAATTATCGAATTCGTCACAGTATATTAGAGCGTCTCCACTTACAGGCAAAAAAAAAGTCGGCCGTACCTCCCCTCATAAGAGAGTGTTTTTAAGAACCCTTGATGTTGCCCAATTGCACTTTTCTTCATATCTTCGGCAATTGAAGCATCAACAAAACAAGACAAAAAAATTGTTGTGTCACACTTTAAAATCCGACAACAAATGCCAAATATATGAAGAAAAATGTAATAGGGTTGCCAGAAAAAAAAAAAAATTGAAAAATGTTTTTCAAAAACACTTTATTTGACGGGGTACGTATATATAGATGGGTGTCTTTTAAGGGTCAATTACATAAAGCTTTGTTAACCTCGCTTGACAATTGCAACCTCAAAACCTTGCCCTCAACTTCAGAGGTATGCTACAATGAACGTTTTGACGCTTCTCTTTTATACATTTGCTTCGTTATTTATTTCTTTGCATTCAGAGTCTTTTAGTAAATTTATTAATTTAAAGCGAAAAAAAATTAATTATTATTTCTTCCAAATTTTAATTCTTAAATTAAAGCAAAGTCGTCAACATCTGATTGTCAAAGCAAGCAAAGCATGCACAATTTGAAAGTTTGCCAAATTTTAACCTTGCTTCAACTTTGAGGTCTTCTATTTGCCATGCTTCGTTTAAATACGTATATTGAAGTTATCTGTCAAAGTCAAAGTTCGAGGTAAAGTCAAAATAAAGCTTTATGTAATTGAGGCTCTATAGTTTAAGGTGATTTAGAAGGTCAAAGTGGTACAGCAAAAAAAAGATGCTATTTTTTATGTAGTTGTTTGGGATTTTATCTTGTTGTTGTTATTTGCATAAATACAGCTAGTGAGCCGTTTTAAGCCTACTCCTTTCCACACTACCTTGAGGTAGAGTAGTCAGCTTTTTTCACGTGGTGTCCTCTGTAGGGTTAATCTTTGAATTGTCATTTGACATAGAGGTGTGCAGCTAGATTAATCAAAAAACATATAAATTTCAGATGAGTTTGCTTTCTTAGACGGTAAAGATCAGTTTTTTATCAGTAGAAATTTCCATGAATGAACGATACAAGATTGTGTCTAAACCGATACCGTTATAATGAATTCGGCGGTTTTGACAGATGTGACGTCATCAGTTTGTACGCAAAGCCAATGATTGCCACCTTCCTCTACTTTTACCGCTGCTGTGATTCAGAAAAACTTTGTTATGTGGGCAAGCATGGACGAATTCAAGAGCGCCGACTGAGCAGCGCAGCAGTGCCGTCATAGTGTGTACCAAGCCTGCTACCGAGAGTTATTGGACCTTAAGCTGCCATTACCTAATCTTAGCATAGACTTGACTTGACTTGATAACTGTCACTTAACACTTCGAAAAATAACAAGAGAGCGCACTAGCCAGTTTCAAACAAGCGAAAAATTTCCCCCTCTCGAATTGCTTTTTAAAAGTAATTATGTGATTTTTTACATATAACTCTGTAAAAAGTACTAACACGCATTTTCAATATATACTCAATACCTAAACAAAACTATAAAGAATTTTGGGAGGAACAATATTTTTTTTTTGGTTAGCCTAATTTGAATTTAATTTATTTGACAGCTAGTTTTGCGGCTGCCATATGAATAATATACATCCAAAAATTCTTATCACTATGGAATATTTAGGGGAGTTTTTTCAAACTGTGTATCAAAAAGGTATGGCATCACGGCGCTCAGTAAACTTAGAACTTACGTAGAACATCAAAGTCAAGTCAAGTAGTGTATAACAGAACGCTAAGTGGCAGTTCCCAAGTCAAGTCATTTCTATGCTAAGTAAAAGCTAATGGTGGCTTTAGTCATAGTCACACATAGCACGTCTTAAGTTGTGTCAAAAAGCTAAAACTAACTTAAAATCCTGTTTAATTTGGACTATGACTACGGGCCATTAAATTAAATATTTTGTCAAAACAAAGTGTAGGAAGGCATGTGGATGCCGCATAGCTAGTTTAAAATTCTCTTCAGTTTGCCAACATTACAAAGGAGAAACATGTTATAATGTTGTAGATATCATGCGATGAAGAAATAAACGAGAATGTGCCTTTGCCGTTTTCACAAGATACTAGTGAACCACCACTAAATACAGGAATTTGTCAGTTCCCTGACTTCCCCCGCTTGCTTACTATAAAGGTATGACGTCCCGACTGCGCTGGCTATCTTGAATTCGTGCATGATTGCCCCGCAACAGTTTTCTGAATCACATCAACGGTAAAAGTGGAGGAAGGTGCCAATCATTGGCTTTGCGTACAAACTCATGACGTAACATTTGTCAAATCTGGCGAATTCATTATAACGGTATCGGTTTATACACAATCTTGTATTGTTCTCTCATGGAAATTTGAACTGATAATTTTGAAGAAAAATCAATAGAATTTGATCTTCCACCTGAACCATCGAAAAAAGCAAAGCTCAACTGAAATGTATATGTATTTTTGATTAATGTTGTTGTAACCCATCTGCATACCTCTACGTCAAATAAAGGACAAGGCTAAAGAGGACATCGAGTTAAAAAAACCCGCTGACTAATCTACCTCGAGGTAGTGTGAAAAGTAGTTTGCTTAAAACAGCTCGCTCACTGGGTGGCGCAGAGGCACACTTAGGCCAGTTCTGAAAGCGCCGTTGTGATACCACCAACACTAGGAAAGTCAGTCCCGGGACGCGGAAAATCCCTGAGTGGTTGGGATTCTCCACATAGCAGAATCCTGGGACTGACACTCCCAAACCGACACCGTTACTCCTCTTCGAACAATTTAGATGACATGATGAAGGCCGTCCCAGGAAGGGAACTCCCAAAAAGCGCGTTCTCGCGTCTTTTAAAGCCGGGCTGTAGCAGAGTAGGTGCTCCTCATCATCTTTGCAACTCCTACAGCATCATCGGTAGGGCACAATAGCCTTTATGCGTACCTACCAATAAGGCATAGTCCGGTTAGTACCCATATTGATATGGAGATTTCTCTCCTCCTTAGGGCATAGATCTGTCTAGATCTTTTATCCACGATTTGGCGTGGCGGAAGCCCTACTAACTGTGGCATCATCATCATCATTTATTGGCGCTTAACCGCCTAAGCGATTTTGGTCGTTTCGTATCAAAGCACGCCTGTCATAGCTTTTTAGCGATAACCGACGCCAATTGGAAACCCCAAGGGAGTTCAAGTCATCCTCCACCTATTGTTTCCATCTCAGTCGAGGCCTCCCCCTTCCTCTGCTGCCGAGTTCAGGCGCCGATAGGAAAACCTTCTGTGCTGGAGCTTCTTTGTCCATTCGCATAACATGGCCCAACCAGCGGAGTCTTAGGGCTTTAATTCGCTGGACTATGGTCAGATCTGCGTAGAGCTCGTACAGCTCATCGTTAAATTTCCTTCGATACTCGCCGTTGGCATCACGGGAAGGACCATAAATCTTCCGGAGAACTTTTCTCTCAAATACTCCAAGGGCCATCTCATCTTCTCTTGACATTGTTCATGAATCTGAGCCATACATCAGGACAGGTATGATGAGAGACTTATAGAGCGTGATCTTTGTTCTTCGAGAGAGGACTTTACTTCTCAATTGCCTACTAAGTCCAAAGTAGCACTTGTTGACAAGAGTGATTCTCCGCTGGATTTCTAGACTGATATTATTTTCGGTGTTGATACTGGTTCCCATATAGACGAAGTCCCTCACAGTTTCAAATTTGTAACTATCAACACTAACATGGCTGCCAAGGCGCACGTGCGCCGATTCTTTCTTTGATGACAGCAAATACTTCGTCTTGTCCTCGTTCACGGCAAGACCCACTTTTTTCGCTCCTTATCCAGTCCAGAGAAGGCAGCGCTTACGGCGCGGTTGTTAAGGCCAATGATATCAATATCATCGGCATACGCCAGCAATTGCACGCTCTTGTAAAAGATTGTACCATTGCGGTTTAGCTCTGCTGCTCGAATTATCTTCTCCAGCATCAGATTGAAGAAATCGCACGAAAGGGAGTCGCCCTGTCTGAAGCCTCGTTTGGTTTCAAATGGCTCAGAGAGGTCCTTCCCGATTCTGACGGAGCTGTTGGGATTGCTCAACGTCATTTGGCAAAGCCGTATAAGCTTTGCAGGGTAGTCAAATTCAGACATGGCGGCATACAGGCAACTCCTTTTTACGCTGTCAAAAGCGGCTTTAAAATCGACAAAGAGATGGTGAGTGTCGATTCTCTTACCATGGGTCTTCTCCAGGATTTGGCGTATCGTGAAAATCTGGTCGATCGTAGACTTACCAGGTCTAAAGCCACACGGATAAGGTCCAATAAGTTTGTCTACGATGGGCTTCAGCCTTTCACACAACACGCTAGAAAGAACCTTATATGCGATATTAAGAAGACTAATTCCGCGGTAGTTGGTGCGGTTAGCGGGATCGCCTTTCTTGTGGATTGGGCAAAGCACACTTAAATTCCAATCCGGAGGCATGCATTCGTCTGACCATATTCTGCATAAGAGCTGATGCATGCTTTTTACCAGCTCTTCGCCTCCGTGTTTGAACAGCTCGGCGGGTAGTCCGTCTTTTCCAGGCGCTTTGTTGTTTTTGAGCCGGGATATAGCTCTCCTCACTTCATCATAGTCAGGTGGTGGGACGACTTTTCCATCGTCAGGGATTGGGGTATCGGGTTCGACGCCTCCCTCGCAATTTAGCAGTGAGGAGAAGTGCTCCCTCCATAATTTAAGTACACTTTGTACGTCGGTTACCAGGTCGCCATTATTGTCCTTACAGGAGCTTGCCCCGGTCTTAAAACCTTCCGTCATCCGCCGGATCTTTTCATAGAATTTTCGGGCATCATTCCTGTCAGCCAGCATCTCAAGCTCCTCACACTCACGCCTTTCGGCCTCACTTTTCTTTTTTCTGAATTTAGATATCTTGTATAACAAAAATTTCGATAGAGCCTAATTTTTGTGGAGAGCCAGAAAGAAAACTGCAAAGATTCTCGTCGATCTCACACACAGAAAAATTTCTCACATTTTTAGTTAACATGAATCATGTTGAATCAACATGAACCACTTATGTACGTAAAGCAAAAACAATTTCGGAAAATCAACATGAACATTTTAACATGAAGCTTATGGTTAAAATAACATGAAATATTTCTGCATTAGAAATACATTAGTGTATATCCCTCACCATAAATTCGGTTTGATTTAACATGAACAAGTGTTGTTTTCGAGCATCATCTGTTCCCCATCAAAGCTTGTGAACAGAATTGTTCTCAAAAGAACAGAATTTAAGTCAGTGTGTAGATACCGACTTGATGAAAAGTTGTAGATATTGTAAATAATTAATATATAGTGAAATTTATAGTTTCTTAACTTGCGAATAAGTTGTGAAGTTTTGCCAAAAGTTTAGGGTAAGTAATTTGTGTTGTTTTTCATATTTTGTAAACGCTTCCTGCTAAAACACGTCCAAAAATATAGGGGTAGGTTAAAAACAACGCGCACTATACATAAATACCATGGAAGCGCTTTAGGATTATGGATACCGGGTAGAAAAGGCGTCGTTTGATACTTATGCCTACATTAATTGGACGTGTGCTACCAGTTTTACAATCGCTTGGATAATTTAAAGAGCTTTCAATGAATCACTTTTTATTTAATTTTCAGATTGGGGCTTGTTGTTGCTGTTTTCAATGCAGAACTTGCCAATGATTGGATTAAAATAAGTATATGTATATGTATGTACATATGTGTACTTTTAGTATTTAAAATGATGATCGTGTTAATTTAACATGATAGATCGTGTTAATTTAACATGATGATCGTGTCAATTTAACATGATGATCGTGTTAATTTAACATGATGATCATGTTAATTTAACATGGTGATCGTTTTATTTTAACATGATGATCGTGTTAATTTAACGTGATGATCGTGTTAACTTAACATGATAGATCGTGTTAATTTAACATGGTAGATGGTGTTGATTTAACATGATTCGTATTAATTTAACATGATGGATCGTGTTGATTTAACAATAAAAACATGTTGAATTAACATGACAGATCGTGTTAATAAAGTATACAAGCATTATATTCTTTCATACCTGAAAATATGTATGTTAAAGGTTTTCGATAAATGAATTAACTAAAAAAAATTATTAAAAAAATCAAAAACAAGGTGTTTTATTTTAAGGGTTAATTTAACAATAAAAACCTGTTAAATTAACATGATAGATCGTGTTAATTTAACAATAAAATCCTGTTAAATTAACATGATAGATCGTGTTGATTTAACATAACATATCGTGTCAATTTCACATGATAGATCGGGTAAATTTAACAGGGCGAAAGTGTTATTTAAACATAGTATAGTGTTAATTTAACATCTTTGCATGTCGTTTCTGTAACTTTTTAACGAAGTTCGTTACATAAAAATCGTTAATTTTGACACAATTTTCTGTACAAAATTTGTCAAAATCGATGTTAACGACAATATAGAATTTCGTTAAAAAGTTACAGAAACTGGGTGCTGATCGTGTTGATTTAACAAGAAAAATAATGTTGTATCAACAGGAAATCATGTTGATTCAAACCTTTGTGATCACGTTAAATTCACACTGTTCCTTCATGTTGATTTAACATGTAGGAACAGTGAAAAAGTAGCTTCATGTTAGAACAACATGAGCGATAGTGTTGAAAAATAATAACCTGAAAAAGTTTTAAAAAAGTGTTGATTCAACATGAAAATTATTCTGCGTGCATATGTGCTAAAGAAGTTATTCAGCGTCAAAAGTCGAGAAAAATCAAAAAAAAATTTGAAAAGATAATGAAAGACTTTGAGATATTTATACCTTTCATGAACATGAAATGGTATTATAACTTTGGTCCGATGTTTGTAAATATGAGAAGAAGAAGAGATAGACCCATCAATAAGTATACCGAAATGATCAGGATGACGAGATGAGTTGATTTAGCCATGTCCGTCTGTCTGTCTGTCTGTTTGAACGCAAACTAGTCCCTCAGTTTTTGAGATATTTGGCTGAAATTTGGTATGCGGCCACCATTTTCCAATATAGGAATCATTTGTCGGAACCAGCAAGATCGGACCAATATAACATATAGCTCCCATACAACCGATTATTCCGATAAACGGATTTTGGGCTATAACTCCAGTAATTAAACACGAAGGAACGTGAAATTTTATAAGTGCTGCTATTTTTATATGCGAAATATCGGTGCTGAAAATCATAGAGATGGGATAAATATTTCACATAGCTCCCATACAATCGATTATTCCGATAAACGGATTTTGGGCTATAACTCCTGTAATTAAACAAGTAGGAACGTGAAATTTTGTAAGTATTGCTATTTTTATATGTGAAATATCGATGTTGAAACTCGTAGAAATGGGATAAATATTTCACATAGCTCCCATACAATCGATTATTCCGATAAACGGATTTTGGGCTATAACTCCTGTAATTAAACACGTAGGAACGTGAAATTTTGGACGTATTGCTATTTTTATATGCGAAATATCGATGTTGAAAATCATCGAGATTAGATAAATATTTCACATAGCCCCCATACAATCGATTGTTCCGATAAAGGGATTTTGGGCTATAAGTCCTGTAATTAAACACATAGGAACGTGAAATTTTGGAAGCATCGCTATTTTTATATGTAAAATATCGATGTTGATAATCACTGAAATGGGATAAATATTTCACATAGCCCCCATACAATCGATTGTTCCGATAAACGGATTTTGGTAGATAACTCCTGTAATTATATCGGTAGGAACGTGAAATTTCGTAAATGTTGCTATTTTAGAATGTGGAATGTCGATGTTAAAAATCAATGAGATTGGACCAATATAACACATCGTCCCCATATAATCGATAGCTCCGATAATTTCGGTATGAGCTAAAGTTAAATTCACACAGGCTGTACTGGGGATCAATAAGTGAAAATCGTGACGCTTATTCATGAAAGGTATTTAGCCTTCGGCACAGCCGAAGACAGCTTTCCTTACTTGTTTTTTGGTTATTTTAATTGTAAAAATTTTATTATGGTTAAGGCTGCTTTACATGGGCTGATTTCCTATTCGATTTTTTGACATCAAATACAGGTTGTCGATCGGTCGAATAGCTATTTACACGGTGAAATAATAAAAAATTTACCGTGGAATCGACTCGTGCAAATCAGCCTTTACGCTAAAACTAAAATACAGTAGGCAAATTTAAAAAAAAAAAATAAACAAAAATAAAATAGAAATAAAAATTTTAACCAATCTTCAATTGAATTTTCAGAAAAGTTTTCAATCCTCGAGTACCTAGAAACTTAGCTTGATTTTCAGGGATTTTTTTCTGCCGCGAGTAAAGCCTTGTTTTATTTAAATTTTTTACATTTTATTTTATCAACGTCTGAAAGAAAATCGTTTTCTAAAAAATTCCATTAGGTACTTTGACTAAAACAAATGTAATATAAGCAAACAAAAACTCAAAAAAATGGGACCATTTGGGTTTTTTCTATATCTCAAAATCTTTCACTATAAAAAAAATTCAAATCGTTTAAAAATTACGATCTGCGGTAGGTATAAACTGTTTTTTTTTTTTTTAATTACCCCACCGTCTGAGGTTTCTTACATAAATTTGTAAATATAGTTGAGCCTATTTACAGTAACTCGCTACCAAAAATGCACTCATATTCATTCGGTTTCGATTACCGCCGACTGGGCCATGAAATAAAAAAAAGCAACAAATACCACAGTTATTGAACATTAGTCAACAAACGACTTTTCGGTCTACCAGTTTTTATGAAAAAATTCACATTGAGAGCCAATAGGGGAGGTTTGAACCCCCAGAGCTACCTGGTGACAAGTCATGTAAATAATTATACATTTTTGGTCCGTTTGAGCCGTGTTAAAAACGTCTATGTTACACTTCCCCTACCAGAGGTGCGAGAAATAAAATGTTTCATTTGTTCATATAAAAACCCATTAGCAAAAATTTTTCTAGGGTTTCACACACAAAACGCGCCTTGGTTCGTTGGGTGATAGTTTTACTACATACATAGTTCGAAAACAACATTTCGAAGTTCGCTGAGAACCGAAATACATAGACAGCAATTGAAGGCTGGGAGTAAAAACGAAACGTATTTTTCATGCAAGTAAACATACTATTTATAAGACGTTTAATAAAAAGGCCTAACAAAAATAGATCAGTAAAAAACAAGACTTTCACTAAAAATTTTGTTTGTCCCTTTTTATTAAACATACATAAGTTTCAATTCCAGCCTTACAATTATTCAAAATAGCTAAGTCTAGGCAAAAGAAAAATAATCCCACTATATTATTTCTTTTCCCATTTTTGACAACGAAAATATTTATTCGCCGTAATTCGATATAAACAACAAAACTTTTAAATACTACGTTCCTCATCTGCCATTTAAACAATATATGGGATGATCCAAATATCATTTCGACAATGTTAATTAAAACCAAACCAAAACCAACAACGTCACTACCAATGACGACACAAACACATAAATAAATATTATATAAAAATGAAAACTGTAAAATTAAACATACCGACAACAAGAAACAAGAATCATTTTTAAGTCCGCTAATCGATCAATTTGCCAAGGAAGGAAAAGATAAAAAAATTATATTTGAGGCACGCTTCAGCAAACCAAATTGTAAGCCTAAATGGATGTTGCGTAAAGATGTAAGTACTTACTTGACTATGTAATTCAAATATGCCTAGTTTATATAAATATAAAGCCTGAAATAGATGTGCAGTACCTAACCCTTAGCAGTAAAAATTTAGGTATAAATGCAGAATAGCTCCAACTCCACGTGGCGGTAGCCACGGGTTTGGCACACAGCCGAACTTGGCATGGCGGAGCCCAGGGTTGTTTTTTTAAATTAAATTAAAAAAATTTGTACATACGCGGTTTTGCACCCACAGCAATGGCACAGGTAATTCAATAACCTATCCAATTGGAAAAAAATGTAAACCCGGTTAATTGGTTTTTGAGAAATTTTGATTTAAGAAAATGCTTTAAATGAATCTTGACCCTTAATAACTTTTGTTGTTGTTGTATGCCCCAAAAAAGAAATACACCGTTAAGTTCGCTATAAAAATACCTAACGACCCCCTTTTTTGGTTTTTTTATTAGAGAGTTAGAGCTATGCTTACGGTGACCATAATTTTTTTTGAAAAAACAGAACTCTTTTTACTTAAGGCTTGGTATTGGCTTTACGTGAAAATTTCGCTACCCGGCTACCCAGCCAGCAAGGTACCGTACATTTTACGAACATTGCGATTTACGAGCTATTCTCGAATAAAAAAACAATAACAAAAGAAGCTTTTCTGTCACGTCAAACAAAAAAATTAAAAAAAAAAATTTCAAACAAAAAATTTTGAACGAAAATTTTCAAACTGATATTTTAAAAGTAAGTATGCTTGTAAAATATCTAATTAAAAATACAAATAACATAAAATATATCTTTTAAATTATTACTAGCGTGCTGGAAGGTGGATTTGCGGAAAAAGAAAAAGGGACAGAGAAAGTAGCTGCTATTCTGGGATCTCGGGATGCCCTCTGGGTTGTATGACCCACTATTTATAAGTTGTGATGCCTAACATGTAAACCAATATCAGTATGTACTTACACGCTGGCAAAAAGGTACACAATTTTATTATTTAATAAAAAAACTTTATACCTAAAATTTAGGTTTGTTTATTTGTATTATTTTTCGCATTGAAATCAGTCGGTAAGGCAGTCTAGAAAGTCGGTTTTTCTATCGAAAATTAATTGTTTACGAGTACATTTACGATAAAAAAACGGACGTAAAAAGATTCATATACGAGTGCTTTTTCGATACTTTTACGACAATCGTAGGCAAAAAACATTTCAGAGCGAAACCGGATTCGTAGGCGAATCGTAAACGGATATCATAAACGATATTTTATCAGAGTTTTCTTCGAGAAAACGTCAGTTTACGAGCTCGTTTACGTTGATTTTGCTGGCTGGGTATAAACTATTTATGGTTACACTCTCAATATTTGGAATAAAAAAGTGTTTTTCATGGCGTAATCATCTTTTTGCATTCAAAAATGTTACCAACGTCTGTGAAACATTGAAATTCCAATCTCAAATAATTTCAACCAAAGTGCATCCATTGAAAGTAATTTTTTTAAGTATATTTTTATACCCAGCTGTACTTGTACACAGGGTATTATAACTTTGTTAGGATAACGGTTGGTTGTACAGGTATAAAGGAATCGAGATAGATATAGACTTCCATATATCAATATGATCAGGATCGAAAAAAAATTTGATTGAGCCATGTCCGTCCGTCTGTCCGTCCGTCCGTCCGTCCGTCCGTCTGTCCGTTAACACGATAACTTGAGCAAATAATGAGATATCTTCACCAAATTTGGCATGCGTACTTATTTGGGTTCAGAATAGATTGCTATTGAAAATGGGTAAAATCGGACCATAACCACGCCCCTTTTTCGATATCGAATATTTCGAAAAACGTATAAAATGGGTTAATTCAATATTAGAAGCAGCTACAATGATAAAATTTGCAATATGTATTGATTTAGATGTTCTAAGGCCGATTTTATAAAAAAATTTTAAAAGGGGGCGTGGTACCGCCTACGTATATTTGAAGAAATTTTAAAATTTTGACTCTTAATAACTTCAGAACAGTTTATGCTAGTATAACGAAATTTCGTAGAGGACATACTATTGTTGTGGTAAATTCAGCTATAGAAAATAAACGAAATCGCTTCGCGACCACGCCTACTTTTTCATAAAAGTTATATTGAAAGGAGGTGGAAATATTGAAAAGTCCATATCTAATTAACTGATTTCGCTATAATAATATAATTTGGTACATACATCAACTTTCATATTCTTTACATAATTTTTTCAAAATTTTGGAAAGTGGGCGTGGCACCGCCCACTTATGAGTCAAGCAATTTTTAAATTCGACTGCTAACAACTTCAGAGCGGTGTGAGATAGATTTACGAAACTAGGTACCAGGCATGTTATGTTTATGTAGAGTACTACCACAGAAAATAAGAAAAATCGGTGAACGATCACGCCCACTTTATGTGCACAGCTGGGTATGTAATGTTCTGTTTCACCCGAACTTAGACTTCCTTACTTGTTTCGTTTTGTGAATAGTATTTCCTGATGGTGAGAGACATTTCCTTGTTAATTTAAAACCTATTATAACCACGGTTGCCGTTTTGGGCAAAATGTACCATTTTTGGTACGAATTTTTTTCCGGGTACGGAACTTCCAAATTTGGTACGTTTTTGAAATTTTAACGTACTCAATTTTTGATTTCGCTGAAGCACTTGACCGTGTTAAACATAAACTAAATTATTTTTAAAATATTTTGAAAGATTTTAAATTTTTTATAAAGTTCTGAAATTATTGAGCAAACTAACTTTACAGAGCTACTCATTCATCATCATCATTTATTGGCGCTTAACCGCCTAAGCGATTTTGGCCGTTTCGTATCAAAGCACACCAGTCATTCCTTTTTAGCGATAACCGACGCCAGTTGAAAACCCCAAGGGAGTTCAAGTCATCCTCCACCTGTTGTTTCCATCTCAGTCGAGGCCTCCCCCTTCCTCTGCTGCCGAATTCAGGCGACGATAGGAAAACCTTCTGTGCTGGAGCTTCTTTGTCCATTCGCATAACATGGCCCAGCCAGTGGAGTCTTTGGGCTTTAATTCGCTGGACTATGGTCAGATCTGCGTAGAGCTCGTACAGCTCATCGTTAAATTCCTTCGATACTCGCCGTTGGCATCACGGGAAGGACCATAAATCTTCCGGAGAACTTTTCTCTCAAATACTCCAAGGGCCATCTCATCTTCTCTTGACATTGTCCATGAATCTGAGCCATACATCAGGACAGGTATGATGAGAGACTTATAGAGCGTGATCTTTGTTCTTCGAGAGAGGACTTTACTTCTCAATTGCCTACTCAGTCCAAAGTAGCACTTGTCGGCAAGAGTGATTCTCCGCTGGATTTCTAGACTGATATTATTTTCGGTGTTGATACTGGTTCCCAAATAGACGAAGTCCCTCACAGTTTCAAATTTGTAACTATCAACAGTGACATGGCTGCCAAGGCGCAGGTGCGCCGATTCTTTCTTTGATGACAGCAAATACTCCGTCTTGTCCTCGTTCACGGCAAGACCCACTTTTTTCGCTTCCTTATCCAGTCCAGAGAAGGCAGCGCTTACGGCGCGGTTGTTAAGGCCAATGATATCAATATCATCGGCATACGCCAGCAATTGCACGCTCTTGTAAAAGATTGTACCATTGCGGTTTAGCTCTGCTGCTCGAATTATCTTCTCCAGCATCAGATTGAAGAAATCGCACGAAAGAGAGTCGCCTTGTCTGAAGCCTCGTTTGGTTTCAAATGGCTCAGAGAGGTCCTTCCCGATTCTGACAGAGCTGTTGGTATTGCTCAACGTCATTTGGCAAAGCCGTATAAGCTTTGCAGGGAAGTCAAATTCAGACATGGCGGCATACAGGCAACTCCTTTTTACGCTGTCAAAAGCGGCTTTAAAATCGACAAAGAGATGGTGAGTGTCGATTCTCTTATCATGGGTCTTCTCCAGGATTTGGCGTATCGTGAAAATCTGGTCGATGGTAGACTTACCAGGTCTAAAGCCACACTGATAAGGTCCAATCAGTTTGTCTACGATGGGCTTCAGCCTTTCACACAACACGCTAGAAAGAACCTTATATGCGATATTAAGAAGACTAATTCCGCGGTAGTTGGTGCGGTTAGCGGGATCGCCTTTCTTGTGGATTGGGCAAAGCACACTTAAATTCCAATCCGGAGGCATGCATTCGTCTGACCATATTCTGCATAAGAGCTGATGCATGCTTTTTACCAGCTCTTCGCCTCCGTGTTTGAACAGCTCGGGGGGTAGTCCGTCTTTTCCAGGCGCTTTGTTGTTTTTGAGCCGGGATATAGCTATCCTCACTTCATCATAGTCAGGTGGTGGGACGACTTTTCCATCGTCAGGGATTGGGGTATCGGGTTCGACGCCTCCCTCGCAATTTAGCAGTGAGGAGAAGTGCTCCCTCCATAATTTAAGTACACTTTGTACGTCGGTTACCAGGTCGCCATTATTGTCCTTACAGAAGCTTGCCCCGGTCTTAAAACCTTCCGTCATCCGCCGGATCTTTTCATAGAATTTTCGGGCATCATTCCTGTCAGCCAGCATCTCAAGCTCCTCACACTCACGCCTTTCGGCCTCACTTTTCTTTTTTCTGAAAAGGCGTCTCTCTTCCTTCTTTGCCTCACGATATTGTTGCCATACACTGCGGGTTGCGCCCGTTCGCACCGTCTCCTTGTAGGCAGCGTCCTTTTTTTCGAGGCAGTTTTGCATTCCTCATCGTACCAGTTGTTCTTGCGGGCTCGCTGGAACCCTATAGTGGCCTCATCGGCGGTACGCAATGAGTGAGAGATATGCTTCCATTGCTCGGTTACATCGTTAGGTCGAGGATTGCCCTCTGCGAGCAAGTGTGAGAGTCGAGTTGTGAAATTATCAGCTGTCTGTGTCATGCGCAGCTTCTCGACGTCAAACTTTCCTTCCGTTACTGTGCGCACTTTCTTCGTTGCACAGAGGCGTGTGCGTATCTTGGCTGCGACAAGATAATGGTCAGAGTCAATATTGGGACCACGCAGTGTACGCACGTCCTGAACGGTGGAGCTATGTCTGCCGTCAATCAAGACATGATCAATCTGGTTTCTAGTTCTTTGATCAGGGGACAGCCATGTGGCTTGGTGTATTCGCTTATGCTGGAACCTGGTACTACTGATGACCATATTGCGAGCAGCGGCGAAGTCAATCAACCTAGTGCCGTTGGGGGATGTTATATCGTGGAGACTGAATTTTCCAACTGTGGGACCAAAGACTCCTTCCTTGCCCACCTTGGCATTAAAGTCGCCGAGCACGATTTTGATATCATGCTTGGGGCAGCGATCATAAGTCTGTTCAAGTTTATCGTAGAAGGAGTCCTTCTCTGCGTCGTCCGTCTCCTCAGTCGGCGCATAGGCGCAGATAAATGTTATGTTGAAAAACCTCGCCTTGATGCGGATCGCAGCGAGACGCTCGTTCACAGGAGTGAACGCTAATACTTGGCGGCGAAGTCTCTTTCCCACCACGAATCCTACACCACGCGTTTTGCCGCGTGTCTGGCCACTGTAGTATACGTCACAAGGACCGATGGTCGTCTTTCCTTGCCCCGTCCATCGCATTTCCTGCAGGGCGGTGATGTCGGCCTTTGCGCCTACGAGGACATCAACCAGTCGGGCAGCGGTACCGTCCCTTGAAAGGGTCCGGACATTCCCGGTACATGCCCTAATATCCAAATCATTATGCCTTATTCGTTTTGCCGGGTCGTCAACATTAAAGGGGGTTCTCATCCGAGGCTTTGCAATTGTTTTCATTGGAATTAAGTTTTTTACGTGGCGGGTCCCAAACCCAGCGCACAACCCGTTTCGGGGTTTTGGAAAATATTTACACATTTATATAGCGAGCCGCTTGTTTCAAGACAGACGCCCGCTTGCAGCCGCACCTCATGGTGAACAGACGCTACGCCAAGATCTCGGTGAGTCCTTAAACCAAGTATGTCAGAGTGGCCCCACCGGGGCTCCCTCTCTTTCTGCCGCGAGCCTAGGTAGCTCCCGTTGCCCAGAGTGCACGAACGAGGACGCAAGAGTCGGGATTGAGCAAGGTCACTTAGCAACCACACTCCATTACACTCCAAGAGCTACTCATTACATTTGTTAATAAAGGTTGCCGGCACAAAAAAGCAGAACAAAAACAGAACATTTGCTTAAAAACAGAACATTTCTGTTATTTTCCTTAGAAAAAAAAATACGCAGAACAAGCTCCTCAAAAACAGAACTGTTCTGCCAAAAACAGAACGGATGGTCACCGTAGCTATGCTGCAATTGTTCCAAAATTTAAATACACTAATTTGTATTACGGCAAACACATGTATGTATTCCTGCATGTTGTGCAGGGACTACACGACGTGTTCAAATCAAATTTCAGCGCACCTCGCCAGTGTTTGGTATCGTAAAACCCAACAGGCACAAACAAGCCAAGACTAAAATGCAAAAAAAAAGTGTATTTAATTTCGTGATTTGCATTTTTTTCAAAAAATAGCAGGCCGGGCAGACGTTGCCCCGCTAAAATTATTTTGCCTGCATTCCCAGCCCCATTTCTGTATCCCCCATCCCTATCACAATCATATCATCATCCCTATCCCTACCCCTATCCCTATCAAAAGCAAACAAAATAATACATAATTGATGAAACCAATTGGAGATGAAACTTTAGCCCCCCAATATCAAAACTTCATGCTGGGTTTTTGGCCTACAGGTCTGGTTTCTTTGTTATTTGTATTCAAAGCTGGTAACCCTGTGTATAAAGGGTAGGTAGACTCGCCCCCATCCCCCCTACTAAATACTGCTATGAATGCAGGGTACAAACATTTATATTTCCCTTTTTAATACTATTTTAGCAGGAAAAACTATCAACAACAAGACAAATTGTATGACAGCGCCACCTATTATAAGACTTAAGGTAAAAATTAATATCGAAAATGAGTTCCTCGATCCAAAAAATTGCATTATGCAAAAAAAAACATCTAAAAATGCTTGATTTGCATGAAAAACTTTCAAAAATAAGACAAATTGTATGACAGCGCCACCTGTCGTAATACCAAGGTAAAAACTAACTAAAATGAGTTCCTCGATCCAAAAAATAGCGATATACAAAAAAACCTATCTAAAATTGCTTCATTAGCATGAAAAACTATCAAAAATAAGACAAATTGTATGACAAGAGCTTAGTTAAAAATAATGTCAAAAATGAGTCACTCAGGGGAAGTTTACTTCTTTAATTTAGCTTTCGCCGTCTATCACGAGCCCCGTTGTTATCAATCGGTATATCGGTCCCTAAACGTACCCAACAAAATTATGAAAATTCATTTCTTACAGATGAGTTGAATTTTGTGAAGTGAGCCACTTTTTTTCGAAGGTGTACTATCTTTCTGAAACTTTTTTGTATAGTTCACAACAAAAAACAAGTAAGGAAAGCTGTCTTCGGCTATGCCGAAGGCTAAATACCTTTCATGAATAAGCGTCACGATTTTCACTGTTTGATCCCAGTACAGCCTGTGTGAATTTAAATTTAGCTCATACCGAAATTATCGGAACTATCGATTATACGGGGGCGATGTGTTATATTGGTCCAATCTCATTGATTTTTAACATCGACATTCCACATTCTAAAATAGCAGTAGCTACGAAATTTTACTTTCCTACCTATACAATTACAGGAGTTATCTACCAAAATCCGTTTATCGGAATAATCGATTGTATGGGAGCTATGTGAAATATTTATCCCATCTCAATGATTTTCAACATCGATATTTCGCATATAAAAATAGCAATACTTACAAAATTTCACGTTAAAGGAGTTATCTACCAAAATCCGTTTATCGGAATAATCGATTGTATGGGGGCTATGTGAAATATTTATCCCATCTCGATGATTTTCAACATCGATATTTCACATATAAAAATAGCGATACTTCCAAAATTTCACGTTCCTACGTTTTTAATTACAGGAGTTATCTACCAAAATCCGTTTATCGGAACAATCGATTGTATGGGGGCTATGTGAAATATTTATCCCATCTCGATGATTTTCAACATCGATATTTCGCATATAAAAATAGCAACACTTACAAAATTTCACGTTCCTAGCTCTTTAACTAAAGGAGTTATAGCCCAAAAACCGTTTATCGGAAAAATCGGTTGTATGGGAGCTATATGTAATATCGGTCCGATCTTGCTGGTTCCGACAAGTGATTCCTATATTGGAAAATGGTGGCCGCATACCAAATTTTAGCCAAATATCTCAAAAACTGAGGGACTAGTTTTCGTTCAAACAGACAGACGGACAGACGGACATGGCTAAATCAACTCATCTCGTCATCCTGATCATTTCGGTATACTTATTGGTGGATCTATCTCTTCTTCTTCTCATATTTACAAACATCGGACCAAAGTTATAATACCATTTCATGTTCATGAAAGGTATAAAAATACGTTTGGGCCAATTTTTCGAAATTCGAATTATTTTCAAAGTTATAGCTATCAACACTTTTTGATGATTTTCTCACTATTGGTCAAAGCGATTTTGCTAATTTTTTAAATATGTATGATGTTGTTGGGCATTCCATTAGTAACTATTAGCAAAAAAAAAATTTTTGGCACTTTAAGAGAGCGGGAGTTATTTACATTTTTTTACAGACTTGTTGACTTTTTATGAAATTTTTTTTCTCTACATACTGTGTACCAAGGCAAATTAAACAAGGTAGAATTGACAACTGAAATATTTTGTTTTTGTAGGAGTTTTAACTTCAAATAAATGTAAACAAGCGTATTAACCCTTTAGCACCCAAGCACAGGTTTTGTGTCCCATACAATTGTTTTACTGAAAATTAGATAGCATTTGCTCATTCCAAAAAATTATAAATACTGCGAAATATGCTAGCCCAAACAGTAACGGAGTAACTTTGGCCACTTTGGAATCTATCTCTTTTCGGACCTTTGCGTTATAAAAATGGCAAGTATTGAATATTTGTCGAATTCTGCCGATGGCACCACAAAAAGGTTGTCGCCAGAGTGTCGCAAAAACTGGTGGATTGGTTTCCATTAGAGTTTTTTTATACTGAAGTCAAAACCAGGGTACCGTCTTATCAAGGAATTGGGAGTTATTTCATTTTTCTTGGGACTTATTTCATTTAGGAGTTATTTTTTTTTGGAAACTGGGGCCATTATGAAATAACTACCAAATATTGGGACTTTTTTCATTTCCTTCTTTGGGAGTTGTTTCATTTCTTAAAGTTGGGACTTATTTCATGGGACTGTTTTCATTTGGGATTTATTTCGTGGTACCTTATCTAAATCCCTAACCCGCAGGGGCATGATCGATTTTAATCGATTACTGTTTCGTTTTCGGTCTAAGATCCAATTGAAAAAAGATTAGACCATTCATCTTAGCTAGTCTGAACTCTAAACTCTATTTAAACGTGCAAGGAACTGAGGCAAGCGGTATTGTATTTATATGAAACAATTTGCTATTTCTTCACACTATTGAAAAAAATTTAAAAATCTTAAGCAGAACGGGTTAATATTTTTTTTCATTTGACGGGAAAACTCCTACAGAAAAGAGAGAACTGCCAAGTTCACTATTACTTTGTTTAATATACTTTGCTGTGTACTATGAAGGTAAAAAATGTAAATAACTTCAGCACCCTTAGGTCCGTTATCTCATTTTACCTTTAGTGTTAAAGGTAACTTTATCGGGCAGATAAGTGTATTTCCGTTTGCTCAAGTTACCTATAATTTAATGGGCAGATAAATTTATCCGCCACTTCATCTGCCCTTTAAAATTTATTGTTAACTTAAACTGAAGCATTGCCAGCTATGTTTCAGTTTTGTTTATATTTGTATATCTGACATTTAAATTACTTTGAAATTTATTCAAAAATATCAAAACGACAAAAAAAATACAATTACATAAATAATTTCGTTTTATTGCAATTAAAGCCACAAATAATTTGTTGCTAGTACACCGCAGGTCCTTTATATCCAGCTCCTTGACCTGGCGTAGGCTATCCAGGAAGGAAGCTCCTAAAAAGCGCATTCTCGCGCCGCTTAAAGCCGCCAGTTGCAGATGAGGTACTCCACCGTTTCCTTCTCCCCATCATCTTTGCAACTCCTACAGCATCGACGGTAGGGTACACAGCCTTTCTGCGTACCTACCAATGAGGCAGTGACCGGTTAGTACCCCTACCAATATGGAGATTTCCCTCTTAGTTAGGGCATAAATGCGTCTAGACCAGTGGTGGCCAAAAAAGCATAACCCCTATGCACACGTACATTCGAAGTTAGCATTTTGGCCACCACTGGTCTAGACCTTTTAAGATCCCATTTTGGTCATGTTTGTTTGGATATCCGACACCCTGGGGATTGCAGTCATCTTTCGTTGGCTTGACGAGTGTGTGCTCCTTCAGCATTTGTTTGCATATGGAAAACGACACACCTAAGCGCTCTTTATCCTGAAGAATCTGCTTGGTAGTGCCCTGCCTGGTAAGCTCGTCTGCCTTACAGTTTCCCTCAATCTTCTGAAGAGATCGACGACACCTGAGCGTCAGTTCAGAGTTGGACGAGTAGGAGCCAAGGGATTTGATGCCGCTTGGCTGTCGCTGAAAATAACGATATCTTCTATCTAGGCAGCGGCGTCCAGGGTTCCGAGACCTCCGAGTGGAAGACGCTGCAGTGATCAGATAGTCTGAAGGAGAGTTCGAGGTTGAGATCCTGTGAATAAACCCCTCCTCCAACTCTGCCGTCTAACTTCGAGCCGTCGGTAAAAATGGAAATGACGCCATGAGTAGGGGGACTCCGATCTATCCTCTTCCACTCCTCAATGTTTATTTTGAAACAGCTATCTCCGATTATTGTGGTCGCACAGAGATCTGTGCCCAGCGGAAGAAAACTGTCGGATCCCAGAATACTGGAGTGTCCAGTAGTGCTTGCGCTTCAGCCGGACGTTTCCCTTAGAAGGCTTAGCTTTGAGGTGCACCACAACAGTGATGTGGGTCCCGGGTGAATAAAGTTCATCCTTAGCCTAAAGCGCCCGTTTTGTTGTCGTTGTTGTATCGAAGCTACCCCCTGTCCAAACGTGTACTTTTCCTTGACCGAAATTGTCATCAATGTCTTCTAACGGCAGTTCTAAGAAACCAGCAGTTTTTACAGGGTTCTACCAAAGGAAATGGGTGTTAGAAGAGTGGGCTCCGAAGAGCAGGTGAATAAATAGTTGGCGTTATGAGGAGACGAGCCGCATGCCGGCCTCTCATTCGGCAGGGGTTCAGGCTGGATAAGTAGGAGTTTACCCTGCTACGATATCCAGAACGTAATTGAGCCAAAGTGATCCTTATCTCTCGAGGAAGATAGTTAGCTGACCAACCTTAAAGACAGGAGGGGGAGTGATGAATCGTCCAAATCGGAAACCAGCTGAAAGGCTTGAAGATAGATCAAGGGCAACTAGGACCGTCCTGTAGTTAGTCCTTTTCTGGTTGAGTCCGTCAACTATTTGAGTGTTTATGGCATTGAAGGCAAAATTGTACTCCTAATTTTCCGAAAGCCATATTTTCAAGCGCCTCTCTCTAGGCCCATACGGTGAACGTATGGGTTTCTCGACAAATTATTTCTGACGCAGATTTAGGGATGAGGGAGAAATCGAAAATAATAAACACTTTAACTGCAAGTGTCCCGCGATAGCCAAAACTAGGAAATAATCCACCATTACAACAGTTTTGGCCACTTGCTTCAGCGTAGCAGTATCCAGATCATTGATGTTACTCAAAAAATGAAAGAAATCGAGATGATCATCTCGTGAGATACCCAAAGGATTCTCTTTGAATTAGGCTTGACACGTTCAAGTTGCGCGACTTATTTTTGTGTGAAAACCGCGCATAGGCTAATAATAGCTCAGCAAAATCGACTTCGGTAATAGGGCCACCATCATTTGGATGTTTGCGCTCAAATTCGAGTGTGAGCATTTCACGTTGTTTTTTAAGCATAATTTATTTAAAATATTTTTGACTGAAACAAAATAAAATTGTCATTGTCAACAGTGAACGTAGTAGATTTTTACATGACACAAATTTATTTTTATCGGGAAGATGAGAAATTGAAAATAATTAAAGGCCACTTTAAAGTGAGAAATAGTTTATCTGCCCGATAAGTAAAGTTCACTTTATTGGGTGGATGAGATAATGAACCTTAGGTTAGGTTAGGTTGCGAGGGCAGGACAGAGTGCAGGACCCTGCCCACCACTTAGGCCAGTCAAGTTGGCCCATTGTGATACCCTATGCGGTCTTAAGACCCACCCCATATCCGAGAGACAAACATCAACACTCTCACATTCTCACACTTGGATTAGAGGATCAAACCAGCTCGTGGAATCAATGAATTTCGATAGAGCCCTAATATCCATTTTTGAAAACTCCGTGAGGTCGTCGATGAACGGTTGGCCGAGAATAGCCAATCGTCTTCTGCTGAGTGCAGGACAATGACACAGCAGATGTTGAACACTCTCCTCCTCTTCAATACATCTACAACTGCGACAGTAATCGTGAGTTATTACGCCCATCCTAGCACCATGTGTGCCTATTAAGCAGTGCCCTGTTAACACCCTTATCAGTGATGAGACACCGGATTTATTAAGGGACAGCAGACAGTTAGTGCGTCCTTTGTTGTACGAAGGCCAAGTTAGCCTTGATATCTCGCACGTTGAGAGACCTGACCAGAGCTCATTTGCCCTTTGTAAGGTATTTGTGCTAGCTCGGAGTTTGAAAGATGCCATGGGAATGCCTACCAGATCATTTCCTGGAGGGAGATGAGTGGTGGTACCTCTTCTGGCCAGCTCATCCGCTATACAGTTGCCTTCAATATCCCTGTGACCAGGTACCCAAATAAGGCTGATACTGAAGTGCTGAGCCATCTCGTTAAGAGATCTGCGGCATTCAGTTAGCGACTTTGTGTTGTCGACACATGAGTTCAGTGCCTTTAGCGCGGCCTGACTATCTGAGAAGATAAATATCCGTTTGCCGTTTTGGGGCGTAGACGCTAGGCTCTTCACTGCACCGTGTATTGCCAGCATTTCTGCTTGGTACACGCTGCAGTGGTCGGGAAGACGAAAGGAGATCTCTAGTCCCAGGTCCGGTGAAAAGATACCTCCACCCACCTTCCCTTCAAGCTTAGAGCCATCGGTGAATATGTTCATGGCATTCCGCACAGTATGCGGTCGGTAATCCCATTCTTGTCTTGTGGGTATTTTCACCTCGTAGTTCCTAACAAACACGTTGCTTGGCGTGCAATAGTCAGTATGTAATGGTTTGCTCACAGGTGCATGGGAGCCTAAAATTGTGGCGTGACCACATGTGCCGCCCGTCCATACGTCGGTCTCCCTTAATCGCAGAGCTGTAATCACAGCCATTTCTTTAGCCACCAGATCGAGTGGTGGAAGATTCAGCATCGTGTTGAGTGCTTCTGTCGGAGTGGAGCCGAGGGCCCCGGTTATGCAGAGTTCTGAACTCCTTTGGACTTTTTGTATCTGCTTGAGGTACGTGTTCTTGGTTAGTGCCGGCCACCAGACCAGCACACCGTAGAGTAAAATTGGACGAACAATAGCTGTGTATATCCAGTGCACCACTTTGGGAGAGAACCCCCACGATATACCAATTGCTCTCTTGCAAGTAAACAACGCGCATGTTGCCTTTTTAACTCGTTCCGCTATATTGTCGCTCCAGAGTAGTTTCCTGTCTAGAATAACTCCTAGATATTTGACTTTGTCACTGAGTACTAAAGTTGTATTCCCAATTTTTGGTGGTATTAAGTTCGGTATTTTGTACCTCCTAGTGAAGAGGACAAGTTCGGTTTTCTCGGGATTAACCTCCAAACCTGAAGCGTTCGCCCAGTCGCATACTTTAGTCAGAGCATTTTCCATTAAATTGCAGAGGGTTTGAGGAAATTTTCCCCGAATGATAACGCAGATGTCATCGGCGTACGCGATCACTTGGTTGCCTTCAGCTTCCATGAGACGTAGAAGTTGGTTTACAGTAACCAGCCACAGGAGCGGAGAGAGAACACCTCCTTGCGGGGTACCTCTGTTAACAAGTCTGTGAATCGAATTACCGCCTAGCTCTGTTGTAATCCGTCTGCTAATAAGCAATTTGCGGATAAACTCCACAAGGCAGGCATCGACCCGCAGACCCGTTAACGCCGAGGTAATGGCTTCCGGTAGAACGTTGTTGAAGGCACCTGCTATATCAAGGAAAGCCACCAGTGTATATTCCCTTGTGTCAATTGACTTTTCTATAACAGATACCAGAGAATGCAAGGCAGTGTCAGTCGATCTACCTTTACTATAGGCGTGTTGAGCCCGCGACATAAGAGTTGAGACTATCGATCTTCTGACATAGTCCTCCAAAAGTCTTTCCATAATTTTAAGTAGAAATGAAGATAGGCTTATTGGCCTAAAATCATTAGGTTTAGAATGGGATGGTTTCCCGGATTTTGGGATAAATACTACCTTAACCTCTCTCCATGATGCAGGTACATAGTTGAGCCTGAGGCAACTAACAAACATGGTCTTCAGCCAGGGCTTAATAAGCTCGGATGTTTGTTGTAACTGGGCGGGGAATATTCCGTCCGGTCCTGGCGATTTATAGGGCTTGAGACTGGCCAAGGCCCAGTCCAGCTTTTTATCATCGGTTATTTCCATTATCAGC
The DNA here is from genome assembly GCA_964058755.1 of Campiglossa producta. NCBI lineage: Eukaryota > Metazoa > Arthropoda > Insecta > Diptera > Tephritidae > Campiglossa > Campiglossa producta. The sequence goes on along the minus strand of CAXKVI010000006.1, from coordinate 32,491,928 downwards.
TGATCCGAAAGCATTTCAGTCCCGACCGTAGTAGTAGCCGTGTCTGTGCATGTCGGAAAGTGAGCATCCAGAAGCAGATTCATTGTGTCAGTGCTCGAATCGGTCCAATTCCCATCCGGCATTTGTATGTGGCTCAGTGTCGCTGGCGATTTTGAGAGCACCTTCCTCAGGCGCGAAGTTGCAGATGTTGATTCGATATTGTTGCAGAAATTCACCCAGGAGGCCCGTTTGGCCTTGCGAATTTCTTTCTTGTAGTTACTTAATTTAGTTTTGTGAAGTGCCCAGGATGTTACGCAACCATCCTGTTTGGCTTTGTTAAAGGCCGACCTGCATGTCCTTCTGAGATTATCTAGATCGGACGACCACCAGGGTGGTCTGTGGGTTTCAGCTAACTTTTTAGGCGGACACGCCTTGTCTAGAGCAATCTTGCAGTGTTGATTGAAGGAGCTGACGAGATCGTCTAGCTCCTCATCCTTTCTAGGTGTTACCAGCTGATTTGACAAATATTTGCGAATAAGCTTTTGGTAGTAACCCCAATTTGTTTTCCTAATATTCTGTATATATTTCGGACTTGTATGTATATTTACTAAGGAGAAGCTAATGTATCTATGGTCTGAGAAGGAGTGCTCGCCTAACACCCTCCATGATTCTATGAGGTCACTGTAAGAGTCAGTGACCAACGTTATATCGAGGACTTCCTCTCGGTTTCTTGTTACGAAGGTGGGTTCATTCCCCGTGTTACATATACTTAGGTTAGTGCCTAGTAGGTAGTTATAGAGTGACTCACCTCGCTCATTAGTGTCAGTGCTGCCCCATTGGTTGTGATGGGCATTAGCGTCGCCGCCTAGCACGATGATATCGTCCCGTGGTTTTGTGGAACTCACGAACTCTCTAAAGTTGTTTGATGGTAGTGGTCCTTGGTGATCGTGAGCTAGATAGAATGATGCGAACCTGTAACCTCTACCTAGCCCCTCGACGCCTATCGCTGTCAGATCTCCGTCACTAAACTGGGGTAAGAGAAGAGCGTTAATATTTGATTTAACTAAAATACACGTTCGAAGTTTACCTTTACCTGTTGCGCTATAAAGCTTGTAAGTAGGGGTCCTCAAACCACAGATCCTATCTCCAGTGATCCACGGTTCTTGAACCAGGACAATGTCTACTGCGCCTTTTGAGAGCTGCAGTAGTAGTGCGGCCGAAGCAGCTTTGCAGTGATGGAGATTAATCTGGAGGACCCTCATCACTTTTTTTGGCGCTCTCCTCCGTGAGCGTCACGTCCGAGTCGCCGTCGCTCAGAAGCTGACTCTCGGAGTAGAGTCTCCTGAGAGCCGATCCACCGTCCGAGCTGGACGACGCGAACCCACTCCCTGTGTCAGACGCCACTGACTTGCTGTCATCCGCGTCCACATCCATATCATCATTTTCACTGGGGGGAGGGGGCTCCACCTCCGGATTAGAGGAGAGGTTGGCTAGGGCCTCGGTATCGGACTTATATACCTTGAGGACCACCTTTTCACAGCCATACCTCACTACGTACTTGCATCGGGCCAGAGCCTCGATGCTTGCCTCATCCAGAAGCAGAACGATCTGCATTGTAGCCTTATCGGTCTTATCCACGTTCACCACCCTCCAGTTTGATGTAGGCAGCTCAGGGTTGTACTCCTGCAGCACATCAAGAATCTCATCTGGTTCCGTGCAACCGACTGGAATCCAAACTCTAGCCCTTGGGCGTTGCGGGATATCAACCGCGTCCACTGCCCTCAAGCGCGCGCCGGGATAAACCTCTCCTATGCGCTGTATGCCAATTTTGTACAGGTCCACGGACCTGCTGTCATCGCAAGCGATCAGCTTCACATTACCCTGATACCAACCCGCATCGGCGTAGTTGGGTGGAGGACCAGGGTTGTCACGTTTGACCTGTACAGCCACTTTTGCGAGCGCGGCCCTGATCCACTTCCACTGCTGCTTGGGGATCCTGCCGTCTACGTTGCTCTCGTCTATTACTCCAATGATCTTGCGATCCTTGGCAATGTCGGCGACCTCGTCGGTCCTCCTATTCTGGCCCTTTTCGGTGCCGTTGGGGTGGTTTCCTCCAGCGATCGATTTCGCTTAGCGGTTTCCCCCTTGTTGTTAGCGCCATACAGCTCAACCTTAAAATCCGGCACTATCCGCCGAGCCCACGCAAAATCGCGCTGGAGCTTCGCCCAGGCCTCTGCCGAAACGTCTTCCTCCCTTATCGGTGAGGTCGCGTTCTTGAACAGGATCCGGGCTGCCGACCGCTTATCATTGCGGTTGGGCTTGGTGGATTGCCTGCACGGCAAGTCCTCGACCCTAACGTCAGCACCCACATTCCTGGAGCCCCCAGCCAAGGGCTCACCAGACGCTTTACGCTGAAAGGCAAGACCACTTGTGGAGGCTACAGGGTTGATAGCCTCGTCCTTGGCCTCCCGATCGGAACCCCTGGAGGAGGCACCGATCATCGGACTACTCAGACCGGTTTTACACTCGGCCCTACTACGTCGAGCTGCAGCAGCAGCAATGAAACGCTGGGGAGTTCTCTCAGCTTTCGTCACTTTACTAAGGTGCGGCTTGGCCGTGACCTTTTTAACGGAGCGAGCTCCTGTTGGCTTTTTTTGAGGAGACCCAGACTCCTTATTTTTGTTGTTGTTGTTGGACGAGTTGTTCATGTTTGAACCCACGAGTTGCGGAGAAAGGGGATGGTCCACCCTGGGCAGAGATCCGCATACCCAGGGTAAGGCTAATTAGAATCGGAGGTCGCCAGGTATCCGAAGCACTCCGTTAGCGACTGGGCTATTTTATGGCCCCCAGCCAGGCTGATCCTCGGCACGGGTCGTATGACACCTTGATCCAGCCCATTCCAAGGAAGGAAGATAGGAAAGGGGAGAGAGTAGACTGTGATAGAGGCTACGAGTAGCGGAAGGTAAGAGGGGGGAGAGGTCGCCGCTCGAATTAGCCGCCGAAGCGTTACCGGGTGTCACCACGTGGAGGCTCCACCCCCACTTGGAGGAGGAGGGTGCATGCACCTACAAGTCGACGGTTTAAGGTGGCGCTGGTGTGTGCAAGGCGCGAACACCCCCATAAAAGACACCCAAACCAATGAACCTTAGAGTGCCAGAAAATATTTTTTTTGCTAATGGTTACTAATGGAATGCCCAACAACATCATATCAACAGCGCTATTTGCCCACGATGGAGAAGTTAAAAATTGCGAAAAATGTTTGCAAAAAAAATTTTTTTGCAAAAATTGTTTGCAAAAATTTTAATCGTCGTTTGGAAGAAGATACCATCTTTTATATGTATTTAAAAAATTAGCAAAATCAGTTTAACCAATAGTGATAAATTCATCAAAAAGTGAGGAATTTCGAAAAGTGTTGATAGCTATAACTTTGAAAATAATTCGAATTTCGAAAAACTGGCCCAAACGTATTTTTTTCTTGTTGTTGTGAACCATACACAAAAGTTTTAGAAAGATAGTACAACTTCGAAAAAAAGTGGCTCACTTCACAAAATTCAACTCATATTTCTCACAAAATATCACAACCGTAATAAATTCCATTACAAAGACAAATCAAGTGCAATTATGATGTAAGTGACGTTTCGCATTAAATAATTTAAAAAAAAAAAATACTATATTTAAGATTAAAAAAAATTATATGAAAACAAGTAAGGAAGTCTAAGTTCGGGTGAAACCGAACATTACATACCCAGCTGTGCACATAAAGTGGGCGTGATCGTTCACCGATTTTTCTTATTTTCTGTGGTAGTACTCTACATAAACATAACATGCCTGGTACCTAGTTTCGTAAATCTATCTCACACCGCTCTGAAGTTGTTAGCAGTCGAATTTAAAAATTGCTTGACTCATAAGTGGGCGATGCCACGCCCACTTTCCAAAATTTTGAAAAAATTATGTAAAGAATATGAAAGTTGATGTATGTACCAAATTATATTATTATAGCGAAATCAGTTAATTAGATATGGACTTTTCAATATTTCCACCTCCTTTCAATATAACTTTTATGAAAAAGTAGGCGTGGTCGCGAAGCGATTTCGTTTATTTTCTATAGCTGAATTTACCACAACAATAGTATGTCCTCTACGAAATTTCGTTATACTAGCATAAACTGTTCTGAAGTTATTAAGAGTCAAAATTTTAAAATTTCTTCAAATATACGTAGGCGGTACCACGCCCCCTTTTAAAAAATTTTTATAAAATCGGCCTTAGAACATCTAAATCAATACATATTGCAAATTTTATCATTGTAGCTGCTTCTAATATTGAATTAACCCATTTTATACGTTTTTCGAAATATTCGATATCGAAAAAGGGGCGTGGTTATGGTCCGATTTTACCCATTTTCAATAGCAATCTATTCTGAACCCAAATAAGTACGCATGCCAAATTTGGTGAAGATATCTCATTATTTGCTCAAGTTATCGTGTTAACGGACAGACGGACGGACGGACGGACGGACGGACAGACGGACGGACATGGCTCAATCAAATTTTTTTTCGATCCTGATCATATTGATATATGGAAGTCTATATCTATCTCGATTCCTTTATACCTGTACAACCAACCGTTATCCTAACAAAGTTATAATACCCTGTGTACAAGTACAGCTGGGTATAAAAAAGCTAAAAGAAACTTTCAACCTGTCGCGACTTGAACCGGCGACTTCTAGTTGAACAGACGAATGTCTAACAGCTAGGCTACTTTCCTTGTTGAATGCAATGCGGCAAACATTGTATTTCACACATGGACACACCTTTGAAGATATTTCTACCACGCATCTCGGTTACTCACCACACCATTTGTTGGAGTTAATTACCATAAGCGGGCTAAGCTTATGCACAAGCCCGCGATTTTTTGTAGCCAACTGCATTATTGCTTTTCTTTCGTAATACCCAGTTTTACATAGAAAAGGTGAAGTAAATGCTGCTGAGGTCGGTGCAGTAACTTTATTTTCTACGATATATGCGAGATATATTTTTCTGATGATACACAGCTTGTATGAGAGCAGCCTAAATTGAATTGCATGCGTAAAAACATAACTCGATTTCCAATTTTTGTGCTGCGTGACATTTCGCTTTGGCGTCCTGTATATTACCGAGATGCAAGCCTAAGGCATAATTAGTTATCGTTATCGCTTACGCCTTGCCCATAACGCTAATCAGCTGTTCCAACCAAACTTATAGAAATCAATGTAAACGATTAGTAATGCCATACCATAACCCTAACGCGTTAACCATACCATAGCCAACCAATTGGTTTTTGTTTTTTCGCCATATCCCTAACCTCTTAAAGTTTGCGATGGTGAATTTTCGCACACTTTTAAGCTTTTATTTGTTCTTTTCGGTTTTTATTGCCTCGGTGATTAAACTAATGGCGGCGATATACCAACAGGTTATCATAACCTCTAACGAGATTTTTAGCCGAGCTTCTCTTTCCAACTTGTGGTGTGTTGCTTTTTGAGTTTTCCTACAAGTTGGCGGGACCTACAGTTTTTTGCCGACTCCGAACGGCACTTGCAAAGCAAATGAATTTTTTGCTGAGAAGCTTCTCATGGCAGAAATACACCCGGAGAGTTTGCCAAACTACTGCCGAGCGGCGACCCCGTTTAGAAAAATTCTTTTTCTAAATAATTTTTGATGTTACTTTTGCCGGGCATCGAACCGCCACGACTTGGTGTAGAAGGCCGAACACTTAACCGCTACACCACGGCGGCCGTAACTTCTGCGTACTCCAAATTATAAAGGGAAGCGGAAAAAATGAGTTTGGTGGTGAACGAAGGTAAAACGAAGTACCTGCTGGCATCAAGCAAAGAGTCAGCGCATTCGCGCCTTGGCAATCACGCCACTGTTGGCAGCCATAATTTCGAGATTTGTATACCTGGGAAGCAGCATTACTACCAACAACAATGTAAGCCTGGAAATCCATAGAAGGATAACTCTTGCAAACAAATGCTACTTTGGGCTGAGTAGGCAATTTAGAAGTAAAGTCGTCTCTCGACGAACAAAAACAACACTCTATAAGTCACTTATCGTACCCGTCCTGCTATATGGTGCAGAAGCATGGACACTGACAGCATCTGATGAGGCGGCTCTGGGAGTATTCGAGAGAAAAATTCTTCGAAAGATTTATGGATCCCTAAAAGTTGGCGACGGCGAGTACCGAAGAAGATATAATGATGAGCTGTATGAGATTTACGCAGACGTGGACATAGTTCAGCGAATTAAAACCCAGCGGCTCCGCTGGCTAGGACACGTGGTGCGAATGAACGAGGACGCTCCGGCCCAGAAGGTATTTTTATCGGCTCAACAAAGAACCGACTGGCGTAACATGTTGGACGGCCAAAATCGCCTAGGCGGTTAAAGGATATTTTAAGTAAGTAAGTTACTGTCAACTAACTTTCCACTGCCCGTCCACTCTATTAGCTTGCTTGGAGTGGCATAAGTTTTAACACATGTGAACTCATCAAATAATTCGCTGCCATTAATTTTAATTTGGCTTCTCTTTTCCATAATAAAACTAATATTTTTTTCAACATCATGCCAAGAAGGGATTTTCCGCAGAAGTACCCATTCCATCACTTCCACCTCTTTAAATGCATGATCCCACTGATTTAAATAATCAGCGCAGTTACTATAAAATTTTTTGACATGATCTTTAATTTCACTTACATTTTCAGTTCCTGATTTCTCTAATTCTGAAATTATTTGCATCTCTTCGATCTGTGATTTTTAATTTAAGGTCTTTTATGAGTAAAGAAACTTCAACCATACAGATATTCTGTGATTCAATTTGTGTAATGTAGTGATGGAAAAGAGATGCTTGACAATGTGTAAACAAAAGCCACATTTCTGAGGTGGAATTTTCAAAGAATGGTTTTAGAATGCTTGGACAGTTAGATAGTTCTAAAAAATATTTATATATATATATTTCTTTAGTGGTTTGAAAAGTTTTAAAATTCGTCCAACTGCTAGCTTTAAAGTTAACCATCTTGTTTTACTGAATCCCAGCAGTTTTTTATATTCGACATCAACTGTGTCGTAAATTTCTTTTAATTGCTCTACTCTGACCGTATATATGTAAAAGTATGAAAATATTTTTACGAGTATGACTTCAATGTCCACCGGAAGACACTCTATCGATGCCTGTATACAATTATTTACGATATGAGCAGCACAATTTACACCAATAAGAGTACTCCCGGTGGACGCAGCTAGTTTATGATAAAGATTATTTTTTCCTCGTCTTGCGGATCCACCGAAATTACAATTAGTGTTCTCCTCGGTGAGTAAGCATATGTGTAATTTGCTGCCAATTTTTTTCATTTTCTTTGTTTTAATCAAATTGTCACTTCATTATGGCATGACTATTTGTTCACATTGGAGATGGCTAGTGTTATTGTTAGCATTGTGGGCATGGCGTTAGCGTTAACGATAACTAATTATGCCTTTATTTCGGTTACAGCACAAAACATCGTGTGTGAGCGCACGAGTGTGCGATTAATTAGGTTGGGCTGTTAGGCCTTTTAGATACAAATAATGATTTGACTTTTCGGATTAAACAATTGAACAAAAGTAATCTAATGATTCTCCAAAAACTTCTTCTACGACCTCTATTATCCCTATGTATGCACATACGGGAGTGTAATGGGGTGTGGTTGCTGTGCGACCTTGCCCAATCCTGACTCTTGCGTCCTCGTTCGTACACCCTGGGCAACGTGAGCTATCTAGGCTCGCGGCAGAAAGAGATGGAGCCCCGGTGGGGCCACTGTGATATACTTGGTTTAAGGGCTCACCGAGGTCTTTTGCGCAGTGTCTGTTTACCATGAGGTGCGGCTGCAAGCGGGCGTCTGTCTTGAAGCAAGCGGCTCGCTGTATAAATGTGTAAATATTTTCCAAAAACCCCGAAAAGGGTTGTGCGCTGGGTTTGGGACCCATCACGTAAAAAACTTAATTCCAATGAAATTAATGTACCAAAGCCTCGGATGGGAACCCCCTTTAATGTTGACGACACGGCAAAAGGAATAAGGCATTATGATTTGGATATTAGCCATGTACCGGGAATGTCCGGACCCTTTCAAGGGACGGTACCGATGCCCGACTGGTAGATGTCCTCGTAGGCGCAAAGGAAAGAGGACCATCGGTCCTTGTGACGTATACTATAGTGGCCAAGCACGCGGCAAAGCGCGTGGTGTAGGATTCGTGCTGCATACAGCGAGACGTTGCGAATGGGCGCAACCCGCAGTGTATGGCAACGCTATAGTGAGGCGAGAAAGGAAGAGAGACGCCTTTTCAGAAAAAAGAAACGTGAAGCCGACAGGCGTGCGTGTGAGGAGCTAGAGATGCTGGCTGACAGGAATGACGCCCGAAAGTTCTATGAAAAGATTCGGCGGTAGACGGAAGGTTCAAAGACCGGTCAAGTTCCTGTAGGGACAATAATGGCGACCTGGTAACCGACGTACAGAATGTACTTAAGTTATGGAGGGAGCACTTCTTCCCACTGCTAACTTGCGAGGTAGACGTCGAACCCGATACCCCAATCCCTGACGATGGAAAAGTCGTCCCACCACCTGACTATGATGAAGTGAGAGTTGCTATATCCCGGCACAAAAACAAAAAATCGCCTGGGAAAGACGGATTACCCGCCGCGCTGCTCAAACACGGAGGCGAAGAGCTGGTAAAAAGCATGCATCAGCTCTTATGCAGAATATGGTCCGATGAGTGCATGCCTCCAGATTGGAATTTAAGTGTGCTCTGCCCAATCCACAAGAAAGGCGATCCCGCTAACCCCACCAACTACCGCGGAATCAGCCTTCTTAATATCGCATATAAGGTTCTTTCTAGCGTATTGTGTGAAAGACTGAAGCCCATCGTAGACAAACTGATTGTACCTTATCAGTGTGGCTTTAGGCCTGGTAAGTCTACCATCGACCAGATTTCACCATACGCCAAATCCTGGAGAAGACCCATGATAAAAGAATCGACACTCACCATCTCTTTGTCGATTTTAAAGCCGCTTTTGACAGCGCAAAAAGGAGTTGCCTGTATGCCGCCATGTCTGAATTTGACTTCCCTGCAAAGCTTATACGACTTTGCCAAATGACGTTGAGCATAGCCACAGGGCTACGCTGCCCTTGTGATCATAGCGGCCCCGGTACTACATCACGAGAGAAGCCAAGTCTCTCTGGCGCGACGACTAAGATCTTCCCCCTCCCAATCCAGGGTGTTATGCTACCACGTGCCCATTGGACGTTTGCAGCCGGGAGGCAAATCGTGGCTGTAATCGAACGGAGCCTCTCTGATACCGGGCCGCCTCGGAGAGTAACTATGGCCTTACCGCGGTATGGGGCTCTGCCGCGGCGGACGATACATTCCCCTTACTCTTCCTTTGACCCTAAACTGGCCTTGCCCGGCGTGGATGAAAAACAGTAACAAAAACCCTAAAACTAAAGATACAACAATGTATACTGCATAGCAGAGGAGGAAAATGCTGGAGCAAGCGAGAACGCAACGTCGGAGGACAAACTCCATTTCTTTATCAGCCCAGAGATCGACAGCGATGGCAACTACGAGTCGATTAGCTCTGGATAATAAGGGGTCAATCCCCAAAGTAAGTACCGGTACAAACACGGTGAAGCCAACAACGGCTGATGCTAAAGCCCTAGTAAGTGCCGGTACCGAAACCAAGTCTTTAACGTCTGTGGCAGTGGTCTCACGACCTGGCCCCAGAGATCCAAATAAGAGAACGACCGCGATGGCAACTACGGGTCGAAATTTACCCCAAAAGACATCTCCCAGTCGCTCTGAGTACTTGGACAAAAGAGCGGCCGCAAGGATCCAGAAGAAATACGAGGGTATTTCACAAGAGACGCTTTCGCCGAATGCTAGAAAGACGGTGGAGATGGTTGAAAACTTCTTACCGAACTTCCAAAGCGATTACGCGCCAAAGAAGGTTAATGGAAATCCCTTCAAACGCCAGAGATCGAACGCGGATTTAAAACCACACCCGAAGCGTCAGCAACACGCCCCCGTAATGGGTAAACTCAGCTTTGCTGAAGTGACTAAGGATAGGATCCTCATAGGCGTCATTGACCGAGGTAATGAAAACTGGGCCATCCCTAGGGACCAATGGCTGTACGTCCGGAACGCTATCGGTAATGCCCTTCTCAACATTATGGATGAGTCTCCGGGTGCTACGCCGATGGGTTCGGATGCGGGATGGCACCAGGGCCGAATCAAGGTTTTCGCTTGCAGAGGATGCAAAAACTGTTGCACTGTACAAGGCAGCAGCTGCAAGACTAGGTGAGATCTACCAAGGGGCAAGAATCGAGGTTTTCGACTGGAAGGACATCCCGGCTCGGCCAAGGGCAAGAGCGTGGATTCCTGCTATCCCTGCTGAACCTGAGAGAATTCTCAGGATGCTGAGGATCATGAACCCGTCTCTCCCGACGCAGGACTGGGGTGACAATCTGGTCGAGCATGCGGTAGGGCCTGATAGGCAAGTGGTCTTCACCTTGAATAAGGAGGCACTCGAGCCCCTTAAACGGTACAATGGACGAGTGCACTACGGCATGGGTCAGATCGTGATCCACGTATACCGCGGCGATGCACAGCGCGCTGCTATTTCGGCTGCACCGGAGGACTCGGGCATCGCAGTGCCGGAAGGGGAGTCGGAGATGTCCGACTCGGAAAGTATGGTATCTGCCACGTCAAATAGCGAAGGAGCAGTGAACCGCTCGGAGATGGGAGACAGCCTGCTGGACGGGGAAGACCTTAACGTCACAGTGATAGCAGCTAGTCCTGAGCGCACCAATGTTGGCACTGTCACAGTTAGTAGGATCTCTGCCACGCGAAACCGTGGTCTGAACAAATCGTCGTTGAAAGATAAGCCTCCAGACGAGGTGGTACTCGACGATATGGTGGCAGGGAAGTGTGAGCGCTCTCATGTTGGTGGTGATTCAGATAAACCTGCACAAATCTAAAGCAGCCTTGGCTGCTTTAATCAGTCGTCCTCATCCAAGAATCCTGGGTCAACAGCTCAAGGATTTGCGGTTTGGGGACTAAGGGTTTTAAGTTTATTCGAGCCAGCGAGGGGGGCAGGGTTAGAGCCTGTATTTTGGTTAAGTCTGAGCTGAATGCCTTTCTCTTGCCCAACTATACCAATGGTGACGTTGCAGCTGCCAGTTTAATAGTCGACAGTACCAGTCTGACGATGGCGTCGGTCTATATGCCCTACGACGCCGAAGAACCTCCGCCGCAGAGGGAGGTAAAAGACCTGGTGGCAAATTTTTCCATGGGTCATCTCATGGCTCATCACGTCCAGTGGGGAAGCTCCGATATCAATGCTAGAGGAGAGTCGTTGTTTGACTATTTGTTAACAACTAACCTGGTAGTTTGCAACGTGGGTAACGAACCTACGTTTATTACTAAAACCCGTAGGGAGGTCATAGATCTCACTATTTGCAGCGAAGGCGTCTATGAGTGGGTCAGAAGATGGCGCGTTCTCGATGAGCACTCATTCTCCGACCACCGGTACGTAGAATTAGTTCTAGACTTTCCTGTTGAGCAGCCGGTTATGAAACGCAACCCACGTAACACTAACTGGCAGCTACACAATGAAATACTATCTAGGGACTTGCCAGCACTGCCCCCACAAGTCCCCTCATCAGTAGGGGAGTTGGAGGATCTGGTAAAGACCTTTACAATGGCGCTCTCGAATGCCCTAGAGCAGGCTTGCCCAGTGCCAAAACCACGCGGTAAACATAGGCCGCATTGGTGGTCCTACGACCTGGACTCGCTCCGTAAATCATGTAGGACACAATTTAATAAGGCCAAGAGCCTTGGCACGGAGACTCAATGGCTCGAATATAAAGTTAAACTCAGGGCCTACAAAAAAGCTCTGAGGCAGGCGAAGAGAGTATCGTGGAGAAATTTCTGCACTGGGGTCGAAAATGTCGGCGATACAGCGAGACTTAGACGAGTGCTCTCAAAAACTCAAACAGCCACAAGCTATTTGCGCAAACCTGACGGATCCTGGACCAGCACGGAGAGGGAAACCCTAGAGCTGCTCTTGAATACGCACTTCCCAGGGAACCTGAATGAGGAACCCGTAGCACCTACAACAAACCTGGCTGTATACATACCCATCACGAAGGAAAAGGTTAGGTGGGCGGTTAAAAGCTTCGAACCGTTCAAGGCTGCCGGACCAGACGGGATTATTCCCGCACAACTCATAAACTCGCTGGAGACATCAGCCAATGGCTGGTATTTCTCTATACAGCCTGCCTTTCTCTTAGCTACATTCCGTGCTCCTGGAGAAGTGCCACGGTTGTGTTTATTCCTAAGGCGGGGAAGGCGTCTCATTACGAGCCCAAGGACTACAGGCCGATCAGTCTCTCATCCTTTGTGCTCAAAACCTTCGAGAGGATAACAAATGACTACCTCTCCTCTACTATTGATAGCAACTTGATCTGTAGCTATCAGCATGCATACGCCAAAGGTAAATCTACAGAAACTGCGCTTCGCAGCCTAGTTTCTGTTATTGAAAGATAGCTGTATGAGAAGGAGTACTGTCTTGCGGCCTTTTTGGATATTGAAGGAGCCTTCAACAACATAAGCCCTGATGCTATAAACACCGCTTTAACAAGTCTGGGCATAAGCAGGTCTCTTATTGGACTTATTGATCAACTACTAAAGGGTAGACGAATAGATTCATCACTGGGCTCGGTTGACTTATCACGCTATGTCACAAGGGGAACGCCTCAGGGTGGTGTTCTCTCCCCGCTTCTATGGAACCTCACTGTCAACTCGATGCTGCGAGACACTCGATCTGGAAGGGCACCGGGTAGCAGCAGCATCGGCTCTGCGTCTAAGGGAAACGTCTAGCTGGGGCGCAAGCACTATTGGACACGCCTGTATTTTGGGATCCTATAGCTTTCTTCCGCTGAGCACAGATCGTTGTGCGACCACAACAGTCGGAGATAGCGGTTTTAAAATCAACATTCCCAGCAGGGAAGAATGGGAGAGCACGGATCGGAGTCCCGCCACTCATGGCGGCACTTCCATTTATACTGATGGCTCGAAGTTAGACGGCAGAGTTGGAGGAGGGGTTTATTCAAAGGATCTGAACCTGGAGCTCTTCTTCAGACTACCTGATCACTGCAGTGTCTTCCAGGCTGAAGGACATTTTTATATTCAGCGACAGCCAGGCGGCCATCAAATCCCTTGGCTCTTATTCGTTCAACTTTGAACTGACGCTCAGCTGTCGTCGACCTCTACAAGAGATGGCCCAACAGAATCGCGTGAACCTCACATGGGTCCCGGGGCATAGGGACATTGAGGGAAATTGTAGGGCAGACGAACTTTCGAGGCAGGGCACGACCCAGCATGTTCTTCGGGATAAAGAGCGCTTAGGTATGCCGTTGGCCACATGCAAGCTTATGCTGAAGGAGTACACCCTCCGCCAAGCCAACGAAAGATGGCTGCAATCTCCAGGATGCCGGATATCCAAAGAAACCTGGCCGAAATGGGATCATAAAAGATCAAGAGGAGAAGAGAAATCTCCATATTAATAGGCGTATAACTGGGCACTGCCTAATTGGTAGGCACGCAGAAAGACTAGGTTGCCCTACCGACGATGCTGTAGGAGTTGTAAGGATGATGAGGAGGAGGAAACGGTGGAGCACCTCATCTGCAACTGCCCGGCTTTAAGTGGCGCGAGAATGCGCTTTTTGGGAGTTCCCTTCCTGGTAAGCCTACGCCAGGTCACGGAGCTGGACCTAAAGGACCTGATGGCCTTCATCAAGTCATCTAAATGGTTTGAGGAGGATTAACGGTGTCGGTATAGGAACGTCAGTCCCGGGATTCTGCTATGTGGAGAATTCCGTTAATACCGGGATTTTCCATATGGCAGGGTCGCGGAACTGACTTTCCTAGTGGTGCTGGTATCACAACGGGCCTTTTAATACTGGCCTAGGTGTGCCTCTGCAGCAGCCACTTGAACCTAACCTAAAACCAACAGCTCCGTCAGAATCGGGAAGGACCTCTCTGAGCCATTTGAAACCAAACGAGGCTTCAGGCAGGGCAGCTCCCTTTCGTGCGATTTCCTTAACCTGATGCTAGAGAATATAATTCGAACAGCATAGCTAAACCGCAATGGCACAATCTTTTACAAGAGCCTGCAATTGCTGACGTATGCCGATGATATTGATATCATTGCGCCGTAAGCGCTGCTTTCTCCGGGTTGGAGAAGGAAGCGAAAAAAGTGGTTACGGCTCGGAATCATGGACAGTGTCAAGAGAAGATGAGATGGTCGTTCCCGTGATGCCAACGGTGAGTAACGAAGGAAATTTAACGATGAGCTGTACGAGCTTTACGCAGACCTGACCATAGTTCAGCGGATTAAAGCCCAAAGGCTCCGCTGGCTGGGTCATGTTATGCGGATGGACAAAGAAGCACCAGCACAGAAAGTTTTCCTATCGGCGGCCGAATTCGGCAGCAGAGGAAGGGCGAGACCTCGACTGAGATGGAAACAACAGGTGGAGGATGACTTAAACTCCCTTGGGGTTTCCAATTGGTGTCAGTTATAGCTAAAAAGGAATGACTGGCGTGCTTTGATACGAATCGGCCAAAATCGCCTAGGCGGTTAAGCGCCATTATGACGCAAGCCAAGATTAGAGTAGATGCACATATGTACATTGAATTTCACTGAATTTAGAATTTATCGTAATTAGACATTGAAAGCTGGGCCATCCTTAGGGACCAGTGGCGATACGTCCGGAAAGTGATCAGTAATGGCCTTCTTGACATTATGGATGAGTCTCCGGCTGCCACGCCGATGAGATCTTATGCGGGATGGACCAGGGTCGAATCAAGATATTTGCTTGCGAGGATTCAAAAATTGTTGCACTGTACAAGGCAGCAGCTGCAAGACTGATTGAGATCTACCAAGGGGCAAGAATCGAGGTTGTCGACTGGAAGGACATCCCGGCTTGGCCAAGGGCATGGATTCCTGCCATCCCTGCTGAACCTGAGAGAATTCTCAGGATGCTGCGGATCATGAACCCATCTCTTCCGACGCAGGACTGGAGTGTCAATCAGGTTGAGGATGCGGTAAGGCCTAATAGGCAAGTGGTCTTCACCTTGAATAAGGAGGCGTTCGAGCCGCTTAAACGGTGCAATGGACGAGTGCACTACGGCATGGGTCAGATCGTGATCCACGTATACCGCGGCGATGCACAGCGCACTGCTATTTCGGCTGCAGCGGAGAACTCGGACATCGCAGTGCCGGAAGAGGAGTCGGAGATGTCCGACTCGGAAAGTATGGTATCTGCCACGTCAAAGGGCGAAGGAGCAGTGAACAGCTCGGAGATGGGAGACAGCCTGCTGGACGGGGAAAACCTCAACGTCACAGTGATAGCAGCTAGCCCTGAGCGCACCAATGTTAGTAGGGTTTCCGCTACGCCAAATCGTGGACTGAACAAATCGTCGTTGAAAGATAAGCCTCCAGTCGAGGTGAAACTCGACGATACAGCGGCGGTGGCAGGGAAGGCTGAGCGCTCTCATCTTGGTGGTTATCACCCGATTTGGCCCATTTTTTATAGAAACCTAACTTGGCCAAAAAGTAACCTGTATAGAAAATTTCCTGCAAATATCTCAATTTTTACTCAAGTTATCGTGTACACAGACGGACGGACGAACGGACATGCCTTAATGAACTCTTCTTTTCAACCTAAGATCTTTCATATAAGGAACTCTATATCTATCTCGATTATTTTGTGCCGTTACGTACTACCGTTATGTGAACAAAATTAATATACCCTTGCTCTAGTACTAGTACGCTGGGTATAAAAATGTCTTACCTTTTTCTTATATCTAATCGATCTCACACATATATTATGCTTTCGTTAGCTTGTACTTGATATTGTTTAAGTTTAACTTTTTGTTTTTACCAATGCTCAATAAATTAAATGAAATGAAATTCGTACTCAGCCCCAAAATATACAAATGGATCTACACAGCGCTGATCCTACAGGTTTCTTCCGCTGAGCACAGATCGTTGTGCGACCACTACAGTCGGAGATAGCTCTTTTAAAATAAACATTCCCAGCAGGGAAGAATGGGAGAGCAGATCGGAGTCCCGCTACTTATGCCGGCACTTCCATTTATACAGACGGCTCGAAGTTAGACGGCAGAGTTGGAGGAGGGGTTTATTCAAAGAACCTTGAGCCCAACAACCGCGTGAACCTCACATGGGTCCCGGGACATTGAGGGAAATTGTAGGGCAGACGAACTTACGAGGCAGGGCACGACAAAGACCCTGCAGTGAACTTAACTAGTTTAATACTAATCAAATAACTAGTTCGAGTTCTGTAATTTTTCCATATAAGTAGGTGGTATTTTTAACACGGCGATGTCCTACGAGATGGCAATTGTCCTCCTCTGCATCAGCACCATACCAATTGGATGATTAGTCAGCCTCTACATCAAGGCTATACCAGTTGACATACCAGTTCATATATGCATCAAAATCATACCAGTTGCAATACTAGTTCATATATGCATCAGAATCATACCAGTTGAAATACTAGTTAAAAAAAAAATCAGAATCATACTAGTTGTCATACTAGTTCATATATGCGTCAGAATCATACCAGTTGACACAGTAGTTCTTTTATGCATCAGAATCATATCAGTTCATTTATGCATCATAATCATATCAGTTGACATACTAGTTCATATTTGCATCAGAATTATACCATTTGACATACCAGTTTATATATGCATCAGAATCTTACCAGTTGACATACTAGCTCATATATACATCAGAATCATACCAGTTGACATACTAATCAATCTATTCGCCAAGACATACTAATCATTATGCCCATTCAGATCGTACCACTTGTCATACTAGTCCAGGAATTTGCCATTCATTCCAGTTGGTATATGCACCAGTATCATAGTCAGCCTCTACATCAGCAATATACCAGTATATTGCAGCGACTATTTGTATTTACCCAAACACGAAAAAGCATCTGTGAATTACAAGGTAAACAAGTAAGGAAGTCTAAGTTCGGGTGAAACCGAACATTACATACCCAGCTGTGCACATAAAGTGGGCGTGATCGTTCACCGATTTTTCTTATTTTCTGTGGTAGTACTATACATAAACATAACATGCCTGGTACCTAGTTTCGTAAATCTATCTCACACCGTTCTGAAGTTGTTAGCAGTCGAATTTAAAAATTGCTTGACTCATAAGTGGGCGGTGCCACGCCCACTTTCCAAAATTTTGAAAATATTATGTAAAGAATATGAAAGTTGATGTATGTACCAAACTATATTATTATAGCGAAATCAGTTAATTAGATATGGACTTTTCAATATTTCCACCTCCTTTCAATATAACTTTTATGAAAAAGTAGGCGTGGTCGCGAAGCGATTTCGTTTATTTTCTATAGCTGAATTTACCACAACAATAGTATGTCCTCTACGAAATTTCGTTATACTAGCATAAACTGTTCTGAAGTTATTAAGAGTCAAAATTTTAAAATTTCTTCAAATATACGTGGGCGGTACCACGCCCCCTTTTCAAAAATTTTTATAAAATCGGCCTTAGAACATCTAAATCAATACATATTGCAAATTTTATCATTGTAGCTGCTTCTAATATTGAATTAACCCATTTTATACGTTTTTCGAAATTTTCGATATCGAAAAAGGGGCGTGGTTATGGTCCGATTTTACCCATTTTCAATAGCAATCTATTCTGAACCCAAATAAGTACGCATGCCAAATTTGGTGAAGATATCTCATTATTTGCTCAAGTTATCGTGTTAATGGACAGACGGACGGACGGACGGACGGACGGACGGACAGACGGACGGACATGGCTCAATCAAATTTTTTTTCGATCCTGATCATATTGATATATGGAAGTCTATATCTATCTCGATTCCTTTATACCTGTACAACCAACCGTTATCCTAACAAAGTTATAATACCCTGTGTACAAGTACAGCTGGGTATAAAAAGAAGCAGTTACAAGAGAAAAAGAAAAGCAATTGTCTTCTTCTGCATCAGCACCATACCAATTGGTATACCAGTCAACCTCTGCATCAGCATTACAATAACTCAATAACTGTAAACTCAACATAATTTTTTTTTCTATATTTTTTAATTATGTATTTTATTATACCTTTCATGAACATGAAATGGTATTATACCTTTGGTCCGATGTTTGTAAATATGAGAAGAAGAAGAGATAGACCCATCAATAAGTATACCGAAATGATCAGGATGACGAGATGAGTTGATTTAGCCATGTCCGTCTGTCCGTCTGTCCGTCTGTCTGTCTGTCTGTCTGTCTGTTTGAACGCAAACTAGTCCCTCAGTTTTTGATATATTTGGCTGAAATTTGGTATGCGGCCACCATTTTCCAATATAGGAATCATTTGTCGGAACCAGCAAGATCGGACCAATATAACATATAGCTCCCATACAACCGATTATTCCGATAAACGGATTTTGGGCTATAACTCCTGTAATTAAACACGAAGGAACGTGAAATTTTATAAGTGTTGCTATTTTTATATGTGAAATATCGATGCTGAAAATCATAGAGATGGGATAAATTTTTCACATAGCTCCCATATAATCGATTATTCCGATAAACGGATTTTGGGCTATAACTCCTGTAATTAAACACGTAGGAACGTGAAATTTTGTAAGTATTGCTATTTTTATATGTGAAATTACGATGTTGAAACTCATAGAGATGGGATAAATATTTCACATAGCCCCCATACAATCGATTGTTCCGATAAACGGATTTTGGTAGATAACTCCTGTAATTATAAAGGAAGGAACGTGAAATTTTGGAATTATCGCTATTTTTATATGTGAAATATCGGGCTTGAAAATCATTGAGATGGCATAAATATTTCACATAGCTCCCATACAATCGATTATTCCGATAAGCGGATTATGGGCTATAAGTCCTGTAATTAAACACATAGGAACGCGAAATTTTGGAAGGATCGCTATTTTTATATGTAAAATATCGGTGTTGAAAATCATTGAAATGGGATAAATATTTCATATAGCCCCCATACAATCGATTGTTCTGATAAACGGATTTTGGTAGATAACTCCAGTAATTATATCGGTGGGAACGTGAAATTTCGTAAATGTTGCTATTTTAGAATGTGGAATGTCGATGTTAAAAATCAATGAGATTGGACCAATATAACACATCGCCCCCATATAATCGATAGTTCTGATAATTTCGGTGTGAGCTTAAGTTAAATTTACACAGGCTGTCCTGGGATCAAACAGTGAAAATCGTGACGCTTATTCATGAAAGGTATTTAGCCTTCGGCACAGCCGAAGACAGCTTTCCTTACTTGTTATATTTTTAATTTAATTATTGAATTCAACTTGCAATGGCTCCTTTCAAGTTGCGCGTTCTTCAAGTTTGATTATATAGGTAAAGGCCCAATTGCATTAAACTTTGTAGGATCCACTTTTATACAAAGTTTTTTTGAACGTAAAGCGAAGCTAAATTTTGGCAAATGCTCAAAGTTTTATGTAATTGGGGCTTTAGGGTTGTATTTTTAGGTAAGGTAAATTAAGGTTACTCAAGGTTAAGTTAGTCGTCCACTGCGCAGTTCCGGTCCAACATATGTATATATAGATAAGGCGGCTGCTTTCATGCTGGCCCATAAACTCTAGTTAAAGGAGCCTTGTTAGAGTTAGTTTATATTGTCGTTGTCAATAAACTCAAGTTTATGCCGCAACGTAAAAAAAATGGCGGTTATATACCAACAGGGTGTCATAACCTCTAACGAGATTTTTGCCGAGCTTCTCTTCCAACTTATAGTGTGCTGCTTTGATTTTTTTCCTACAAGTTGGCGGAACCTACAGCTTTTCCTAAAAATTGACAAATCTATGACTGTTCAAACAGTTGAATGCAGTTACTTCAACTAAAATTCTCGTTCAAATAACCAAAATTTTGTCAACTTCAGGATAACAGTACGAGATTGTTGATTTGACCAGTGCCTTTTTTCTGTGTATATACATACACCAGAAATATAGCAGTTGACATACTGTATCATATATACATCAGCATCATATTTGTATTTAGCCAAACACGAAAAACCACAAAATGTACAATCAATGAACTATATTGTTTGCCGTCACAGTATAGTATAGTCAATGAACTAGAATTTTCGCTGAGTAGTTTGGCATTGAATGGTCTAAAGCTAATCAACATTGAACTGGTAGCCATATGCCACACAAAATGTTTAGTCAATGAACTAGTATGTTTGCGAGTAGTTCGGAATTTGACTGCAGGGGAGAGCTTAGGTATACCGTTTGCCACATTCAAGCTAATGCTGAAAGAGTACACACTCCGCCAAGCCAATGAAAGATATCTGTATCTAAGCTGGAGTTAAATGGTGGGCGGCGAGCAGTTTACTATTATTGTTGTTGTTATATTATATGGTTGAGGGAGTTGGCCGGGGTTGCCGGTTCGAATCCCACCTCAACCAAAGTCTTTTTAATTTTATTTAATTTATTATTTTTATATTCCATCAAGTCTCATGGACTGTGTTTGGTTCTTTTTAATTATTGGTATGTACCATCAAGTCTAGTGGACTGTGTTTTGGTATTGACACTCTGTATGTATTAATTGGGGCGAGCACTTTGGCTCTGAGAATGCATCGTTGGCTATTCTCATTTCCTTAGAAAACCCCTCAAAATTGTTGGTGGTGAGCACTTGGGCTCTGAGGCATCGGCGACATTGGCTTACCCCATTTTGCTTGTGAAAAACCACCTGTGTTTTGTTACACCTTATATTTATTATTTGGTGGTGAGCACTTGGGCTCTGAGGCATTGGCGGCTATTGGCTTACCCCATTTTGCTTGTGAAAAACCACATTTTGTGACTGCGACTATAAGCTATGTATTCCGAATATTCCATAAATTATCTGCGAATTACAATAATATGTAATGCAGATGAAATAAACGAAACCATGTTATGTCGCTTAAACATACTCCCCGCCCTAGACGGCTTAGTCGTCTAGTAAAGAGCCATAGGTGCTGGTTCGATCCGGCTCGAAGGACCATATCTAAGCTGGAGTTAAATGGTGGGCGGCGAGCAGTTTATTATTATTGTTGTTGCTATATTATATGGTTGAGGGAGTTGGCCGGGGTTGCCGGTTCGAGTCCCACCTCAACCAAAGTCTTTTTAATTTTATTTATTTTATTATTTTTATATTCCATCAAGTCTCATGGACTGTGTTTGGTTCTTTTTAATTATTGGTATGTACCATCAAGTCTAGTGGACTGTGTTTTGGTATTGACACTCTGTATGTATTAATTGGGGCGAGCACTTTGGCTCTGAGAATGCATCGTTGGCTATTCTCACTTCCTTAGAAAACCCCTCAAAATTGTTGGTGGTGAGCACTTGGGCTCTGAGGCATCGGCGACATTGGCTTACCTCATTTTACTTATGAAAAACCACCTGTGTTTTGTTACACCTTATATTTATTATTTGGTGGTGAGCACTTGGGCTCTGAGGCATTGGCGGCTATTGGCTTACCCCATTTTGCTTGTGAAAAACCACCTGTGTTTTGTTACACCTTATATTTATTATTTGGTGGTGAGCACTTGGGCTCTGAGGCATTGGCGGCTATTGGCTTACCCCATTTTTCTTGTGAAAAACCACTCGTGTTTTGTGACTGCGACTATAAGCTATGTATTCCGAATATTCCATAAATTATCTGCGAATTACAATAATATGTAATGCAGATGAAATAAACGAAACCATGTTATGTCGCTTAAACAATCTGCAATCTCCAGGGTGTCGGATTCTAAACAAACCTGGCCGAAATGGGATCATAACAGATCTAGACACATTTATGCTCTAAGGAGAAGAGAAATCTCCATATTAATACGTGCATTAACTGGGCACTTATTGGTAGGCACGCAGAAAGTCCAGGTGTGCCCTACCGACGATGCTGTAGGAGTTACAAAGATGATGATGAGGAGGAAACGGTGGAGCACCTCATCTGCAACTGCCCGGCTTCAAGTGGCGCGAGAATGTGCTTTTTGGGAGTTCCCTTCCTGATTAGACTACGCCAGGTCACGGAGCTGGCTATAAAAGACTTGATGGCCTTCATCAAGTCAGCTAAATGGTTCGAGGAGGAGTAACGGTGTCGGTTTAGGGGCATGAGTCCCATGATTCTGCTATGTGGCGAGTTCCGATAATACAGGGATTTTCCATACCGCAGGGTCCTGGAACTGGCTTTCCCAGTGTTGATGGTATAACAACGGGCCTTTTAATACTGGCCTAGGTGTGCCTCTGCGGCAGCCACTTGAAGCTAACCTATTGCAAGTGAAGACGAAGAACAGCATTTAAAAGTTTTGCGTGTGCTTTTCAAAAGCCTTTCAGAGTTCGGTTTAAATTACTCCAAGTAAGTGTACTTTTGGTGGAACAAGTATAGATTTTTTAGGACATAATATTTCCGGTACAGGTATTCGACTTGCTGACGAAAAGTTAGCATCCATTCGCAATTTTGAACGTCCGATATCAGGTAAAGAAGCACAGAAATTTATAGGTATGGTGAACTAGATATATCCCGAAATTGGCAGAACTTACGAGCAAAATGTATGATATATTTACACTACTCGACAATAAAATCTCCAAGAATGAAAGTATATTTTCGTAATGTAAAATGTTCTCCTGATTCCGAATATCACATCCATTTTTCTGTGGCAGATATAGTTTGCGAGATATCGGTGAAAATTTGAAAATTCCCAATTTTGCAAAACACTACTTCATATAGGTACTTAAAAAATTTGTATTTTTAAATTTTTCGGTTTAAACTGTTAAATTACACTAGTTTACAGCCAAAAAATACCAAGATATTCATGTATATGGATGAATTGGCACTGATATGCCGAGCACAAAACATATTTTTAACATTTTTTGTATGGGTAGGTTTTCGAGATATCGGTAATTTTGTGTTTTTTCAGGTATCACTTCATTCAAAAATTATTTTCGCCAATGTTAAAAAAGCGATGGACGTAAGCAATACCTCGTTCGAGGGGAAATCAAAACACGCTTCCAACGAAGTATAATATGTAGGGGTGGTCCAAACCATCGCTGAACAAGCTGGTCAAAGTCGGAATTTTGTCGAATTTTTACGATTTTTGGAAAAATTTTGATTTTGAAAATGTTTTTTTATGCGAAGTTGTGAAAATCAGGAACTTTTTTTTCTAAAATTAGTATGTATAATTGCAAACACTTTAAGCATAATATTACCCAGATCTAGTGAAAACTGTATTCTTGGCGATTTTTTTTTTAGCTTTCACATCCCTACTTCTCGTGAAGGGTGGATACCTTGACGCGGTACGAGGGCTTAGTCGATAGACACGGGGCTACGTTGCCCTTGTGATCATAGCTCCGCGTGGCACTACATCACGAGAGCAGCCTAGCCTCGCTGGCGCGATGACAAAGATCTACCCCCTCCCAATCCAGGGTGTTACGCGATACCGTGCCCATTGGACGTTTGCAGCCGGGAGGCAAATCGTGGCTGTAGTCGAACGGTGCCTCTCTGATACCGGACCGCCTCAGAGAGTAACCATGGTCTTACCGCGGTATGGAGCTCTGCCGTGGCGGACGACACATTCCCCTTACACTACCCTTGACCCCAAGCTGGCCGTGTCCGGCGAGGGGTCGTACGAACAAGATGAATACAACTCAAAATTCAAAGCAATCAATAACTTCGTTTACTCCGCAGCAGAGGAGAACTATGCTGGAGCAAGAGAAATCACAACGCCGGAGGACAAACTCTATTTCAAAGTCAACTGGGGGACTGAAGAAATATGAGGGAGCATCGCAGGATACACTATCGCTGAATGAAAGGAAGATGGTGGAGAAAGCGAAAGCTCTGATACCAAATTTCCAAAGGCCCTATGCGCCTAAAAGGCTGAACGGGAATCCCTTCAAACGCCAGAGATCGGACGGAGAGGTAGATCCCCATCCGAAGCGGCATCAGAATATCCCAGTAGTGGGCAAACCCAGCTTTGCTGAAGTGACCAAGGACAGGATCCTTATAGGTGTCATTGATCGAGGCAACGACCGTTGGTCCATCCCTAGAGACCGGTGGCTGTATGTCCGGGACGAAATTGGCAGGGCCCTTCTCGACATATGGCGTGAGTCTCCGGGTAGTCCGCCGCGGGGTACAGACGCGGGTTGGCACCAGGGTCAGATTAAAGTTTTCGCGTGTGAGGATGCAAGAACTGTTGCACTGTACAAGGCAGCAGTTGCAAGACTGGGTGAAGTCTACCCAGGGGCAAAAATCGACGTCGTCGACTGGAAGGACATTCCGGCCCGGCCAAGGGCAAGGGCATGGATTCCTGCCATCCCTGCTGAACCGTCTTTCCCGACGCAGGACTGGAGTGTCAATCTGGTCGAAGGTGAGGTTGGGCCTCATAGACAGGTGGTTTTAACTTTGAATAAGGAGGCACTCGAGCCCCTTAAACGGTGCAACGGACGAGTGCATTATGGAATGGGTCAGATCGTGATCCACGTATACCGTGGCGATGCACAACGCGCTGCCATTCCGGCCGCTTCGAAGGACTCGGAAATCGAAGGACCAGAAGAGGAGGCAGGGGTGTCAGACGCGGAAAGTATGGTATCCGCCACGTCAAATTGCGAGGAAGCCGTGAACGACTCGGCGATGGAAGATAGCCTAACGGACGCGGAAGACCTCGACCGCACGGTGGTGGAGGGCAATCCGGTGCACACTAACGTTGATGCCGCTTCAGACAGTAGAGATTCCGCCACGCCAAATCGTGCAGATAAATTGTCGTTGAGAGATAGGCCCCGGGACGGGGTAGACCTCCACGACGGTACGACGGTGGTAGGGAAGTCTGAACGCTCTCATGTTGGTGGTGCTTCAGATTAACCTGCACAAATCTAAGGCAGCCTCAGCTGCCCTAAGCAGTCGTCTTTATAAAGGCGACGTAGACGTGGTCCTTATCCAAGAACCCTGGGTTAATAACTCAAGGATCTGTGGATTGGGGCTAAGGGGTACAAGCTCATCCGAGCTAATGAGGTGGGCAAGGTCAGAACCTGTATCTTGGTCAAGTCTGAGCTGAACACCTTTCTCTTACCCAACTATTCAAATGTTGACGTTACAGCTGCCAGCTTAACGGTCGGCAGCACCAGCCTGACGATGGCGTCGGTCTACATGCCCTATGACGCCGAAGAACCTCCTCCACAAAAGGAGGTGAAAGATCTGGTGGAAAATTTCTGCACGGGTCATCTTATTATTGGAGCTGACGCTAATGCTCATCACGTCCAGTGGGGAAGCTCCGATATTAACGCTAGGGGCGAGTCTCTGTTTGACTACCTACTAACAACTAACCTGGTGGTTTGTAACGTGGGTAACGAGCCTACTTTTATCACTAAAGCCCGTAGGGAGGTCATAGACCTCACTATTTGTAGCGAAGGCGCTTATGAGTGGGTTAGGAAATGGCGTGTTCTTGAGGAGCATTCATTTTCCGACCACCGGTACATAGAAATTGCCTTAGATTTTTCTGTTGAGCAGCCAGTTATGAAACGCAATCCACGCAACACTAATTGGCAGCTACATAATCAAATATTAGTTAGGGACCTACCAGTGTTACCCCCACAAGCTCCATCATCAGTAGGAGAACTGGATGATCTGGTTGCGACCTTTACAACGGCGCTCTCAAATGCCCTAGAGCAGGCTTGTCCAGTGCCGAAACCACGCGGTAAACATAGACCACACTGGTGGTCCTACGACCTGGATTCGCTCCGCAAGTCCTGCAGGAAGCAATTTAATAGGGCCAGGAGCCTCGGTACGGAGCCTGAATGGCTCGAATATAAAGTTAAACTGAGGGCCTATAAAAGGGCCCTAAGGCAGGCGAAGAGAACTTCGTGGAGAGATTTCTGCACCGGGGTCGAAAAGGTCGATGATACGGCGAGACTTAGACGAGTGCTCTCAAAAACTCAAACAGCCATTAGCTATTTGCGGAAGCCTGACGGATCGTGGACTAGCACGGAAGGGGAAACCCTGGAGCTGCTATTGAATACACACTTTCCGGGGAACTTGCATGAAGCACCTTTAGCATCTGCAACAAACATGGCAGTGAATATACCCATCACGGAGGAAAGGGTAAGGTGGGCGATCAAAAGCTTTGAGCCGTTCAAGGCTGCTGGGCCAGACGGGATTTTCCCCGCACAACTCATAAACACGCTGGAAACATCGGCTAAATAGCTGGTATTTCTCTTTTCAGCCTGCCTGGCTCTCAACTACATTCCGCACTCCTGGAGAAGCGCCAAGGTAGTCTTTATTCCTAAGGCTGGGAAGGCCTCACACTATGAACCTAAGGACTACAGACCGATCAGTCTCTCGTCCTTTGCACTCAAAACCTTCGAGAGGATAATTAGCGATTATCTCTCCTCTACTATTGATAGCAACCTTATCTCTAGCTATCAACATGCATACACCAAAGGTAAATCAACGGAAACTGCGCTTCACAGCCTTGTCTCTGTTATTGAAAAATCGTTGTATGAAAAAGATTACTGTCGCGTGGCCTTCCTAGACATTGAAGGTGCCTTCAACAATATAAGCCCGGAGGCTATTAACACCGCTCTAACTAATCTGGGCATAAGCAGGTCTCTTATTGGACTAATTGATAAGCTACTAAAGGGAAGGAAAATAGTCTCTACACTGGGCACAGTTGATTTCTCACGCTATGTCACAAGAGGAACGCCTCAGGGTGGTGTTCTTTCTCCGCTTTTATGGAACCTCGCTGTAAACTTGTTGCTACGAGACACAAGCTGGGGGGGCGGGAGGATAGTTGCATATGCAGACGATTTAGCTATTGCATACAGGGGCAAATTCCCACAAACCCTGTGTGACTTGATGCAAGTAGCACTGCGAGCAGTTTCCTCGTGGTCATCTCGCTGCGGACTTAATATCAACCCGGGAAAAGTGGAGCTTGTCCTTTATACTAACCGGTACAAAATACCAACGCTAAGCCTACCAGAACTAAATGGCGTGCGCCTGAACTTGGCTGACAAAGCCAAATTCCTAGGCATAGTTCTGGATAGAAAGCTCAACTGGAAGGAGAATGTCATCCAGCGCCAGAGGAAAGCGTGCATTGCACTTTACACCTGTAAAAGAGCCATTGGCAAAAAATGGGGGCTCAGTCCCAAAATCTGCAGATGGATTTACACTGCGATAATCCGGCCAATTATGCTGTATGGAGTCGTGGTATGGTGGCCTGCGCTGAGCAAGGCAGCCAACCTAAACCTGTTAGGTAAAGTCCACAGATCTAGCATGATCTGTATAAGCGGCGCGTTGAGAACAACGCCCAACGAAGCTCTCCAGGCCATTCTTGGCATTTTGCCACTCGATCTGGAAGAGTACCGGGCAGCGGCAGCATCGGCTCTGCGTCTAAGGGAAACTTCCGGCTGGGGCGCAGGCACTACTGGACACTCCGGTATTCTGGATTCTTACAGCTTTCTCCCTCCAAGCACGGACCGTTGTGCAACCACAACAGTCGGAGATAGCTGGTTCAGAATAAACATTCCCAGCAGGGAAGACTGGGAGAGGACGGATCGGTGTCCTGCTACTAATGGCGGCATTTCCATATACACCGACGGTTCGAAGTTGGACGGCAGAGTTGGAGGAGGGATTTATTCCAAGGATCTGGACCTTGAGCTTTCCTTCAGACTGCCTGATCATTGCAGCGTCTTCCAGGCTGAGGTCTCAGCAATCATGGACGCCGCGGCTTGGATAGGGCAACACGCTATCGGACAGAATATCGTTATTTTCAGCGATAGCCAAGCGGCAGTCAAATCCCTTGGCTCTTACTTGTTCAACTCTGAACTGACGCTCAGCTGTCGTCGATCTCTTCAGGAGATGGCCCAACAGAACCGCGTGAGCCTCACATGGGTCCCGGGACACAGGGACATTGAGGGCAGACGAACTTGCTAGGCAGGGCACGACCAAGCAGGTTCTTCAGGATAAAGAACGCTTAGGTATGCCCTTTGCCACATGCAAGCTAATGCTGAAGGAGCATACACTCCGACAAGCCAATGAAAGATGGCTTTTATCGCCAGGGTGCCGAGTATCCAAACAATCCTGGCCAAAATGGGATATTAAAAGATCTAAATATATTTACACCCTAAGAAGAAGGGATATATCTATATTAATAGGGGTTTTAACCGGGCACTGCCTTATTGGAAGGCACACAGCAAGGCTGGGTGTACCCTACCGACGATGCTGTAGGAGTTGCAAAGATGATGAGGAGGAGGAAATGGTGGAGCATCTCATCTGAAGGCTGAACGGGAATCCCTTCAAACGCCAGAGATCGGACGGAGAGGTAGATCCCCATCCGAAGCGGCATCAGAATATCCCAGTAGTGGGCAAACCCAGCTTTGCTGAAGTGACCAAGGACAGGATCCTTATAGGTGTCATTGATCGAGGCAACGACCGTTGGTCCATCCCTAGAGACCGGTGGCTGTATGTCCGGGACGAAATTGGCAGGGCCCTTCTCGACATATGGCGTGAGTCTCCGGGTAGTCCGCCGCGGGGTACAGACGCGGGTTGGCACCAGGGTCAGATTAAAGTTTTCGCGTGTGAGGATGCAAGAACTGTTGCACTGTACAAGGCAGCAGTTGCAAGACTGGGTGAAGTCTACCCAGGGGCAAAAATCGAGGTCGTCGACTGGAAGGACATTCCGGCCCGGCCAAGGGCAAGGGCATGGATTCCTGCCATCCCTGCTGAACCGTCTTTCCCGACGCAGGACTGGAGTGTCAATCTGGTCGAAGGTGAGGTTGGGCCTCATAGACAGGTGGTTTTAACTTTGAATAAGGAGGCACTCGAGCCCCTTAAACGGTGCAACGGACGAGTGCATTATGGAATGGGTCAGATCGTGATCCACGTATACCGTGGCGATGCACAACGCGCTGCCATTCCGGCCGCTTCGAAGGACTCGGAAATCGAAGGACCAGAAGAGGAGGCAGGGGTGTCAGACGCGGAAAGTATGGTATCCGCCACGTCAAATTGCGAGGAAGCCGTGAACGACTCGGCGATGGAAGATAGCCTAACGGACGCGGAAGACCTCGACCGCACGGTGGTGGAGGGCAATCCGGTGCACACTAACGTTGATGCCGCTTCAGACAGTAGAGATTCCGCCACGCCAAATCGTGCAGATAAATTGTCGTTGAGAGATAGGCCCCGGGACGGGGTAGACCTCCACGACGGTACGACGGTGGTAGGGAAGTCTGAGCGCTCTCATGTTGGTGGTGCTTCAGATTAACCTGCACAAATCTAAGGCAGCCTCAGCTGCCCTAAGCAGTCGTCTTTATAAAGGCGACGTAGACGTGGTCCTTATCCAAGAACCCTGGGTTAATAACGCAAGGATCTGTGGATTGGGGCTAAGGGGTACAAGCTCATCCGAGCTAATGAGGTGGGCAAGGTCAGAACCTGTATCTTGGTCAAGTCTGAGCTGAACACCTTTCTCTTACCCAACTATTCAAATGTTGACGTTACAGCTGCCAGCTTAACGGTCGGCAGCACCAGCCTGACGATGGCGTCGGTCTACATGCCCTATGACGCCGAAGAACCTCCTCCACAAAAGGAGGTGAAAGATCTGGTGGAAAATTTCTGCACGGGTCATCTTATTATTGGAGCTGACGCTAATGCTCATCACGTCCAGTGGGGAAGCTCCGATATTAACGCTAGGGGCGAGTCTCTGTTTGACTACCTACTAACAACTAACCTGGTGGTTTGTAACGTGGGTAACGAGCCTACTTTTATCACTAAAGCCCGTAGGGAGGTCATAGACCTCACTATTTGTAGCGAAGGCGCTTATGAGTGGGTTAGGAAATGGCGTGTTCTTGAGGAGCATTCATTTTCCGACCACCGGTACATAGAAATTGCCTTAGATTTTTCTGTTGAGCAGCCAGTTATGAAACGCAATCCACGCAACACTAATTGGCAGCTACATAATCAAATATTAGTTAGGGACCTACCAGTGTTACCCCCACAAGCTCCATCATCAGTAGGAGAACTGGATGATCTGGTTGCGACCTTTACAACGGCGCTCTCAAATGCCCTAGAGCAGGCTTGTCCAGTGCCGAAACCACGCGGTAAACATAGACCACACTGGTGGTCCTACGACCTGGATTCGCTCCGCAAGTCCTGCAGGAAGCAATTTAATAGGGCCAGGAGCCTCGGTACGGAGCCTGAATGGCTCGAATAAAAAGTTAAACTGAGGGCCTATAAAAGGGCCCTAAGGCAGGCGAAGAGAACTTCGTGGAGAGATTTCTGCACCGGGGTCGAAAAGGTCGATGATACGGCGAGACTTAGACGAGTGCTCTCAAAAACTCAAACAGCCATTAGCTATTTGCGGAAGCCTGACGGATCGTGGACTAGCACGGAAGGGGAAACCCTGGAGCTGCTATTGAATACACACTTTCCGGGGAACTTGCATGAAGCACCTTTAGCATCTGCAACAAACATGGCAGTGAATATACCCATCACGGAGGAAAGGGTAAGGTGGGCGATCAAAAGCTTTGAGCCGTTCAAGGCTGCTGGGCCAGACGGGATTTTCCCCGCACAACTCATAAACACGCTGGAAACATCGGCTAAATAGCTGGTATTTCTCTTTTCAGCCTGCCTGGCTCTCAACTACATTCCGCACTCCTGGAGAAGCGCCAAGGTAGTCTTTATTCCTAAGGCTGGGAAGGCCTCACACTATGAACCTAAGGACTACAGACCGATCAGTCTCTCGTCCTTTGCACTCAAAACCTTCGAGAGGATAATTAGCGATTATCTCTCCTCTACTATTGATAGCAACCTTATCTCTAGCTATCAACATGCATACACCAAAGGTAAATCAACGGAAACTGCGCTTCACAGCCTTGTCTCTGTTATTGAAAAATCGTTGTATGAAAAAGATTACTGTCTCGTGGCCTTCCTAGACATTGAAGGTGCCTTCAACAATATAAGCCCGGAGGCTATTAACACCGCTCTAACTAATCTGGGCATAAGCAGGTCTCTTATTGGACTAATTGATAAGCTACTAAAGGGAAGGAAAATAGTCTCTACACTGGGCACAGTTGATTTCTCACGCTATGTCACAAGAGGAACGCCTCAGGGTGGTGTTCTTTCTCCGCTTTTATGGAACCTCGCTGTAAACTTGTTGCTACGAGACACAAGCTGGGGGGGCGGGAGGATAGTTGCATATGCAGACGATTTAGCTATTGCATACAGGGGCAAATTCCCACAAACCCTGTGTGACTTGATGCAAGTAGCACTGCGAGCAGTTTCCTCGTGGTCATCTCGCTGCGGACTTAATATCAACCCGGGAAAAGTGGAGCTTGTCCTTTATACTAACCGGTACAAAATACCAACGCTAAGCCTACCAGAACTAAATGGCGTGCGCCTGAACTTGGCTGACAAAGCCAAATTCCTAGGCATAGAAAGCTCAACTGGAAGGAGAATGTCATCCAGCGCCAGAGGAAAGCGTGCATTGCACTTTACACCTGTAAAAGAGCCATTGGCAAAAAATGGGGGCTCAGTCCCAAAATCTGCAGATGGATTTACACTGCGATAATCCGGCCAATTATGCTGTATGGAGTCGTGGTATGGTGGCCTGCGCTGAGCAAGGCAGCCAACCTAAACCTGTTAGGTAAAGTCCACAGATCTAGCATGATCTGTATAAGCGGCGCGTTGAGAACAACGCCCAACGAAGCTCTCCAGGCCATTCTTGGCATTTTGCCACTCGATCTGGAAGAGTACCGGGCAGCGGCAGCATCGGCTCTGCGTCTAAGGGAAACTTCCGGCTGGGGCGCAGGCACTACTGGACACTCCGGTATTCTGGATTCTTACAGCTTTCTCCCTCCAAGCACGGACCGTTGTGCAACCACAACAGTCGGAGATAGCTGGTTCAGAATAAACATTCCCAGCAGGGAAGACTGGGAGAGGACGGATCGGTGTCCTGCTACTAATGGCGGCATTTCCATATACACCGACGGTTCGAAGTTGGACGGCAGAGTTGGAGGAGGGATTTATTCCAAGGATCTGGACCTTGAGCTTTCCTTCAGACTGCCTGATCATTGCAGCGTCTTCCAGGCTGAGGTCTCAGCAATCATGGACGCCGCGGCTTGGATAGGGCAACACGCTATCGGACAGAATATCGTTATTTTCAGCGATAGCCAAGCGGCAGTCAAATCCCTTGGCTCTTACTGTTCAACTCTGAACTGACGCTCAGCTGTCGTCGATCTCTTCAGGAGATGGCCCAACAGAACCGCGTGAGCCTCACATGGGTCCCGGGACACAGGGACATTGAGGGCAGACGAACTTGCTAGGCAGGGCACGACCAAGCAGGTTCTTCAGGATAAAGAACGCTTAGGTATGCCCTTTGCCACATGCAAGCTAATGCTGAAGGAGCATACACTCCGACAAGCCAATGAAAGATGGCTTTTATCGCCAAGGTGCCAAGTATCCAATAAATCCTGGCCAAAATGGGATATTAAAAGATCTTAATATATTTACACCCTAAGAAGAAGGGATATATCTATATTAATAGGGGTTTTAACCGGGCACTGCCTTATTGGAAGGCACACAGCAAGGCTGGGTGTACCCTACCGACGATGCTGTAGGAGTTGCAAAGATGATGAGGAGGAGGAAATGGTGGAGCATCTCATCTGCAACTGCCCGGCTTTAAGCGGCGCGAGAAGGCGCCATTTCGGAGTTCCCTTCCTGGATAGCCTACGCCAGGTAGCGGAGCTGGACATAAAGGACTTGATGGCTTTCATCAAGTCATCTAAATGGTTCGAGGAGGTGTAACGGTGTCGGTTTTAGGAGTGTCAGCCCCGGGATTCTGCTATGTGGAGAGTCCCAATAGCACTGGGATTTTCCATATGGCCGGGTCCCGGGACTGACTTTCCTAGTGTTGATGGTATCACAACGGGCCTTTTAATACTGGCCTAGGTGTGCCTTTGCGGCAGCCACTTCTACCTAACCTAACATCCCTACTTTTAATAGAATTTTAACAGGTCGATATCCGTATATTGCAGATATTCAAAAAAATCTCTTAGTGTTAATCATTACTAAGCCAATAGAGTCCAAATCAACCGTTTTTGGAACTTTTGCCTGTCTGTCTGTCTATCTTTCTGCCTGTCCCTCTGTCCTTCTGTCTGTATGTTTGAGGTTGTATCACTCGAAAACTTCTGAATGGAATTAAATGAAACTTTCACCATTGCATTATTAGACGTTCAACTTAAAATTTAAGACACTCTTATATCGGTTTCAGAGTTATCAACCAATGCGTAAAAATTTCCTTCTATACTCGCCGTTGCCATCACGGGAAGGACCATAAATCTTCCGGAGACAGTGTTGCCGTTGGGGACCCTAAAGGGTCAATTTGACCCGTTTTTAGAGCCAGTACCCCGGACCCTAATTTTTCAAAAAAGTACTATTATTGACCATTTTTTAAAATTCGTGACCCTTTTTGACCCTTTATAACCACTTTAAAATCAGAAAACGTCAAAGGGCGAAAAAAAGTTAGCCATCCTATGCTCTAGAAAATTCAATAACAAAAATTTTAAGCATACCAGTACAAAATTGTGATGCGCTCTTGACTTCATAAGCCCTGTTATATTGAAAGAACTCAATCAAAAATTTTCTGTTTTTGCCCAAGAAATTTTCCAAAATTTACGAGATATTTAGGTTAGGTTAGGTTCAAGTGGCTGCCACAGAGGCACACTTAGGCCAGTTTTGAAAGGCGCGCTCTGACACCACCAACACAAGGAAAGTCAGTCCCGGGACCCAGCCATATGGAAAATCCCTGAGTTGTTTGGATTTTCCACATAGCAGAATCCCGGGACTGACACTCCTAAACCGACACCGTTACTCCTCCTCGAACCACTTAGATGACTTTATGAAGTTCCGCGATCTGGCTTAGGCTATCCAGGTTGGTGAAGAGGACAAGTTCCACTTTCCCCGGGTTGGTACTAAGTCCGCACCGAGAGGACCACGTCGAAACTTCTCGCAGTGCTACTTGCATCAGGTTTGTGGGAACTTGCCTCTGAATGCAATAGCTAAATCGTCAGCGTATGCCACTATCTTCCCGCCCCCAGCTTGTGTCATGTAGCAACGAGTTGACTGTGAGGTTCCATAAAAGCGGGGAAAGAACACCACACTGGGGCGTTCCCCTTGTGGCATAGCGTGATAACTCAACTGTACCATGTGAAGAATCTATTTTCCTTCCCCTTAGAAGTTGGTCAATTAAATCAGTTAGAGTTCTATCTACGCCCATATTAGTTAGAGCGGAGTAGATAGCCTCCGGGCTTATATTGTTGAAATGTCTAGGAAGGCCACGAGACAGTAGTCCTTTTCACACAGCGATTTCTCAATGTCAGATACTGGGCTGTGCAGACCAGTTTCTGTTGATTTACCCTTGGTGTATGCATTAGAGCGTATCACCAAAAAAAGTTGAAAATGTTCCCCCGCAGTTTGAACACTTACCTTATGAGGTTTTAAAATTTTTTTTTTTTAATTTTTTTGTCACCCTGTAAAATCAGCGAAATTTGTTTTTTTTTTCTATAACTTCTATATTTCTAGTTCGATTTTCAAAAGTGATACATTTTTAGAAAGGTATTCACCAAGACAATATTTCATCAATAGAAACTTTTAGCCCTTTTTTTCTTAGTTTTCCGGAAAAAAAATTTAAGGTGGGCAGTTAAGAGCTTTGAACCGTATAAGGCTGCCGGGCCGGACGGGATTATCACCGCGTAACTTATAATCACGTTGGAGACATCAGCTAAATGGCTGGTATTTCTCTTAACAGCCTGCCTGTCTCTCAACCACATTCCGGGCTCCTGGAGAACGCCACGGTAGTGTTTATACCTAAGGCTGGGAAGGCATCCCACTACGTGCCAAAAGACCGATCAGTCTCTCGTCCTTTGGCTCGTAGTGGGATGCCTTCCCAGCCTTAGGGATAAACCCTACCGTGGCGCTTCTCCAGGAGCCCGGAATGTGGTTGAGAGCCAGGCAGGCTGTGAAGAGAAATACCAGCCATTTAGCTGATGTCTCCAACGTGATTATAAGTTGCGCGGGAATAATCCCGTCCGGCCCGGCAGCCTTATACGGTTCAAAGCTCTTAACTGCCCACCTTACCCTATCCTCAGTGATGGGTATATTTACTGCCAGGTTTGTTGCAGGTGCTAGTGGTGCGTCATGCAGGTTCTCCAGAAAATGTGTTTTCAATAGCAGCTCAAGGGTTTCCTCTTCCGTGCTGGTCCAGGATCCGTCAGGTTTTCGCAAATAGCTGATGGCTGTTTGACTTTTCGAGAGGACTCGTCTAAGTCTCGCTGTGTCGTCGACCTTTTCGACACCAGTGCAGAAATTTCTCCAGGAGGTGCTCTTCGCCAGTCTCAGAGCTTTTTTGTAGGCCCTTAGTTTAGCTTTATATTCGTGCCAATGAGGCTCAGAGCCGAGGCTCTTGGCCTTGTTAAATTGTTTCCGGCATGATTTGCGGAGCGAGTCCAAATCGTAGGACCACCAATGTGGCCTGTGTTTACCGCGTGGTTTTGGCACTGGGCAAGCCTGTCCTAGAGCATTTGAGAGCGCCGATGTAAATGTAATAACAACATCCTCCAGCTCCTCTGCTGATGAGGGGGCTTGTGAGGGCAGTACTAGTAGGCCTCTGTCTAATATTTCATTGTGTAACTGCCAATTAGGGTTACGTGGATTGCGCTTCATAACTGGTTGTTCTACAATAAAGTCTAAAACCATTTCTATGTAAGAGTGGTCGGAGAATGAATGTACTTCAAGAACCCGCCATTATCTGACCCACTCATAAGCGCCTTCACTACAGATAGTGAGGTCTATGACCTCCCTGCGGGTCTTAGTGATAAAAGTAGGCTCATTACCCACGTTGCAAATTACCAGGTTGGTTGGTTGCCCCTGGCATTGATTGTCAGCATTAGCGTCCGCTCCAATAATAAGATTACCCGTGCTAAAATTTGACACCAGGTCTTTCACTTCCGTTTGTGGTGGAGGTTCTTCGGCGTCGTGGGGCATATAGACCGACGCCACCGTCAGGCGGGTGCTGCCGACCGTTAGACTGATAGCGGTGATATCACCCTTGGTGTAGTTAGGTAGGAGAAAGGAGTTCAACTCAGACTTGACCAAAATACACGTTCTGACTTTGCTCTCCTCGCTGGCTCGAATGAGCTTGAAGCCCTTAGTCCCCAACCGATTCTCGAGCTATTGACCCAGGGTTCTTGGATGAGGACCACATCCACGTCGCCTTTAGAAAGACGACTACTTAAAGCAGCCGATGCCACTTAAGATTTGTGCAGATTAATCTGAAGCAACACCAACATGAGCGCGCACAGACTTCCCTGCCGTCCCCATATCGTCGAGGTTTGCCCCATCCCGGAGGTTGCCTATCAACGACGAATTGTTCCGATTAACTGCCCGATATGGCGTTGCGGAAGTCCTTCTGTCTATAGCGTTAGATGTTAATCGCTCAGCGTTGGCTGCTACCACCATGACATCGAGGACTTCCTCGTCCTGTAGGCTGTCCTCCATCACCGACTTGATCACAGCACTATCGCCAAGGGACGTGGAAGAGAGCATGCTTTCCGCATCGGAATCCTCCGCTTCCCCTTCCGGTATTTCGTCTTCCGGCTCCCCCGGAGCAGCCGAGAACTCCGATTGACTCTTTATTCATGGTGAACACAACCTGCCTGTCGGGCCCTACCGCATCCCCGATCAGATTGACACTCCAGTCCTGCGTTGGGAGGGACGGATTCATCAGCCGTAGTATACCGAGAATTCTCCCGTGTTCGTCAGGGATGGCCGGAATCCATGCCCTTGCCCTTGGACGAGCCGGAATGTCCTTCTAGTCGACGACCTCGATCTTTGCGCCTCTGTAGACTTCACCCAGTTTAGCAGCTGCTGCATTCTACAGTGCTACAGTTTTTGCATCCTCGCATGCTAGTAATTTAATCTGACGCTGGTGCCAACCCGCAGCCGTTACTCGCGCCGAACTACCCGGAAAATTCGGAGCAACGTTGAGAAGAATGTTGCCGAGTTCATTTCGCACGTAACGCCACCGGTCCTTGGGGATGGCCAGACGGTCATTGCCCCGGTCAAGGACGCCTATAAGCTTGGTTTGCCCGCTCCAGGGGTATTCTGATGCCGCTTGGGAGGGGGATTTAACTCCAGGTCCGAGCTCTGGCATTTGAAAGGGTTAACTTTTAAGCCCTTTGGCATGTGAGTATTTTGGAAATCCGGTATCATAGCTTTCGCTAGCTCTACCGATTTTCTGGAATTCGGCGACAGCGATTCCTGCGGTACACCTTCATACCTCTTCAGGATCTTTGCAGCCAATCTTTTTCGTGGTATGTGAAGCGGCGGGAGAAGTCTCCCGGTAGTGCAGACCCGTAGTTCCATCGCGGTCGCACCCTTTGCTGAAATCTCAGTTGCAGCTTCCTTCTCCTTCGAAACTCCGAGGCCAGGTCGTGAGGCCGCTGCCACAGACGTAAAGACACTGGTTTTCATATCAGAGGTTGATGGCATTTTAGCATCCGCCGTTGTCCGCTTAGCTGCGTTGGCAACCGCTCCCATCAAGTCAATCTTACTCGATAGGGATTTGGTTGACCGACTCGTAGTTTCCATCGCTGTCGATTCGCCGAAAAAATTACTCAACACGAAAAAAAAATTAAAAAAAAAAACAGGGAATTTTGAGCTACTTCTAGCTTGCACATTATTATAGTGAAAGCGTACTCAGAATTCCACCGGAAATTCTGCCGAAAAGTTTAAAATTTTAAGGCCGTTTTTTTATACCCAGCTGTACTTGTACACAGGGTATTATAACTTTGTTAGGATAACGGTTGGTTGTACAGGTATAAAGGAATCGAGATAGATATAGACTTCCAAATATCAATATGATCAGGATCGAAAAAAAATTTGATTGAGCCATGTCCGTCCGTCTGTCCGTCCGTCCGTCCGTCCGTCTGTCCGTTAATGAGATATCTTCACCAAATTTGGCATGCGTACTTATTTGGGTTCAGAATAGATTGCTATTGAAAATGGGTAAAATCGGACCATAACCACGCCCCTTTTTCGATATCGAAAATTTCGAAAAACGTATAAAATGGGTTAATTCAATATTAGAAGCAGCTACAATGATAAAATTTGCAATATGTATTGATTTAGATGTTCTAAGGCCGATTTTATAAAAATTTTTGAAAAGGGGGCGTGGTACCGCCCACGTATATTTGAAGAAATTTTAAAATTTTGACTCTTAATAACTTCAGAACAGTTTATGCTAGTATAACGAAATTTCGTAGAGGACATACTATTGTTGTGGTAAATTCAGCTATAGAAAATAAATGAAATAGCTTCGCGACCACGCCTACTTTTTCATAAAAGTTATATTGAAAGGAGGTGGAAATATTGAAAAGTCCATATCTAATTAACTGATTTCGCTATAATAATATAATTTGGTACATACATCAACTTTCATATTCTTTACATAATTTTTTCAAAATTTTGGAAAGTGGGCGTGGCACCGCCCACTTATGAGTCAAGCAATTTTTAAATTCGACTGCTAACAACTTCAGAACGGTGTGAGATAGATTTACGAAACTAGGTACCAGGCATGTTATGTTTATGTAGAGTACTACCACAGAAAATAAGAAAAATCGGTGAACAATCACGCCCACTTTATGTGCACAGCTGGGTATGTAATGTTCGGTTTCACCCGAACTTAGACTTCCTTACTTGTTTTTTTTAATTTTGAAAAATTCCCCTGAACTTTGCGTAAACTTTTAAGGACATTCTTTTTTTTGTTTCTGTTGTATGCTGCCGCTGCAAATGCCGATAAAACACCAGCTGGTTTAGCTGCTCATCCACCGCCGTTAATGCTGCTGCTCCTAACATTCCAACTGTGACGCCAATTCCGAACGCCGCTGCTTTACAATCTTCTTCGTCTACTTCGGCTACTGTTGATACATCTCTTGCAGGTGTTGGTAACCAAA
Organism: Campiglossa producta; assembly: GCA_964058755.1. Taxonomy (NCBI): domain Eukaryota; kingdom Metazoa; phylum Arthropoda; class Insecta; order Diptera; family Tephritidae; genus Campiglossa; species Campiglossa producta. The sequence goes on along the minus strand of CAXKVI010000006.1, from coordinate 32,452,785 downwards.
ACGAATGGCAAACAGTACAAAATAAATATAGTTTAAAAAAATTAAAACTCACGCTTTTAGAGTTTATTGAACTAAAAAGTTGAAAATAATTTTGAAATTTTGTTCCATAATCTTCGTTTTTATTTAATTTATTTTTGCCTTTTTATACCCAGCTGTACTTGTACACAGGGTATTATAACTTTGTTAGGATAACGGTTGGTTGTACGGGTATAAAGGAATCGAGATAGATATAGACTTCCATATATCAATATGATCAGGATCGAAAAAAATTTGATTGAGCCATGTCCGTCCGTCTGTCCGTCCGTCCGTCCGTCCGTCCGTCCGTCTGTCCTTTAACACGATAACTTGAGCAAATAATGAGATATCTTTACCAAATTTGGCATGCGTACTTATTTGGGTTCAGAATAGATTGCTATTGAAAATGGGTAAAATCGGACCATAACCACGCCCCTTTTTCGATATCGAAAATTTTGAAAAACGTATAAAATGGGTTAATTCAATATTAGAAGCAGTTATAATGATAAAATTTGCAATATGTATTGATTTAGATGTTCTAAGGCCGATTTTATAAAAATTTTTGAAAAGGGGGCGTGGTACCGCCCACGTATATTTGAAGAAATTTTAAAATTTTGACTCTTAATAACTTCAGAACAGTTTATGCTAGTATAACGAAATTTCGTAGAGGACATACCATTGTTGTGGTAAATTCAGCTATAGAAAATAAACGAAATCGCTTCGCGACCACGCCTACTTTTTCATAAAAGTTATATTGAAAGGAGGTGGAAATATTGAAAAGTCCATATCTAATTAACTGATTTCGCTATAATAATATAATTTGGTACATACATCAACTTTCATATTCTTTACATAATTTTTTCAAAATTTTGGAAAGTGGGCGTGGCACCGCCCACTTATGAGTCAAGCAATTTTTAAATTCGACTGCTAACAACTTCAGAACGGTGTGAGATAGATTTACGAAACTAGTTACCAGGCATGTTATGTTTATGTAGAGTACTACCACAGAAAATAAGAATAATCGGTGAACGATCACGCCCACTTTATGTGCACAGCTGGGTATGTAATGTTCGGTTTCACCCGAATTTAGACTTCCTTACTTGTTAGTGCTATATTCTTTAAAAGCGTGTGTTTTCGCTTTTTAACCTATATTTATTTTTTACTTTTTAGTTAGATGTGTTATGAAGTAATCGATAAATATATCGAAGTATATCGTAGTCAAAACGAAACCTCTGGGCCTCCACTTGCGTTTGAAACCCATATTGTAGGCAATTTTCAATATTATTGTACAATCTCATTTTGACCGATAACTCAGTTATCGATAAATATATCGAAATATTCCAAAGTCCAATAGAAACCTGTGGACCTTCCCTTGCGTTTGATACCCATATTGAAGGCATATTTCAAGGTTTTTGGGACAGTCTGAAGTCCAAATGACAGACTGAAGTGGAGCTACATACAAGCAAGCAAACATGCATATGAATGTACATATGTACAAGTAAAGCTAATGAAAGCGTAGTAAAAAAAACTAGCATTATGTGGGAAAAGCGTCTTGCGCTCGATATACCAAAATTATCGCACAAAGCGGGCCACGCTTTTTCCACAATACTACTGTGTAAGGGTTTTAAAATTATTTTCAACTTTTTAGTTCAATACACTCTAAATGCGTGAGTTTTAGTTTTTAAACAATATTTATTTTTTACTTTTTAGTCAAATGTCCTATGAAATTATCGATAAATTTATCGAAATATTTCGAAATCCAAATGAAACCTGTGGTCTTCCCCTTTCGTTTGATACTCATATTGTAGGGAATTTTAAGTTATTTGGGCCTCACATTTCGATAAATTTATCGAAATATATCGAAGTCCAAATGAAACCTGGGGCCTTCCCCTTTCGTTTGATACCCATATTGTAGGGAAATTTTAAGGTTTTCGGGCAACTACATTTTGATCGATAAATTTATCGAAATATATCGAAGTCCAAATGAAACCTGGGGTCTCCCCCTTTCGTTTGGTACCCATATTGTAAGGAATTTTTAAGGTTTTTGGGCAATCATATATTGACCGATAACTCAGTTATCGATCAATTTATCGAAATATATCAAAGTCCAAATGGAACCTGGGGTCTTCCCCTTTCGTTTGATACCCATATTGTAGGGAAATTTTAAGGTTTTCGGGCAACCACATTTTGACCGATAAAACCAGTTATCGATAAATTTATGGAAATATATCGAAGTCCAAATGAAACCTGGGGCCTTCCCCTTTCGTTTGATACCCATATTGTAGGGAAATTTTAAGGGTTTCGGGCAACCACATTTTGACCGATAACTCAGTTATCGATAAATTTATTGAAATATTTCGAGGTCCAAATGAAACCTGAGGTCTTCCCCTTTCGTTTGATACCCATATTGTAGGGAAGTGTTAAGGTTTTTGGGCAATCACATTTTGACCGATAACTTAGTTATCGATAAATTTATCGAAATATATCGAGGTCCAACTGAAACCTGGGGTCTTCCCCATCGTTGGATACCCATATTGTAAGGAATTTTTTAGGTTTTTGAGCAATCTATATTGACCGATAACTCAGTTATCGATAAATTTATCGATATATATCGAGGTCCAAATGAAAGCTGGGGTCTTCCCCTTTCGTTTGATACCCATATGGTAAGGAATTTTTTAGGTTTTTGGGCAATCATATATTGACCGATAACTCAGTTATCGATAAATTCATCGAAATATATCGAATTCCAAAAGAAACCTTGGGTCTTTCCCTTTCGTTTCATACCCATATTGTAAGGAATGTTTTTAGGTTTTTGGGCAATCATATATTGACCGATAACTCAGTTATCGATAAGTTTATCGATATATATCGAGGTCAAAATGAAACCTGGGGCCTTTCCCTTTCGTTTGATACCCATATTGTAGGGACATGTTATGGTTTTTGGACCACTGGGGCTTAGACCGAACGAGAGTCACATACATACAAGCAAACAAGCAAACAAACAAAGAAACAAACAAACAAGCAAACATACAAGTGAACCTAATAAAAGCGTGGTAAAAAAAAACAACTCAAGCGAAGCAATAGAAGGAGAAGTCAAAACAATAAAAAAGCGACTCTAACAATGCTAATGCTACTGTTGATAATGCTGCGACCTCTGTGGCGCACCTTTCATCATTCTTGCCCACCGTTACGCCTGAGGATATTATTGCTTATGTGGCTAATCCTCCTGATATTAATTCCGGCTCTATCTTGTGCTCTAAACTAATTAATACTGGTACTGATGAGAGTGCTGTAAAGGTAGTAAATTTCAAGCCCGGTGTTCCTCAAGGGCACTATAAAAAAATTTTATGCTGGAAAATGAGGCCAGCTAATGTTTCAATACGACCATTTGATTTTTTTCAAAAAGCTGTCCAGCCTCAGCCCAAGAAATAAGAGGCCCTTCTGCAACTGATGGCCGTAAGATAAAAATATTTTAGGAAAATTCATCGGGACTTAGAACCAAAACTGAGTCTGTCTATCTTTTGAGTTCAGATCTTAATTATGACTGCTTTGTCTTAACTGAGACTTGGCTCAATGAACACTACTTTGATGCTGAGTTTTTCAGTCCGAAACTTTTTTGTATAAAGTTGCACCGCGCTCGTGAATTTTTTGATGACCTATACAAAGCACATGTTGACAACATTTTAGCTGTTCAGGACATAATTCGCGACAATCAAATCTGTGTCTTTGGCGACTTTAATTTTTTTAGATGGTAATGCCTTTCTGACTCTATCTAATGTTAAAACTTTTTCTGAATGCTACTTAACTGAAAGTTTGCAATGTATTGAACTACTACAAGTTAATACTCTTTTCAACGCTTTAAATAAACTGTTAGTTCTAGTTTTTGTAAGCTATAACATAAGTTATACGTTCTCACATGCAGATAGTTACATCTCACCTCCAAATCAGCATCATAAGCCATTGGTGTTGGAGGTGGAATTTTATCAATTTTTTTAAGTATCAAATAGTCTGCAATCTGTTTCTTTTAACTAGTCTTGCTGTAATTTTTCTGATTTAGATACCCTGCTAGATTTGGATTGGCTCCAACTCTTTGGAAATGAGGATGTAACTGGCTGCTACGATATTTTTAAGGCAACAATATTTGATATTTGCTCAAGTCACATCCCAAGGAATAAAAGAAAAGCCTCTAAACGGCGGTGCTTTTCTAAAGACCTCAAAAGATTGAGGAATCTAAAAATAAGTTTTTTAAAAGGTATAAGCGTTCAAATAATGATCTTTTTCGTATTTCATATTTTATAGAGCTGAATTTAGTAAGCTAAATAGATTGATGTACCGCCGTTATATTCGTGGTGTCGAAAGTTACTTATATTAAATGTAACCCAAAATTCTTTTTGAACTATATTAAATACTAGTATATACCCGCGGCCCCCCTGCGAAGTACCCTTTCAACGTTTTAAGAAAAAATTCGGTCGTCGAAGTTCACCAAGTTAGGTAGATTGGTCAAATAAAAAATTGTTGGAAGATCAATTATTTGTCTAGAGTTTTGAAAAACGGGTTTCAAAAATTTTATTTTATATACATATCCCTGAAATCGATTGGAAGTGAGGTTTCTAAAGATAAATATTGCTTTGGCTTTAAGTATGGATATAAATGTCTCAGAAAGCATTTATCGAATATTTATATAATATTATTGAATACTGAAGCATTTACCAAGGGTATTTAAAATTTTCAAAATTCCCATCAATGGGGAAAGGTAGATTGATTAAATAATTTGAGGTTTTTGGGCGATCACGTTTTGACTGATAACTCAGTTATCGATAAATATATCGAAATACATATATCGAAGTCCAAATGAAACATGGGGCCAACCCTTTTGGTTTGATACCCATATTGTTGGCCAATTTTAAGGCTTTTGAGCCCTCTCGTTTTCACCGATAACTCAATTATCGATAAATTTATCGAAATATATTGAAGTCCAAATGAAAACTGGGGCCATCCCCTTTCGTTTGATACCCATATTGTAGGGCAATTTTAAGGATTTTTCACCAATAGGTAGGTAGGTAGAAGTGGCTGCCGCAAAGGCACACCTAGGCCAGTAATAAAAGGCCCGTTGTGATACCACCAAACACTAGGAAAGTCAGTCCCGGGGCCCGGCCATATGGAAAATCCCAGTGCTGTTGGGACTCTCCATATAGCCGAAACCCGGGACTGACACTCCTAACCGACACCGCTACCCCTCCTCGAACCATTTTGATAACTTGATGAAGGCCATCAAGTCCTTTATGTCTAGCTCCGCGACCTGGCTTAAGCTAACCAGGAAGGGAACTCCCAGAGAGCGCCTTCTCGCTCCGCTTAAGGCCGGGCAGTTGCAGATGAGGTGCTCCACCGTTTCCTCTTCCTCATCATCTTTGCAACTCCTGCAGCATCGTCGGTAGGGAACGCCTAGCCTTGCTGCGTGCCTACCAATAAGGCAGTGCCCGGTTAAAACACCTATTAATATGGAGATTTCCTTCCTTTTTAGGGCGTATATGTGTCTAGATCTTTTAAGATCGCATTTTGGCCAGGTTTGCTTGGATATCCGGCACCCTGGGGCTTGTAGCCATCTTTCGTTGGCTTCGCGGAGTGTATGCTCCTTCAGCATTAGCTTGCACGTGGCAAACGGCATACCTATGCGCTCTTTATCTTGAAGAATCTGCTTGGTCGTGCCCTGCCTGGCAAGTTCGTCTGCCCTACAGTTTCCCTCAATGTCCCTGTGTCCCGGGACCCATGTGAGGTTCACGCGGTTCTGTTGGGCCATCTCTTGAAGAGATCGACGACAGCTGAGCGTCAGTTCAGAGTTGAACGAGTAAGAGCCAAGGGATTTGATGGCCGCTTGGCTGTCGCTGAAAATACAGATATCCTGTCCGATGGTGCGTTTACCTATCCAAGTCACGGCGTCCATGATTGCAGAAACTTCAGCCTGGAAGACGCTGCAGTGATCAGGTAGTCTAAAGGAGAGTTCTAGGTCCAAATCCCTTGAGTAAACCCCTCCTCCGACTCTGCCGTCTAACTTCGAGCCGTCGGTGTATATAAAAGTCCCAGTCTTCCCTGCTGGGAATGTTTATTCTAAAACAACAATCTCCGACTGTTGTGGTCGCACACCGATCTGTGCTCAGAGGGAGAAAGCTGTAAGATCTTAGAATACAGGAGTGTCCAATAGTGCTTGCGCCCCAGACGGACGTTTCCCTTAGACGCAGAGCCGATGCCGCTGCTGCCCGGTACCCTTCCAGATCGAGTGGCAAAAAGCCAAGAATGGCCTGGAGAGCTTCATTGGGCGTTGTTCTTAACGCCCCGCTTATACAGATCATGCTCGATCTGTGGACTTTTCCTAACAGATTTAGGTTTGTTGCCTTTCCTAGCGCAGGCCACCATACCACGACTCCATACAGCATAATTGGCTGGATTATCGCAGTGTAGATCCATCTGCAAATTTTGGGGCTGAGCCCCCATTTTTTGCCAATGGCTCTTTTACACGTGTAAAGTGCAATGCACGCTTTCCTCTGGCGCTGGATGACATTCTCCTTCCAGTTAAGCTTTCTATCTAGAACTGTGCCTAGGAAATTGGCTTTATCAGCTAAGTTCAGGCGCACGCCATCTAGTTCTGGTAGGTTCAGCGGTGGTATCTTGTACCGCCTGGTATAAAGGACAAGCTCCACCTTTCCCGGGTTGATGCTAAGTCCGCAGCGAGAGGACCATGAAGAAACTTCTCGCAGTGCTACTTGCATCAAGTCACACAGGGTTTGTGGGAATTTGCCCCTATATGCAATAGCTAAATCGTCTGCATATGCCACTATCTTCCCGCCCCCCACCTTGTGTCTCGTAGCAGCGAGTTTACGGTGAGGTTCCATAGGAGCGGGGAGAGAACACCACCCTGAGGCGTTCCTCTTGTGACATAGCGTGAAAGATCAACTGTTCCCAGTGAAGAAACTATTTTCCTTCCCTTTAGTAGTTGATCAATTAGTCCAATAAGAGACCTATTTATGCCCAGGTTTGTTAAAGCAGTGTTAATAGCCTCCGGCCTTATATTGTTGAAAGCCCCTTCGATGTCCAGAAAGGCCACGAGACAGTACTCCTTTTCGTGCAATGATTTTTCAACAATAGAGACTAGGCTGTGGAGCGCAGTTTCCGTTGATTTACCTTTGGTGTATGCATGTTGATAGCTAGAAATAAGGTTGCTATCAATAGTAGAGGAGAGATAATCGCTAATTATCCTCTCGAAGGTTTTAAGTGCAAAAGACGATAGACTGATCGGTCTGTAGTCTTTAGGCTCATAGTGTGAGGCCTTCCCAGCCTTTGGAATAAAGACTACCGTGGCGCTTCTCCAGGAGCACGGAATGTAATTAAGAGCCAGGCAGGCTGAATAGAGAACTACCAGCCATTTAGCTGATATTTCCAGCGTGTTTATAAGTTGTGCGGGGAAAATCCCGTCTGGCCCGGCTGCCTTGAACGGCTCAAAGCTTTTGATTGCCCACCTTACCCTTTCCTCCGTAATGGGTATGTTTACCGCCAGGTTTGTTGCAGATGCTACAGGTGCATCATACAAGTTCCCCGGAAAGTGTGTGTTCAGGAGCAGCTCCAGGGTTTCCCCTTCCGTGCTGGTCCAAGATCCGTCAGGCTTCCGTAAATAGCTAATGGCTGTTTGAGTTTTTGATAGCACTCGTCTAAGTCTCGCTGTATCATCGACTTTTTCGACCCCGGTGCAGAAATTTCTCCACGAAGTTCTCTTCGCTTGCCTTAGAGCCTTTTTATAGGCCCTCAGTTTAGCTTTATATTCGAGCCATTCAGGCTCCGTACCGATGCTCTTGGCCTTGTTAAATTGCTTCCTGCATGATATACGGAACGAATCCAGGTCGTAAGACCACCAGTGGGGTCTATGTTTGCCGCGTGGTTTTGGTACTGGACAAGCCTGCTCTAGGGCATTTGAGAGCGCCGTTGTAAAGGTCGTTACCAGATCATCCAGTTCTCCCACTGATGAGGGGGCTTGTGGAGGTAATACTGGTAGGTCCCTAGCTAATATTTGGTTATGTAGCTGCCAGTTAGTGTTGCGTGGATTTCGTTTCATAACTGGCTGCTCAACAATAAAGTCTAACACAATTTCTATGTACCGATGGTCAGAAAATGAATGCTCATCAAGAACACGCCATTTTCTGACCCACTCATAAGCACCTTCGCTACAAACAGTGAGGTCTATAACCTCCCTACGAGCTTTAGTTATAAAAGTAGGCTCGTTACCCACGTTACAAACCACCAGGTTAGTTGTTAGTAGGTAGTCAAACAGAGACTCGCCCCTAGCGTTAATATCGGAGCTTCCCCACTGGACGTGATGAGCATTAGCGTCAGCTCCAATAATAAGATGGCCCGTACAGAAATTATCCACCAGATCTTTCACCTCCTTTTGTGGAGGAGGTTCTTCGGCGTCATAGGGCATATAGACCGACGCCATCGTTAGGCTGGTGCTGCCGACTGTTAAGCTGGCAGCTGTAACGTCACCATTTGAGTAGTTGGGTAATAGAAAGGTGTTTAGCTCAGACTTTACCAAAATACAGGTTCTGACCTTGCCCTCATCATTGGCTTGGATGAGCTTGTACCCCTTAGTCCCCAATCCACAGATCCTAGAGCTATTGACCCAGGGCTCTTGGATAAGGACCACGTCTACGTCGCCTTTAGAAAGACGACTGCTTAAAACAGCCGAGGCTGCTTTAGATTTGTGCAGATTTATCTGAAGCACCACCAACATGAGAGAGCTCAGACATCCCTGCCGCCAGCGTGTCGTCGAGGTCTGGCCTGTTCCGGGGGCTGTCTCTCAACGAGGAGTTGTTCAGAGCACCTGCACGATTTGGCGTGGCGGGAACCCTGCTGTCTGAAGCAGCATCAACGTTAGTGTGCTCAGGTTTAGCCACGATCGTGACGTCGAGGCCTTCTTCGTCAAGCAGGCTTTCTTCTATCGCCGAGTTGTTCGCAGCACCATCGCAATTTGACGTGGCGGATAACATACTTTCCGCGTCGGACTCCTCTGCTTCCCCTTCCGATGCCTCGATCTCCGAGTCCTCCGGAGCGTCCGGAATAGCAGCGCGCTGTGCATCGCCACGGTATACGTGGATCACGATCTGACCCAAGCCGTAATGCACTCGTCCGTTGCACCGTTTAAGGGGCTCGAGCGCCTCCTTATTCAGAGTGATAACCACCTGTCTATTGGGCCCAACCACATCATCGACCAGATTGACGCCCCAATCCTGCGTCGGGAGAGACGGATTCCAGACCTGCAGCATCTCAAGAATATTCTCGGGTTCTGCAGGGACGGCAGGAATCCATGCCCTTGCCCTTGGCCGAGCAGGAATGTCCTTCCAGTCGACGACATCTAGTCTTGCCCCTGGATAGACTTCACCCAGTCTTGCAACTGCTGCCTTATACAGTGCGACAGTTCTTGCATCCTCGCACGCGAATATTTTGATCTGACCTTGGTGCCAGCCCGCGTCAGTACCTCGCGGTGGACTACCCGGAGACTCACGCATTAAGTGGAGGAGGGCCCTGCCCATTTCATTCCGGACATACAGCCACTGGTCTTTGGGGATGGACCAACGGTCGTTACCTCGGTCAATGAAACCTATAAGGATTCTGTCCTTGGTTACTTCAGCAAAGCTGAGTTTTCCCACTACGGGGTTGACCTGATGCCGCTTCGGATGGGGGTCTACCTCTCCGTCCGATCTCTGGCGTTTGAAGGGATTACCGTTCACCCTCTTAGGCACATAGGGCCTCTGGAAATTTGGTATCAGAGCTTTCGCTTCCTCCACCATCTTCCTTTCTTCCGGCGACAGCTTCTCCTGCGATGCTCCCTCATATTTTTTAAGGATCCTTGCGGCCTTTCTTTTATCCCAGTACGCAAAGCGTCGGGGAGATGCCTCTTTGGGGGGATTCAGACTCGTAGTTGCCATCGCGGTCTCTCCCTTTACGGCGTCGTCCTTCTTTCACCAATAACTCCGTTATAAATAAATTTATCAAAATATATTAAAGTCCAGATGAAACCTGTGGCCATCCCCTTTCATTTGATACCCATATGGTGGGGAAATTTTAAAGTTCTTGGGCAATCACATTTTCACCGATAACTCAGTTATCGATAAATTTATCGAAATATATGGAAGTCCAAATGAAACCTGTTACGCACGGGTTGGTTTCCAGGAGACACAAGGATCGCATCACCATCAGGAGCCATCTGCTATGCAGGAGTCCCATCAAGCACTGCTACTCGAACTACCCACTAACCATTGCACGCCCCTGTTGCATGCCTCAAATCACCGCGCAGGTATGCTTGCTTTTAGCACGAGCTAGCTCGTCGGACTGGGGTGGTTCTTGCGGCTTAAAGGCACGCCCATCGCGTCATACAAAAAAAAATACATACCTGATAATGGGCTACATCGGAATACCACACATACCTCACCTCATCATTGGCCCAAGATGTCAATCGGCCGGCCTTCGTTACCCTCCCTTCCTGGTCGACCAAGGCATAAGATTGTGTCGACCCCAACACTGGTCATTAAAAATTTTTACTATTTTTTCTTTTCACACTTATTTCTTACCTGAACTGCACTGCTTGACATCCAAAGTGAAAAGGAACTTTGCTTGGCCGGAAGTCAACGAGCGACCTCGTTGACACGTCGGCCTGTCAAAAGTGCTGTCAAATTGGGGTCTGTTCGCACAGATAGTACCACATATTTTACTAACTTAACCCTTACGCATGGCCTGCACTTCCTAGCCGCAACAGGGCGAGTGGTTCACCAAGCTTGCGACGGGGAAGCAATCGAGAAGCTGGCACAAAGCAGCCTAGACATCGTCTTCAAGCGCGCAGATCCTTCGCGTGAAAGATTCCGACGGATCGCCCGTTCCCATCGCCTACCTCGTACAGACAATTACCCTTGGCCGCGATGATTCTCGACTTGAGGTATTTGGGCGCGAGTTTGGCACTATACCTCCTTGCCGCATCACTCAACTTAAAATTTTTACGATACACCGTCTGACCTTCCTTATGCCGAATGGGCCGAGACCTCGTATTATACGCCCGCTACCCCTTCTCAAAAGCTAACTCCAAATTTCCGATCAGCCGATCTCTCATTAACCCTATCCGATCTGTTGCCGACAGCACATCCGCCTCACCCTCACGCAACAAGCCGACCCTTCGGAGCACCTCATAAGCTGGCCCATGCTGCACCATCGTTTGCCCGAAGACGGCTCTATAGGGCTCCATGCCAATAGCTTCGTGAACTGCGCTCCGTAGCGCGAAAGCGGCGTGGGATATGTGCTGATCCCAGCTACGTTGATCTTCTCCGGCAATATAGGTGCGCAGTACTGCTAGAAGGGACCGATTTACGCGCTCCAAAGCGTTGGCCTATGGCGCGTGTTCATTTCTGTCCAAATATGCAGACACAGGCATATTTGTTTGCATGAAATTCAAGAACAAGCAAAAGTGCTGAGTAGCGATTGCGTCATAGTTAAGCTCACGGCCGTCAATAAGTGTGCCGTCGCTAGCGTCAGCATTGCAACCGCTGGTGTCAGCAGTGGCGACAGCGGGCGACCTAGTACGGTGGTCAGCAATGTCGCTTACTGACGACCTAGAACGGTAGACTGCTGACTAGTGACCTAGTATTGCGGAAGTCAAGAGCAATGCACTAGTCAGCATAATTGTAAGACCAAAATTGTATATAAGCGAAGAAATTAAAATAAAGAATGGAGAAAATGCATGACCAGCAAACCTAAAGCTACTTGTTCTTTAATCATATAGCGCAATTTCTCCCATCGCCGTAAATAACCAGGTTCAAGTGCCTGAAGTTATTACTCTCAAGTCTTGGTGCCACTGCCTTGACTAAACCAACATACAACCCAAACTCCTGGTGCGATCACCTCGAGTCCTGTTATTTGTACGTGGTTTGGCACCTAAGCCATTCCACTTTATCCTCAATTCAGGACGGCAAATCAGCCGCTCCAAACATTTTTGTGACCCCGACGTGATATGAACACGCAACCTTCTGACCCCCTGTGACCCCGCAAGTTACAGGACCTGAACAACTCGGCAACTCCGCCAGTCTGTAATCCCGAACACGCAACGACTTGAGCGACTACGTCAGCAACTTCTGACCCACCCTCAATCTTGCCAATTCAGTTAGCCAGCATCGGAATCAATTTCGATATGGCTCCAACCAATGAAGAAACAATGGAGACATTGACAGCCTCCCAAAGTACAACTGGAGAGCTGATAGAGACCATAATCCGTAACTTCAAAAAGGATTCAGCAGCGAGGAAAACGCCTGTATATTACAAAGAGCGCCTCGAACGCTTAGACATAGCGTGGGCCGAATTTGAGGTAACGGACAATAAAATCCGTTGCCTCGCAGATATGGATCCCAGCCACCAATATTTCACCACCGGATACTACAAAAAAATATCCGAGTTGACGTCAAAGTACAAGGAAATAATGGAGTCCGGCATGACGGAACCTCTCAAAACCCAAACACCGGACGAGCAAACGAAAGGTCTTCCCGGAAGTACCTACGCTCCCTCTCGGAAACCAGAATTGTCTTCAGCCATTAGAAGACAAAACGTGATGATAGCATCACTAAAACGGCTCCTCGAAATGGACCCTACAGCGGCAAACATGAAGCTAAAAGAGAAACTTTGGGAGCAAATACAAGAGCTCCACTTCTCGATCGGGGAAGACAGCATAGATCCTGTAAGAGATGGGTATGACATGGAGTCATACACGACTGTCGAAGCATCGGCTTATACCAATTTCAAGCTCAAGGAAAACACGGCAAATAAAATTGAGGAAACGGTCAAAAATAAAACGATTCAGCTTCCAAAAATAACAATCCCCAAATTTAATGGGGAATACTTAAAATGGATAGCATTCTTTGACCTCTTCTCCCAATTGGTAGACAAACAAGAGATCCCCACAGTTCAAAAAATGTGGTATTTAAAGTCAAACCTAAGTGGGGAAGCCGAACAACTAATAAGCCACCTATCAGCCACTGCCGAAAATTACGAAACAGCCTGGAAGCTGCTACAAAATAGATATAACAATAAACGGGTTCTTGTTGCATCCATTATGAACCAATTACTGGAGCAACCAACAATTACAGCAACGTCCACATCAATAAAAAGGTTGCATGATGTAACAAAAGAATGCTTGCATGTATTAGTAAACATGGGCATCCCTACAAACACTTGGGACCCCATCTTAATACACTTGCTCACAAAAAAATTGGATCGGGGTACGCACATACTATACGAACGGTCAATAGTAAACCCGAAGGAAGTTCAAGGACTGAACAATTTCCTGGACTTTCTTGAAGCCCGCTTTCAATCAATGGAAGCAATGGGACAGAAGGAAAGGTTCGTGTCAAAAACATGTGCGGCCGCCTCCGAACCAAAGGAAACCTCCTGCTCGCTCTGCCACAATGGAAGCCACCTTTTGTTTCGGTGCCAAGAATTTCAAACAATGACACCAAATGAACGGCTCAATTACGTCCAAAGACAAAAACTATGCGTAAACTGCATGAGACCCGGGCACTCCTCTAAGACTTGCAAGTCAAGAGGATGCATGAAATGCAACAAGAAACATAATTCAATTTTGCACCTGGAAACGAGCAGAAACTCGTCAAGGCCAAGCCTGAGTCACGAAGGTGAGCCCAAAATCGGGAGGACATCAGCAGCATCAGCGGAAGTAACCAGAAAAAGGACGCCAGTAGCTGCCTCAGCGGCATCCACCTCATCACGAAGTTCTGAAGTAGATTCACTCACCGCGACGGACAAAGGTGGACAAAGGCCATACGTCCTATTGAGCACAGCAGTAGTTATAATCAAAACAGACGGCACAGAAGTTGAATGCCGCGCGTTATTAGACTCAGCGTCACAGGTAAACTTCATAACAGAACGTCTGGTAAAACGGCTCAGGTTACCACTGAAAACCTCACATGTCAATATCACCGGGATCGGGACAACTAACACAAAAACACAACATAGAGTGAACGTTGCCTTACATTCTCGAAACACGAGCTTCACAGCACGCATTGAAGCGCTCGTCCTTCCTCGCATCATCTCGCCTCAACCATCGCAATTCATTAACACTGAAAAATGGTCACTACCAAGGAATCTCCAGTTAGCGGATCCAAACTTCAATCGCCCTGACAAAATAGATCTACTTTTGGGAGCTGAGCACTATCACCAGCTTCTCACCATTGGGCAAATCAAGCTAGCCCCGCATCTACCAATAATGCAAAATACTGCACTCGGATGGATTGTGTCTGGCAGACTCAACGAAGGAAGCCCAAAAGATGCATCCTGTGGAATGTGCTTGGCGGACGAATCCCTAGAAACCACTATCTCGAAACTCTGGGAACTGGAAGAGGTAAAAGGCAACAAGAAGTCATTATCTCTGGACGAGGAAAAGTGTGAGGAGCACTTTGCCAGACACACCTCAAAAAATAAGGAAAATCGGTTCACAGTGAAAATACCATTCCATCAGGACCCCATGGTTCTGGGGGACTCGCACTCAATAGCGCTCAACAGGTTCCTGTCATTGGAACGTCGACTTCAGAAAAATCCGCAAGTGAGGACAGAGTACGTCAAGTTCATGGACGAATATGAAGCCCTGGGGCACATGACGAAAATATCAACAGATACGATTACTACACCGAACTATTTCATACCTCATCACTGTATACTGAGACCAGAGAGCACAACCACAAAACTTCGCGTGGTATTTGACGAATCTGCGAAAACATCGACCGGTCACTCCCTAAATGATATTATGTACACAGGACCAAAGGTACAAAGCGATCTGTTTTCAATATTGCTGCGTTTTAGAATGCCAAGGTTCGTGTTCACCACTGATGTCGAAAAAAGGTACCGTCAAATCTTAATAGCACCAGAAGACCGGCCGTTTCAACTAATAATTTGGCGAAAGGATACCAACATGCCAATAACGTATTATCAGCTAAACACGGTCACATATGGAACTAGGTCAGCACCATATCTAGCCACGAAATGTCTGCAACAAATTGCCACCGAAAATGTTTCTCGATATGTGCTAGCCTCTCAATTCCTAAACGACAGCTTTTATGTTGACGACGGCTTAGGCGGAGCAGACAACCTATCCACAGCAATGCTCATACAAGAACAACTAATAAAGATCATGAAGGAAAACGGCTTCAATCTACGAAAATGGAGCGCTAACCACCCTCAACTGCTCCAAAATATCGCAGAAGGAGATCAAGAGGTTAATCTGGACTTGGAAAATACAAGGGCTGCAGCCGTCAAAACATTGGGGCTCACATGGCTCCCAAAACCAGACCTGTTAGCTGTCAAGGTCAACATAGAAGAAGTAAAGAGGATAACAAAACGCTCGGTCACGTCAGACCTAGCAAGGCTCTGCGACCCATTAGGAATACTGTCTCCTATCGTAGTAACGGCCAAAATACTCATACAAGAGCTATGGGAGCTAAAATTAGATTGGTATCAGGCACTTCCAGCAGAGCTACATACAAGATGGCTCACGTTCAGGTCAGATCTTGAAGAGTTAAAAACACTTCAGATCTCAAGGCACATTTTTGAGGGAAGACTCCCGGAAACCATGCAACTACACATTTTCTCGGATGCATCAGAGAAGGCCTATGGAGCCGCGGCCTATATTCGCGCCACGCTAAAAGAAGGCACCGTCATGACAAGGTTATTATGTGCAAAGTCAGCGGTCTAGCAACTTGTCCAACCTCGTACCATTTTTGGATAACAAGGGATTGATACGGGTTGGAGGGAGACTAGAGGCTTCATCATTGGCATACGACTCGAAACACCAACTTCTTCTACCATACAACGATAACATTACAAAATTGATGTTCGAAATGGTACACAAGGAGAACAAACATTGCGGCCCGCAAACTCTGTTGGGAATGATGCGACAACGATTTTGGCCCATAAAGGGAAAAATCATGGCACGAGCAACAGTGCATCGATGCGTCACATGCAGCAAGGCAAAGCCAGAACTACTCAATCAGATCATGGGAAACCTGCCTTCCTCAAGAGTCACACCATCTCGACCATTCATAAACAGCGGTGTAGATTATTGCGGCCCTATAACAGTGCATTACAAACTTCGTGGAAAAAGGCCGCACAAGGCTTATATTGCGGTGTTCGTTTGCTTCACCACAAAGGCAGTCCACCTAGAGCTAGTGAGTGACTTAACCACCGAGGCATTCATTGGGGCCCTCAAGCGCTTCATTGCCAGGCGAGGCCATTGTCAAAACCTGTTTTGTGACAATGCCACCAATTTCGTAGGAGCTAAGAACAAGCTCCCAGAGTTAAACTCGGTAATACATTCACAAGAGGCACAAGAAAAAATCATTAACGAATGCGGGAAAAGAGGAATCCAATTCAATTTCATCCCCCCAAGAGCGCCACACTTTGGTGGACTGTGGGAGGCTGCAGTCAAATCGGCAAAGCATCTGCTGCTAAGAAGTACAGCAAATGCCAGCTTAACATATGAGGAGCTCGAAACCCTGATAATCGAGATCGAGGCGATACTGAATTCTCGCCCAATGTCAGATGATCCAAACGACATTGGGGCACTTACTCCAGGGCACTTCCTGATAGGAGAACCACTAACAGCACAAATTGACGCACAAGCGACGGCTGCCAAGCTCAACCTAGAAACAAGATGGAAGCTAGTGTCCCAGCTTAAACACGAGTTTTGGAAACGATGGTCCCGGGATTACCTCAACGAGTTACAGTACCGGAACAAATGGCAAAAACAGACGGCGAACATAGAACCAGGGGACATAGTGGTATTCAAGGAAGACAACGTACATAGCCTACACGGCTAGTTTCTTGTATTGCCGGTTCTACGAGAACGGTGCCAGTACT
Organism: Campiglossa producta; assembly: GCA_964058755.1. NCBI lineage: Eukaryota > Metazoa > Arthropoda > Insecta > Diptera > Tephritidae > Campiglossa > Campiglossa producta. The sequence goes on along the minus strand of CAXKVI010000006.1, from coordinate 32,435,826 downwards.
TGTGCTGTACCCATCGTGCCGAAACGACCCGGGCCGTTTTCTTATATCGACCCGGCCAAGAGCAAGGCAGGGCTACACCTCGCGACAACAACAACAACGTCCCAGTGATGAAGTGGCCCTTGGGGAGAATAGTGAAAACTTATAAGGGTCCAGAGGACATAATCAGAGTGGCAGATGTCAAAACAGAATCCGGAGTGCAATCAGATACCTCGCTCCAATTCCACGACTCAAAGATGGGGAAACGGAAACCCAACCCTCAGGCATCCAGCCAAGTCTGGCACCAAGCTCACCGCAACCGGATCGTAAGGAAGTATCCCCAGAGGAACTACCCAAGGCAAAACGACGAAAACTTACATCCATGTCAACAATGACAACAATGATAATAGCTCTGCTGGCACTTCCACTTGTGTTTTCGGCAGACATCGAAACAACAGAATTCGACACCAAGATCGGCATCCACTTTGAAGGCATCACCAAGATGGAAGTGTCACGCTCTGAGTGGAAAATAATTTCCTACTACGATCTGCAGCCATATTGGGAAGAAACAGCACGCTTCATCAATGGAACAAAGACATTAAGGGCCATATGCGACACCATAGTGCTGAAATCGGCCTGTGAAAACGTAGTAGACACCTTGGAAGCCGACATCGCAGAACTAACTGAAGAAAATAGCCTCCTCACACGATCCAAACGAGGCGCGGTTAACTTCATCGGCAACATTGCCAACTCATTGTGCGGTGTGTTGGACAACAGCTATGCAGAAGAGATGTCAAGCACAATCAACACGCTCAAACAAAATGACAACCATTTATACGGGTTACTCAACAATCAAACATCAGTTATTGATGCAACACTCAACATCTTCAAACAAGACGAGCAGAACATCAAACAGAAGTTCAAGGTGGTGGATGACCAAATAGTGAAGGTGGCAGCATATGTCCGTACGGAGCAGACGCAAAGGTACCAAACAAACCTCGTCCAAACTAGCAGTACCTTGGCAACTCAACTCGCACTATTATCAGCCAGACTACATAGAATCCAGGCAAGAATTATCAATACGTTGACAGATGCGCACCACGGAAGAATCAGTCCAACGTTACTGTCACCATCGCAACTTCGAGCAGAATTAGTCCGAGTTCGCAACCATCTACCCACATCACTAAGGTTGCCAGTGGACCAAAACAATCTCTTACAACTCTACAAGGTCATGAAGGTGAAAGGCGGAAGAACGAATGAGCACGTGATCTTCGAAATGTCACTTCCGTTGTGTGATCCAAAGACCTGGGAAGTGCTCAAACCACATCCGATTTCAAGCAGAATAAACAGTTCAACGGTTGCCATCACGCCATGCAATGATCTCATTGCAATCAACGCGCATCGAGATCAATATATAACATTGACAGAAAATCAGTGGCGAGAGTGCATTACGATAAAAGAGAACCAGGTGTTATGCCTGAACGTGCAGACAAAATTCACCGCAGACTCAGACCCTTGTCAATGCGAATAAAAGTCACGGGCGGGAGCATGTTCATTTCTGTCCAAATATGCAGACACAGGCATATTTGTTTGCATGAAATTCAAGAACAAGCAAAAGTGCTGAGTAGCGATTGCGTCATAGTTAAGCTCACGGCCGTCAATAAGTGTGCCGTCGCTAGCGTCAGCATTGCAACCGCTGGTGTCAGCAGTTGCGACAGCTGGCGACCTAGTACGGTGGTCAGCAATGTCACTTACTGACGACCTAGAACGGTAGACTGCTGACTAGTGACCTAGTATTGCGGAAGCCAAGAGCAATGCACTAGTCAGTATAATTGTAAGACCAAAATTGTATATAAGCGAAGAAATTAAAATAAAGAATGGAGAAAATGCATGACCAGCAAACCTAAAGCTACTTGTTCTTTAATCATATAGCGCAATTTCTCCCATCGCCGTAAATAACCAGGTTCAAGTGCCTGAAGTTATTACTCTCAAGTCTTGGTGCCACTGCCTTGACTAAACCAACATACAACCCAAACTCCTGGTGCGATCACCTCGAGTCCTGTTATTTGTACGTGGTTTGGCACCTAAGCCATTCCACTTTATCCTCAATTCAGGACGGCAAATCAGTCGCTCCAAACAGCGCGTAAGGCGCAGTTCGGATATGCTGCACGCCGTACTCTTTAAAAAACTTCGAGAAGAGCTCCGCTACGAACTGCTTGCCGTTGTCCGAATGAACGAACTCCGGCACCCCAAAAGTGTGAAAAACATTGCTTTCTAAAAACTTGATCACTTCTTCAGCCGTGGCCCTTCGCATTGGCTTCAGAAATATAAATTTGGACAGGTGATCCAGTACCACGAAAACATAGGCGTTCCCGGAACGCGTGTATGGATATGGACCGCAGAAGTCTATATAGATCCTTTGGAATATTCTCTCCGAGCGAAATCTATCGACCATCGGTGGACGCGAGACCGTGTTCGGGGATTTGGCGCATTTGTATGCATCACATGAGGTAACAAAATTTTTCACGTCCTTCACCATGCCTGGCCAGTAATACTACGCTCTTAATCGGTACAACGTCTTACCCGTGCCCCCGTGTCCTGCCGACCGATCGCAGTGCATCTCCTTAAGAAGGGATTGCCTAAGACCCTCGGGCACCCACACTCTCCATATGCACTCGCTTGCATCGCCCGATCGCCTGGGAAGAACTCGTTTGTACACCACACCCTATTTCACCTGGATGTCTGGCAGCCTGTCTGCATTGCTTTGGACTTGCCGCTTCAGGTCTTCGTACGCCTCGCTGGTGAACTCTGACGAACCGAAGTCCAGTCCGCGTTCCATTCTCAACTCCCCGATCTCATCCATATTCATCCTGCTTAGAGCATCCGGAACCACATTTTGAGTCCCTTTGCGGTGCTCTATTTTAAAATCGAACATCTGCAATTTTAGACTCCAACGGGCTAGACGACCTGATAGGTATTTTTGCCTCATCAGCCATTTTAGACTCATATGGTCGGTGATTATCGTGAACGGGAGACCATCTATGTATGCACGGAACTTCTGCACACTGACGACAGCTGCCAAGCACTCCAGCTCGGTGATAGTAGTTTCGCTGCGCAGAATTGAGCTTTTGTGACATAAAGGCAATCGGTCTCTCATACCCATTGTCATCCAGCTGGAACAACACACTGCCGATACCCTGCGTCGAAGCGTCGCATTGGATGAAGAAGTGTTTCCCAAAGTCTGGATTAACCAGTACGTCGGTCGACGTCAGAGCACGCTTCAGATGCTCAAAAGCTTGTATCGCTTGATCAGTCATCACGAAGGTTTTCGCCTTCTTCAGACAATCCGTCATTGGGGCGGTAATACTCGCAAAATTGGGAATGAAACGCCGGTACCAACCGCACATTCCTAAAAATCGGCGAAGTTGCTTCATGGTAACCGGCACGGGAAACTCCAGCATCGCCTCTATCTTCGAGGGATCGGTCTTCAATTCGCCTCGGCCAACTATAAACCCGAGGTACTTTATCTCCCTCTGGCAGAACTTGGATTTCTGAAGGTTTATGGTCAGTCCTGCGCCTGCCAAGCACTCTGCCACCTCTGCCAGGTGCACTAGATGAGCATCGAAACTAGGAGAACAAACCAGCAAATCATCGATGTAGACAAATACATTCTCGCGTAAGTGAGACGGTATTATTTTGTTCATCAGCCTACAGAGTCTCTGGCTGGCGTTACACAGCCCGAACGGCATGATCTTAAACTGGTACAATGGCCGTCCGGGAACTGTGAATGCCGTTTTTCTCTGGATGACATTTCCAGAGGCATTTGCCAAAAAGCGTCCTTCAAATCTATTCCCGATATGTAATACGTTTCCCTCAAGCGCGACAGAATACCCTCAACATGCTGCGTTGGATACGCATCCTTCTTTGTTCGCTCGTTTAACTTGCGCATGTCCATACACAGTCTTTTCTTTCCGGGTTTCTCTACCAGTACAATGGGAGAACTCCATGAGCTATTGCCCTCCTCTATGACATCGAGACTAATCATTCGGTCAATTTCATCGTAGGCGTATTTTTGCTTCACTGGGGACATGGGGTAGTGTCTTTGCTTCACAGGAACTGTGTCATCAGATACCTCTATAACATGTTCCTTGACATGCGTTCTACCCAGTCCGAGTTCCGCAAAAGAAGGGAAAAGCCTTTTCACATTCTCCAACCTATGCGAATCCTCTGCCGACAGTTCCAACTGATTAGGGTCCTTATTCTCGATTTCCGAGACCACCATCGGCGCTAGCCCAAAAGCCTTCCAAAAATTTACCCCCAGATATAACTCCTGCTGCAAACTTGGGACCAGGTACAGACACATTTCCACCGTTTTACCACGCCAACTAATCTTGACGTCCACCTTACCGACGATGGCCTGTGACCTTCCGTCCGCTGTCTTTAGCGTTTTACTCCTGGCGCGAACCGAACCTTTCAGTCTCTCCATCCATAAGCCCGAACTCGAGCCGAAACAGCTGATCGATGCTCCACTGTCCAGCAGACCCTGCACCTGAAAACCCTCTATATCTACCATAGTATATGGTCGCTTATCTACTGCGTCCCGTAGTATCGTCTCCTCTATGTGTTTATCTTCTCTCTTTCGGTCGCCACTAAGCTTCCGGATTCGAGAAATTTTCTTCCCTGACCTGTTTAGTTTCGGTAGGGCAACTGATGCGGCGTCTTCCTCCCCGAATATACGCCTCCTAGCGGCCTCATACCTTCTTTGTCTCTCCGATAATGTGAGCAAGGGGTTGAATCCCTGCTTGGATTGTTCAATGTTATTAGCAAATGAGCTTCCTTGAAATTTTACTGCTCCGGGGCTGGATTGCGTTGGCAGGGTTCCCCGGTCTTCCTGTCCGCTTCGCGGTTTCCCGACTAAGGCTTCCTTTCCTCGCATCCTTGACATCGGATGCTCGCCTGGTTGCATTTGTAGCATACCATTTAATGGAGCTTTCCGTCGCAAGCAGTGGTCTTCACGCTAACATTGCCTTCCCCGGAACTCCTCCAGGTGGCATCTCCTTTCTGCTCCTTCCTCGGAAATCTGTCCCTGGCTGGTCGATGGAACGCTTCCACTGCATCCGGATCCTCTTCAATGGTTTCGTCCTCCACCGCTTCCACCGCTTCCAACGCCTTCCTCTTGTAGGTTTTTGGCTCCAACTCCGCGATGTGCTTTTCGGCTCTTCGACATTCGGTGCGTAGCTCCTCCAAGGTGTTGATTCGGCAACCGAACACTAGGTTCTTCAACCGAGGTCTAAAATTTCGACGGATGAGGTTTACCAAGCTTAGCTCCGGCATCCGCGCGCTCATGGTGAGTTCCATCCCCCTGATGACGGCGTAGTACTCCTCAAACTTCTCCTGATAGTCCTGCTTCCGCTCGTTCATCGCCTGGCGGTTCTCCTCGTCGCAATCGGCTTTACGGAAGTGTTCCACTATCGCCGCCCTGAATGCCCAAAAGTCCGCCACCTTGTCCTGTGCGTGCTCTTCCATGTATAGCCAATACCATTCTCTCGCTTGGCCTTCCAAAAGCAAATGAAAATTGGCGTACAGTTCTTGAGGATGCACACCGTGCCTCTGACGAAGGGTCTCAATCCTAAACAGGAAACGCTCTACGTATACAGACTTTGGCCCTCCATCGAACCTCAAGTTCCAATCTCTGATTATTTTAGTCGCGTTTCTTTCGCGATACCGGCCTTTACCGCCTTCACGTTCCGGTGTTGTCAATTCTGGTATTCTCTCAATAACATGGCTAGCATCAGCAGCCGGCGCAAGCTTCAACGGACTGCTACCGTTAACCCCCGATTGAACTTCAACACCCGCTTCTGAATGCCAACTCCCTTTATCCTCAACCAGCGGACCGCGTGCGCTTTCCTTCTCTAAACTCGCTAGCCTTCCAGCCAAGCCATTGATGTCGCTCCTCAGCGTTTGAATCGCGCTTTTGTCTGTCTTCGTTGGCGTACGGCTCACGTCCATTTGGTATTGGAAAACCATGTTTTCAAATCTGCGCATGAGTTCATCCCCAATAGCACCCAGACTACTAACAGTGGCAGCCTGCGCCCCTGGTGGAGGGTTGACACCTCCTGCTGCAGCAAAAGTAAGTTCCAGAAAACGACTTGGGCACGCCTTCAATCAGACATCCGACCGAAGTGCCCAAAAATAACCAAATTATATACGTGTGTAAAATTTAAAAACGTGGACAAGTATTGTGGTAGCGCGAACTTGTATTTCCGCTTGAAAAATAAAATTATTTATATACCTCACCTGCTCAAATAGCAAAAGTGTACGTATGTATGTGTAGTATAAGATTGTCAGCATGTATGTGGATGTATGTATATGCTCGGATATGCACTCAAAGCTTTTACTCAAATTGTTGATTGTTAAATCGTGACGGTGATTTTGGTTGATCTGGTATGATGTCTGTCCGCCTAACGTCGTTCGTATTCTGTCCACAAAAAAAATCGTCGTCCCCTGAGATATCCGACCTCGATACAACAGCTTAACTTAATCACATCGTTAAAACTGGCTACCGATAGATCTCATCTCCCGCTTTCACTGAAGACACAATCAGCTGGCACTACAACGCCAAACCGAGATATCTTGACAGCTAGCCACTCCCCCACGTAATCACGACACATTCGTCCACTTTAAATTAAAACAGCAAAACGAGATATCAGTGACTACCCAAATTCATCTAGTGCTGACACAATTGAAAGGATCTGAAACTAATGACCTAACAAGATATCGCGCACTAGCCCCCCATTAAAATAGAAAATTAAATGTGATAAAAAAAAATGTAAACGAAGTTGCAATACGGTATTCCTTCTGCCCCGTCCAAAGATGTAAAAATGAAAATATATATAGCAGCACCTCTAATCGTGGGCCCCACTTTGGGCGACATTTTGTTACGCACGGGTTGGTTTCCAGGAGACACAAGGATCGTATCACCATCAGGAGCCATCTGCTATGTCCCATCAAGCACTGCTACTCGAACTACCCACTAACCATTGCAGTCCCCTCTTGCATGCCTCAAATCACCGCGCAGGTATGCTTGCTTTTAGCACGAGCTAGCTCGTCGAACTGGGGTGGTTCTTGCGGCTTTAAGGCACGTCCATCGCGCCATACAAAAAAAAAATACAACACTGGTCATTACTCACTTAGTCTAATGTTAGCGACTGCATCGCTTTACGCTTACCAAAAAAAACTAAAACTATCTTTATCTATGAAAGGTTGTAAAAACAAAAAGGGGTCAGGCCTACCTAAAGACGTCTTTAAGCTAGTGCAATATTCAAACTCTCACTCCCTATTGCTTTGCAACCCGTATTGACTTTACGCCAATTCACTTACAACTTAACTTTCTCAATTTACCTCACTTACAACTATGGCACTTAGCCTAGGAATTTGTTCGCACGCAGTGTATAAATGAAAAAATATAAATTTAATAGAATACAAAAAGTGTTTATAAAATTGCATATCTATGTGCTCACAGCATTTAGAATGTTGCCTAAACAAGCGCCCCTCACACTATATATCCTGTCAACTGCGTACCTAAGTCAGATTTTCTTACATGGCCACATGATGAAAGTGTTTAAATACCACCCATAAAGGTGCGATGACCAACTTGCGTTCCCGATCACAAGCAGTGCAAATATGTCTATTTTTGACTATCATACAACGGCCAACTAAATCACGTGAGCCTAATACACGCACACATTAACGCGTCTGGATCGAAAACCTGACGGGCGCAGATGACAAAACCTATCCTGTGAGACGACCTTGTTCAAAACGCACTTCTTATTCAGATTGTCACTTACGGACTAGAATGCTCGCCGCACTCTTGCAAAATTCCTACATAAATTCATAACTCTAACAACTGATGCAGCTCTGCCTGCTCAACAATGCCAATGTATCAACGTACGCCCCACCTTAGCCTTCGAAACCAAATCACTCGTACTTCAGTGTTGCAACGCTTGCAACTTGCTATCAGCGCAGTCTCTATGTTTATGTATCCTCATATGCCACGAACATTCAAATCTAGCCTAGTCCAATTCTTATAATTTGCACTTTAGTATTTTCTTGCGCCCATGCGCCTACGACTGAACTTATGAGGATACATACACATTTCTTTAACCAAACTACACAAGGAATGATACAGCTCACCTCGTCTACTTGCTGTGGAGTCACTGCTGCAAACCTCTATTCTGGATGTGCTGGTTTCTTCCACTAATCATTGCCATCCTCAGTTGTTGTTGTTGTTGCTGGCACGTCTCCTTGCTTCGGCTTCAGTGGATGATATTATCTAATTTCTGCCTCTCTGCACTTGTGATGTTTCTCCTGGCCCGAGTCTCATACTTGTTTTGTTTACTTTTAGCTATACCTCTTCTTCTTAGTTATGCTTCTTCTTTTGTGATCGAACTTGTTGCTTTTGCCCGGTTGGCAAACCGCAAGTTTAACGCTAACTACCACGAACTCATGCTGCTGCAGCGTTGCTACGCTGCTAACGCTTTGACTTCGACGCTAGCGCTCTTTTGGCGACGCTGGGGTGGGTGAGCGGCGCTACGTGTTGCGCGCTGCACGCTAAATAAAAGTGTACCTCTAACTAAGCGCTCGTAGGCGTTTCAATCGCGCGGCGCTATGCTGAACGCAATGCGAGTGTTGTAACAGAGGCGCGGCGCTATACCTAGCGCGCGGATACCAACTTATTGGTGTTTCCACTAGGCGCTATGTTTAGCGCGCCGGGCTTCAAATAATATATTTGTGTTGAGCGTTTCAATTGCGCGGCGCTATGCTGACCGCGCCCGTGTTTTGTTGTGAAGGCGCTACGTTCAGCGCGTCGGATACCAAATGATATGTTTTTGCTATGCGCTCCTATCGCGCGGCGCCATGTCGGTCGCGCCCGTGCTCGTTGAGGAGGCGCTATAGGTGATGGTCGAGCGGCGTTATGCTGAACGTGCTTGATACGCGCTGGATGCTACTTAAGCGCGCCGATAACTACACTGGAATTTTTCACTTCTCATGGATTCCGCTGGCTGTCCGGATGCAGCAATACCGCTTGATTGTTGCGCTCTGCCTATGGTGCTATGGCTGGCGCAACTGCGCTGCGGGCCGTCCTTTTGCTCTCAAGTTGTTGCGTTAGCGTTTAGCGACAAATCTGTTAGCTGAGCTAGTTTTTCCTATTACAATGAAACAAAACAAAAGCGAGAACTATTAGGGAATCTAACTTTTAACAGGCAGCCACGCGGCAACCTAAAATGGCTGACTAAATATTTACTATTTTTTCTTTTCACACTTATTTCTTACCTGAACTGCACTGCTTGACATCCAAAGTGAAAAGGAACTTTGCTTGGCCGGAAGTCAACGAGCGACCTCGTTGACACGTCGGCCTGTCAAAAGTGCTGTCAAATTGGGGTCTGTTCGCACAGATAGTACCACATATTTTACTAACTTAACCCTTACACATGGCCTGCACTTCCTAGCCGCAACAAACCTGGGGTCATGCTCTTTCGTTTGATACCCATATTGTCGGGCAATTTTAAGGCTTTTGAGCCATCTCGTTTTCACCGGTAACTCAGTTATCGAAAAATTTATCGAAATATATTGAAATCCAAATGATACCCATATTGTAGGGCAATTTTAAGGTTTTTGGGCAATTACATTTTCGCCGATAAATGAAACCTGCAGCCTTTCCTTTTCGTTTGTTACACATATTGTAGGGCAATTTTAAAGTTTTGGACAATCACATCTTCACCGATAACTCAGTTATCGATAAATTTATCGAAATATATGGAAGTCCAAATGAAACCTGGAAATGATACCCATATTTTAGGGCAATATTAAGGTTTTTGGGCAATTACATTTTCACCGATAAATGAAACCTGCAGCCTTTCCTTTTCGTTTGTTACACATATTGTAGGGCAATTTTAAAGTTTTGGGCAATCACATCTTCACCGATAACTCAGTTATCGATAAATTTATCGAAATATATGGAAGTCTAAATGAAACCTGGCCTCATGCCCTTTCGTTTCATACCCGTATTGTAGGGCAATTTTAAGGTTTTTGAGCCATCTCGTTTTCACCGGTAACTCAGTTATCGTAAAATTTATCGAAATATATTGAAATCCAAATGATACCCATATTGTAGGGCAATTTTAAAGTTTTGGACAATCACATCTTCACCGATAACTCAGTTATCGATAAATTTATCGAAATATATGGAAGTCCAAATGAAACCTGGAAATGATACCCATATTGTAGGGCAATATTAAGGTTTTTGGGCAATTACATTTTCACCGATAAATGAAACCTGCAGCCTTTCCTTTTCGTTTGTTACACATATTGTAGGGCAATTTTAAAGTTTTGGGCAATCACATCTTCACCGATAACTCAGTTATCGATAAATTTATCGAAATATATGGAAGTCCAAATGAAACCTGGGGTCATGCTCTTTCGTTTGATACCCATATTGTCGGGCAATTTTAAGGCTTTTGAGCCATCTCGTTTTCACCGGTAACTCAGTTATCGAAAAATTTATCGAAATATATTGAAATCCAAATGATACCCATATTGTAGGGCAATTTTAAGGTTTTTGGGCAATTACATTTTCGCCGATAAATGAAACCTGCAGCCTTTCCTTTTCGTTTGTTACACATATTGTAGGGCAATTTTAAAGTTTTGGACAATCACATCTTCACCGATAACTCAGTTATCGATAAATTTATCGAAAAATATCGAAGTCCAAATGAAACCTGGGGTCATTCCCCTTCGTTTGTTACTCATATTGTAGGGTAATTTTAAGGGTTTTGTTCAATAACATTTTCACCGATAACTCAGTTATCGATAAATTTATCGAAATATATTAAAGTCCAAATGAAACCTGGGGTCATCCCTTTTCGTTTGATAGTCATATTGTAGGGAAAATTTAAGGTTTTTGAGCAACCACATTTTCACCGATAATTCAGTTATCGATTAATTTATCGAAATATATTGAGGTCTAAATGAAACCTGGGGCCATTCCCCTTCGTTTGATACTCATATTGTAGGGTAATTTTAAGGGTTTTGTTCAATAACATTTTCACCGATAACTCAGTTATCGATAAATTTATCGAAATATATTAAAGTCCAAATGAAACCTGGGCTCATCCCTTTTCGTTTGATATTCATATTGTAGGGAAAATTTAAGGTTTTTGAGCAACCACATTTTCACCGATAATTCAGTTATCGATTAATTTATCGAAATATATTGAGGTCTAAATGAAACCTGGGGCCATTCCCCTTCGTTTGATACTCATATTGTAGGTAAATTTTAAGGGTTTTGTTCAATAACATTTTCACCGATAACTCAGTTATCGATAAATTTATCGAAATATATGGAAGTCCAAATGAAACCTGGCCTCATGCCCTTTCGTTTCATACCCGTATTGTAGGGCCATTTTAAGGTTTTTGGGCAATCATATTATGACCGATAACTCAGTTATCGATCAATTTATCGAAATATATCGAAGTCCAATTGAAACCTGGGGCTATCCCTTTCATTTAGTCCCATATTGTAGGACAATTTTAAGGTTTTTGGGCAATCACATTTTCACCGATAACTCAGTTATCGATCAATTTATCGAAAAATATCGAAGTCCAAATGAAACCTGGGGCCATTCCTCTTCGTTTGATACTCATATTGTAGGGTAATTTTAAGGGTTTTGTTCAATAACATTTTCACCGATAACTCAGTTATCGATAAATTTATCGAAATATATCGAAGTCCAAATGAAACCTGGGGTCATCCCCTTTCGTTTGATACCCATATTGTTCGAAGTTTCTACACCTGTATGCGAAATATCATAACTTTAGGTCAAATGTACTCAGAGTTATATGGAAAAACAAAACAATCGAAATGTATCGGTCCCTAGCATGGCCGGACCCCCCAAAATTAAAAAAAAAAATAGACTATACCTCCTTCTAGACTATTACGGCGCGGTTGTTAAGGCCAATGATATCAATATCATCAGCATACGCCTGTGTGAAGCCTCGTTTGGTTTCAAATGGCTCAGAGAGGTCCTTCCCGATTCTGACGGAGCTGTTGGTATTGCTCAACGTCATTTGGCAAAGCCGTATAAGATTTGCAGGGAAGTCAAATTCAGACATGGCGGCATACAGGCAATTTTGCGCTGTAAAAGCGGCTTTAAAATCGACAAAGAGATGGTGTGTGTCGATTCTTTTATCATAGGTCTTCTGCAGGATTTGGTGTATCGTGAAAATCTATGGTAGACTTACCAGGTCTAAAGCCACACTGGTAAGGTCCAATCAGCTTGTCTACGACGGGACACAATACGCTAGAAAGAACCTTATATGCGATATTGAGAAGACTGATTCCGCGGTAGTTGGTGCGGTTAGCGGGATCGCCTTTCTTGTGGATTGGGAAGAGCACACTTAAATTCCAATCCGGAGGCATGCACTCGTCTGACCGCTCTTCGCCTCCGTGTTTGAACAGCTCTGCGGGTAGTCCGTCTTTTCCAGGCGCTTTGTTGTTTTTGAGCCGGGATATAGCTATCCTCACTTCATCATAGTCAGGTGGTGGGACGACTTTTCCATCGTCAGGGATTGGGGTATCGGGTTCGACGTCTCCCTCGCAATTTAGCAGTGAGGAGAAGTGCTCCCTCCATAATTTAAGTACACTCTGTACGTCGGTTACCAGGTCGCCATTATTGTCCTTACTATTCAGGAACTTGAAACATAAGTTGTTTGTACTACTGGTAAACATAGCCAAATATACATACTTATAGATTTGATTAATAACGACTTAGAAAAAAATATAAATAACAAGTAAGGAAGTCTAAGTTCGGGTGAAACCGAACATTACATACCCAGCTGTGCACATAAAGTGGGCGTGATCGTTCACCGATTTTTCTTATTTTCTGTGGTAGTACTCTACATAAACATAACATACCTGGTACCTAGTTTCGTAAATCTATCTCACACCGTTCTGAAGTTGTTAGCAGTCGAATTTAAAAATTGCTTGACTCATAAGTGGGCGGTGCCACGCCCACTTTCCAAAATTTTGAAAAAATTATGTAAAGAATGTGAAAGTTGATGTATGTACCAAATTATATTATTATAGCGAAATCAGTTAATTAGATATGGACTTTTCAATATTTCCACCTCCTTTCAATATAACTTTTATGAAAAAGTAGGCGTGGTCGCGAAGCGATTTCGTTTATTTTCTATAGCTGAATTTACCACAACAATAGTATGTCCTCTACGAAATTTCGTTATACTAGCATAAACTGTTCTGAAGTTATTAAGAGTCAAAATTTTAAAATTTCTTCAAATATACGTGGGCGGTACCACGCCCCCTTTTAAAAAATTTTTATAAAATCGGCCTTAGAACATCTAAATCAATACATATTGCAAATTTTATCATTGTAGCTGCTTCTAATATTGAATTAACCCATTTTATACGTTTTTCGAAATTTTCGATATCGAAAAAGGGGCGTGGTTATGGTCCGATTTTACCCATTTTCAATAGCAATCTATTCTGAACCCAAATAAGTACGCATGCCAAATTTGGTGAAGATATCTCATTATTTGCTCAAGTTATCGTGTTAACGGACAGACGGACGGACGGACGGACGGACGGACGGACATGGCTCAATCAAATTTTTTTTCGATCCTGATCATATTGATATATGGAAGTCTATATCTATCTCGATTCCTTTATACCTGTACAACCAACCGTTATCCTAAAAAAGTTATAATACCCTGTGTACAAGTACAGCTGGGTATAAAAATGAATGCCATTTGACTTAGAGAAAAATTACTTTTGTTTGAAGTGTGATCTTAAAGAAATTATTGCATTAATAGTGTCATCTCTTAACCTGGCTCTGCCTCAACACTGGTGTGTTGAACAGTTGACAAAAAGTAAAATGCTTTCTGAATATATCTAATAGCCTTTGTTGCCCCCATTCCCTTTGGTCCGATGTTTGTAAGTATGAGAAGAAGAAGAGATAGACCCATCAATAAGTATACCGAAATGATCAGGATGGCGAGATGAGTTGATTTAGCCATGTCCGTCTGTCCGTCTGTCTGTCTGTCTGTTTGAACGCAAACTAGTCCCTCAGTTTTTGAGATATTTGGCTGAAATTTTGTATGCGGCCACCATTTTCCAATATAGAAATCATTTGTCGGAACTAGCAAGATCGGACCGATATTACATATAGGTCCCATACAACCGATTATTCCGATAAACGGATTTTGGGCTATAACTCCTGTAATTAAACACTTAGGAACGTGAAATTTTGGAAGCATCGCTATTTTTGTATGTGAAATATCGATGTTGAAAATCATCGAGATGGGATAAATATTTCACATAGCTCCCATACAATCGATTATTCCGATAAACGGATTTTGGGCTATAACTCCTGTAATTAAACACCTAGGAACGTGAAATTTTGTAAGTACTGCTATTTTTATATGTGAAATATCGATGCTGAGATGGGATAAATATTTCACATAGCCCCATACAATCGATTGTTCCGATAAACGGATTTTGGTAGATAACTCCTGTAGTTATATAGGTAGGAAAGAGAAATTTCGTAACTGTTGCTATTTTAGAATGTGGAATGTCGATGTTAAAAATCAATGAGATTGTACCAATATAACACATCGCCCCCATATAATCGATAGTTCCGATAATTTCGGTATGAGCTTAAATTCACACAGGCTGTACTGGGGATCAAACAGTGAAAATCGTGACGCTTATTCATGAAAGGTATTTAGCTACAGCTTTCCTTACTTCTTTTAATTCATATACGTTTCTATTGGTGGAAATTTGGGAGCTACTAGTCAAAACTTGATGCAGCTTTTCTTTAAAACTAACGGGCTTGTCAACTTCAACCACTTCGTCGTTGATATTAGTATGGTTTTCGTTATGAAGCATGTTTTCTGTATTACGAAGGATGCTCTCGAGCTCCCCCCCCCAATGACTGATAAGCTAATTTCTTTGGAAAATACATACTTTAAATCATATATGAAGACATGCATGGATGAAGGGGGTATGTTGCATTTTGAGTGAAACGAGAAAATGGACTTTAAAGTTTTGCATAAAAATTTGAGGTTTTTTCAAATCTTTATGGAAAACTGTCAAAAAAATTATGCAAAGCCATAAAAGACGTTGCATAATATGCAATAAAAAGTATAAGTTTATGTTTAGTACTTTATATGAAAAAAAACGGAACATACCCCCTTCTTCCACAATTCATGTTGAAAAGTTGTGTATATACCCCCTTCATCCATGAATTATCTTCTACAATTTTCACGATAGGCAGATTCTGATAAGACAGAAATATAGATCTGCATAAAAACTATTCATCATCATCATCATCATTTATTGGCGCTTAACCGCCTAAGCGATTTTGGCCGTCGCCTATCAAAGCACGCCAGTCATTCCTTTTTAGCGATAACTGACGCCAATTGGAAACCCCAAGGGAGTTCAAGTCATCCTCCACCTGTTGTTTCCATCTCAGTCGAGGCCTCCCCCTTCCTCTGCTGCCGAATTCGGGTGACGATTGGAAAACCTTCTGGGCTGGAGCTTCTTTGTCCATTCGCATGACGTGACCCAGCCAGCGGAGCCTTTGGGCTTTAATTCGCTGGACTATGGTCAGATCTGCGTAAAGCTCGTACAGCTCATCGTTAAATCTCCTTCGATACTCGCCGTTGGCATCACGGGAAGGACCATAAATCTTCCGGAGAACTTTTCTCTCAAATACTCCAAGGGCCATCTCATCTTCTCTTGACATTGTCCATGAATCTGAGCCATACATCAGGACAGGTATGATGAGAGACTTATAGAGCGTGATCTTTGTTCTTCGAGAGAGGACTTTACTTCTCAATTGCCTACTCAGTCCAAAGTAGCACTTGTTCGCAAGAGTGATTCTCCGTTGGATTTCTAGACTGATATTATTTTCGGTGTTAATGCTGGTTCCCAAATAGACGAAGTCCCTCACAGTTTCAAATTTGTAACTATCAACAGTGACGTGGCTGCCAAGGCGCACGTGCGCCGATTCTTTCTTTGATGACAGCAAATACTTCGTCTTGTCCTCGTTGACCGCAAGACCCACTTTTTTCGCTTCTTTATCCAGTCCAGAGAAGGCAGCGCTTACGGCGTGGTTGTTAAGGCCAATGCTATCAATATCATCGGCATACGCCAGCAATTGCACGCTCTTGTAATAGATTGTACCATTGCGGTTTAGCTCTGCTGCTCGAATTATCTTCTCCAGCATCAGGTTGAAGAAATCGCACGAAAGGGAGTCGCCCTGTCTGAAGCCTCGTTTGGTTTCAAATGGCTCAGAGAGGTCCTTCCCGACTCTGACGGAGCTGTTAGTATTGCTCAACGTCATTTGGCAAAGCCGTATAAGCTTTGCAGGGAAGTCAAATTCAGACATGGCGGCATACAGGCAACTCCTTTTTGCGCTGTCAAAAGCGGCTTTGAAATCGACAAAGAGATGGTGTGTGTCGATTCTTTTATCATGGGTCTCCTCCAGGATTTGGCGTATCGTGAAAATCTGGTCGATGGTAGACTTACCAGGTCTAAAGCCACACTGATAAGGTCCAATCAGCTTGTCTACGATGGGCTTCAGTCTTTCACACAATACGCTAGAAAGAACCTTATATGCGATATTAAGAAGGCTGATTCCGCGGTAGTTGGTGCGGTTAGCGGGATCGCCTTTCTTGTGGATTGGGCAGAGCACACTTAAATTCCAATCTGGAGGCATGCACTCGTCTGACCATATTCTGCATAAGAGCTGATGCATGCTTTTTACCAGCTCTTCGCCTCCGTGTTTGAACAGCTCGGCGGGTAGTCCGTCTTTTCCAGGCGCTTTGTTGTTTTTGAGCCGGGATATAGCTATCCTCACTTCATCATAGTCAGGTGGTGGGACGACTTTTCCATCGTCAGGGATTGGGGTATCGGGTTCGACGTCTCCCTCGCAATTTAGCAGTGAGGAGAAGTGCTCCCTCCATAATTTAAGTACACTCTGTACGTCGGTTACCAGGTCGCCATTATTGTCCTTACAGGAACTTGCCCCGGTCTTAAAACCTTCCGTCATCCGCCGGATCTTTTCATAGAATTTTCGGGCATCATTCCTGTCAGCCAGCATCTCAAGCTCCTCACACTCACGCCTTTCGGCCTCACGTTTCTTTTTTCTGAAAAGGCGTCTCTCTTCCTTCTTTGCCTCACGATAGCGTTGCCATACACTGCGGGTTGCGCCCGTTCGCAACGTCTCCCTGTAGGCAGCGTCCTTTTTGTTCGAGGCAGTGCTGCATTCCTCATCGTACCAGTTGTTTTTGCGGGCTCGCTGGAACCCTATAGTGGCCTCAGCGGCAGTACGTAATGAGTGAGATATATGCTTCCATTGCTCGGTTGCATCGTTAGGTCGAGGATTGCTCTCCGATAGCAGGTGTGAGAGTCGAGTGGAGAAATTGTCAGCTGTCTGTGTCGTGCGCAGCTTCTCGACGTCAAACTTTCCTTCCGTTACTGTGCGCACTTTCTTTGCTACACAGAGGCGTGTGCGTATCTTGGCTGCAACAAGATAATGGTCCGAGTCGATATTGGGACCACGAAGGGTACGCACGTCCAGAACGGTGGAGCTATGTCTGCCGTCGATCATGACATGATCAATCTGGTTTCTTGTTCTTTGATCAGGAGACAGCCATGTGGCTTGGTGTATTCGTTTATGCTGGAACCTGGTACTACTGATGACCATAAAAACTATTCACCAATGCCAAAAACAGAAATTGAGTGAGAATGCGACATACCCCCTTCATCCATGCATGTCTTCATATATTACTCGGATTAATTAAAAAGGCGGTGTTGCAAATGTTGTGTTAATAGTTATTTTTCCCTCAAAGGGGGATGTTTTTGGTAGAAGTTTAGAATCATTCAGAATCATGTTCTACTTAAAGTACATATATACAAGATAACTTAAATGTATTTAAAAATTTATTTTCGGTGAACCCGGGATTTAGGTCTAGTAATCCCGGGATTTTCGGGACTTAAAAAACTACGGGATCCCGGGATTGGAACCCCTACTAGGAACATGAAACTTAGCACATAGTTTAGGACACGATGGCAATACATTTTGCAGAAATCAAAATTACGATTGCACTTCATTTACAATGACGCATATATCGTCAAAGAAAGTGCAAAACCACGTAAAGAATATCTTTGATGATGATTGGTTTTGCAGAGTCACCGACGATATGGAGTGGTTCAAGCGGAATCCTTACATAACCCATTCCCATTTCATGTAACAAATAACACATTGTCGCACTGTGAAAGAAGAAGAAGAAGAAGAAAAAATGGGATACATTTTTGAAGCGACCTAGTAGAGATTGTTCATCTGGTCGAGTTATACACGAAAAACCATTCAAAAGATCTGTAACACCCCCAAAATCTGGTTTTAAGGCCAAAAAACCGTTTTTCAGAGTTTTCGTTGACACAAAATCATTAAAAATCAAGCTTTCAACCGATTTTGAAATTCACAATTAGGTAGAGAATTGTTGACACTTTCGAAATATGTATAGTCTTTTGTTCATTTGAAAAGGTTATGACACGTTTTTCACGCGAGAAGTTGAATTTTATGAATTTTTTGCGGTTTTTCCAGTTTTGACGCCATTTTTTTGCCACTAATTGACAATGAATGAACTTTATTGGGCATGTGTCATCGAGAGCCATTCACTACTTAATTATGCCAGTTTTATTTTTTTGGAAAGGACTTCAGTTTTCAGCATAATCCAAAATCAAATTTTTTGGTCTCAAGCGCCCTACAGGGGTACTGTGTTCAATTAGGCGGGTCGATTTGAAATTCACCCAAGTGACAAGAAAAACCGTGTTTTTTGGGGATCAAAATAAGATACTTTGCAAAGGAAGCATACCTCTAAAACTTTTGACTTTGACGCTAGATATAGGTGACATAAGGACGCACCCCGTAGCGGTTCTGAGCGCGGTGTTTTGACAGGCCTGAAGCTGATTCCAGTGAACGTCTGCAAGCCCCGGCGGCCATATCGGCGACGCATAGTTCAGGATCGGCCGACCAATTGCCTTGTACGTTACCAACAACGTTTCTTTGTCTTTACCCCAAGTACTGCCGGCTAGTGACTTGAGGATTTTGTTACGGCTCTGTAATTTTGAGACAATTGCAGCTGAATGGGCAGCGAAAGTGTGCATTGTGTCAAAAGTCACTCCAAAGATTATTGGGTGAGCGACAGTAGGTATTTTATGATCACCTACATAAATTTCTAATTCCATGCCAACCTGCGCTGTCCACGTCGTGAATAAGGTCGCCGAAGACTTTGTTGGCGACAATGTCAAGGTTCGGGCAGTGAAGAACTCGACTAGGGAGGGGAGATAACCATTTATTTTAGAGCACAGCTCATCAACGGAAGTACCAGTTGCCAATATCGTGCAATCGTCTGCGTAAGAAACAATCGTAACTTCTTCTGGTGGAGGAGGAAGCTTCGAAATATAGAAGTTAAACAATAACGGGGAGAGGACACCACCCTGTGGTACCCCTTGTTTTATCTTCCTGGCTTTAGATTTTTTGTTTCTGAATACAACAGACGACCGACGACCACTGAGATAATTGGCGGTCCAACGCTTTAGACAGGGGGGGAGTGACGAGTCTTCCAAATCAGCTACAAGTTGCCCATGATTTACTGTGTCAAAAGCTTGACTCAAATCAAGTGCAACTAGAACCGTCTTGTCATTAGGCCTGTTTTGATTTAGACCGTCAGTTATCTGAGTGTTTATGACATTTAGAGCAGATGTTGTGCTCCTACCTTTCCTGAAGCCATGTTGGTGCTCGGCTAACATCAAATGTGATGTATAGAGCGGGAGTAAGACCGCTTCAAGTGTCTTTACTACTGGCGAGAGGAGTGATATCGGGCGATATGACTCCCCAACGATAGTTGGCTTGCCAGGCTTTAGTAGTGAGGTCACAGTTGCCTGCTTCCATTTATCGGGTATGACAGCTGTGATCAGAGACAAATTGAAGACGGCAGTTAAATATTTGACTCCCGCTAGGCCGATATGTTTTAGATGCACCATGGCTATGCTATCAGGGCCGATGGATTTGGAGTTTTTGGCCTTCCGGATGGCCTCTTGAACCTCTGTAGCGGTGATGGGAACGGGGGCATAGTTTTTCTGTTTATGCGCACGCCTGAAGATTCCACGTCTAGTCCTGTCTTGCGCAGGGTGTGGGACATATTGTCGACAAAAAGCCTGTGCACATTTCCTGGGGTCATTTATTGTCTTGTCACCAAAGGTAATGTCGACATTTTATGGTGGACCCGAAGGATTCGACAAGGACTTGACGGTGGACCATAATTTCCCAACACCGGTAGAGAGGTTACAAGGCCTGAGGTGCTCCTCCCATTTGGTTTGTTTGTGTTCGTTAACCAGCCGTCTGATTTCCACGTTGAGATCACCGATCTGTGGGCCAGAGGGATCGATGTTGCGTATGAGGTCACGTTCGTTGGCCAAGGCTGCGGCCTCAGCTGGGAAGTTAGGCCTAATATCTTTTATCCTACCAGCTGGTATAAAATGGGCTGTAGCCTTTTTAATGACCTCACGTATGTTACGCTCGCCAACGTGTACGTCAGTGGGAATGGGAAGATCACCAAAGTAGCTCTCCGTGAATTCCAAAAAGCCGACCCAATTAGCTCTTTTGAAATTCACGTATGTCTTTTCTCCGATGTAACGAAATCCGTGGCACGATCGACGGACAGGATGATAGGCAGGTGGTCGGATGACAGGGCCACCATAGGTTGCCAGTTGATGCTGTTAATTAACCCCGGGCTAACAATAGTTAGGTCCGGGGAGCTACTGCAGTTAACAGCCATCCTAGTTGAGGAGTCTCCGTTCACAGTACAGAAAGAGGAGTTATCAATTTGCTCGGCTAATTCCCGTCCTCTGCCGTCCACAGAAAGGTGTGAATGCCACATATCATGATGGGCATTAAAATCGCCCATGATGATACGGTTACCGCCACAAAGAAACGCCCTAAGGTCAGGACGATAACTTCTGGGGCAGCAGCTGACGGGAGGAATGTATATATTGATTAGCTCGAGATCAACGCCACCAGCTTGTATAACTATACCTTGACACTCTAAAGGTAAGTCTCTTTGGTCAGTGTTGAGATCAAATTCCCTATACTGCACCGTATGGTGAACAAGGAACGCGAGACCACACTGAACCAAAAACGTACATGTTTTTTACGAACAAAGTTTCATAGAAGTTCACGCTGATTTTTTCTTAGAATTTACGAAAAATTACATATAATTTAAGAAAAAATTCTTATTATATATGAAAAAATACGTTACATTTAATTAACGTCAGAACTTCGTTCTTAAAATATGAGAACTAAAATTCATTATTATACCCAGCTGTACTTGTACACAGGGTATTATAACTTTGTTAGGATAACGGTTGGTTGTACAGGTATAAAGGAATCGAGATAGATATAGACTTCCATATATCAATATGATCAGGATCGAAAAAAAATTTGATTGAGCCATGTCCGTCCGTCCGTCCGTCCGTCTGTCCGTCCGTCCGTCCGTCCGTCCGTCCGTCCGTCCGTCCGTCTGTCCGTTAACACGATAACTTGAGCAAATAATGAGATATCTTCACCAAATTTGGCATGCGTACTTATTTGGGTTCAGAATAGATTGCTATTGAAAATGGGTAAAATCGGACCATAACCACGCCCCTTTTTCGATATCGAAAATTTCGAAAAACGTATAAAATGGGTTAATTCAATATTAGAAGCAGCTGCAATGATAAAATTTGCAATATGTATTGATTTAGATGTTCTAAGGCCGATTTTATAAAAAATTTTGAAAAGGGGGCGTGGTACCGCCCACGTATATTTGAAGAAAATTTTAAAATTTTGACTCTTAATAACTTCACAAGAGTTTATGCTAGTATAACGAAATTTCGTAGAGGACATACTATTGTTGTGGTAAATTCAGCTATAGAAAATAAACGAAATCGCTTCGCGACCACGCCTACTTTTTCATAAAAGTTATATTGAAAGGAGGTGGAAATATTGAAAAGTCCATATCTAATTAACTGATTCCGCTATAATAATATAATTTGGTACATACATCAACTTTCATATTCTTTACATAATATTTTCAAAATTTTGGAAAGTGGGCGTGGCACCGCCCACTTATGAGTCAAGCAATTTTTAAATTCAACTGCTAACAACTTCAGAACGGTATGAGATAGATTTACGAAACTAGGTACCAGGCATGTTATGTTTATGTAGAGTACTACCACAGAAAATAAGAAAAATCGGTGAACGATCACGCCCACTTTATGTGCACAGCTGGGTATGTAATGTTCGGTTTCACCCGAACTTAGACTTCCTTACTTGTTTTTTTGGCTGAATTTGTTCTTAAATGTTACGAATCTGTTCTTAAATTTTAGGAAATTACGTACGTACAATTTGTTCACTATGATTATAAGAACTTTTTCTTATTATTTAGAACCTGTTTCGTAGATTTTAAGAACTATTTCTTATATTTTAGGAAAGTGTCATAGATTGAACCAACATTTTCTTACTTGAGCAGACAGCTGTCACTGTGAAAAAATTTTTCATTCATATTAAATGCAAATTCGCTATATGAAATAAATAAATAGTTAATATAAATGAATTTGCCTTGAATTTAGTGTAAAAAGGTAAGTTTACTCTTTGCCATTAACTTTAAGTGTGTGCTAAAAAATTTTCAATTATTTTACAGATGGGCATAGACTTCAAGACACAAACAACACACTACAAGACACAAGAGCCCTGGCAATCGCAATCCTGGTGGCGCGTGGCAGCGCTTATGGCACTTAATGGTAGCAACGAGATTTTTTCCCGCCTTTGATGAATTCTGCATACGACACTATCTACTATCTATCTATCCACCCGACGTGTAGATCGTGCCCGAATTCTGGTAGCGCCGTGCCAATCTCTACGTTAGTTCAACTAAGCATTAGCATTATATTAGCTACATATCGTCGCTTCCAACGAAGCATTATATTAGCTACATATCGTCGCTTCCAACGAAGACTAGCATGGTTCAGTTAGCGTGGAAGACTAGCACGGTTCGTTATTTGCGTGGAGAACTAGCACACTTCGTTCTCTGCGTCGAAGACTAACACGCTTCAGGTCTATGCGAACTATGCTAGTTTTCCACATAGAAAACGAAGTGGGCTAGTCTTCCACGATAACAACGAACCATGCTTGTCTTAAACGCAAACAACGAACCGTGTTAGCCTTCGTTGAGAGCGACGATATATAAAAACTATGTACTTTGAGAAATTTTGTTACTGCTTTTAAATACAATTTTTTTGTAAATAATATTTAACAATAATAATTAAACTTTCATGAATAATATGCTTCGTTTTTTTGATTTTCTTGAAATGGGATCGTATATTAGAAGAATTAGTTCGTAAAATTTAAGATTGGATTCATACATTTCAAGAATGGGTTCTTGAGTTGTAAGAACGAGTTCGTAAAATTTAAGTATGGATTCATACATTCTAAGAACGAGTTCGTTCAATTTAAGAATCTTTTCATACGTTCTAAGAATGAGGTCGTAGTATGTATTAACATATTCTAAGAATGAGTTCGTAGATTCTAAGAATGAGTTCTTCGATTTTAAGTATTATTATTGAAATTTTGTTTGACATGAATATTTACGAATTTTTGTTCATAAATTCTACGAAAACGTTCTTTGGAGAGCTTTTAATGAAAAAAATTCGTAAAATATATTTACTTTTTCGTAGAAAATATGTACTTTTTTGGTTCAGTGCACCTCCGCCGTCCGTACGGTCATGCCGGAGTACGCGGTAGCCTCCACTCGCTCGGAGATTCGAGTGGGGGCCAAGTTTTGTCTCCTGGATTCCAGCAATTTTGATTTTATGTAGCTGCATAAATGTGGTTATCTTCGCTATCTTGCCGGTCAAGCCGTTGCAGTTAAATTGCAACAATTTAAATTGCGAAGGAGAGGCAATGGCCACTCTGGGAGTTAAAGACTGATGTGTTCGCCTAGATGGTGGTAGGTTATGTCGCGATATTGATCTCCGTTGCAGTCCTGAAGCCGGCGGAATTCGTTCACTATTAGATGAGTGTACATCCGTCGGCGTTGAGGGCTGCACAACTCGACAGCAAGGCGCGAGCCCAGAACATATGCGTAGGTGACACAGGCCTAGGCAGCAGTTGCACTTGACCGATGCCACAGACGCATATATCCTTGCCGACATACAGTGCACGAAGAGTGAGGGACCAGAAGTTGATGGACTTGACTTTCATTCGTGCTAGTGCCGGAAGAAGTTAGTAAAGAGTTTAGAGACGGGGGCTGAAGCTCAGTAGTGCTACAAGCATCAACTGATGTGCTACGAAGAAAGTAGCCATGAGTGGGTGCTTGTGATGTTGATGCACTAGGAAGTAAGCTACAGCCGGGAACACATATATTCTCCTGGGCAATATGAGTATTGCAGGTCGTGGAGACTTGATTATTAGAGGGCGATAAAGCAACATATGAACGTCGCTTGCCTCGGGACGTCCTAGGACGTCAACAGCAGGGCGCCACAAAACTTTTATAGAAACTAGTGGGCCGATGTGTTTTTGGATCTAGTCCGGAGCAACTAGATTTATGCAACCAACCTTTGCATGATGCACACTGTACTGAGTGTGATCGTCTTGTATATATTTTCTTCCGACAAACGCAGCAGAACTATTCTCTTGGGCCAGGATTTGGCTCAATGCCAGCCTGGATCAAGAGAATAAGGAGCAGCCGTGCTGAAAGGGGCTGTTCCGGGGATGACAATAGGTGAGGGAATCGTGACACGTCGTTCTTTTGGACCAACTTCCTGTTGTGCCAGGCTCATGAAATTTTCACCACAGTTCAGGTCGCGACGACAATGCAATATTATGAAAAAAAAAAAATCCGATAGGTGGCGCGTGGGTCGCTATATTTTCAAAAATCGCATTTATGGTCCGATTTGGCTGAAAAGATGTATTTTCCTAAAAAAAATTCCGCTAGGTGGAGCTAAGACCAGGTAATAAAAACTGAAAATCCTAATTATGGACCGATTTAGCTGATATTTAGCGTGTGTATTACTTAATCAATTTCCAAATGTTCAAAAAAAAAAATTGGACCCGCTAGGTGGCGCGTGAGTCGCTCTATTTAAGAAATGCGAAGGTCTGTTTTCGGTGTCGATTAATTTGTTTTTCAACGAACTTCCCGTTGAGGTAAAATCTCGAAATTTTCATCGTCGTTTATTTTCTGGCCCCACGCAATATAACAAAAAAATCATTCCGATAGGTGGCGCACGGGTAGAGATATTTGACAAGTTTCATTTCCAGAGATTTTGCTGTGGATTTTGAACTAACTTCCCATTGAGCTGGGGTTTTGAAATTTTCACCATCGTTCAGGTTTCGCTGGTATTGCTTTAATTGCAAAAGTCCCATTTATTGGCCTATCTTCCTTATTGCTATCTGAATATTTCGTACACATGCTATAATGCGCATGCTATAATGCGTTTTCAGCGCCATAAACAGCATCGAAATTTCGAATATTTGAATTTCACTTATTCCAACATGCAATCTTCAACGTCATCTGCATACATTTAGGCGCAGTCACTATTGCACAAAGGAAAGGTAATGTGTTTTATAATGCTTAAAAAATAATAATTTTATTCTTGTAACCATAGACACACCGCGTAAAGCGTGTAAACGTAGAAAATTGCCGAATGCGTAAATAAACTGTCAAAATTTTTATGGAACGAAGTTTAAACAAATTCGGTAAACTTCCGCGAGGAGTTTAGTGTGTAAACACCTCGAAAAATTACCCTTCGATTAAACTGTTCGACATGCAGTTTTTCAAAGCAGTCAATGCACATTAGACAAAAATAGAATAATATGCTAAAAAATGGGTCAAAAATTTAATTAATGGGAATTTCAAAATAAAAAGTACTCACATAAATTTATCTATATCGTTCATCTAACTGAGCTGTTAAATGTATATATTTACGCTTTCGTTAAGTTATATGGTTACATGAGTACCACTAATATGACACAGAATATCCAATTACAATAATAGAAATTTTCACAGACTCACAACTAAAAAGTATAAAATAAAAAATAGAATAAAAAAATATTTTTAATTTAAAATGTTTTTAAAATGAACTAAAAACTGGAAAATAATTTCCCCTCCCCACTGGACGTGATGAGCATTCGCGTCAGCTCCAATAATAAGATGGCCCGTACAGAAATTATCCACCAGTTCTTTCACCTCCTTTTGTGGAGGAGGTTCTTCGGCGTCATAGGGCATATAGACCAACGCCATCGTTAGGCTGGTGCTGCCGACTGTTAAGCTGGCAGCTGTAACGTCACCATTTGAGTAGTTGGGTAATAGAAAGGTGTTTAGCTCAGACTTTACCAAAATACAGGTTCTGACCTTGCCCTCATCATTGGCTTGGATGAGCTTGTACCCCTTAGTCCCCAATCCACAGATCCTAGAGCTATTGACCCAGGGCTCTTGGATAAGGACCACGTCTACGTCGCCTTTAGAAAGACGACTGCTTAAAACAGCCGAGACTGCTTTAGATTTGTGCAGATTTATCTGAAGCACCACCAACATGAGAGAGCTCAGACTTCCCTGCGGCCAGCGTGTCGTCGAGGTCTGGCCTGTTCCGGGGGCTGCCTCTCAACGAGGAGTTGTTCAGAGCACCTGCACGATTTGGCGTGGCGGGAACCCTGCTGTCTGAAGCAGCATCAACGTTAGTGTGCTCAGGTTTAGCCACGATCGTGACGTCGAGGCCTTCTTCGTCAAGCAGGCTTTCTTCTATCGCCGAGTTGTTCGCAGCACCATCGCAATTTGACGTGGCGGATAACATACTTTCCGCGTCGGACTCCTCTGCTTCCCCTTCCGATGCCTCGATCTCCGAGTCCTCCGGAGCGTCCGGAATAGCAGCGCGCTGTGCATCGCCACGGTATACGTGGATCACGATCTGACCCAAGCCGTAATGCACTCGTCCGTTGCACCGTTTAAGGGGCTCGAGCGCCTCCTTATTCAGAGTGATAACCACCTGTCTATTGGGCCCAACCACATCATCGACCAGATTGACGCCCCAATCCTGCGTCGGGAGAGACGGATTCCAGACCTGCAGCATCTCAAGAATATTCTCGGGTTCTGCAGGGACGGCAGGAATCCATGCCCTTGCCCTTGGCCGAGCAGGAATGTCCTTCCAGTCGACGACATCTAGTCTTGCCCCTGGGTAGACTTCACCCAGTCTTGCAACTGCTGCCTTATACAGTGCGACAGTTCTTGCATCCTCGCACGCGAATATTTTGATCTGACCTTGGTGCCAGCCCGCGTCAGTACCTCGCGGCGGACTACCCGGAGACTCACGCATTAAGTCGAGGAGGGCCCTGCCCATTTCATTCCGGACATACAACCACCGGTCTTTGGGGATGGACCAACGGTCGTTACCTCGGTCAATGAAACCTATAAGGATTCTGTCCTTGGTTACTTCAGCAAAGCTGAGTTTTCCCACTACGGGGTTGAACTGATGCCGCTTCGGATGGGGGTTTACCTCTCCGTCCGATCTCTGGCGTTTGAAGGGATTACCGTTCACCCTCTTAGGCACATAGGGCCTCTGGAAATTTGGTATCAGAGCTTTCGCTTCCTCCACCATCTTCCTTTCTTCCGGCGACAGCTTCTCCTGCGATGCTCCCTCATATTTTTTAAGGATCCTTGCGGCCTTTCTTTTATCCCAGTACGCAAAGCGTCGGGGAGATGCCTCTTGGGGGGGATTCAGACTCGTAGTTGCCATCGCGGTCTCTCCCTTTGCGGCGTCGTCCTTCTCTTTCGAAACTCTGAAACCAGGTCGTGAGACCATTGCCCCAGATGTGAAGAGATTGGGTTTCGTACCAGCGCTTGATGGAAGTTTAGCTTCCGCCGTTTTCTGCTTGACTGCGTAGGCAGCCGCACTGCTGCTTGCTCCCACCAAGTCACTCTTACTTGATAGCAGTTTGGGGGATGACTGACCCGTAGTTTCCATCGCTGTCGGCCTCCCAGTTAACTTTGAGGCGGAGTTTGTCCTCCGGCGTTGTGTTTTCGCTTGCTCCAGCATAGTTCTTCTCTGCTGCGGAGTAAACGAAGTCGTTAATTGCTTTGTATTTTGTGTGTTCTTCATCTTGTTCGTACGACCCCTCGCCGGACAAGGCCAGCTTAGGGTCAAGGGTAGTGTAAGGGGAAGTGTGTCGTCCGCCGCGGCAGAGCCCCATACCGCGGTAAGACCATAGTTACTCCCTGAGGCGGCCCGGTATCAGTGTGGCTCCGTTCGACTACAGCCACGATTTGCCTCCCGGCTGCAAACGTCCAATGGGCACGGTATCGCATAACACCCTGGATTGGGAGGGAAAAGTTTTGCACATTTATATAGCGAGCCGCTTGCTTCAAGACAGACGCTCGCTTACAGCCGCACCTCATGGTGTACAGACGCTGCGAAAAAGACCCCGGTGAGCCCTTAAATCAAGTATGTCAGAGTGGCCCCACCGGGGCTCCCTCTCTTTCTGCCGCGAGCCTAGGTAGCTCAACGTTGCCCAGAGTGCACGAACGAGGACGCAAGAGTCGGGATTGAGCGCGGTCACTCAGCAACCACACCCCATTACACTGCCGGGCGCATGTTACAGCAGCAACAAATGGTTCATCATGCGTTTTTTGTAATGGACAACATAACATATCAAAGTGCACTGAATTCATCGCAGCATCTATATCAGATCGTCGCAAGCAAGTCAGATCCAAATCAATCTGCTTCAACTGCCTAAAAATAGGTCATCGAGTTAAGGATTGTAAATCGAACTTCACTTGTCGCAAGTGCCATGCGAAACATCACACCCTTCTCCATGAGTCTACTGATAAGCAAGAATCCGGATCTGATTTAGGTAAAAGTACATCTCAAACACATTCTAATGAAATGTCGTTGCAGAGCTCAATGGATGATGCACTTACAAATCATCCTGTAATGCAGGGCCAACAAGGCAGGCATGTGTTACTTCCTACGAGCGTTGATTGACACTGGCTCGCAGGTATCATTTATATCAGATGCCTGTGTTCAGCGTCTTGGAGTATCACGTTCAAAAGCACGGCTACATATTAAAGGTATTTCATCATCAGAAGCGGGTATGACGAAGGGTTGTATGAAGTCACAGCGGATATTCCAAAATATACTATAACCAGCATTCCGTGGAAGAAAATCGCATCGTTAAAGCTAGCGGATTCTAAATTTAATCAAAGTTCACTAATTGATTTATTACGCGGGGCAGAGGTTGCTTGGAATATCATAACCGATGGCAAAATTCAAATCGAAAGGCCAAATCTTTTTTCAATCAACTCAATTTTTGGATGGATTATTTCGGGTCAGGTCGACGTTGCCTCCGGCGAAGAGGCAATTGCATCCTATACTGCCACAATTGACGTGGACGAGCTACTTAAGAGATTTTGGCAATTGGATGAATGCAAACCAATTGGTAAACATTCAGAACATGACGATCCTGCTGAAATTCATTTTAGAAAAACTACCACACGTTCTACCGATGGTAAATATGTTGTTGAGCTACCGTTTAAAAAGAAAGATGTAACGTTTAGAGATACGTTACAAGGAGCTGTTCAGTGGCTAATGAGCATGGAACGGCGTTTTCACAACAACGCGCAATTGCAAGAAGAATATAAAAAATGTATGCGAGAGTATTTGTTACTGGGTCATATGCAACAGATGTCCTCAGAAGACATAGACAAGCCGCTCCGTACTACCTGCCGCACCATGCAGTTGTTAAGCCCGACAGTTCAACAACAAGGCTGCGTGTCGTATTTGACGGCTCGCATAAAGATGCTGGTGGTAAATCACTCAACGAACAGCTGTCACATACGGAACAGCATCAATTAGCGCATGACAACATAGACAAATTTCCACAGGCAGCCGGTATTATTGAAAACAACATTTATGTGGATGATGTCATGGCTGGCGGTGACACTATCAATGACGTCATGAGTGCTAAAACGGAATAGATAACTCTGCTCGAGTCTGGCGGTTTCTATCTCTATTCAGATAAGTATTCGTTTCATGTTAAAGATACTACTGTGAATGACATAA
This sequence comes from Campiglossa producta, assembly GCA_964058755.1. Lineage (NCBI taxonomy): Eukaryota > Metazoa > Arthropoda > Insecta > Diptera > Tephritidae > Campiglossa > Campiglossa producta. The sequence goes on along the minus strand of CAXKVI010000006.1, from coordinate 32,405,618 downwards.
CTAAACGGCACATACTTTCAGAAATTGCTAGCATATTCGATATTTTTGGGTTTCTAGCACCGGTTGTGGTCAACTTAAAAATTCTCTTTTAAAAGGTATGGTTAACAAATGTCAACTGGGATGACACGGTACCAGATCATATAAGCAGTACTTGGCGAAGTATGCGAGAAACATTACATTGCTTGTAAGAAGTATCTATTCCAAGAAACATTTTCACTTCCACATACACATTCGAGCTGCATTGTTTTTGTGACGCCTCAACTTCAGCATATGCTTGCGTCGTCTACAGTGTACGCATTGAAGAAGGAATAAGGTCGGTCACAATGATTGCTGCAAAAACACGAGTAGCGCCACTAAAGGCTATGTGGTAACACGTTTATACAATTCGATCAAGACGTCACTCAACAAAGTGGATGACGTGGTTTTTGCATGGACAGATTATCAGGTTGTCCTTCATTGGTTATCGTCTCCACCTCGCAATTGGAAAATGTTTGTCGGGAATAGAACTGAAGAAATTCTTGACTGCTTACCAAGAAATAAATGGAACTATGTTGATACGAAGGAAATTCCGGCGGATTGTGCCTCTAGAGGCATTACGCCAGAACAACTCCTCAATCATAATCTATGGTGGTCAGGCCCGACTTGGTTACAAAGGCCACATTCCGATTGGCCAAGCAAGGCAAAAAATGAGAACTTAGAATTTGCTGCTGACTTATTGGAGCGACGCAAAATTGTGCTACATACTGTAACTCGACCAGCAGAGTCATCGATTCTTATCGAATATGCAATGAAGGTGTCATCATTTTCACGCTTAATACATGTCATCGCATACGTTTTACGCTTCATATCAAAGCTTAAGAATAAACACAATACGTACGAACGTCATTTTCAACACAAGGAGTTCCAACAATCGCAATCCGCATTATTTAGTGCTATTCAGCATGAGTCGTTTGAAGATACATTTCAGCGTTTAACCAACAAGTCAAAAAAGAAGGACAAGCTTATGCAGCTTTCACCATTTATCCACTCATCGGGAGTTCTGCGTGTGGGAGGTCGCATTGATCGTGCCGCATTCTCATATAACGTCAAACACCCAATCATTCTTCCGAAACACCATGTCTCCAGATTGGTTATAGAGGAGCTACACAAGATGTATTTGCATGTTGGAGTCAACGAGCTATTTGTGATAGTTCGACAACGCTATTGGATTGTAGGAGTCAAAAACATAATCAGATTCGTGGTACATCAATGCAAACAATGCTTCATGTTGCGAAAACAAACGGCAACTCAGGGAATGGCAGATTTGCCAGCGGTGCGTCTGGAGCCAGCCAGCCCGTTTCTCAATTCAGGATGCGATTTCGCAGGTCCTATTAATATCAAAATGACCAACTGCAAACGTCCAAGAATTTGTAAATCTTACATATGTCTCTTTATTTGCTTGTTCACGAAAGCGATTCATATTGAGCTGGTCACCGTTTTGTCAGCAGAGGCATTTATTGCGGCGTTTAAACGCACCAATTTTCATGGCGCTAATCGTTTGCTAACAGATATGCATAAAGGTTTACTTAAGGAATCATTTAACCATGATATCTACTCTCACCTGGCTAAGGATGGAACAACATGGCATTTCATCCCTCCATCATCACCACATTTTGGTGGGATATGGGAGTCCAACGTAAAGTCAATTAAATACCACTTGCGATGAGTGATGGGTGAATCACTACTATCGTTCGAAGATTTATCCACTTTGCTGAGATTGAAGCTATACTCAATAGATACACAATTTGATAAAACTGAAAATTTATCATAGCATTGTAAGACCATCTGAATTAAATACAGCCCATTTTATCATTAAAGAAATAAGCCAATTATTATTTTACAAAGAGAATATTACAGCAATGAAAATTAGGTAAACAAGAATTCAAAAAAGTTGGTATAAACTTGGCTCCAAAAACAACAACGAAACTGAATGCCTTATTGAGGTCATCCAAGGACATTTTGGATAATCCTGGAGTCTATTCAATCACTTGTTCACATAAAAATGACAGCGGAGTAGAATGCGGTGCAAAATACATAGGCCAATCGTCTCGCACTCTATGCATCAGGTTCAATGAACATCCTAAGTATATATCGTAAGCGACAGCAAGTTAATTAAATGGAATCTAATATAAGTAGATTAAATATTTTAGAATCGTTGCATATTTATGCAAACAAAAGTGTGTCAGTGAATCAGGATAGCGGCCCACTGTATAGAAATCTTTTCTCAATTTTACACTAAACCTCGCTTGTGTGATATTTGGTTTTTTTTTTCATACAAAAAATACTCAAACTTCGAAATATCAAATAGAAACGAAAATTCTTGATTTTGTTTTTAATGCTAGCAAAATCGAAATTTTTTTAAGTATTTTTTTTGTTTGATAACGTTACTTTCAAAAAAATTTTGTTTATTTTGTTGTGCAGCCTTGTTATAAATACACCAACTAATATACGATTAAATTGCAAGAGAGACATCGATCATCATCCCGCTCACTTGAACAAGCATTTAATAAAATAAAATAAAATAGAATCAGTAGCGGATTTAACGGGCGGCAAATGGCACATCGCCAACCGGGCCCTGCTCAATAAATAGACCAAAAAAGGCCCTAAACCCTCGAATCGTTGTTGTTGCGTTAACATGCAAAATGCAAAGGTACGGGATTGCCTTCTAGTAAAAATGAAATCTGTCTATTTCCGCACACACACATTCACATCCCAACCTCCATTTGCAATGAAATCACAGCTATCTTGTTGGAAAAATTTAATTTTGAGAAAAAATATCTGCGTGGTCAAAGCTATGACGTTGCCCTGTCATGTCTGGGGGTAGCGGAGGTGTTCAAGTGAAATTAAAAGAATTTCTCGACGACGGCGACGGATCATTTCTACCGTATATTCATTGTCTTAGTCATCAAATGAACTTAGTTTTGATTCAGGCAGCAGAAAAAAAGGCAAGTTCCTCAATCAAGGTTTTTTCGCCACAATTGAAAGCATTTTTGTATATTTCGCTCACTCACATCGACGATGGGAAGAAATTTTGAAACAGAACGAAAGTTCATCGCGAACCTCTGACGATTTTGGCATCAAGCTTCTAACAGAATTAAATAAATTTCTGGCAGAACTCATACTAGTCAGGAAATATCCATTTCATACTAGTATGCAAATAGAATTCTCTGGCTGAATTCAAACTAGTCAGGAAATATCGGTGCTACCCAAGAATTCAGAAGACAAAAATTTAGAAATGCTGTTTTTCAGAAAACTTTATTCAGAAAACATTTTTCAGAAACAAAAAATTCCGAATTAAAAATACAGACACAATCAGAAGCAAAAATTCAGAAACAAAATTGCTGCAGTTTATTTCGACTGTTCTTAACCTTTCCTCTCGGATCAGCTAGTGCCGAACGAGTCATCACTTCGTTGAAAATTGTTAAAGAATATCGCCGAGCTTCTTTAGCCGAGTATACACTGAACAATTTTTGTATTCTGTACATCGAAAGGTCAGTAGCGACGACGATCAATTTGGACTCTGCAATGCAATTATTTGCTGAACGTAAAGCTAGGCGTGTATTGAAAGTGACATAATTCAATTCAATGTTTACCATTCTATTAATATTAATTATCTGGGAAACCTAAAAAATTTAATTATGATTTTTGTTTTTATCTATGATTAAAATTACTTTTGATTGCTACAGTACGAAAGTGGGCGCCTAGGTACCATGCCAACCGGACTTTTTTCCTTAAATCCGCCACTGAATAGAATAGCCAAACACACAGTACACAACTCTACGTCAAGCAGTGCCATAGTGTACCAATACAAGAGTAAACTCTTCTGCATAGACGTCAAAATTCCAAAATGAGTTTAACACCTGTTCATCAGAGTTGTTTTTTTGCGCCGATTTGCATTCGATTTGGTATAAAAAATTAGTAGTAGGTTGCATAAAAAAGGAGTTCGCTAAAACTTAGAAATTTGATTTTTTAAATAAATAACAGCGAATTATATAAAATTATTAGCTAAAATAACTTTTTCGAGTCTGCTCACTTTTTTCTATTAAACAAATAACAAACAACAGCTAATAATTAGCTTCAAACCCCAAAATTTGGTATTTGTTTCCTTTAGGGGTCAACTCCTAATAAATTAGCTAGAATTATGGAAGATAGCTCAAAATACTGGTTTTGGCCTGAGGATCACGAATCCGGAAGCGCTTTTTAATTTTTTTGTGTCTGTGGAAAGTTATGGTCAAAACACCGAAAATTGACCCAGGTCCGGTACCAAAATTGGAGCGGGTTCTCTTCAGAGGGGCAAAATATTAAAAAAGCGCTTCCGGATTCGTGATCCTCAGGCCAAAACCCGTATTTTGAGCTATCTTCCATAATTCTAGCTAATTTATTAGGAGTTGACTCCTAAAGGAAACAAATACCAAATTTTGGGGTTTGAAGCCCTCTTTTCATTTTCTGTCTAATTTCTCATTTCGAAGATGCTTACCTCAAAATTTTTCTGTAAAATAAATAAAATTTACTAGTTTTAAGTTCTTTATTTTATGTTTTTTTTTTTTTTCTTTGATATAAAGTATAATAAGAGCATAAACTGAAAGATTCGCTTAAAAGTTGCCCTACAAACTGGAGTGAAAAAGTTGTGTAACACAGCAATACTTTTCTGCAAGTAAGAACCCTGTTTCATTGATATTCATTCGGTCCTGCACAAAACCCTGTTTTGCCGAGTGCAACGAAAACAACAATAGCAACCCAGATTTTCCCGTTAGAATTTGCCAATCCTTGACAGCGATTTGTAAGCCAACAACAATTTTTTGACGTCGATTTGTGCTGTCAAAAGAAGAGTTTACACTTGTACTGATACACTATGAGCAGTGCAGACGTGTAAATAAATTAAGGTTTATAAAGAACCAGTTGAAAATAAAATCCATAAAATATGGTATGCTGAAAAAGACAATAAACTTATAAGATAAAAGCAGAGGCTCCGAGACAACCAAAATTAAGTACCTACAGTGCTTTCGATAGGGAGTTATTGGCAATTTATTTAAACATCAAACATTTTCGATATCTCTCATAGTACATTTACATCGCACCAAATTTGGCGAATTTAAATGAGCCAGTTCGACACCGTTTACACTGGCAAATTTTTATTAGACCTTCCCTGCAAGAATATCCTACCAGGAAAAAATCCAACTAAAGAAAATTCACTACCGTGATGTTTTAAACACCCGTAGGGTAATAATAAAAGAAGAGTCACCTGGTAATTACCCTTTAAGGTTCTTGCTGGGCTGTGTGGAACCCATGCAGGGTTGCTATTTTGAGGAATTGTGGATTGTATTGTTCGGGAAATGAGGTCAAATGTGATGGAATTCCAAATTTGAGAAATGAGATTTGTATGGAAAAAAGAGCCAAATTTGCAATTTTCGCCAAATTTTCCCAGATTGGTGCGGTGTAAATGTACTATTAGAAGGACGACAATTTACATTTTTACGGATCACAAACGCCTTAAATTTAAAAACAGAACGGAGACCCAGACAAACAAGACATTTGGAATTCATAGCACAATTTACTGATGACATGCGATACATTAAAGAGTCAAATATTGATAGCGTAACTGCTAGAGCTTTTGAAGCTAATGCAATTAGTAATACAGAACTGAATTTTAACAGTGATTTAAATGAACTTTATCTGACACACAATTTCAAAATTTAAAGTTAATTAATAGTACATTTACACCTCACCAAATTTGGCCAAAAATTGCAAATTTGGGGATTCCATACAAATCTCATTTTCCAAATTTGGAATTCCATCACATTTGACCTCATTTGCCGAACAATACAATCCACAGTTCGTCAAAATAGCAACCCTACCTGTGTTCCACATTTAGAATTGCCCAGCAAGAACCTTAAATGGTAATTGACGTGTGATAACTTTTGCACTATGCACAGCTGTAAATAACAATTTGAATTTTCCTTCGGTGGCTTTTTGTCCTGGTGGCAGATTCTTGCAGGGAAGGTGAAGCCAAATGCAAATTTGCCATTGTAAACAGTGTCGAAATGGCTCATTTGAACTCGCAAAATTTGCAATTTTTCGCCAAATTTTCCCAGGTTGGTGCGGTGTAAATGTACTATAAAATGTCTTAATTATATGGGAATTTCCTAGCGTTGCGGACGTTACGTTTGAACGAATTTATTGAATTTTCAGTACGAAGTACCGTAAAAACTGGGGCTAAGGATAAATTAAAGGTGAAAGCAACGAGTTCTTAAAAACCAACAGAAAGTTAGGATAAGGAAAGCTTTTTGTAAGTAATCGTTTCATTTCTCTCTTGCGGACATTACGTTGCGGAGAAATGCAATCTCCAGAGAGAGAACAGACACACTCTCCTTTAACTCCGATCTTGGTAACTTCAAGTTAATGGGCGAAGCTCTTACTAAGACAGACTGAACCCCGAAATGTCAAATGTTTGTCCGGAATGCTGTTCTCCTCTCGGCCCTAACCACTTATTCACCCCCTGCTCCTCGAAGCATACTATTCTAACCCAACCCCTATTGAAGCTGTTTTTCCTTGGAATCCTATTAAATTAGCTTGATAAGAATACTAATGGGAGCGTTTACGGATTTAATTGAAAGGGAGAAGTCCAGAATATATGAGGGAGTGTGTCTCACAGGAACACTTTTTTTTATATCTGAGAAAGTGCTTTTGGACTCCGTCAACCCACCTTTGACGAGTCCGAGTCTCCTTAACTGGGTGAGCGTATCGCGCATGGAGTCCAATCGGAGCACCTTGCAGACTCTTCTGGTAAGATGGGATGGAACGCACTAGTTTTTCTCTGGATTGAATAAAGCAAACAATCCCTAGGCGGATTCATTCCAAATAGAAGAAAAATGTACAATTCTCCCGTGATATCACAAAACCAAGTAAGTGTCAGTTACTTGGTTTCGTCGTTCTACGAATTTTCGGAATCCCGTTAAAAAAATCTATCAGGGACATCGATCCGTTTCTTCCTATCTTGTTTCTGAATACCTTAAACTAAAAATGTTATAAAACCAAGTAACTTAAAATGCACTGAATCAAGAATTTAGTTCACAACAAAACCAAGTAACTCGTGTTCTTTTTTTAGTAACTAAAAATTTTACAACAAATACTAGGCTTTTTTACAAAAGCTCATTATAAATCAATTTCTAATCGTCACTATAATTTCCTCTTTTAGTCCTATTAATGCAAACCCCATTAAAAATCATTTGTTAATCAAGAATTATTAGAATTTCCTAAAAAAATGTATGTAATTATTTCACAAAACCAAGTAACTTTTAAAGATGCTTGATTTATCTTATTGTTATAACAAAAGTATTTGGGATAATTTTAAAATTATTGCAGGGATAAAGCTAGGGAATATTATGTGATTTCAGCTTAGCATCAGAAGGCGAACCAGAACACATTTTGCAGGATAAGTAAGGACTTTTATACTATATCTGAAAGTAGTGGTAGTGTAAGAGAACTTTTTAGTCTTGAGTCAGACGCAGGCCAAGAGCTTCTTTTTCCTCAAGTGCAGCCAACTATCGGGGAGGTCTAATCTTGGATTGCCGGATGGTTAGAATCAAGAAAGTACATTCAACCAGGTTTCATCATTGTTTATTGGCGCTTAACAGCCTAGGCAATTTTGGCCGCTTCGTATCAACCCACGCCAGTCGTTCCTTTTTAGCGACAACTTACGCCAATTGAAAACACCAAGGGAGTTCAGGTCATCCTCCATTTGTTGTTTCCATTCAGTCGAAGTCTCTCCCTTCCTCTTCTGACCAATTCGGGTGCCGATAGGAAAACTTTCTTTGGGCTTTAATTCGCTGAACTATGGTCAGGTCTGCTAAAGTTCGTACAGCTCCTCGTTAAATTTCCATCGATACTCGCCTTGGCATCACGGAACGGACCATAAATCTTCCGGAGAACTTTTCTCTGAATTACTTCAAGTGCCAACTCATCTTCTCTTGACACTGTCCATGATTCCGAGCCGTACGTTAGGACTCGTATGATGAGAGACTTATATAGCGTGAACTTTGTCTGTCGAGAGAGGACCTACTTACTCCGAAGTAACACTTGTTGGCGAGATTGATTCTCCTTTGGATTTTGACTATCGAGGAGATTATCAAGGAAAATTCAGTGTGAGACCCAAAAAATAAGAAGGATTTGCTTCCGACATGCAATTTCGTTTTTATATGAAAGTACACAACAAACCCAAGTAACTATCAACTTGCTTGGATTTGTCGTGAAACAAAATTTTTTTTTGTATGAAAGCCAAAAATCGTAACAATCTAAAATCAAAGTTACTTGGAAGTTACTTGGGTTTGTTCTGAAACAAAAACTTTTTTGTATGAAAGGCGAAAATCGTGTTTTTTATAAACTCTGTAACTCTTTTTCTTGGCCAATAAATCCATAACAACGTCGCAAAAAACTCCTTGCCCATGTGCATAAAAAAACTTTGGGGTCTTATCTTGTCATAATTGAAAAAGTTGTATAAACAAGTTGATTTTTTCCGGAGATATAGGCTGCTACGCAAACCCTTAATTTCCCAACATTTTGAAAAAACTAGTTACTTGGTTTTGTTGTATCACGGGAGAATTGTTTTAGAAACAATTTTGTAAATAAAATGAATTAAATTTTTATTTACAAAATTGTATATCAAAATCTGACATTCGTAAACAAACCCACGGTTTTACAAAAGTTGAGTGCTAAGTTGAATCAAAGTCGGTTGGCTTCCAACTTTGTTGCATGCAATTTTTCAAACCCCGTTTACACGAGTCAATTTTCAGAATCATCAAGAAATTGTATGAAAAATCGATCAATGTTTAGTGAAACTGAAATATGCAAAAACAAACTAAAACAAGTAAGGAAGTCTAAGTTCGGGTGAACCGAACATTAAATACCCAGCGGTAATTTTCAGAACGGGATAACAATGATATAGGCCCTAGGAGGATTTGCTATCTTAGCTATTTACCTTACCTTACCTTACTTAATTATGTATGTCATTAGGGTACTCCTTATTTCTAGCAGGTTTGCTTGAAAAAGACTGTAGAAATAGTTTGTGAAACTGACAACTTTTAAATAAATAACGAAGAATAGAATTCACTTATATTTCATGAACATGAAATGGTATTATAACTTTGGTCCGATGTTTGTAAGTATGAGAAGAAGAAGATATAGGCCCATCAATAATTATACCGAAAGGATCAAGATGACGAGATGAGTTTATTTAGCCATCTCAGTCTGCCTTTATGTCTGTTTGAACGCAAACAGTTTTTGAGATATTTGGCTTAAATTTTGTATACGGCCACCATTTTCCAATATAGGAATCATTTGTCGGAACCAGCAAGATCGGACCGATATTACATATAGCTCCCATACAATCGATTGTTCCGATAAACAGATTTTGGGCTATAACTCCTGTAATTAAAGAACGTAGAACGTAGGAATGTGAAATTTTGTAAGTATTGCTATTTTTATATGTGAAATATCAATGTTTAAAATCATTGAGATGGGATAAATATTTCACATAGCTCCCATACAATCGATTATTCCGATAAACGGATTTTGGTAGATAACTCCTGTAATTATATAGCTATCAACGTGAGATTTTGGCGGTATCGCTATTTTTATATGTGAAATATCGATGCTGAAAATCATCGAGATGGGATAAATATTTCACATAGCTCCCATACAATCGATTGTTCCGATAAACGGCTTTTGGGCTATAACTCCTGTAATTAAAGAGGTAGGAACGTGAAGTTTTGGAGGTATCGCTATTTTTATATGTGAAATATCGGTGTTGAAAATCATCGAGATGGGATAAATATTTCCCATAGCCCCCATACAATCGATTGTTCCGATAAACGGATTTTTGTAGATAACTCCTGTAATTATATAGGTAGGAACGTGAAATTTCGTAACTATTGATATTTTAGAATGTGGAATGTCGATGTTAAAATTCAATGAGATTGGCCCAATATAACACATCGCCCCTATATAATCGATAGTTCCGATAATTTCGGTATGAGCTTAAGTTAAATTCACACAGGCTGTACTGGGGTCAAACAGTGAAAATCGTGACGCTTATTAATGAAAGGTATTTAGCCTTCGGCATAGCCGAAGACAGCTTTCCTTACTTGTTTTTATTTACTTTTAATGTATTTCATCTGAATAAAAAAAAATAATACACTTTAATAGAAAATTATAAATTATAAATAACGCAGCTGAAAAATGAACCTGAGCGTTTACGTTCGAATCCTGCGAAGTGCCACATTTTTTTTATTTTATTTTATTCTTAAAACTTTTCGGCGGGGCCACGCCGACCAGGGGTATTCACCTATAAAATTATGTAATTTTACCCATTTCCTTTACCGAATTATGTCAATTTAGGTTATTTTAGAAATTTTCTATATCGAAAGTGGGCGATACTAGTATGCTTTGTGCCAAATTCATCGTTATATCGTAATCAGTTAAAAAGTTACGACCAGTCAAATTTTCAAAAATGCCTCCCTTAAAAGTGGGCGGTGCCACGCCCACTATAAACAATTTCTGGAAAAATCATAAGAGAATGACCAGGGGGATTCACCTATAAAATTATATAATTTTAGCCATTTCAGCTACCGAGATATGGACGGACGGACGGACATGCATTAATGAACTCCTCTTTTCAACCTAAGAACTTTCATAAATGGAACTCTATATCTATCTCGATTATTTTGTGGCGTTACGTACTACCGTTATGTCAACCAAATTAATATACCCTTGTACTTGTACTAGTACGCTGGGTATAATAATACGTCCTCAATAGCCAATAAATTGATTTCAAAATTTTGTTACTGGAATAACGTTGTATGTAACTCATTCGAATGGTTGATGAAACGTTATTCCAATTTGTCAACATCATTCTTTTGGTGGACACAACGTTATTTCACTTTATCAGCATCATTCTCTTGGTGGATAAAACGTTATTCCACTAAAACACACTGACTTCTTCTAAACATTGGAGCCAGAAAAATACACAAAATACCTATATTTTTTAGAATTATGGAAAACTGCGGTTAGAATAAGAATCTACAACGTTATTCGAGGCGTGCATTCATATCCCAATAAACATTTATGTTGAAAATACATTGGAATCTCATTCGAGATCAAGTCCTTTTTGCAATTTCCAACGTTGTTTTTACATTCGAGCAACATTGCTGCAACAGCCCATTTTCCAGCAAAACGGACATTTTTTGTATGACAATATTCTTATTTCTCCAATTGAAAAAGTAATGGAACTTGTCTTGAATTCCAATAATATTTTCCAATTGGAATCAAACTTCAAAATTGCATCCATTTGGCATGAGGAAACAAGTATGATTGGGAATAAATGCCGTGTTTATTTAATATAAATTATATAATATAATATTTCCCAACAACTTTTTCTCCAACCTTTGAAAAACTGTATAGTTCTCAAGTTGATATCCAACACAATTCTCCAATTTTCCTCCAACCTTAGATAACTTTGTAGTTCTCAACTTGATATCCAAGATCATTATCCAAGTATTCTCCAACCTTAGAGATATTTTGATAACTTTGTAGTTCTCAAGTTGATATCCAACATATTCTTCAATCTTCAGCTTCTAATATTCAAATTAAATTTGAAGAGCCTAGACTAAAATTTAACTATTTCATGGCATTTTAACCTAGAAACATCATGGTTTATTTTTTCGGTATTTATTTTCAGAGTCGCATTCATACCATTGAGTCCAATTAGAGAATCCCATTGGAGTACAAGTCAAAAACTATCCCTTTCTCAACTTGAGAAACAAAATTTCTTCATATAAAAAAAAAGCCCTTTTGCTTAACCCATTTCCGGTCGCTGGTCGATTTTTCGACCACCAACTTTGGACATCTATATCTTTGAACTAATGTAATACTTTCGTGATCTGTTTGCATTGCTAGTTAATTCAGAACTTATTTAGTACTAAGAGTGCAAAAATTTTACCAAAAATAATTTAACTACAATTTTAGTATATGGATGAAAATACTACTAATTCTAGTCGTTTTTTGTTCAGATAAAAAAAAAGAAACCAAAAATAAAAAAAATGTATTTCAAATTTTTTTAAAAGAAAAAACATCATATTTTGAGAGTAATTTTGCAATAACTCTAACATTTTAAAGCACGTAAACTTTGGTGGTCGAAAAATCGACCGCTGGCCAGAAGCTGGTAAGTTGGATATATGTATTAGTTTCAGGCAGTACATGTTTTATTGTTAACAGCAATGCAAGCAGAATCTGTCTGCTCTTCTTGATGTTATTTTGGGGTCTCCGGGTTGTACGACGCTAGCTACTGATGCGGGTTGGCACCAGGTTCGGATTAAAGTATTCGCGTGCGAAGATGCTACAACTGTTGAACTGTACAAGGCAGCAGTTGCAAGACTGGGTGAAGTCTACTCAGGGGCAAAAATCGAGGTCGTCGACTGGAAGGACATCCCGGATCGGCCAAGGGCAAGGGCATGGATTCCTGCGGAACCTGAGAGAATTCTCACAATGCTGCGAGTCATGAATCCATCCCTCCCTACGCAGGACTGGTGTCAATCTGGTCGGGGATTCGGTAGGGCTTGATAGGCAGGTAATCTTCACCTTGAATAAGGAGGCACTCAAGCCCCTTAAAAGGTGCAATGGACGAGTGCAGTACGTTGCGGGTGAAATCGCGATCCACATATACCGTGGCGATGCACAACGCGCTGCCATTCCAGCCACTCCGGAGTTCTCGGAAATCGGGGCACCGGAAGAGGAAGCGGAGGAGTCCGATGCGGAAAGCATGTTATATGCTATGTCAAATTTCGGGGGTGGTGCGAACAACTTGGCGATGGAAGAAAGCCTGTCGGACGGGGAAGACCTCGACGTCACGGTGGTGGCAGCCAATCCTGAGCGCACCAATGTTGATGCTACCACAGATAGTAGGGTTTCCGCTACGCCAAATCGTGCAAGTGGTCTGAACAACTCGTCGATGGAAAACAGCCTCCTAGACGAGGCAGACCTCGACGATACGCCGGTGGCAGGGAAGTCTGAGCTCTCTCATGTTGGTGGTGATTCAGATAAACCTGCATAAGTCTAAGGCAGCCTCGGCTGTTTTAAGCAGTCGTATTTCTAAATGATGGTGACGTTACAGCTGCCAACTTAACGGGCGGCAGCACCAGCCTAACGATGTCGTCGGTCTACATGCCCTATAACGCCGAAGAATCTCCTCCACAAAAGGAGGTGAAAGAACTGGTGGAAAATGTCTGCACGGGTCATCTTATTATTGAAGCTGACGCTAATGCTCATCACGTCCAGTGGGGAAGCTCCGATTATAACGCTAGGGCCGAGTCTCTGTTTGAATACCCACTAACAACGAACCTGGTGGATTGTTAATGTGGTAACTAAAATGTTGAAGCAAATTTGTTTTCGCTGCAGAGATTTTTATTTAAATATGCTATACCATTAACGGCCAGCGATCGATTTTTCGACCACTCCATATTAAGGAAACCGACGAACGGAATTTTTTAAAATTAATTTTTTTTTTCTTGATTAGGGCCCAATAAACGCTGTCTTAAAAGGAAAATAAAAAATTATGGCTATTTCTTATACCGGCCGAAAATGGGTTAAGAACGCCATTGTTCTCAAGTGGTTTTCCTGTTGAGAAACAACGCTTGAGGTTCGAGAAGCCCCTTGAGATCTAACGTAACTGAAGCCTATATGTTTGCTGGGTATAAACACTTTTTTTAACACAGGTATTAACATCTTTTTATTTATTTACCACTTTTTAATGTTTTTGACAGAAAATGTTTGGAATTTTTCGTTCTCGCACGTACTTTGTTTAATTTTTGATCTCAGATATTAGAGAGAATACGAGTATCGCCATGTGTAATAATTGAAGAAAGACTTTCCTGTGGAGCTCAAATGGTTTTCCAACTTAAATCGAACCTTGGAGAAACGTCGTTGTTTGCGTGGAAGACTAGCACGGTTCGTTGTTTGCGTCGAGGACTAACACGCTTCATTTCTCAGCGTGGAAAACTAGCACAATTCGTTCTCTGCGTCGAAGACTAACACGCTTCATTTCTCAGCGTGGAAAACGAGCACACTTCGTTCTCTGCGTGGAAGACTAACATGCTTCAGTTCTCTGCGTTGAAGACTAACACACTTCGTTCTCAGCGTGGAAAACTAGCATAGTTCACATAGAACTGAACCATGTTAGTCTTGGACGCAGAGAACGATGTTTGCTAGTTTTCCTCGCAGAGAACTGAAGCGTGTTAGTCTTCCCCACAGAGAACGAAGTGTGCTAGTTTTCCACGCAGAGAACTGAAGCGTGTTAGTCTTCCAAACAGAGAACGGAGTGTGCTAGTTTTCGACGCAAACAATGAACCGTGCTAGTCTTCACTGGGAGCGACGATATAACATAGGCCTCCTCGTTCGCCGACACCTGGATTTCTTCTAGCGCCGCTACTGTACATTGGATATAATGTGTTTTTGGAATTATGTTGTTTTTTCGACATTTCAATAAAAAGTATTTCCGTGCTCTTAGTTCTGCCAATTTTATGTTGTTAGTTACAAAAGCTTTAAGTAAGTTTTTAATCTCTTGGCCATATTGTGTGTCAATGTTGTCAAAAAACCAATTTTGCTGCATTGGTACCGGGCGGAAAATTCATTTTGTACTACCGACGGTTTTAATATAACTTGAGCTGTTGGAAAATCGGGATTTCAGTCAAATTCAATTAGAAAAACTCCTTTTTATTTTATCATATGCTGACGTTTCGACCTTTTATTGTGGTCTTCTTCAGGGCCTAGCGACAAAATTTTGAAATTAAAATAAAAAGTAATATTTTTCTGGTTCAACTAACATATGTATATAATTTAGACTTACTAAAAATAGCTGCGTTCTTCTTCGTCAGTTTCAATTTTTCCTATGTTTGTTTTCTTCACTACAAAGAGTGTATCTAGAAAACACGGTCACATTATTTAAAAAAACTGTGTTGTGGTGGCAACCATGGACGAACTCAAGATGGCCGAAATGCAGTGTTGCAGTTGTAACGTGACGTCATAAATGAAAAGAGAAAACGGGAAGGCATGGGCCTGGCTATGCACATATGAATGTATGTACATATGTTAGTTCACAGCACCTTCGCCAAATGACGTGGCGAAATATCATGATTTCCGCGTCAGCCTCCTCCGTTTCCTCCTGCGGTACTCGATTTCCGAGTGCCCCGGAGCGCGCTGTGCATCTCCACGGTATACGTGGATAACGATCTGGCCTACACCGTAATGCACTACTCCATTACACCTTTTAACGGGCTCGAGTGCCTCCTTATTCATGGTGAGGACCACTTGTCTATCAGACCCTACCACATCCCCGACCAGATTGACACTCCAGTCTAGTGTCGGGAGGGACAGATTCGTTATCCGCAGCATCGTGCGAATTCTCTCAAGCTATGCAGGGATGGCAGGAATCCATGCCGTTGCCCTTGGCCGTGCCGGAATGTCCTTCCAGTCGACGATCTCAATTTTTGCACCTCCGTAGACTTCACCCAGTCTTGCAGCTGCCTTGTACAGTGCAACAGTTCTTGCGTTGTCGCACGCGACTATTTTAATCTGTTCCTGGTGCCAACCCGCATCCGTGACCGCCGCCGTACCACCTGGAGACTCCAAATAAACGCAATAACAGCGTTTCCGAGTGCGTTCCGGACGTGCCGCCACTGGTCTTTGGAGATCGCCAAACGGTTGTTGCCTCGGTCAAGAATGGCTACACTAAACCAAAAATGTTCATGTATACAAATAAAAAGTACATAGATTTTAAGAATTGTTCAAAAGAACTTTTTCATAGAAATTTAAGAATATTTCTTAGAATATAAGTACTTTTTCATAAAATATGTAAACAAATCCACAGAAAGCATGCATACATTCATAAATTATAAGATAATTTTCTTAGAATCTAAGAATTTTTTCTTTTATTCTAAGAAATATCAGCATAAACTTCTATGAAACTTTGTAATTAAAAAACATGTACGTTTTTGGTTCAGTGCATAAGGATCCTGTCCTTGGTTACTTCAGCAAAGCTTGGTTTGCCCACTCCGGGGGTTTTTGATGCCGCTTTGAATGAGGTTTTAACTCCACGTTCGATCTCTGGCGTTTGAAAGGGTTCTGTTTACCCTCTTTGGCAAATAAGTGCTTTGAAAATCCGGTATCAGAGATTGCGCTAAGTAAGTCCATCGACTTCCTGGTAGAAATTTGGTTGACCCCGTAACGCGGTAAGACCATGATAACTCTCTGAGGCGGCCCGGTATCAGAGAGGCTCCTTTCGACTATTGAGTTAAGCTTTTCAATGCATTAAAGATAAGTTTGCATCAATGGTATTGTTAACACATTTTAACAAAGATACCAAATTGTGGTGGTGTTATACAACAAAATTATAATAACAAAATTGAACCTTTAGCATTCTTTTCCAAAAAACTTTGTCCAACCGAAATGAAGTTCCTACAGTGCTTTCGATAGGGAGTTATTAGCAATTTATTTAAACATCAAACAAGAATATCTTACCAGGAAAAAAATCCAACTAAAGAAAATTCACTACCGTGATGCTTTAAGCACCCGTGGAGTAATAATAAAAGAAGAGTCACCTGGTAATTACCCTTTAAGGTTCTTGCTGGGCTGTGTGGAACACATGCAGGGTTGCTATTTTGAGGAATTGTGGATTGTATTGTTCGACAAATTAGGTCAAATGTGATGGAATTCCAAATTTGGAAAATGAGATTTGTATGGAAAAAAGCCAAATTTGCAATTTTTCGCCAAATTTGCCTAGATCGGTGCGGTGTAAATGTACTATTAGAAGGACGACAATTTACATTTTTTTCGGATCACAAACGCTTTAAATTCAAAAACAGAACGGAGACCCAGACAAACAAGACATTTGGAATTCATAGCACAATTTACTGATGACATGCGATACATTAAAGAGTCAAATATTGTAGCAGATACGGTATCTAGAGCTTTTGAAGCTAATGCAATTAGTAATACAGAACTGAATTTTAAAATTTTGCAAAGGGAACAACAAAAGGACAGTGATTTAAATGAACTTATATTTGACACACAATTTCAAAATTCATGCTTAGCTGATGTCTCCAACGTGTTTATAAGTTGCGCGGGGATAATCCCGTCCGGTCCGGCAGCCTTATACGGTTCAAAGCTCTTAACTGCCCACCTTACCCTTTCCTCAGTGATGGGTGTATTTAATGCCAGGTTTGTTGCAGGTGCTAGTGGTGCGTCATGCAGGTTCCCCAGAAAATGTGTATTCAAGAGCAGCTCAAGGGTTTCCTCTTCCGTACTGGTCCAGGATCCGTCAGGTTTTCGCAAATAGCTGATGGCTGTTGGACTTTTCGAGAGGACTCGTTTAAGTCTCGCTGTGTTGTCGACCTTTTCGACGCCAGTGCAGAAATTTCTCCACGAGGTTCTCTTCGCCTGTCTCAGAGCTTTTTTGTAGGCCCTTAGTTTAGCTTTATATTCGTGCCAATGAGGCTCAGTGCCGAGGCTCTTGGCCTTGTTAAATTGTTTCCGGCATGATTTGCGGAGCGAGGCCAGATCGTAGGACCACCAATGTGGCCTGTATTTACCGCGAGCATTTGAGAGCGCCGATGTATATGTAATAACAAGATCCTCCAGCTCCTCTACTGATGACGGGGCTTGTGAGGGCAGTACTGGTAGGTCTCTGTCTAATATTTCATTGTGTAACTGCCAATTAGTGTTACGTGGATTGCGCTTCATAATTGGTTGTTCTAAAATAAAGTCTAAAACCGTTTCTATGTGCCGGTGGTCGGAGAATGAATGTTCCTCAAGAACCCGCCATTTTCTGACCCACTCATAAGCGCCTTCACTACAAATAGTGAGGTCTATGACCTCCCTGCGCGTCTTACTGATAAAAGTGGGCTCATTACCCACGTTGCAAATTACCAGGTTGGTAGTTATTAGGTATTCAAACAGAGATTCGCCCCTGGCATTGATATCGGAGCTCCCCCATTGAACATGGTGAGCATTAGCGTCCGCTCCAATAATAAGATTGCCCGTGCAGATATTTGACACCAGGTCTTTCACCTTTGTTTGTGGTGGAGGTTCTTCGGCGTCGTAGGGCATATAGACCGACGCCACCATCAGGCGGGTGCTGCCGACCGTTAGACTGATAGCGGTGATATCACCATTGGTGTAGTTAGGTAGGAGAAAGGAGTTCAACTCAGACTTGACCAAAATACACGTTCCGACTTTGCTCTCCTCGCTGGCTCGAATGAGCTTGAAGCCCTTAGTCAATCCGCAAATTCTCGATCTATTGAGAAAGGAGTTCAACTAAGATTTGACCAAAATACACGTTCTGACTTTGCTCTCCTCGCTGGCTCGAATGAGCTTGAAGCCCTTAGTCAATCCGCAAATTCTCGAGCTATTGACCCAGGGTTTTTCGATGAGGACCACAAACATGAGAGCGCACAGACTTCCCTGCCGTCCCCATATCGCTGAGCTTTGCCCCATCCCGGAGGTTATCTATCAACGACGAGTTGTTCCGATTAACTGCCCGATATGGCGTTGCTGGAGTCCTGCTGTCTGTAGCGTTAGATGTTAATCGCTCAGCCTTGGTTGCTACCGCCGTGACGACGAGGACTTCCTCGTCCTTCAGGCTGTCCTCCGCTTCCTCTTCCGCTATTTCGCCTTCCGACTCGCCCGGGGCAGCCGAGAAGGCAGCGCGCTGAGCATCGCCACGATATACGTGGATAACGATCTGACCTACACTGTAGTGTACTAGGCCATTACACCTTTTAAGGGGCTCGATTGCCTCTTTATTCATGGTGAACACCACCTGTCTGTCAGGCCCTACCCGCCAGATTGACATTCCAGTGCTGCGTGGGGAGGGGCGGATTCATTAGCCGTAGCATCCCGATAATTCTCTCTGGTTCGTCAGGGATGGCAGGAATCCATGCCCTTGCCCTTGGACGAGTCGGAATGTCCTTCCAGTCTACGGCCTTGATCTTTGCGCCTTTGTAGACTTTACCCCGTTTAGCAGCTGCTGCCTTGTGTACGACTAATTTAATCTGACCCTGGTGCCAGCCCGCTCCCATCAAGTCAATCTTGCTCGATAGAGGTTTGGTTGACCGACTCGTAGTTGCCCCCCCCCCTTTAATTGTGGAGCGGAGGTTGTCCTCCGGCGTTGTTTTCTCGCTTGCTCCTCCATGGCTCTCCTCTGCTGAGGAGTCAAATTTGGCGTTGTTTGTTTTTTAGGTTTTTCGTTTTTATTTAAGTTGTTTGAGTTCATCTTGTTCGTACGACCCATCGCCGGACAAGGCCAGCCTAGGGTCAAGGGAAGAGTAGGTGAAAATGTGTCGTCCGCCGCGGCAGAGCCCCTTACCGCGGTAAGGCCATGCTTATTCTCTGAGGCGACCCGGTATCAGAGAGGCTCCGTTCAACTACAGCCACATTTGCCTCCAGGCTGCAAACGTCCAATGGGCACGGTTTCGCATAACACCCTGGATTGGGAGGGGAATTATGAATGCAGAATTTCCAAAAAAGCAGAATTTTGACCCTCACCCATAAGACTGCATATCATCATCATTTATTGGCGCTTAACCGCCTAAGCGATTTTGGCCGTCAACTACCAAAGCACGCCAGTCATTCCTTTTTAGCGATAACTGACCCCAATTGGAAACCCCAAGGGAGTTCAAGTCATCCTCCACCTGTTGTTTCCATCTCAGTCGAGGCCTCCCCCTTCCTCTGCTGCCGAATTCGGGTGACGATTGGAAAACCTTCTGGGCTGGAGCTTCTTTGTCCATTCGCATGACGTGACCCAGCCAGCGGAGCCTTTGGGCTTTTATTCGCTGGACTATGGTCAGATCTGCGTAAAGCTCGTACAGCTCATCGTTAAATCTCCTTCGATACTCGCCGTCGGCATCACGGGAAGGACCATAAATCTTCCGGAGAACTTTTCTCTCAAATACTCCAAGGGCCATCTCATCTTCTCTTGACATTGTCCATGAATCTGAGCCATACATCAGGACAGGTATGATGAGAGACTTATAGAGCGCGATCTTTGTTCTTCGAGAGAGGACTTTACTTCTCAATTGCCTACTCAGTCCAAAGTAGCACTTGTTGGCAAGAGTGATTCTCCGTTGGATTTCTAGACTGATATTATTTTCGGTGTTAATGCTGGTTCCCAAATAGACGAAGTCCCTCACAGTTTCAAATTTGTAACTATCAACAGTGACGTGGCTGCCAAGGCGCAGGTGCGCCAATTCTTTCTTTGATGACAGCAAATACTTCGTCTTGTCCTCGTTGACCGCAAGACCCACTTTTTTCGCATCTTTATCCAGTCCAGAGAAGGCAGCGCTTACGGCGCGGTTGTTAAGGCCAATGATATCAATATCATCGGCATACGCCAGCAATTGCACGCTCTTGTAAAAGATTGTACCATTGCGGTTTAGCTCTGCTGCTCGAATTATCTTCTCCAGCATCAGGTTGAAGAAATCGCACGAAAGGGAGTCGCCCTGTCTGAAGCCTCGTTTGGTTTCAAATGGCTCAGAGAGGTCCTTCCCGACTCTGACGGAGCTGTTAGTATTGCTCAACGTCATTTGGCAAAGCCGTATAAGCTTTGCAGGGAAGTCAAATTCAGACATGGCGGCATACAGGCAACTCCTTTTTGCGCTGTCAAAAGCGGCTTTGAAATCGACAAAGAGATGGTGTGTGTCGATTCTTTTATCATGGGTCTTCTCCAGGATTTGGCGTATCGTGAAAATCTGGTCGATGGTAGACTTACCAGGTCTAAAGCCACACTGATAAGGTCCAATCAGCTTGTCTACGATGGGCTTCAGTCTTTCACACAATACGCTAGAAAGAACCTTATATGCGATATTAAGAAGGCTGATTCCGCGGTAGTTGGTGCGGTTAGCGGGATCGCCTTTCTTGTGGATTGGGCACTTTGTTGTTTTTGAGCCGGGATATAGCTAACCTCACTTCATCATAGTCAGGTGGTGGGACGACTTTTCCATCGTCAGGGATTGGGGTATCGGGTTCGACGTCTCCCTCGCAATTTAGCAGTGAGGAGAAGAGCTCCCTCCATAATTTAAGTACACTCGTACACACACGTCGGTTACCAGGTCGCCATTATTGTCCTTACAGGAACTTGCCCCGGTCTTAAAACCTTCCGTCATCCGCCGGATCTTTTCATAGAATTTTCGGGCATCATTCCTGTCAGCCAGCATCTCAAGCTCCTCACACTCACGCCTTTCGGCCTCACGTTTCTTTTTTCTGAAAAGGCGTCTCTCTTCCTTCTTTGCCTCACGATAGCGTTGCCATACACTGCGGGTTGCGCCCGTTCGCAACGTCTCCCTGTAGGCAGCGTCCTTTTTGTCCGAGGCAGTGCTGCATTCCTCATCGTACCAGTTGTTTTTGCGGGCTCGCTGGAACCCTATAGTGGCCTCAGCGGCGGTACGTAATGAGTGAGAGATATGCTTCCATTGCTCGGTTGCATCGTTAGGTCGAGGATTGCTCTCCGATAGCAGGTGTGAGAGTCGAGTGGAGAAATTGTCAGCTGTCTGTGTCGTGCGCAGCTTCTCGACGTCAAACTTTCCTTCCGTTACTGTGCGCACTTTCTTTGCTACACAGAGGCGTGTGCGTATCTTGGCTGCAACAAGATAATGGTCCGAGTCGATATTGGGACCACGAAGGGTACGCACGTCCAGAACGGTGGAGCTATGTCTGCCGTCGATCATGACATGATCAATCTGGTTTCTTGTTCTTTGATCAGGAGACAGCCATGTGGCTTGGTGTATTCGTTTATGCTGGAACCTGGTACTACTGATGACCATATTGCGAGCAGCGGCGAAATCAATCAACCTAGTGCCGTTGGGGGATGTTATATCATGGAGACTAAATTTTCCAACTGTTGGACCAAAGACTCCTTCCTTGCCCACCTTCGCATTAAAGTCGCCGAGCACGATTTTGATATCATGTTGGGGGCAGCGATCATAAGTCTGTTCAAGTTTATCGTAGAAGGAGTCCTTCTCTGCGGCGTCCGTCTCCTCAGTCGGCGCATAGGCGCAGATAAATGTTATGTTGAAAAATTTCGCTTTGATGCGGATCGCAGCGAGACGCTCGTCCACGGGGGTGAACGCTAGTACTTGGCGGCGAAGTCTCTTTCCCACCACGAATCCTACACCACGCGCTTTGCCACGTGTCTGGCCACTGTAGTATACGTCACAAGGTCCGATGGTCGTCTTTCCTTGTCCCGTCCATCGCATTTCCTGCAGGGCGGTGATGTCAGCCTTTGCGTTAACGAGGACATCAACCAGTCGGGCAGCGGTACCGTCCCTTGAAAGGGTCCGGACATTCCCGGTACATGCCCTAATATCCAAATCAGTATGCCTTATTCGTTTTGCCGGGTCGTCAACATTAAAGGGGGTTCTCATCCGAGGCTTTAATACATTTTTCATTGGACTAAATTTTTTACGTGGCGGGTCCCAAACCCAGCGCACAACCCGTTTCGGGGTTTTTGGAAAATATTTACACATTTATATAGCGAGCCGCTTGCTTCAAGACAGACGCCCGCTTGCAGCCGCACCTCATGGTGAACAGACGCTGCGCAAAAACCTCGGTGAGCCCTTAAACCAAGTATGTCAGAGTGGCCCCACCGGGGCTCCCTCTCTTTCTGCCGCGAGCCTAGGTAGCTCCCGTTGCCCAGAGTGCACGAACGAGGACGCAAGAGTCGGGATTGAGCAAGGTCACTTAGCAACCACACTCCATTACACTCCGCATATAAGTTTATTTAAAAAAATGTCTGTTTGTTATAAGTTTTTGACATTAAAGTCGGTGAACACAAATATACCTTTTTTCTGGGCTTTATAGTTTCTGTAAAACAAATTAAATCATTACAGATTTTTATTTTACTGTACGAGGAAAGATTTAAACAAATAGTTTTTCTTCTACAGATGTTTTCTATTACGATAAGCTTTGTTTTATTAAAGGACTGAACCCGAAACCGTAACCGTAACCGATTAAAAACGATTCATTTTTCAAAACCGAAACCGTAACCGTTATTTTGATCTGAAAAAGAACGAAACCGAAACCGTAACCGTTATTTTGATCTGAAAAAGAACGAAACCGAAACCGTTTCAAAACCTGAAAACGGTTCCAAACGGATTTGAATTTTTTGTATGTCTCACTTCTTTTAGTGGGCACATACGTATTTTCTAGTACAAACAGGTACCCTGAAAACTTTCATGGATGATTGTTGAACAAGGATACAAAAGACACCTTTTGACCTCAGTATTGAATGAAGTTGATCGAAATTTAAGAGATCGGAACAAGAAATGTTCAGGCTGGTTTCGGAAAGCACCACTCTTATTAATGTTTTTGACGATTCATACATTTCATTAAGCTTCCATTCTAATGTTTTTCTAATAAAAAAGTAGAGTTAATTTTAGGAATTTGTTTTGCAGGAATTTCATCCATGCATAGCGTTAATAAAATTTATTATTATATTGGAGAAATTCCATCATGGGCGCAGGAATAGAGTTATGAAATTCAGACCTATTTCGACGCTACATAGGTACTTGAGTATTTTAGCAGTAAAATTTATTTTGTTCTTGTTTTTATTTGGAAACCGAAACCAGAACGAAACCGTAACCGAAACCTCAATGTTGAAGAACGAAACCGAAACCGGAACGTTATTTTAATCGGTTTCAGACCTTGATACGAAGTGAAGTACATTTTTTGGGAATTGTTACCTTTTTCTTGTAAGAACAATAAAACCGTGCTTTGAATCCATCGTAGGGATATAACTGAGGCCTCGCAAAACTCGTTCGCCGACACCTGGATTTTGTTTAGCGCCGCAACTGCGGGTCCGCTAGTAATTCATAAATAAAAACCAAATATGTATTATGGTCTGACTTGGTATAATATAAAATAGACTCTTAGATATTTGACCAATTACAACGTCATATGACCTCAAATTATTTATATTTTATGTTTTATAAAAAGGAAATTTTCACTGGCAGCAAATACAAGTTCAAAAATGATAATGATACATATCAGTTAATTGTGATGAATCCCAAAGTAGAAGATAGCGGCAAGTATACTATAGAAATTGGTGGTATATCCAGTACTGCATTTTTGAATGTCGAAGAAGCTGATCCCAGCTATACTTTTACTAAAACACTAAAGAAAAAAATCGAAGGATTTACGAAGCATGAAACGACGTTAGAATGTGCAGTTAGCAGTAGCATGGCCAATGTCACTTGGTTCAAAGATAATATGAAAATCGAGTCGGATAACCAACGTTATCTTATATCTAAAGACATAAATGGCAACCTTCGGCTTATAATAAAAGAATCTATACTTGAAGATGCAGGTCTATACCGCTGTCAATTGGATAAGCAGCCAGACAAGACAGAGTGTTGCATAAAAATTGTCGAATATCCGTATAAGTTTGTAAAAGTACTGAAATCACTCCAATGTGTTGAGAAAGACAATATTACATTGTCATGTGAAATTGATGATGCTGCTGGCGAAGTTCAATGGTGGCGAGGAGATGATGAAATTAAGGGCGACAAACGTTTACAAATCATTAAGGAAGGACGAAAACGAAAGCTTATTATTAAAGATTGCAAAATTAGTGACGCTGGAATATTTAGATGTACCACAAATGCTGACAGCAGTGAAGCCGAAATTGTTATCAATTGTAAGTACACCCTTTTTACTATGCAGCAATTTAATATTATTTTACAGCTACCCGACGCACAGTGGTCCAAAAAGGGCCTTCTCGGTTCAAAATCACCTAGGGGGGCAAAAAACTTAACCGTTTTAGAAAAATTAAACGGGTTCGGTTTCACCCAAGCTTAGACTGCTTAACTTGTAAGATTTTAAATTTTTGTTTCTGTTTTGAAAAAAAAAAAAATAAAAAAATTAAAAAAAAAAAATTGTGCTGTTCTTTATTCAAAATTTTCGCCTACAGCGCTTTTTTTTAGATAAATTTTTAACTTATATTAAACAAGTAAGGAAGTCTAAGTTCGGGTGAAACCGAACATTACATACCCAGCTGTGCACATAAAGTGGGCGTGATCGTTCACCGATTTTTCTTATTTTCTGTGGTAGTACTCTACATAAACATAACATGCCTGGTACCTAGTTTCGTAAATCTATCTCACACCGTTCTGAAGTTGTTAGCAGTCGAATTTAAAAATTGCTTGACTCATAAGTGGGCGGTGCCACGCCCACTTTCCAAAATTTTGAAAAAATTATGTAAAGAATATGAAAGTTGATGTATGTACCAAATTATATTATTATAGCGAAATCAGTTAATTAGATATGGACTTTTCAATATTTCCACCTCCTTTCAATATAACTTTTATGAAAAAGTAGGCGTGGTCGCGAAGCGATTTCGTTTATTTTCTATAGCTGAATTTACCACAACAATAGTATGTCCTCTACGAAATTTCGTTATACTAGCATAAACTGTTCTGAAGTTATTAAGAGTCAAAATTTTAAATATACGTGGGCGGTACCACGCCCCCTTTTCAAAATTTTTTATAAAATCGTCCTTAGAACATCTAAATCAATACATATTGCAAATTTTATCATTGTAGCTGCTTCTAATATTGAATTAACCCATTTTATACGTTTTTCGAAATTTTCGATATCGAAAAAGGGGCGTGGTTATGGTCCGATTTTACCCATTTTCAATAGCAATCTATTCTGAACCCAAATAAGTACGCATGCCAAATTTGGTGAAGATATCTCATTATTTGCTCAAGTTATCGTGTTAACGGACAGACGGACGGACAGACGGACGGACATGGCTCAATCAAATTTTTTTTCGATCCTGATCATATTGATATATGGAAGTCTATATCTATCTCGATTCCTTTATACCTGTACAACCAACCGTTATCCTCACAAAGTTATAATACCCTGTGTACAAGTACAGCTGGGTATAAAAATAAAATATGAAGCAAAAATAGCACGATATTTTATTCCCAACTATCACGTGTGTCGCTAATAAAATCATACTATTGAAAATTCAAACCATATTGGAAACATTTAGGCCGCCCTGCCTGTCATTTATTTTTACTCCCTAATTTCGATGTATGGCTTGAGCTGCTCTTAGCTTTCTCTAGAGCTGCATACAGTACTTTAAATATTTATAAAATATCTAAAAAAATATTTGTATTTTCTTTTACAAATCGCTAAAAATAGACCAAAATCGCTTTAACAAAAAGCTTAAAGACGTAGATTCTGTGGAACGTGAGAAGGTTGCATTGGATGTAGAGCTGCAAGATCAAACAGCTCCTTGTGAATGGAAAATAAATGGTACCCTCATTGAGCACAACGACCGAATAGAGTTCAAGAATCTTGGAGGTGGTAAACATCAATTGATTTTTAATAGTCTAGAGTTGAGCGATGAAGGTGAAATAACTTGTGAATCCGGTAAATTATCGTGTAGTTGTAAACTAACGGTAAGCAAAGGGGAAAGTCGACCAAATATTGACTGTTCGGATGAGTTCGTTGGTAATACTAATGCCCCTGTAATGATGGAAGTGCCCTACAAAGGTAAGATCCCAACTCATTATTTTTATTCAAATTTATTAACTTTTATCGCCTGCCTTTAGTTAACGGTACAAGACAAACTCCAGTAGAAGCAAAATTAATTAAGGACAGTAAGCCCTTGCCTGTTAAAGAAGTCGAAGTTGCAATCACCGAGGATAAAGTAATATTTAAAATAAAAAAGCCAGTACGGGACCTATCTGGTCCATTTGAAATTAAACTATCAAACGGACAAGGTGATGATGTGAAAACCGTGAATGTTATATTCCAAGATGTACCACAGCCACCTCGAAATGTCGACGTAATTGAAGTTTTCCAGACATCATGTAAAGTAACTTTTAGCAAACCTGAAGATGATGGTGGATCTGAAATTATTAAGTATATAGTGGAGCGGCAAGACTTGAGTAAAAAACAAACCTGGGAGGTTGTCGCTGAGGTTTCACCACAAAAAGAACTCTTGAAGAAAATTGAAGATCTTACGCCGAAGAAACAGTACAGATTCCGTATTCGTGCTGTAAATAAGATAGGCCCCTCCGAACCTGCTGCTTTTAAAAATATAATTTTAGCTAAAGATCCATGGGATGTTCCGGGGAAGCCGAAGAATGTAGAAATTACAGATTGGGACAAGGACCGTGCTGATTTAAAATGGGAATCACCCGATAGTGATGGTGGTGATCCAATATCTGAGTACATAGCAGAATATAAAGAGAAGTTCTGCAGTGATTGGGTAAAGGGAAAAGAGGTGCCTGGAGAAGCTCGTTCGTGTACTGTAGATGGTCTTAAAGAGGGGCAACAGTATGAGTTCCGAATCCGTGCTGTTAACAAGGCTGGTGAAGGAGATCCCAGTGACAAAACCAAGTCTATTATTGCCAAATGTCGCTTTATCAAACCATTTATTGTTGGCGATTCTCTCAAGAATATTACGGTCAAAAGAGGCCAAACTGTTCGTTTCGACGTTAAATACGATGGTGAGCCAGAACCGTCGGCTAAGTGGTATAAAGATGTCCATGAGCTAGTTGTTGATAACCAGCATATTTCCATTGATCAGGTGGATCGTAACTCTTGTTTAACCATCAAAAAAGCAATTCGATCGGACACAGGTTTATACAAAATTGTTATATCTAATAGTTCTGGTACAATCGATTCTGTAGCACAAGTCAAAGTACTGGATAGACCATTACCTCCTTCTGGTCCCATGGAGCCAGAAGAAATACGCTCAGATCATATTACCTTGAAATGGAAACCTTCATTGGATGATGGGGGTTGTGAAATAACAGGATATGCCTTGGAGCGAATGGATGAAGAGACAGGCCGCTGGATACCAGCCGGAGAAGTTGGACCACACGACACATTTTTCAATTTTAAAGGATTAACGCCAAACAAGAAATACAAGTTCCGTGTTAAAGCTGTTAATAAAGAAGGAGAATCCGAACCACTAGAAACAACTGAGCCAATTTTAGCTAAAAATCCCTATGATATCCCCAGCCCTCCTGGTAAGCCTGAAATAGCTGATTATGACAATAAAAGCGTAGCACTTGAATGGAAATGTCCATCGGCCGATGGTGGTCGACCCATACTGTATTACATTGTAGAAGCAAAAGACAAATTTTCACCAACATGGAATGAAGTATCAAAAACTGAAGACGCAGTACCTAAGTGCTTCGTTGGTGGCCTAAAGGAGAAACTGGTATACCAGTTTAGAGTGCTCGCTGTGAACAAGGCAGGTCTTTCACAACCCTCCGAACCTACCGACAATCATCTGTGTAAACATAAAAACTGTAAGTTAATTGACTCAAGGCAGTGTTTAAGTAGAATCTGTTATTTCCTATGTCAATAAAAAAGCTTCGCTTGCATTATTTTAATACATCTTTTTTTTTTGTTCAGACATTTCAAATCCGTTTTCACAGAAGTTCAGTTAAACTTTATTCCTGGAAAGTAAGTTTTTTTTTTAGTTTGATGCTATACCGTGGTCGGCTTTAATAATATATGGAAAAATATATATCTGGCTTAGCCGACCGGCAGACATGGCCATGGACCTATCTACGATTTCAGACAATTTGGCGAGGATGCATCGAAATGTTAATATTATCGTTTATCAAAAAAAAAAACCAATCGTTTCGTTGAAACGATTCATTTTTTAGGCGATAACGGCCGGGTCGTCGCAGGCTAAGTAAAAATATTTTTATTTATTTGTTTTACTTATTTGCTAATCTTTTTTTTTACAATAAAAATATGTCTAATTAAATTTTTTTTTATATTAGTTTACGATTTCCCAATCTGATTCTATCTAACCGAAAGCTATGTAGGTACATAAGGTTGTCTCGAAAAAAAGTTCAGTGTGTGTCACTCACATTTCAAAGGTCAATTATAAGCTCGAGGAAGATCTCTAAGTTGACATAAAATTAAACACCGGACAAATATTAAGGAAGTTAAAGGTTTTTCAACGATGTCTAAGAAAAAAATGTGAACGCCAAACAATTTTTTTTCCAAATAAATTTTTAAATAAAAGTTACAATGTCTTAGGCCCACTTGCACAAATAATATTTATATTTTTAACTCATAGTTAATGTCAATCGCCTTCGAAATCTTATATAAACTCGTACACTGAAAAAAAAGGTTGAAAGTGCACATTGGAAGTAACATATCAAAACCACTTTCAAATCGATTATGGTAATACTGTAAATATTACAGTATTTACTGTAAAATTGGCAGTAAAAACATGTGATTTTTGAAAAATATCAATTAATGAGCCCACTTTCAAACTTACAGCAATTCGAGTCAATATGATAGTGTCTACTTTCAATTTTACAGTGATTCATGTCAATATGATAGTATATTCGAAGAATGATAGGGGGTCACTTTCAAAATTGATATTACCCACTGTTGGACGAAAAATGACAGGGTTTACTGTTAATTTGACGGCCGTTTCTTGTAGATTTTTTTTCAGTGTACGTATTTGACAAGTTGTCAAATTAACTATGATATAAAAAGATAACTCGTCGTCGTGCAAGTGGGCCTTACTGTACATACATATCGATCGCTCCATTGTAAAAAGATGTAACTCAAAAATCTAATTTTTCCAGATAGGTTAGGTTAGGTTCAAGTGGCTGCCGCTGAGCAACACTTAGGCCAGTTTTGAAAGGCCCGTTGTGATACCACCAACACTAGGAAAGTCAGTCCATGCAGCCGGCCATATGGAAAATTCCTCAGTTGTTGGGATTCTCCACATAGCATAATTCCGGGAATGACACTCCTAAACCGACACTCCTCCTCGCTAAGCGCTCCTAGACTAATTTATTTGGGAGTCCCACAGGGTTCAGTCCTTGGACCAATTTTATTTCTGATCTATATTAACTCGTTTTTTTTCAATGCCTTTTGTAGGAAGAGTCACAGCATTTGCCGATGATTTGGAAATCGCATATAGATCAAAAAATGCTTTTAATCTTTTTGTGGATATAAATCAAGATGTTAGCCTTCTAAGAGAATGGTTCCCCTCGCATAAGCTTATTGTGAGTAATAATACTAAACTATTTCATAACTTCTTTTCATAAAAGGAATACAAATATATTATTACTAAACCGTACGATGTCGCGTGTGATATTGTCAAAGTTATCGGACGAATAAATCCATGAAAGCATGGAATCGGTAGTGACAAGTAGGTCCCGTTGTGATACCACATGGATCTAAATGACCCCTACTCAAACCTTTTTTTGGATTCCGCGAAGCTCAAAATATCCTTTGGCTTAATTCTTGATATCTCGCCTAGATTATAGAAAATACCAGACCCCAGATATTTCAACCTAATGCCCCACAGTGCGGGACATTCGAATAAAAGATGCCTCACTGTTTCAGGCTCCATCTCGTCTATGCAACTTCTGCAGAAGTCGGTAAAGGAATACCCAACCTTTCTGCATGTCTGCCTAAGCCTATATGCCCTGTGAGAAGTCCCATAAGTAATGAGACTTCCTCCCTTCTGAGTTTGAGTAGTTCGTCTGCCATCTCGTTTCTCGGTATGCCAAAGAGTCCAGGCACCGATACCAGGTGAATTGAGAGTTGCTCAGCCATATCGTTGAGAGATTGGCGACAGGTTTCCACAGCCCTGGAGTTGCATGTATACGTCACCGCTATTGATGTTCACTGTCTTCAGTAATTCTACAGCTTCAAGAATAGCGGTCACTTCTGCCTGGAAGACACTGCGGTGGTCTGGCAGTCGGAAGTCAAAAATTAAGTCCCAACTGAGCGGCGTAAGCCCCTCCGCCAACCTTATCATCAAATTTAGAACCATCACAGGGAGATTTTTAATAATGGAACAGTGACTTTCACCAAGGGCTTTCCATTCTGGTAAATTCCCAAGTCGCATGCCGTGTATGCCGCAGACATTCTATCGCATAAGTCAACCGGTAGAATGTTCAGGACTGCATTCAGCGCCTCTGGGGAATATCATAAAAGAAATAAGTTTATTAAAACTTATTTCAATAAAAGCATTGTTCCTTACTAAAAATTGTGCGTGTTAATTTTTTTTCGCTCCAACCGGTAAGTGTGCCTGGAGGCAGTGTTTCTAATTTCTGACCTGGCAGGCAAACGAAACGACATATTTACTTTCTGTTGAGCTAGAAAAAAATTCCCAACCGTTTCTGATCATTATTTAAAGTTGGCTGGTTAGAGGGTAATAAGTTCACTTGTAAATTACTTTTTATCATAATCATCATCATTTATTGGCGCTTAACCGCCTAAGCGATTTTGGCCGTCGCCTATCAAAGCACGCCAGTCATTCCTTTTTAGCGATAACTGATGCCAATTGGAAACCCCAAGGGAGTTCAAGTCATCCTCCACCTGTTGTTTCCATCTCAGTCGAGGCCTCCCCCTTCCTCTGCTGCCGAATTCGGGTGACGATTGGAAAACCTTCTGGGCTGGAGCTTGTTTGTCCATTCGCATGACGTGACCCAGCCAGCGGAGCCTTTGGGCTTTAATTCGCTGGACTATGGTCAGATCTGCGTAAAGCTCGTACAGCTCATCGTTAAATCTCCTTCGATACTCGCCGTCGGCATCACGGGAAGGACAATAAATCTTCCGGAGAACTTTTCTCTCAAATACTCCAAGGAGATGGCATCTTCTCTTGACATTGTCCATGAATCTGAGCCATACATCAGGACAGGTATGATGAGAGACCTATAGAGCGCGATCTTTGTTCTTCGAGAGAGGACTTTACTTCTCAATTGCCTACTCAGTCCAAAGTAGCACTTGTTGGCAAGAGTGATTCTCCGTTGGATTTCTAGACTGATATTATTTTCGGTGTTAATGCTGGTTCCCAAATAGACGAAGTCCCTCACAGTTTCAAATTTGTAACTATCAACAGTGACGTGGCTGCCAAGGCGCAGGTGCGCCGATTCTTACTTTGATGACAGCAAATACTTCGTCTTGTCCTCGTTGACCGCAAGACCCACTTTTTTCGCTTCTTTATCCAGTCCAGAGAAGGCAGCGCTTACGGCGCGGTTATTAAGGCCAATGATATCAATATCATCGGCATACGCCAGCAATTGCACGCTCTTGTAAAAGATTGTACCATTGCGGTTTAGCTCTGCTGCTCGAATTATCTTCTCCAGCATCAGGTTGAAGAAATCGCACGAAAGGGAGTCGCCCTGTCTGAAGCCTCGTTTGGTTTCAAATGGCTCAGAGAGGTCTTTCCCGACTCTGACGGAGCTGTTAGTATTGCTCAACGTCATTTGGCAAAGCCGTATAAGCTTTGCAGGGAAGTCAAATTCAGACATGGCGGCATACAGGCAACTCCTTTTTGCGCTGTCAAAAGCGGCTTTGAAATCGACAAAGAGATGGTGTGTGTCGATTCTTTTATCATGGGTCTTCTCCAGGATTTGGCGTATCGTGAAAATCTGGTCGATGGTAGACTTACCAGGTCTAAAGCCACACTGATAAGGTCCAATCAGCTTGTCTACGATGGGCTTCAGTCTTTCACACAATACGCTAGAAAGAACCTTATATGCGATATTAAGAAGGCTGATTCCGCGGTAGTTGGTGCGGTTAGCGGGATCGCCTTTCTTGTGGATTGGGCAGAGCACACTTAAATTCCAATCTGGAGGCATGCACTCGTCTGACCATATTCTGCATAAGAGCTGATGCATGCTTTTTACCAGCTCTTCGCCTCCGTGTTTGAACAGCTCGGCGGGTAGACCGTCTTTTCCAGGCGCTTTGTTGTTTTTGAGCCGGGATATAGATATCCTCACTTCATCATAGTCAGGTGGTGGGACGACTTTTCCATCGTCAGGGATTGGGGTATCGGGTTCGACGTCTCCCTCGCAATTTAGCAGTGAGGAGAAGTGCTCCCTCCATAATTTAAGTACACTCTGTACGTCGGTTACCAGGTCGCCATTATTGTCCTTACAGGAACTTGCCCCGGTCTTAAAACCTTCCGTCATCCGCCGGATCTTTTCATAGAATTTTCGGGCATCATTCCTGTCAGCCAGCATCTCAAGCTTCTCACACTCACGCCTTTCGGCCTCACGTTTCTTTTTTCTGAAAAGGCGTCTCTCTTCCTTCTTTGCCTCACGATAGCGTTGCCATACACTGCGGGTTGCGCCCGTTCGCAACGTCTCCCTGTAGGCAGCGTCCTTTTTGTCCGAGGCAGTGCTGCATTCCTCATCGTACCAGTTGTTTTTGCGGGCTCGCTGGAACCCTATAGTGGCCTCAGCGGCGGTACGTAATGAGTGAGAGATATGCTTCCATTGCTCGGTTGCATCGTTAGGTCGAGGATTGCTCTCCGATAGCAGGTGTGAGAGTCGAGTGGAGAAATTGTCAGCTGTCTGTGTCGTGCGCAGCTTCTCGACGTCAAACTTTCCTTCCGTTACTGTGCGCACTTTCTTTGCTACACAGAGGCGTGTGCGTATCTTGGCTGCAACAAGATAATGGTCCGAGTCGATATTGGGACCACGAAGGGTACGCACGTCCAGAACGGTGGAGCTATGTCTGCCGTCGATCATGACATGATCAATCTGGTTTCTTGTTCTTTGATCAGGAGACAGCCAAGTGGCTTGGTGTATTCGTTTATGCTGGAACCTGGTACTACTGATGATCATATTGCGAGCAGCGGCGAAATCAATCAACCAACTGTTGGACCAAAGACTCCTTCCTTGCCCACCTTCGCATTAAAGTCGCCGAGCACGATTTTGATATCATGTTGGGGGCAGCGATCATAAGTCTGTTCAAGTTTATCGTAGAAGGAGTCCTTCTCTGCGTCGTCCGTCTCCTCAGTCGGCGCATAGGCGCAGATAAATGTTATGTTGAAAAATTTCGCTTTGATGCGGATCGCAGCGAGACGCTCGTCCACGGGGGTGAACGCTAGTACTTGGCGGCGAAGTCTCTTTCCCACCACGAATCCTACACCACGCGCTTTGCCGCGTGTCTGGCCACTGTAGTATACGTCACAAGGTCCGATGGTCGTCTTTCCTTGTCCCGTCCATCGCATTTCCTGCAGGGCGGTGATGTCAGCTTTTGCGTTAACGAGGACATCAACCAGTCGGGCAGCGGTACCGTCCCTTGAAAGGGTCCGGACATTCCCGGTACATGCCCTAATATCCAAATCATTATGCCTTATTCGTTTTGCCGGGTCGTCAACATTAAAGGGGGTTCTCATCCGAGGCTTTAATACATTTTTCATTGGACTAAATTTTTTACGTGGCGGGTCCCAAACCCAGCGCACAACCCGTTTCGGGGTTTTTGGAAAATATTTACACATTTATATAGCGAGCCGCTTGCTTCAAGACAGACGCCCGCTTGCAGCCGCACCTCATGGTGAACAGACGCTGCGCAAAAACCTCGGTGAGCCCTTAAACCAAGTATGTCAGAGTGGCCCCACCGGGGCTCCCTCTCTTTCTGCCGCGAGCCTAGGTAGCTCCCGTTGCCCAGAGTGCACGAACGAGGACGCAAGAGTCGGGATTGAGCAAGGTCACTTAGCAACCACACTCCATTACACTCCTTACTTTTTATTACCACGCTTTTATTAGCTTCACTTGTATGTTTGCTTGTATGTATGTGACTCTCGTTCGGTCTAAGCCCCAGTGGCCCAAAAACCGTAAAATGTCCCTACAATATGGGTATCAAACGAAAGGCGAAGGCCCCAGGTTTCATTTGGACTTCGATATATTTCGATAAATTTATCGATAACTGAGTTATCGGTCAAAATATGATTTCCCAAAAACCTTAAAATTTCCCTACAATATGGGTATCAAACGAAACGTGAAGACCCCAGGTCTCATTTGGACATCGACATATTTCGATAAATTTATCGATAACTGAGTTATCGGTAAAAATGTGGTTGCCCGAAAACCTTAAAATTTCCCTACAATATGGGTATCAAACGAGGGAAGGCCCCAGGTTTCATTTGGACTTCGATATATTTCGATAAATTTATCGATAACTGAGTTATCGGCCAAAATATGATTGCCCTAACACCTTAACATTTCCATGCAATATGGGTATCAAACGAAGGGATTCATTTGGACAGACATATTTCGATAAATTTATCGATAACTGAGTTATCGGTCAAAATGTGGTTGCCCGAAAACCTTAAAAGGGGAACGCCGCAGGTTTCATTTGGATTTCAATATATTTCGTAACTGAGTTATTGTCAAAATGTGAGGCCCAAAATTTCCTAACAATATGGGTATCAAACGAAAGTGGAAGTCCAGAGGTTTCGTTTGGACTGCTGTATTTTTCGATATATTTATCGATAATTTCATAGGACATTGGACTAAAAAGTAAAAAAATACATATAGTTTAAAAAACTAAAATGTGAATGCCCAAAAACCTTAAAATTTACCGACAATATGGGTACCAAACGAAAGGGGAAGGCCCAGGTTTCATTTGGACATCGACATTTTTCGATAACTGAGTTATCGGTCAAAATGTGAATGTCCAAAAACCTTAACATTTCCCTACAATATGGGTACCAAACGAAAGGGGAAGGCCCAGGTTTCATTTGGACATCGACATTTTTCGATAAATGTATCGATAACTGAGTTATCGGTCAAAATGTGAATACCCAAAAACCTTAAAATTTCCATACAATTGGGTATCAAACAGAAGGGGAAGTCCCCAGATCCCCAGAGTTATCGGTCAAAATGTGAATGCCCTAAAACCTAAAAAATTCCCTGCAATATGGGTATCAAACGAAAGGTGAAGGCCCCAGGTTTCATTTGGACATCGATATATTTCGATAAATTTATCGATAACTGAGTTATCGGTCAAAATGTGATTGCCCAAAAACCTTAACATTTCCCTACAATATGGGTACCAAACGAAAGGGGAAGGCCCAGGTTTCATTTTGACATCGACATTTTTCGATAAATTTATCGATAACTGAGTTATCGGTCAAAATGTGATTGCCCAAAAACCTTAACATTTCCCTGCAATATGGGTATCAAACGAAAGGATTCATTTGGACAGACATATTTCGATAAATTTATCGATAACTGAGTTATCGGTCAAAATGTGGTTGCCCGAAAACCTTAAAAGGGGAACGCCGCAGGTTTCATTTGGATTTCAATATATTTCGATAACTGAGTTATTGTCAAAATGTGAGGCCCAAAATTTCCTAACAATATGGGTATCAAACGAAAGTGGAAGTCCAGAGGTTTCGTTTGGACTGCTGTATTTTGCGATATATTTATCGATAATTTCATAGGACATTGGACTAAAAAGTAAAAAAATACATATAGTTTAAAAAACTAAAACTCACGCTTTTAGAGAGTATTGAACTAAAAGTTGAAAATAATTTTAAAAACCCTACACAGTAGTATTGTGGAAAAAGCGTGGTCCGCTTTTTGCCATAATTTTCGTATATCGAGCGCTCAACGCTTTTCCCACATAATGCTAGTTTCTTTACTACGCTTTTATTAGCTTTATTTGTACATACATTCATATGTATGCTTGCTTGGTTGTATGTAACTCTACTTCAGTCTACCCGATAGTGGCATATGACTGCCACAAAAACCTTGAAATGTGCCTTCAATATGGGTGTCAAACGATAGGGGGTTGCATTTGGACTCCGATATATTTATCGATAACTAAGTTATCGGTCATAATGCCTGCAATCTGGGTATCGAACAAAGGGGAAGTTCTACAGGTTTCTATTGGACTTTGGAATATTACGATATATTTATCGATAACTGAGTTATCGGTCAAAATGAGGTTGTCCAATAATATTGAAAATTGCCTACAATATATACCCATTCAAACGAAAGTGGAGGCCCAGAGGTTTCGTTTGCACTGCGGTATACTTCGATATATTTATCGATTACTTCATAACACATTTAAATAAAAAGTAAAAAATAAATATAGTTTAAAAAGCGAAAACACGCGCTTTTAAAGAATATTGCACTAAAAAGGTAAAAATAATTTAAATAAAAAACGAAGATAATGGAACAAAGCGGACTACGCTTTTTCAACAATACGACTGTGTAGGGTTTTTAAAATTATTTTCAACTTTTAGTTCAATACTCTCTAAAAGCGTGAGTTTTAGTTTTTTTAAACTATATTTATTTCTATTTATTTTTATATACCTTTATTTTAATAAGTTAGTTACCATCAATGTTAAACTTCATATCTCCGTTTAAATTATATTTGGTTGCACCCCGCATTTTCAAACTTCAATTGTAATCATTACAGGAAATGGCGTTATCACTGTTCTCATTTTGAACACTCAACGCCATTAGCTATTATCTTATTGTATCTACTTTACTGTATTTTCACTAATGTACTAATGTTAATTTCTTTATTTGTCATAAGATAATAATGAATAAAAATTGAATTGAACTTCTACAGCATGCCCCGGTAGGACACACCTAGCCTTTCTGCATGCGTACAAATAAGGCAGTGCGCGGTTAAAAACAGGGTTCGTATTTGCACACTAGGGTGGCCCTTATTTTACAAAGTGTTCCGATTCTCGATCTCACCCCCTAGAAATATGCGAATAGCCTAAAAACTAAAATATACAAAGTTTTAGGTCAATCGAAAAAGGTTTAGAGGTGGCGCAAACGGCTTGAAATCCTGAAAATGTCGTATTTTTCAAATTTCTATAATTTGGTCAACCCTACTTCATTTTTTATTGGCGAAACGTGATATATCGTGTTATTAGTATGTTCTAGAGATATTTGACTTTCAAAAAAATCTAAAACAACAAAAATTGGTCAAACATTAATAAAGTTATAAAATAAATCATGCCTTAAACACGGTATCAATACTTAAAGAATGTGAATATAATGAGTATACGTAAATGAGTTTGTTTAAAATTTTTTTTATTATAAACTTTTTTGAAAATACATTTTTAAAACATATATATCTTGTGAAACTTTAGCTGACACGTATATAATATGATATTATTTCCTAGGATCTAATTAATGATGATTTATTATGTGATTCAAATTGTTTCTTGTAATCAGTTACAACTTGCAATAAATATTGTTTTTCGTGTTCGTCATTTGTAAGTATTCTATTATATTCTTCCATAAGTTTTACTCCCCGTTCTGCTGTGTCGTTAACTACTTTTATATTTATTACAGTATCCTTAGCTTTTTTATAGGTTTCTGTATCCCCCCAGTATAGTGGATCTAACTCCAGAAATTGAGATGATATCCCAAATCGACCAAAAAAATCAATTGTATTTCCTGTTACAAAATCGTGTAGTTCCTTTTCTATGAACTTATTGATTTCACTGGGCTTTACGTGTAACCTCTTTAAATTTTCTGTTTCCTTTTCGCAGTTGTCTATGCTTTTGATTTTTTCCACAATCTTTTTCTTCATGGTACAAGAGACGTCATCATCGAACAATGCCAATGCAATACAAAACTTTTTTATTGCAATGTCAGATATTTTGTTATTAACATTCCTGTATTTATAAATTTCTTTAATAAAAGATAAGTCTTGAAAAGGTGCTCTATGAGGATTGGTACAGTTAAACCAAAGCTTAACATAGAATTGTATAATAAACGCGCATATACTTGCTATCGAATTCTCTTCATACTCCGTTAGTTCAAACTGTTCACGAAATAAATAGATTTTTAAGCAGTGCAATGCCTTAGACATCCACCGAGCATGATAAGTGGGCCCTGTTACACGAAACTTTATGCCATCACTTGCTCCTAGACATATAGACGTTAATTCCAATAATTCCCTATAGTCATCTCTTACTATTTTCTTTTTCAACTCTTCCTTAGAGAAATTTAGAATAATATCTTTGCTATCGCTTAGAAGTAACTTCAATCCGTTATTTTGTAACAAATCTTTAAAACTATTTTTGTGGATGTTTTTCCAATTTTCTTGAAATCGCCGAAATAACTGGACGTCCTTACTAGTATTTACTGGAAAATAACATTCGAAAACCCCTCTTAGCAAAACTTCATAAATATGATGACGACAAGGTAGATACAAAAGTTTTCGCTCAAGTTTTTTTTCTAATAACGTTGCAGCTCCTTTTATAGCGCCTGTGTTAACCGATGTCGTATCAAAACAGCAGGCCACAATATCTTCCTTCAAATCCCATTCAAATAACAGTTCATACAGCGTATCAGCTATTTCCGAGCCTGTTGCAGCATATAATTTTGGAGCTCCTATTAACTGTTCGCCATTCCTGTAAGTAACAACAACTGGAAGTCGTTCCACCTTTTCACGACCTGTTATTTCTGGAAGTAGTTTTCCATCCCAATGCAAAGTGCCGCAATTTATCTATTTAAAAAAAAAACATCTATTCAAAATTTGTTCATTCAAGAGCAGTATAGTTTTCATAAGAAAACGTCAAAGAAATTTTTTGTAGTTGTTTGGGATTTTAAAATATATATTTTCATTTCTTTATACTTTTTCGATTCACTGATCTAACCAGTTAACAACTTACCATGAAGTTTTCTTTGTTGCTTTTTGATTTTCGTTCCACCTTTTCACGACCTGTTATTTCTGGAAGTAGTTTTCCATCCCAATGCAAAGTGCCGCAATTTATCTATTTAAAAAAAAACCTTCTATTCAAAATTTGTTCATTCAAGAGCAGTATAGTTTTCATAAGAAAACGTCAAAGAAATTTTTTGTAGTTGTTTGGGATTTTAAAATATATATTTTCATTTCTTTATACTTTTTCGATTCACTGATCTAACCAGTTAACAACTTACCTTGAAGTTTTCTTTGTTGCTTTTTGATTTTTTTTAGCTTATTTAAATGCCTTTGGCGCTGCAATGACGTGCGGTTTATTATTAGTTCCTTTGTATTATGTCCTAACGATTCAGCAACAGCTGTAACAATATGCATTGCTGAGCGGTCACTAATTTTGCATTTATCTAAGGCAGATACAACTCTTGCAGTGAAGACGTTTTTTGTTCCTCGATTGTTGATAGACTTAGAGCATGTTGGATGAGCATCTTCTTCGATGTCACTTTCCAAACTCATATGCACGTCATAAGTCTCTGAAGGAAATTCTCCTGCTACAAATGCAAAAATATCATCACATTCAAGTCATAGTTTCATTCAAATACATACCTTCTGTGTTAATTGTCTCCATTTCATTTTGCATGCTGTCTATAACTCGTATCTTTCTTCTCATTTGTGCCTCTAAAAGCACTGACTTTCTTTTCTCCTTCTTGGCAGTTTTGGTATCAACAACACCAAAACATCCTGGTCGCCCCTTTTTACGTTGATTTATCAAAAACTTCTTGTCGGTTTCAATTTTAATCATTTGTAATGCATTAACATGAGCAATATCAAACAAATCATCTAACATTTCACTAAACTGCTTTACTTTTTGTTCTTGCTTATTACTAGACCGATTTTTACTTTTTAAAATAGCTTTCCATTCTTTATGCATATTTTCCAACTTGCCAATACAGTGTTGTTCATGTCTAATTGGAATTCTAGTTTTTTCCCAAAATACAGACACTTCTTTTATAGCCAATCTAGCACTTTCACGTATTGATAACTTCACTATGTTATGATTATTAAAAAAAACTGATAACACTTGTCTATTTGATGGTAGTTTTGCACCAAGAATTTGAGAACTTGACGTTCCAATTAAGAAAATGTTTGACCGAAAATTATATACTTTCATTCTTATAATATTTTACAAAATAAATTGTCTACACGTCACGCTTTTTCTGAAATCACTTTTGGGACTACGCTAGCACATTGATTTTAAGCAATGCAGAGTACAAATTTTATAACGGTGACGGTTATAACGGTATATCACAAGCATGTGACGCTTCAGCATGTACGTGCAACACAGTTGCACAGACTTAATTTACTTTTCATATTTTTTTGTCGAAAGCAATATATATTTTGCCCTGTAACTGTGTTATTAATCGACCGATTTTGAAGATTCCGGGCATTTTAGAAAGGTAAGAAAATACAGATCTCATTACGGTATGGAAAAGCATTAAATTTTCGTAGGGTTTAGAAATATGGAAGCCTGAAACACAAAATTGTAAAAATTCGTCATTTTTCAGGATTTCAAGCCGTTTGCGCCACCTCTAAACCTTTTTCGATTGACCTAAAACTTTGTATATTCTAGTTTTTAGGCTGTTCGCATATTTCTAGGGGGTGAGATCGAGAATCGGAACACTTTTTTTTCCCTCCATACAACGAACTACTTAGGCGGCGATATGAAGTTTTGATTAAGAGTAAAATTTGAGAAAATGGATGACGATGAAACGGAAGTTATGGCACGGAAATATAAATTGTAGCCGACTTTCAGGCGTATGTTGCATACTTTCAGGCGTAGGCGTTTTTCTTATATCTCGGGAACCGCTTGCCCGATGTGAATAAAATTTGGCATTATAGATGATGTGAGTATGATTCACTCAATGATTATTATAAGCGTGGGAGTTTCCACTTGGGGCGGTTCACAGGATTGCCACCTATCTAAATTTTTTTTTAAATATTGAGCAAGATATGCCAATATGGATATCAAATGACAGGTATTTTCGACCGTGTTCCAAATATGTAAATCTCAAGCAGGGTTGCCACCTAGCGTTGCCACCTAACCGCATTTTATTTATTTTTATTGATATCTCGGGAACCGCTTGACCGATGTGGATAAAGTTTGGCATTATGGATAGTATGATTCATTCTAAGATTATACGCGTGGGCGGCGGTTCACAGGGTTGCCACCTATCTAAATTTTTTAAAATATTGAGCAGAATATGCCAATATGGGTATCAGAAGAAAGGTATATTCGACCGTATTCCAAAATGGTAAATCTCAAGAAGGGTGGCCACTTAGGGTTGTCTCCTAACCGCATTTTAATTATTTTTCTCTATATCTGGGGAACCGCTCGACCAATTTGGATAAGGTTTCGCATTATAGATAGTATGATTCAGTCCAAGATTATATGCGTGGGAGTTTCCATTTGAGGCTGTTCCCAGGGTTGCCACCTATCTCAATTTTTTTTTTTAAATATTGAGAAGATATGCCAATATGGGTATAAAATGAAAGGTATTTTCGGCCGTATTCCAAATACGTAAATCTCAAGCAGAGTTGCATTTTAATTATTTTTCTCTATATCTCGGGAACCGCTCGACCGATTTGGATAAAGTTTCGCATTATAGATAGTATGATTCATTCTAAGATTATATGCGTGGGTGTTTCCATTTGAGGCTGTTCACAGGGTTGCCACCTATCTCAATTTTTTTTTAAATATTTAGCAATATATGACAATATGGGTATCAAATGAAAGGTATTTTCGGTCGCATTTCAAATAGACAATTTCTAGAAGGGTTGCCAGCTAGGGTTGCCCTAAAACCGTATTTTATTTATTTTTCCTTATATCTCGGGAACCGTTTGCCGTTTTGTATTAAATTTGGCATTATTAGTAATTTGATTCATTCTAAGACTATATACATGGCGGTTGCCACTTGGGGCGGTTCAAAGGGTTGCCACCTATCTATTTCTTTTTAATATTGAGCAAGATATGCCTATATGGGTATCAAGTGAAAGATATTTGCGACCGTGTTCCAAATATTTAAATGTCTAGCAGGCTTACCTAGTCTTCCTATCTTTCTTCGTACAGCTCCCTTTCCTATCTCCCTCCCTTTTGCTCTTCATTGCCCTCTTTGCTTCTACCACGCCCCTCTTCCTCTATATCCCATTCGTATTGGCCCCTGTTAATTTAGGCCTAATTCTACCTATGTACCAAATTTTAAGGAAAACGCACCATATATAAGATATTTTCGAATGGATCGTTTCCCTGGGCGACTTCCCGGAAGTAAGATATTGTGAATCTAAACCATTCTCGAATACATCCTATTCATATTTCGTTATTTCTGAACTTAAGAAGTTAACTTCTTTCACGTGTACTCGCTACACGCGGTTTTTTTTTTAATTTTTCGGATTTATCCCTCAGGATTTTTCCGGAATCGGTAATATTATTTAAATTAAAGTACGAGGAGAAATGGGCAGTTAAGTTGAGCTTTCAAAAACGTATTTTGATTGAAAATCCAACAAAAATTAACGGAGTTACTTAAGTTAAAAAAAAAAATCAGAATCAGTTTTTTTAATTTAATTTTTGCACGGCTCGTCTGAAATGATTTTAACTTCGAAATCAGAGTACAATAATTTTGGCTTCACTTTATGATAATAGTATAAGCGAAATAAAC
Organism: Campiglossa producta; assembly: GCA_964058755.1. NCBI lineage: Eukaryota > Metazoa > Arthropoda > Insecta > Diptera > Tephritidae > Campiglossa > Campiglossa producta. The sequence goes on along the minus strand of CAXKVI010000006.1, from coordinate 32,362,350 downwards.
ATGTGTCACGCAAAAACTATAATAACACTATCCGACAAATTTTCAAAAATTTACAACCCCACGATATTTGATACATGATTCCTATGTAAAATTTCCATAGAACAGTTTTTGGGATATTTTGAAATTTCAGTTTTTGAGATAAAAAAAAAAGTAGGACTACTAATTCGTCAATATCTCCGCTAATACTTTTAAATCAAATGTTTACATATTTGGCATCAGCAGGAAATTTTACATAGGAATCACGTATCAAATGTCGTATTAGCGGAGATATTGACGAATTAGTAGTCCTACTTTTTTTTTATCTCAAAAACTGAAATTTCAAAATATCTCGAAAACTGTTCCACTTTTAAATCAAATGTTTACATATTTGGAATCAGCAGGAAATTTTACATAGGTATCACATATCAAATGTCGTATTAGCGGAGATATTTCCTCCTCTGCTGTGCAGTATACATTGTTGTATCTTTAGTTTTAGGGTTTTTATTACTATTTTTCATCTTGTTCGTACGACCCCTCGCCGGGCAAGGCCAGTTTAGGGTCAAGGGAAGAGTAAGGGGAATGTGTCGTCCGCCGCGGCAGAGCCCCATACCGCGGTAAGGCCATAGTTACTCTCCGAGGCGGCCCGGTATCAGAGAGGCTCCGTTCGATTACAGCCACGATTTGCCTCCCGGCTGCAAACGTCCAATGGGCACGTGGTCGCATAACACCCTGGATTGGGGGGGGGGGAGGGAGGAGATCTTAGTCGTCGCGCCAGAGAGGCTTGGCTTCTCTCGTGATGTAGTACCGGCGGCGCTATGATCACAAGGGCAGCGTAGCCCTGTGGCTATCGACTTAAGCCCTCGTACCGCGGCAAGGTGTCCACCCTTCACGAGGGTGTGAAACAATATAAACAGACCAAATGTATAAAAAAAGTTCCACTTTTTGTAAACATGCTCATAACATAAACTTATTGCAACCGTGAGCTAAATGCATTATAAATGCGGCAGCATGAACGTATCTTCGAAATGTCAGTCCGAAAATGGTAAACGCAGCATTTAAAACCTTGCATGAACACTAGATAAAAAGCTGGTCTTCTCCGCATCTCGCATCCAAAGTACAATCACCCAATAACATAACGTTCACAAAGTCCAACTCAAGGATAGTCTCATACAGCGCATTAAAATCACTTTCCCATCTATTACAGTTTAAATAAACCGGTAAGATATAAATTAGTTCTCAATAAAGACTCAATTCTAATACACAAATATCTCCTTTCATTACAAACTGACCTAGCACATAATTTCTTGTCGCATAAACCCAAAATAACAAATAATCTCTGAAAATATTATCAAACGCTATCCAATCGCTCTTCTAAAAATGTTTCATACAATAAAATTACCTCGAACGTTTTAATATAATTTATAAAACCGTAGTTAGATAATTTTATTCTTAAACCTGCTAATATGCCAGGACCTTTAAATTGCTAAACAACGCTTCTACAACATTCTTACTACTTAGTTTTTTGTGTTCGCATTCAAAAGTTGCTTATAATCTAGGAAGGCTGAGTCAATTTTATCGCCATAAATCTTTTTTAACTCAGGGAGACCATCGGCTTTACCACAGACCAGACGTTGATCATCATTCCAGGAATACTATTTATTGTTGATCCTACGTTGGCTCAACAAGACCTTGCTAGAGAAAATGGGTGAAATCGGATGATAACCACGCCTCTTTTGTCGATATCGACAATTTCGAAATTCACATAAACTGACATAACTTGGCTAAAAATTTAGATATTTGCATTAGTTTTGGTATAATGCTTACTTTCTGGCTAATATAAGTTGTTCGATATCGAAAATCACATAAACTGACATATCTAGGTAGCTGAAATGGATAAAATGATATAATTTCATATGTGAATCTCTCTCATCATTCTATTATGATTTTCTGTTAAATTTTAAAAAGTGGGCGTGACATCGCCCACTTTCAAGGGAGGCATTTCTGAAAATTCGACTGGTCGTAACTTTTAAACAGATTATGGTAGAGCGATGAAATTTGGCACAAATCATACTAGTATTGTTGGGAGTATACGTGATGAAATTGGATAAAATCCCCCTCCAACCACTGCTACTCTCGATCGAAAATTTCGAAAATCACCTAAAAGTCTGGTCATAATTTTTAAACTGATTACGGTAGAATCCTGATGAAATTAAACGAAATCGCTTTAGGGATATATTTAAATTTGTTTGCCTAGCAGGTAACTTTTCTTTTCATTTTACACAACAGAAGATAAAAAATTGCATATCATATTGTATGCCTAATCCTTTCTTTAAAAAGATCTACTTGAATCAATTAACTATTAACGAGCCTTACAGCCTAACCTAATTTAAACGCACTCCGTGCGTTTACTGCACGTACATGCACGACTTGTTTCCTTGTAACCGAAATAAATGTGCGTGCGTTTGTATCCTTTCCTGTGTACAAACGTCAACTCGAAATGTCACGCAGAACAAAAATCGGAGATCAAATTAGGTTTTTAGGTTGCTCCCATACAAGTTGTATGTGCATGAGACATTTTAGACAGAAAACGCAGTCCGTGCGTTTATTAGGTTAGGCTGTTAGGTACGTGTATGTTCGTAGGCATGTGAGGTTGCACTATCTGCATTGTATTTCGTATGGGTAGTGGTTAACTGGCCTAAAAAATAAGCAGCTCATTATGCTTAGTTTGAATTGAATGTATTGTTTTTCTTCCGAGAACCTTTAAAAATTTGTTGAACGCTGCCATAAACGGCATGCTACAGATTGTATTGTTTTTTAGGTGGGGGTTTTCCATGACAATCGAGTCTTTAAAATATGTGTCTCATTTATGCTTACATTTTTTTTTTAGTGCAATCCTGACGGTCATTAGCTTTGTGAAACCCTTAAACTGGCTGGTTGCACTTCTAATGACGCCGACATTCTCAATACTTAAAAGACGTTTTGCAGTCCATTTAAGCTTAGTTTAAATTGCATTTAAAAAATCCTTTAAAAAGAGGTGTCAGTTAAATCCCTTAAATCAAATTAACGCTAGTAAGAGGATTTCGGCGTCAGCCAGTTTAAAGTTCTTCCCATAGCTAATGACCATCAGGACTACACTAAATCGTGCGATGAGGCGCGATTTCCCATTACCATAAAAAAACTCATATTTGGTAATTATAATCCATTTGATATTCTGTATACCGTTCGAAAAAAGGAAATTTACTTTTTTTCGACCCACCCTAATGTACACATTTTTCTGCTGTCATAACGTGCGTTTGCAAGGCGTATCAAATTTTTATTTTTTGGTCTACCTCTCATAATTGCTCTCTCAGAAAAAGTTTAAAACAGCATTGAAATAAACAATTACTTTACAAACTACATTTATTTAGGAAAAAATATTCTTATACATTTGTACGCGAGGTGACATTTTTTAATATAAAGCTATTTTTTATTTGGTAATGTCCCTTAATTTATGTGTATAAAACAACTTTATGAAAACAAGGCTAAAGTATTGCTAACCTAAAATCAGCTGAAGTCAAAAAATAACATTTCACTTCATTATGCTCTGATCCCTTACTTTTCTGACTAAAACTAGTAGAACTGTCAAAATTAGAAAAGCCGCTCTCAGTGCGAGAGCAACACCAAAGAGTACTGGATCGCTAAAATGGTTGAACTTGCAAGGGTTGTTTTAATGCAAGGTGTGCGCGTGAGCTACTTCAGCGTTAAGCCGCCTCAGCTCACTGGCAGTACAGTTAAATTACTACAGCTCATGCATATTTACACATACCTCTCTCACACAAGCTCATTGCCGGCGAATCTACCGAAACATGTGTATCACACATGATGATTCGCTGTACATTCTTATGGGAATGGAGTCATGCAGGGCTCTAACCTAGCAACGCCACGCGACGCGACACGACGTAACCAAATATTCTTTGCATGTGTTCTTATGGAGCATAGTATACATAGCGACAGCAGCACCACGCGACACGACATAGTTGATCAAATAGGAAACTATTTAATCTTACACATTTAATTTTGGTCACAATACATACAAAATCTCATGAAAATCGACAAGTCGATTAAAAGATTTAAGCTGTAATACACCGTCACACGAGATTTTTATATAATAGAAAGAAAATAGTTTGCCAAGCCCAACTCATTCCTAGTGTCGGTAGTATCACAACAACTTTAAGGGCGTAAACAACAAAAATATTTTAATTTTTTCTAAAAACAGTTTACCATTATTCGATGGAATTAAAAATGTTGCTTATGAGCCTGCATGCAGTATATACATTAGGGTGATTCAAATAAAAAAAATTTGGTTTTTTTTCGGTCTTACCCCCTGAAACTTTAGGTATTGATGAGAAAAAAAGCCTTGCAAAAAATTAGCGCTCTAACTTAACCCTTAGGGGTGGCTATTTTCTTTTTCGCCCTTCCCCATACATTTTGTATGGGGGAAAATGGTATTTTTTTTTTAAAGTGAATTTTTTTTAACTTTTTTCAAAATATTTTTACATACTCTTAAAGTTGAAGCTTTGAAGCTTCAAAAATGGTAAGCCATGTGCGAATATCTGAACTATTAAAATAAATACAGCCATTTAAATTTTAATAAATTTTATACGTGTTACTTTGTATGTGTGTGCAATAGTACAAAACTCAGCCATTTTCAAATGGCTGTAATTATCTCAATAGTTAAGATAATCGCACATGGCTTAACATTTTGGTAGCTTCAACTTTAAGAGTATGTGTAAAAATATTTTCAAAAAAGTTTAAAAAATTAAAAGAAAATTAATTTAAAAAAAATATGCCATTTTTCCCCATACAAAATGTATGGGAAATGGCGAAAAAATAGCCACCCCTAAGGGTTAAGTTGGAGCGCTAATTTTTTGCAAGGCTTATTTTCTCATCAATACCTAACTTTTTAGGGGGTAAGACCAAGTCGACATTTTTTTTAATCACCCTAATATACATAGATACTATTTGTGCTTTGAAGTTTATTATGATACTTTTATTTGAATGTTATTACCATATAGTGAAACCGCAAATCGACCGTTCAACATTTAAGCGGGTGACAATCAAAGCTGGTCGTACTCTCAAATGGTCAGTGGATGTGATCGGGGAACCAGTTCCGATACTACAATGGAGTTGGCGCGATGATATACCTCTTTCTACTGGGGATCGTATAAAAATCGAAAATATCGACTATCATACGGAATTTAGCATTTCGAATGTGGTGCGCAAAGATAGTGGCATGTACGCACTGAAAGCCGAAAATTGCAATGGCATAGATCGTGAAAAGGTTGAATTAATTGTACTTGGTAAGCCTACTTCGCCAAAAGGTCCGTTAATTTGCAATAACGTATCTGCAACCAGTTGTAAATTGGAGTGGAAAAAGCCAGAGGATGACGGCGGTGTACCAGTTAAGGAATATGTTGTAGAGAAAATGGATACATCTACCGGAAAGTGGGTACGCGTTGGACGATCACCTGGTGAAAGGGAGCCTCCGAGTTTTGATGTGACCGGATTAAACCCAGGATCTGAATATATGTTCCGTGTATGCGCGGTTAATGACGAAGGAGAATCCGAACCGTTAACTACCATGATAGGTGTGTTAGCCAAAAATCCATATCATGAGCCAAATAAACCTGCTACACCAGAAATCACGGACTTTGACAATAAAAGCATTTCAATAAAATGGGCGCCCCCCGACAATGACGGTGGTGCCGCCATCGAAAAATATGTTATTGAGAAGAAATTAAAAAATAGACCTGACTGGCAAAAGGCATCTGAAGTATCTGGCGATCAGTTGGAAGTCAACTTAAGTGATTTATTGGAATACGAAGAATATCAATTCCGTGTTATTGCGGTAAATAAGGCTGGTCCATCGCTCCCATCAGAGCCCAGTAAAAAGCAAATAGCCAGATACAAAAAGCGTGAGTTGCCCATATTATGTATAATCTGATCGTCTATAAATCGTCACTCGCTTACCAGAAGCATGAATAAGCCTTTTCCGATTTTAGTTAATCAGTTCACTGGATTGACCATCGAATGATCTATATTACATCAAAATCTAGAATAAAATGTAGAATGGAAAGCCTTTTCAATTTGCAAACTAGAAAAGGTAATATAGCATTGAACTTTAAATATTATTTTCGAACATTTTTATTTTGGCACACTCATGCTTCTGGCAAGTGAGCGACGTCATAAAAAATTGTAGGTTTTTTTTGTAATTAATTGACATTTTATTCCTTGAAATACTTCCGCTCGACAATGAAAAATTTTCTCCCACTACATACATTTATTCATATTTGGCACGTATGTTTGATAAATACTCAAGAACTCTGATTCCTGCTGGTGTGGAGATAAAAAAACACCTTTTTATTCGTTCGTTGCTAGCAAAGTATATTAAACAAAGTAATAGTGAAATTGACAGTTCTCTCTTATCTGTAGGAGTTTTCCCGTCAAATGAAAAAAAGTATTAACCCGTTCTGTTTAAGATTTTTAATTTTTTTCAATAGTGTGAAGAAATATCAAATTGTTTCATATAAATACAATACCGCTTGCCTCCGTTCCTTCCACGTTTAAATAGAGTTTAGAGTTCAGATTAGCTAGACTCTAGCACATTTTAGCTAAGATGGATGGTCTAATTTTTTTTCAACGGGATCTTAGACTGAAAACGCAAATGTAAGCGATTAATAACCCCTGCGGGTTAGTGATTTAGAATGGAATGGAATGTCTGCCGTAAGGGGCGACTAAAATCCATTTCGACCGCGGTCACGGGGTTGATGAAACAAGGTGGTTCGGCACCTGTGAGATCATAGACTCAATAGCGTACAGCTCTGTCACGTCCCTCTTACAACAACAACAGTGAAGCCGATTAATTTCTCGAAACCGAAAACTTTTTTGTAAATTGATTACGTCATTTCGCGGACACATATTTTCCTTGATAAGACGGTACCCTGGTTTTGACTTCGGTATAAAAAAACTCTAATCTGCGATACTCTGGCGACAAACTTCTTGTGGTGCCATCGGCGGAAATCGACAAATATTCAATAATGCAAAGGTCCGAAAAGAGGTAGATTCCAAAGAGGCCAAAGTTATTCCGTTACTGTTTGAGTTAGCATATTTCGCAATATTGATAACTTTTTGGCCTGAGCAAATGCTTGTAGGAGTTTTTCCTTCAAATAAATGTAAACAAGCGTATTAACCCTTTGCCACCCAAGCACAGTTTTTGTGTCCCATACAATTGTTTTACTGAAAAATTAGATAGCATTTGCTCATATATTTGTCGATTTCCGCCGATGGCTCCATAAGAAGGTTGTCGCCAGAATGCCCCAGAAACTGGTGGATTGGTTTCCATTGGAGTTTTTTTATACTGAAGTCAAAACCCGGTAACCTGGTCTTATCAAGGAAAATATGTGTCCGCGAAATGAAGTAATCAATTTTAAAAAACAAGTAGAAACTTGTTTGGAACCGGTTCAGGACTTTGAAAGGGCTTTGCTAGCAACCAAAGTATATTAAACAAAGTAATAGTGAACTTGACAGTTCTCTCTTTTCTGTAGGAGTTTTCCCGTCAAATGAAAAAAAAAAAAATTAACCCGTTCTGCTCAAGATTTTAAATTTTTTCAATAGTGTGAAGAAATAGCAAATTGTGTCATATAAATACAATACCGCTTGCCTCAGTACCTTGCACGTTTAAATAGAGTTTAGAGTTCAACCGGATCTTAGACCGAAAACGAAACTGTAAGCGATTAAAATCGATCATGACCCCTGCGGGTTAGGGGTTTAGATAATGCCCGTAGTGGAATGCTTGTCACAAGAAGCAACTAAAATCCATTTCAACCACGGTCACGGGGTTGATGAAATCGGGAATGGGAATAGTAGCATAAAGTGGTTCGGCAGCTGTGAGAGCATAGACGCATAGACCGTACAACTCTGTTTGGTCCGTCACGTTCCTCTTACAACAGCACACGGCTAAAAATTTGAACCTAAATTTTAAACTTTTTTGGACTACATATATGACCAAACCAAATTTGGTTTCAAATTCAGTCTAGACCAGTTTTCAAGAAAATTGGCTATATAAATCGGGTTTCAATTATAAACCAGAAATGTTTTAACAATTTTTTAAAGATAAAATAAATTTTTTGTCCATTGTCTGCTAAACCACTGAGCTACATCGCATACATAAATGTTGTTGGCAAAATTCAATCTTGAATAAGCTTTCAAAAATAAACTGGAATTTTCAAACCAAAAGTTTAAATTGTAGACTGAAAAATTTTAATTTTCAAACCCAGAACTTTTAATTTTAAACCGAAAAGTTTTAAGAATAAAATAAAACTAAAAAAAATTTGGCATCTGGCAGGATTCGAACGAAAACTCTCAGGAGTCACAGCCGACTGCTCTACCGCTGAGCTATGACGCACATGAAGTTTTTTGTGGGCAAAATTCAATTACATTCAAACAAACCAAAAATAAAAAATTTAGACTGCTCTTTCATTTAGATTTTAAATCGAAACCAAAAGAAATTGAAAATCTTTGTAGGTATTTGGACGGTTTGAAATATTGTACAAAAATGTTTGAAAAATTGATTAAACTTTATACGGGTTTAAAATTTAGGTTAATTTTTTTAGCCGTGCAACAGCGAAGCCGATTAATTTCTCGAAACCGAAAATCGTAATCGATATTTTAATAAAAAAACGAAGCCCTTTCAAAGTCCAGAACCGGTTCCAAACAAGTTCTACTTGTTTTTTAAAAATGATTACTTCATTTCGCGGACACATATTTTCCTTGATAAGTCGGTACCCTGGTTTTGACTTCAGTATAAAAAAACTTTAATGGAAACCAATCCACCAGTTTATGCGACACTCTGGCGACAACCTTCTTGTGGTGCCATCGGCGGAAATCGACAAATATTCAATACTCGCCATTTTTATAACGCAAAGGTCCGAAAAGAGGTAGATTCCAAAGTGGCGAAAGTTACTCCGTTACTGTTTGGGCTAGCATATTTCGCGGTATTGATAATTTTTTGGCATGAGCAAATGCTATGTTGTTCTTGTTGTTGTAACGAGGTGTAGCCCTGCCTAAATGTCAGACACGGTCACCCCGAGTGTATTTCTCTTGGCCGGGTCGATATAAGAAAACGGTCCGGGTAGTTTCGGCACGATGGGTACAGCACAAGTACCGTTCTCGTAGAACCGGCAATACAAGAAACTAGCCGTGTAGGCTATGCAGGTCATTTAGCGTTACCCAGGGTGCACCAATGGGGAGGCGACCTAATCTTACACCCCAGTAATTTTTCAGTAAAACAATTGTATGGGACACAAAATCTGTGCTTGGCTGGCAAAGGGTTAATAGGCTTGTTTACATTTATTTGAAGTTAAAACTCCTAGAAAAACAAAATATTTCAGTTGTCAATTCTACCTTGTTTAATTTTCCTTGGTTGCTAGTATAAAATAAAATTTGTATGAACCAATTTAATTTTAAAATATCATTTGCATACCAATTTTGAGTAATTTATAAAAGCTTTATTAAATTTTTACTTATACCTTTCAAGAACATGAAATGGTATTATAATTTTCATGTTTGTAAGTATGAGAGGAAGAAGAGATGGACCCACCACAAGTATACCGAAATGATCAGGGTGACGAGATGAGTTGATTTAGCCATGTCCGTCTGTCTGTTTGAACGCAGACTAGATCCCCAGTTTTTGAGATATTTCGCTGAAATTTGGTATGCGGCCACCATTTTCCAATATAGAAATCATTTATCGGAACCAGCAAGATCGGACAGATATTACACATACAATCGATTGTTCCGATAAAAGGATTTTGGTCTTTAACTCCTGTAATTATAAAGGTAGGAGCGTAAAATTTTTATACGTGCAATATTAGTGTTAAAAATCATGAAGATTGTATTAACTTTTCACATAGCCCCCATACAGTCGATTTTGGTAAAAACCTAACTGCTGTAATTAGACATTTAGAAACGTGGAACTTCGTAACTATGGCTCTTTTAGAATATGGAATGTCGATGTTAAAAATCAATGAGATTGGACAAATATAACACATAACTCCTACAATTTTATAACGAGAATTGTAAAATTGCCAAAAATTCTCACTTACTACGCAATGTGAACGGTTAAAGTCAGTAAGATCGGACCAATATAACATAAAGCCCCCATATAACCGATTGTTCCGATAATTCCGGTATGAGCTAAATTTAAATTCACACAGGCTGTATTGAAAACCGAATAGTCAAAATCGTAACGCTTATTCTTGAAAAGTATATAGAATTCGGCACAGCCGAAGACAGCTTTCCTTACTTGTTTTTTTATACCCAGCGTACTAATACTAGTACAAGGGATATTTGCTTGAACTTTTATATACACACTGAGAGAAATGCCTTGAATGTTGTGACAATATCACTATTGATAGCGACGAGTTTGATTCAACATTCTTTCAGAATGAGCAATTTATCAAATATTATTTGCTTCCAATAAAAAGTCAAATTACATGTCAACCATTTCGATATGATGTACTGTTTTTTATATTTATGGATAGAATACTAATATATTTGAACGGTATGTTAATATCTATGGTCGTAATATGAATTTCTATTGTTGCTTTATCCATATCTATATTTTCTGCATAATAATAATGGTAGAGACAGCGTATTAATATATATGGACGAAATGTAAATTTTTCTGGATCGCATTATCATAATAGTTCAACAATTTTCACTATGGATTTGCTAACAATATTACAACTTGTTTTAAGGTTTTTCTGGATTCAAAATTTTTTGAGTTTCTTATGATGGGAAATTTTTCTAAAAATGTTCGAGTCCCACTGAAACCAGATGTCAAGTTGTATGCAATTTTGTTTTTTAAACCAAGTATTTAGAATTTATCAATAATTTATATGGATACCACTTCAATAGTGATTTATCAAAAATGTATTGATGGAACATCCATATTCATTGACGTGACAGGATTATCAATTTTTATTTAATATGGTATCAATAATTATGGATGTTTCATCCATAGTTTTCCCTCCGGTTTCATTCGGACATCGACATATTTCGATAAATTTATCGATAACTGAGTTATCGGTCAAAATATGATTGCTCGAAAACCTTAACATTTACCTACAATATGGGTACTAAATGAAAGGGGAAGGCCCCAGGTTTCATTTGGACATCGACATATTTCGATAAATTTATCGATAACTGAGTTATCGGTCAAAATGTGAATGCCCAAAAACCTTTAAATTTCCCTACAACATGGGTATCAAACGAAAAGGGAAGTCCCCAGGTTTCATTTGGACTTCGATATTTTTCGATAAATCTATCGATAACTGAGTTATCGGCCAAAATATGATTGCCCAAAAACCTAAAACATTCCCTACAATATGGGTACTAAACGATAGAGGAAGGCCACAGGTTTCATTTGGACATCGACGTATTTCGATAAATTTATCGATAACTGAGTTATCGGACAAAATGTGAATGCCAAAAAACCTTAACATTTCCCTACAACATGGGTATCAAACGAAAAGGGAAGTCCCCAGGTTTCATTTGGACATCGATATTTTTCGATAAATTTATCGATAACTGAGTTATGGTCAAAATATGATTGCCCAAAAACCTAAAAAAATTCCCTACAATATGGGTACTAAACGAAAGGCTTCCCTTAACTCAGTTATCGATAAATTTATCGAAATATAGCGAATATCAAATTGAGTCTTTCGTTTGATATCCGTATTGTAGCAAAATTTAAAGGTTTTTGAGCAATCATATTTTGACCAATTACTCAGTTATCGATAAAATTATCGAAATATACATATATAAGCCCAAATGAAACCTGGGGCCTTCTCCTTCCGTTTGATACCCATATTGTAATTAAGTTTTAAGGTTTTTGGGCAATCACATTTAGACCGATACCTCAGTTATCGATAAATTTATCGAAATATATCGAACTCCATATGAAACCTGTCCAAATGAAAACTGGGGCCTTCCCCTTTCGTTTAGTACCAATATTGTAGGTAAATGTTAAGGTTTTCGGGCAATCATATTTTGACCGATAACTCAGTTATCGATAAATTTATCAAAATATGCATATCGATGTCCAAATGAAACGTGGAGACTTTGATACCGATATTGTAGGGAAATTTAAAGGTTTTTGGGCATTCACATTTTGTCCGATAACTCAGTTGTGGGTGCTAAACGAAAGGCTTCCCTCAAACGAAAGATTCAATTTGATATTCGCAATATTTCGATAAATTTATCGATAACTGAGTTATCGTCAAAATGTGAGGCCCAAATACCATAAAATGTCCCTACAATATGGGTATCAAACGAAAGTGGAGGTCCAGGGGTTATGTTTGGAATGCTGTATATTTCGATATATTTATCGATAATTTCATAGGACTAGTCACATGTCCAAAGTAAAAAATAAATATAGTTTAAAAAACTAAAACTCACGCTTTTATAGAGTATTGAACTAAAAAGTTGAAAATAATTTTAAAAGGAAGGACATCCCGGCTCGGCCAAGGGCAAGAGCGAGGATTCCTGCTATCCCTGCTGAACCTGAGAGAATTCTCAGGATGCTGATGATCATGAACCCGCCTCTCTCGACGCAGGACTGGGGTGTCAATCTGGTCGAGGATGCGGTAGGGCCTGACAGGCAAGTGGTCTTCACCTTGAATAAGGAAGCACTCGAGCCCCTTAAACGGTGCAATGGACGAGTGCACTACGGCATGGGTCAGATCGTGATCCACGTATACCGCGGCGATGCACAGCGCGCTGCTGTTTCGGCTGCACCGGAGGGCTCGGACATCGCAGTGCCGGTAGAGGAGTCGGAGATGTCCGACTCGGAAAGTATGGTATCTGCCACGTCAAATGGCGAAGGAGCAGTGAACAGCTCGCAGATGGGAGACAGCCTGCTGGACGGGGAAGACCTCAACGTCACAGTGATAGCAGCTAGTCCTGAGCGCACCAATGTCAATACTGCCACATTTAGTAGGATCTCGGCTACGCCAAATCGTGGCCTGAACAAATCGTCGTTGAAAGATAAGCCTCCAAACGAGGTGGAACTCGACGACACGGCGGTGGCAGGGAAGTCTGAGCGCTCTCATGTTGGTGGTGATTCAGATAAACCTGCACAAATCTAAAGCAGCCTCGGCTGCTTTAATCAGTCGTCTCTCTAAAGGCGACATAGATGTGGTCCTCATCCAAGAACCTTGGTCAACAGCTCAAGGATTTGCGGTTTGGGGACTAAGGGTTTTAAGCTAATCCAAGCCAGCGAGGGGGGCAGGGATAGAGCCTGTATTTTGGTTAAGTCTGAGCTGAATGCCTTTCTCTTGCCCAACTATACCAATGGTGACGTTACATCTGCCAGTTTAACAGTCGACAGTACCAGTCTGACGATGGCATCGGTCTATATGCCCTACGACGCCGAAGAAGCCGCCACAGAGGGAGGTAAAAGACCTGGTGGAAAATTTTTCCATGGGTCATCTTATTATCGGAACTGACGCCAATGCTCATCACGTCTAGTGGGGAAGCTCCGATATCAGTGCTAGAGGAGAGTCGTTATTTGATTATTTGTTAACAACTAACCTGATAGTTTGCAACGTGGGTAACGAACTTACGTTTATTACCAAAGCCCGTAGGGAGGTCATAGATCTCACTATTTGCAGCGAAGGCGCTTATGAGTGGGTCAGAAAATGGCGCGTTCTCGATGAACACTCATTCTCCGACCACCAGTACGTAGAATTAGTTCTAGACTTTTCTGTTGAGCAGCCGGTTATGAAACGCAACCCACGTAACGCTAACTTGCAGCTACACAATGAAATACTATCTAGGGACTTGCCAGCACTGCCCCCACAAGTCCCCTCATCAGTAGGGGAGTTGGAGGATCTGGTAAAGATCTTTACAACGGCGCTCTCGAATGCCCTAGAGCAGGCTTGCCCAGTGCCAGAACCACGCGGTAAACATAGGCCGCATTGGTGGTCCTACGACCTGGACTCGCTCCGTAAATCATGTAGGACACAATTTAATAAGGCCAAGAGCCTTGGCACGGAGACTCAATGGCTCGAATATAAAGTTAAAATTAGGGCCTACAAAAAAGCTCTGAGGCAGGCGAAGCGAGTATCGTGGAGAAATTTCTGCACTGGGGTCGAAAATGTCTACGATACAGCGAGACTTAGACGATTGCTCTCAAAAACTCAAACAGCCACAAGCTATTTGCGCAAACCTGACGGATCCTGGACCAGCACGGAGAGGGAAACCCTAGAGCTGCTCTTGAATACGCACTTCCCAGGGAACTTGCATTAGGAACCCCTAGCACCTACAACAAACCTGGCTGTACACATACCCATCACGGAGGAAAAGGTTAGGTGGGGGGTTAAAAGCTTCGAACCGTTCAAGGCTGCCGGGCCAGACGGGATTATTCCCGCACAACTCATTAACACGCTGGAGACATCAGCCAAATGGCTGGTATTTCTCTTTACAGCCTGCCTGATCAGTCTCTCATCCTTTGTGCTCAAGACCTTCGAGAGGATAACAAATGACTAGCTCTCCTCTGCATGCATACACCAAAGGGAAATCTACAGAAACTGCGCTTCACAGCCTAGTTTCTGTTATTGAAAAATCGCTGTATGAAAAGGAGTACTGTCTTGTGGCCTTTTTAGATATTGAAGGAGCCTTCAACAACATAAGCCCTGATGCTATAAACACCGCTTTAACAAGTCTGGGCATAAGCAGGTCTCTTATTGGACTTATTGATCAACTGCTAAGGGGTAGACGAATAGTTTCATCACTGGGCTCGGTTGACTTATCACGCTATGTCACAAGGGGAAGGCCTCAGGGTGGTGTTCTCTCCCCGCTTCTATGGAACCTCACTGTCAACTCGATGCTGCGAGACACAAGCTGGGGGGCGGGAAGGTAGTGGCATATGCAAATGTCTTAGCTATAGTATACAGGGGCAAATTCCCACAAACCCTGTGCGACTTGATGCAAGTAGCACTGAGAGAGGTTTCCTCATGGTGCTCGCGCTGCGGACTGAGCATCAACCCGGGAAAAGTAGAACTGGTCCTTTTCACCAACCGCTATAAGATACTACCGCTAATACTACCAAAACTGAATAACGTGCACCTGAACTTGGCTGACAAAACCAAGTTCTTGGGCACAGTTCTGGATAGGAAACTAACCTGGAAGGAGAATGTTCTTCAGCGCCAGAAGAAAGCGTGTATTGCACTCTACACGTGCAAAAGAGCCATTGGAAAGAAATGGGGGCTCAGCCCCAAAATATGCAAATGGATCTACACTGCAATCATTCGACCAATCATGCTCTATGGAGTTGTGGTATGGTGGCCTGCGCTGAGCAAGGCAACAAACCTTAATCTGCTACGTAAAGTACACAGATCTTGCATGATCTGTATAAGCGGTGCGTTAAGAACAACGCCCAATGAAGCACTCCAGGCCATTCTTGGCATTTTGCCACTCGATCTGGAAGGGCACCGAGTAGCAGCAGCATCGGCTCTGCGTCTAAGGGAAACGTCCGGCTGGGGCGCAAGCACTACTGGACACGCCTGTATTTTGGGATCCTATAGCTTTCTTCCGCTGAGCACAGATCGCTGTGCGACCACAACAGTCGGAGATAGCGGTTTTAAAATCAACATTCCCAGCAGGGAAGAATGGGAGAGCACGGATCGGAGTCCAGTCACTCATGGCGGCACTTCTATTTATACTGATGGCTCGAAGTTAGACGGCACAGTTGGGGGAGGGTTTTATTCAAAGGATCTGAACCTTGAGCTCTCCTTCAGACTACCTGATCACTGCAGTGTCTTCCAGGCTGAAGTTTCAGCAATCATCGACGCCGCGGCTTGGATAGGCCAACACACTATCAGACAGGACATTTTTATATTCAGCGACAGCCAGGCGGTCATCAAATCCCTTGGCTCTTACTCGTTCAACTCTGAACTGACGCTCAGCTGTCGTCGATCTCTACAAGAGATGGCCCAACAGAATCGCGTTAACCTCACATGGGTCCCGGGGCATAGGGACATTGAGGGAAATTGTAGGGCAGACGAACTTGCGAGGCAGGGCACGGCCAAGCAGGTTCTTGGCGATAAAGAGCGCTTAGGTATGCCGTTTGCCACATGCAAGCTTATGCTGAAGGAGTACACACTCCGCCAAGCCAACGAAAGATGGCTGCAATCTCCAGGATGCCGGATATCCAAAGAAACCTAATTTATGCCCTACGGAAAAGAGAAATCTCCATATTAATAGGCGTATTAACTGGGCACTGCCTCATTGGTAGGCACGCAGAAAGACTTGGTGTGCCCTACCGACGATGCTGTAGGAGTTGTAAGGATGATGAGGAGGAGGAAACGGTGGAGCACCTCATCTGCAACTGCCCGGCTTTAAGTAGCGCGAGAATGCGCTTTTTGGGAGTTCCCTTCCTGGTCAGCCTACGCCAGGTCACGGAGCTAGACATAAAGGACCTGATGGCCTTCATCAAGTCATCTAAATGGTTCGAGGAGGAGTAACGGTGTCGGTATAGGAAGGTCAGTCCCGGGATTCTGCTATGTGGAGAATTTCGTTAATACCGGGATTTTCCATATGGCAGGGTCCCGGAACTGACTTTCCTAGTGTTGGTGGTATCACAACGGGCCTTTTAATACTGGCCTAGGTGTGCCTCTGCGGCAGCCACTTGAACCTAACCTAACCTAAACTATATTATATAAGTTTCCATTGATATTTCTTCAAAATTATCAGTACAAATTTCTGCATTTAGTGGTGATTCGCTGGTATCTTGTGATAACCTCAAAGGCATATTCTCGTTTATTTCTTCATCAATCAACAATCGCTGCAATGTTCTTCTATCTTATACAAAAGCAATCATTAACATATCTTCTAACTATCATTGCACTGAGAGAAATGCATTGAATGTTGTGACAATATCGCTATTGATAGCGACGAGTTTGATGCAATATTCATTCAGAATGAGCGAGTTATCAAATATTATTTGCTCCCAATAAAAAGTAAAATGACATGTCAACTATTTCGATATGATATACTATTTTTTATATTTATGGACAGAATACTAATATATTTGAACGGCATGTCAATATCTATGGTCGTGATATGAATTTCTATTGTTGGTATATCCATATCCATATTTTATGGCATAGTCATAATGGTAGAGACAGCGCATTAATATATATTGGCGAAATGTAAATTTTTCTGGGGCGCATAATCATAATAGTTCAACAATTTTTACTATGGATTTTCTAACAATATTACAACTTGTTGGAGCGTTTTTTTTAATTCAAAATTTTTTGAATTTCTTAGAGGAGCAGGGTTCGAATCTTACTGAAACCAGATGTTAAATTATATAAAATTTTTTTTTTTTTTTTAACTATTTAGAATTTATCAATAGTTTATATGGATACCATTTCAATAGTGATTTATCAAAAAAGCATTGATGAAACATCCATATTCATTGATGGGACAGAATTATCAATTTTTATTTAATGTGATATCAATAATTATGGATCCGTCCATCCGTGTGCAAAATTCATTAATTACCATTTCCACTTTTCAAACTTAGTATTTCGTTATTTACTCGCATTCTTCTAAAGTCTCTCAGTAGTCTTATGAATCGAATTCTTTTGACATAATGAACATTTCAACATGAATTTTGTATTCTGGGTTAGTATTTATATTACAAAATACCCGATTTTTCAATAACGTGAATTTTTTGCAAAACTTCCTTACTTTTTCATTAAAGTCATACTAGAGTTTGCCCAGTGGTTGAAATTCAGCCACAAAACCTTATTTGATTTCTCTACCTTATTGAAGTTCAGTTTCCTTAACTATCAGTTTCCTTAACTATCACTTTTTTTCGCTATTTCTTCAATTTTCCTTACTTTTCCTTATTTTTTATATTTTCCGTTTCTATACATTTCTTTCTTTTTGCCTTTTATCCCTCTTTACGCCATTGAGTAATAAAGTGTATTGTAGGAAAATTTAAAGGTTTTTGAGCAATCACATTTTGACCGATTACTCAGTTATCGATAAAATTATCGAAATATACATATATAATATCGAACTCCAAATGAAAGCTGTGGCCTTCCCCTTTCGTTTGCTACCCATGTTGTAGGTTTTTGGGCAATCTAATTTTGACCGATAACTCAGTTATCGAAATATGCATATCGATGTCCAAATGAAACCTGGGGACTTTGATACCGATATTGTAGGGAAATTTAAAGGTTTTTGGGCATTCACATTTTGTCCGATAACTCAGTTATCGATAAATTTATCGAAATATGTCGATGTCCAAATGAAACCTGGCGCCTTCCCCTTTCGTTTAGTACCCATATTGTAGGGAATTTTTTAGGTTTTTGGGCAATCATATTTTGACCGAAAACTCAGTTATCGGTACATTTATCGAAAAATGTCGATATCCAAATGAAACCTGGGGACTTCCCTTTTCGTTTCATACCCATATTGTAGGGAAATTTTAAGGTTTTTGGGCATTCACATTTTGACCGATAACTCAGTTATCGATAAATTAATCGAAATATGTCGATGTCCAAATGAAACCTGGGGCCTTTCCCTTTCGTTTGATACCCATATTGTAGGGAAGTTTTGCGGTTTCTGGGCCACTGGTTCTTAGACCGAACGAGAGTCACATACATACAAGCAAACATACAAGTGAAGCTAATAAAAGCGCGGTAAAAATTAAAAGGATGAAAAAGAAAGGAAAAGACAAGACAAAAAAGAAAAGAAAGGAAAGAAAAAAATAAAATGAAATGAAAAGATAGACAAGGAAAGGAAAGGAAAATAAACGAGGGAAGGGATATGAAAGGAAAGGAAAGGAAAGCAAATAAAACCAAAGGAAAGGAAAGGAGAGAAAAGGAAAGGAAGGAAAAGCAAAGAAAAGCAAATAAAACCAAAGGAAAGGAAAGGAGAGAAAAGGAAAGGAAAGGAAGACGAATAAAAACGACCTAAAATAAATAGTTATAAACATTGAAACTTTATTACTGAATGGCGTAAAGAGGGAGAAAAAGGGAAAAAGAAGAGAAATGTATGGAAACGGAAAATATAAAAAATAAGGAAAATTTAAGAAATAGCAAAAAAAAGTGATAGTTAAGGAAACTGATAGTTGAGTAAACTGAACTTCAATAAGGTAGAGAAATAAAATAAGGTTTTGTGGTTGAATTTCAACCACTGGGCAAACTCTAGTATGATTTCAAGCGCAGATAGACTTTAATGAAAAAGAAAGGCTTTTCTGCATTGCGGACGTCATTCGTCGGAATAAGTTTTAAAATTTTCAAAAAATTCACGTTATTAAAAAATCGGGTATTTTGTAATATAAATCCTAACACATAATACAAAATTCATGTTGAAATGTTCATTATGTCAAAAGACTACTGAGAGAATTTAGAAGAATGCGAGTAAATAACGAAATACTAAGTTTGAAAAGTGGAAATGGTAATAAATGAATTTTGCAATGAAAGTTAGGAGATATGTTAATGATTGCTTTTGTATAAGATAGAAGAACATTGCAGCGATTGTTGAGTGATGAAGAAATAAAAGAGAATATGCCTTTGAGGTTATCACAAGATACCAGCGAATCACCACTAAATGCAGAAATTTGTACTGATAATTTTGAAGAAATATCAATGGAAACTGATCCACCACCTGTACCGTCTAATAAATATAGTTTAAAAAAACTAAAACTCACGCTTTTATAGATTATTGAACTAAGTTGAAAATGTTTCTTATTTGAGCTTAGCTCGAAAATTATTTATACCTGCTGTACTTTTCACTAGTACTAGGGTATTCTAATTTTTGATGTTACGAAATTTTTATGAATTTTGATACTTAGAGAAAATTGACAAAGATTTACACAGCGATGGATACCATGATTAGTTTCGGACTTTCCAGGGTCCACATTAGATGGGTTTCGGACACAGAACTACTGTGTCTGCACCGAAGCGGTTAATGCAATTGCTTATAACAAATCAGCTACGATGCCCTGTAGTATTTCTAAGTCAACTTTCTTATAAGCGTGCCAATTTCATACCTTTAGACATAAGGCCATATGATACACGGAATATGAGTATATTATTAGGCGTGCATATTTATGCAGAAGCACACTGAGGTTTTTAATTTGCATTCCTTCGTACCACTTTTTTGTGTATTATTGGTTTGCTCTACCTATGGTGTGTACTAAGGCGGGTCGATTTATTAACCTATATCGCGCCATCGATTTTTCGATAGGTTTGGGGTTAAGGAAAAAAAAGTTCCACTACGCCTACCCAAAAAAATTATTTTCGAGCCTGCAAAATTTGAGTTTTTTGAAATTTTTTTTTTCGTTTATTTTTAAGGTTTTTTTCATGACCTACTTAAAAAATTTTCATTTGACTTAAAAATTTTCATACATACCCTGTCCGACTCAAAATTGTCCGCTAAAAACTTTGGCAGTTTTTTGAAAAAAAAAATATTTTTGGTGTTTTGAGGAGTGTTTTGGTGAAAAAAAATACTTTTCCGCCATTTTTTTTTAAGGGTTTCTTCAAAAACGTGCAAAAGTGTTGCCGATGAAAACGAATTGGTCTCGTAGTTCCTATCCCACTTAAAATTATGCGATAAAAACGTTGGCATTAACAGTTTAAAAAAAAAATAATTTTTTTCGTTTTTGAGACTTGTTTTGATTTTGATTTTTTTCATTTTCAAGGCTCCAAATCATTTTTTATGTGTATGTCTCCGTTAGACCCACCAATAAATATACCAAAATGGGCAGAGGACGAGCTGAGTTGATTTAGCCATGTCCGTCTGTCCGTCCGTCCGTCTGTCTGTCCGTCTGTCTGTTTGAACGCAAACTAGTCCCTCAGTTTTTTAGATATCTCGATGAAATTTGGCATACAGATGTATACTGGCATTATAGGAGATATATGTCGGATCCGGTAGGATCGGACCACTATAGCATATATCTCCCATATAACCGATCGTTCAGATAAAAGGTTTATTGCCATTTCTCCCTCATTTTTAGAGATTAAAGCATGAAACTTGGTAAAGTACGTGCTTATTTACCATTAAAAATGTGTTCAAAAAATTATCAAATTGGAAATTAAAACATAAAACTTTTGAACTAGTTTGAACTATTTATTGAAATTATGAAAATGACAGTTTGCAGTTGCAGTTTACAAAAAAGTGTGAAAAATATGGGAATTCATTTTAAAGTTCAGAGATTTCCTTGCAAATCCTGCTTGGATTCCATTCGGCTCACTTTTCTTCGGCTTTCTACTGTAGTCGCCATAATCCCTTCGCGATTTTTATGAATGGCACGTTTAGATACGTTGGATACTAGCTGACCGTTGGATACTAGTACCGCTCGGTGTCTTGAATATGGCATGGAATATTCGGATCCGGAAGCGGTGGATCTTCTTCGTCTTCAAAATAAGCTTTCAAATGTTCATACGGTATGCCTCTTGTGAATGGCGGTTCTGACAGCTCATTATCGTCGTTCAAATCAATCATATGATCGTATTCAGTGCAATCAAAATAAATTTTTGGTTTTACGTAGGCACGGAGAGATGGATCAAATAAATTATACCGAATATATATATTTTTTTCAGTGCATAATTCCGAATATGTTTTCGGTCGTCGAAGAGCATGCTGAGTAAAACATTTTCCCAATGTCCAAATTAGGAATTATTATCAATTGTTTTGTTGATCACTTTATGTAAATTGTTTGGCAAATATTGCGTCCATCGTATGAATTTTCCAAGCAAAGCACTGCCGTATACAACCGACTTATAATATTTGACGTTAAAATACATGGGAACGTACACGCACATTATGTATGTTGCCAAGATTTTCAAATTCTTGGATGGAGTGTTGGTTGTAGCGTAAAGACGAAGGATTCTACAGGCTTTTGTGAGCCATCTAGCATGATTTATAGGGCCCGGTGTAATCATAGCCAGTGAAGTTGTAACGTAGCCATTCGAAATCATCATCATTTATTGGCGCTTAACCGCCTAAGCGATTTTGGCCGTCGCATATCAAAGCACGCCAGTCATTCCTTTTTAGCGATAACTGACGCCAATTGGAAACCCCAAGGGAGTTCAAGTCATCCTCCACCTGTTGTTTCCATCTCAGTCGAGGCCTCCCCCTTCCTCTGCTGCCGAATTCGGGTGACGATTGGAAAACCTTCTGGGCTGGAGCTTCTTTGTCCATTCGCATGACGTGACCCAGCCAGCGGAGCCTTTGGGCTTTAATTCGCTGGACTATGGTCAGATCTGCGTAAAGCTCGTACAGCTCATCGTTAAATCTCCTTCGATACTCGCCGTCGGCATCACGGGAAGGACCATAAATCTTCCGGATAACTTTTCTCTCAAATACTCCAAGGGCCATCTCATCTTCTCTTGACATTGTCCATGAATCTGAGCCATACATCAGGACAGGTATGATGAGAGACTTATAGAGCGCGATCTTTGTTCTTCGAGAGAGGACTTTACTTCTCAATTGCCTACTCAGTCCAAAGTAGCACTTGTTCGCAAGAGTGATTCTCCGTTGAATTTCTAGACTGATATTATTTTCGGTGTTAATGCTGGTTCCCAAATAGACGAAGTCCCTCACAGTTTCAAATTTGTAACTATCAACAGTGACGTGGCTGCCAAGGCGCAGGTGCGCCGATTCTTTCTTTGATGACAGCAAATACTTCGTCTTGTCCTCGTTGACCGCAAGACCCACTTTTTTCGCTTCTTTATCCAGTCCAGAGAAGGCAGCGCTTACGGCGCGGTTGTTAAGGCCAATGATATCAATATCATCGGCATACGCCAGCAATTGCACGCTCTTGTAAAAGATTGTACCATTGCGGTTTAGCTCTGCTGCTCGAATTATCTTCTCCAGCATCAGGTTGAAGAAATCGCACGAAAGGGAGTCGCCCTGTCTGAAGCCTCGTTTGGTTTCAAATGGCTCAGAGAGGTCCTTCCCGACTCTGACGGAGCTGTTAGTATTGCTCAACGTCATTTGGCAAAGCCGTATAAGCTTTGCAGGAAAGTCAAATTCAGACATGGCGGCATACAGGCAACTCCTTTTTGCGCTGTCAAAAGCGGCTTTGAAATCGACAAAGAGATGGTGTGTGTCGATTCTTTTATCATGGGTCTTCTCCAGGATTTGGCGTATCGTGAAAATCTGGTCGATGGTAGACTTACCAGGTCTAAAGCCACACTGATAAGGTCCAATCAGCTTGTCTACGATGGGCTTCAGTCTTTCACACAATACGCTAGAAAGAACCTTATACGCGATATTAAGAAGGCTGATTCCGCGGTAGTTGGTGCGGTTAGCGGGATCGCCTTTCTTGTGGATTGGGCAGAGCACACTTAAATTCCAATCTGGAGGCATGCACTCGTGTGACCATATTCTGCATAAGAGCTGATGCATGCTTTTTACCAGCTCTTCGGCTCCGTGTTTGAACAGCTCGGCGGGTAGTCCGTCTTTTCCAGGCGCTTTGTTGTTTTTGAGCCGGGATATAGCTATCCTCACTTCATCATAGTCAGGTGGTGGGACGACTTTTCCATCGTCAGGGATTGGGGTATCGGGTTCGACGTCTCCCTCGCAATTTAGCAGTGAGGAGAAGTGCTCCCTCCATAATTTAAGTACACTCTGTACGTCGGTTACCAGGTCGCCATTATTGTCCTTACAGGAACTTGCCCCGGTCTTAAAACCTTCCGTCATCCGCCGGATCTTTTCATAGAATTTTCGGGCATCATTCCTGTCAGCCAGCATCTCAAGCTCCTCACACTCACGCCTTTCGGCCTCACGTTTCTTTTTTCTGAAAAGGCGTCTCTCTTCCTTCTTTGCCTCACGATAGCGTTGCCATACACTGCGGGTTGCGCCCGTTCGCAACGTCTCCCTGTAGGCAGCGTCCTTTTTGTCCGAGGCAGTGCTGCATTCCTCATCGTACCAGTTGTTTTTGCGGGCTCGCTGGAACCCTATAGTGGCCTCAGCGGCGGTACGTAATGAGTGAGAGATATGCTTCCATTGCTCGGTTGCATCGTTAGGTCGAGGATTGCTCTCCGATAGCAGGTGTGAGAGTCGAGTGGAGAAATTGTCAGCTGTCTGTGTCGTGCGCAGCTTCTCGACGTCAAACTTTCCTTCCGTTACTGTGCGCACTGTCTTTGCTACACAGAGGCGTGTGCGTATCTTGGCTGCAACAAGATAATGGTCCGAGTCGATATTGGGACCACGAAGGGTACGCACGTCCAGAACGGTGGAGCTATGTCTGCCGTCGATCATGACATGATCAATCTGGTTTCTTGTTCTTTGATCAGGAGACAGCCATGTGGCTTGGTGTATTCGTTTATGCTGGAACCTGGTACTACTGATGACCATATTGCGAGCAGCAGCGAAATCAATCAACCTAGTGCCGTTGGGGGATGTTATATCATGGAGACTAAATTTTCCAACTGTTGGACCAAAGACTCCTTCCTTGCCCACCTTCGCATTAAAGTCGCCGAGCACGATTTTGATATCATGTTGGGGGCAGCGATCATAAGTCTGTTCAAGTTTATCGTAGAAGGAGTCCTTCTCTGCGTCGTCCGTCTCCTCAGTCGGCGCATAGGCGCAGATAAATGTTATGTTGAAAAATTTCGCTTTGATGCGGATCGCAGCGAGACGCTCGTCCACGGGGGTGAACGCTAGTACTTGGCGGCGAAGTCTCTTTCCCACCACGAATCCTACACCACGCGCTTTGCCGCGTGTCTGGCCACTGTAGTATACGTCACAAGGTCCGATGGTCGTCTTTCCTTGTCCCGTCCATCGCATTTCCTGCAGGGCGGTGATGTCAGCCTTTGCGTTAACGAGGACATCAACCAGTCGGGCAGCGGTACCGTCCCTTGAAAGGGTCCGGACATTCCCGGTACATGCCCTAATATCCAAATCATTATGCCTTATTCGTTTTGCCGGGTCGTCAACATTAAAGGGGGTTCTCATCCGAGGCTTTAATTTATTTTTCATTGGCCATTCGAAATATAATTAGCAATTTTGTATGGATACTTCGCATCCGTTGATAGTTTCTTCTCTTCATCTTCATCCAAGCGTGGTGGCATGTTTTCAAGTGGAATCGCTTCAAAATTCGTAACAACCTGATAAATATATTGTTGTTGGGAATTTATTACTCTGTCGCTTATAGGGAAAAGTTAAAAAAAGAGTGATAAGTACCTGTTGGGTATGGCAATTGTGAAGATCTTTTTCAAGTGATCCAGTTGAGGTTCTTGGCCCAGTTTCATACAAATGACGAAACGGCAATTCGTTGAAATGTAGTAAACAAATCCACCAGTGTAATGCTCTGTTCAGTTGCATTTCAAATCGTCGCAATATACCTCTGCCCTCCCCAGTGTTTGTAACTTCGCCGTCAGAGCAAATGCCAATTAAATTATCCAGAGGAATCTGCTTTTCTTCAAAAATTCCTTCAAAGCTCCATGTTTCGCTTCAGCAGAATGATCTTTGCCTGCCAAGTTGACATAACCAAGCAATTGGTTGTTCGGCTCTTGTACGACGACTAAATGTGATTCTTTCTTCATTTCGCCAACTTTTATTTGAGTCAATGCGTCGTCTTTTCGACCGTCAAACGAAAATGCTTTCAAACACCCTGTTTTGCTTTGGCGGAGAACATCCAATCTAACTTTTCTCCTTTCCCAGTCTACTTTGTTTTTGTCACAAACAATGGTTCGGCCGTGTTTATCTCTCCATCCAATGTCTTCAAACAAAGCTGATGCTAGGCAAGATGCAACTCTGCTTGTCACGCCCAATCTATCGCACATCATTGCAAACTTTGGTATACTGTATCTTGGAGAATAATGTGATTCGGTCGATGTATGAGCCACATCCATTGGAGTATCACCTTGCAAATCTGAGGGAGTTGGCTGATATGTTACATCGACGGTTAATGCCAATGATGGTTGTATTGTAAACACTTCTGTCTCTGATGGATCCTCAACAACAGGTATTGATAGTGTTCTATCGTTGTGCTGGTCAAAAATAAAGTGTTATCGGGAATTTTACCACAGTTACAAAGATTTGTTAGCAGCGGGCATTTGCATTTTGCGATGAAAAATATTTTCTTTGTACCGTCAAAGAAACTTTCAAATTTTTCCAATATCGTCCGGCCCTTGACATTTCCTTGTATTTGTCAAGTAATGCATGTAGTTTTTTTGTGATGGCTCTTTTATCCAATAAATCAATATTCAGTTTGCTCCAAATTTCTATAAGTTTGTCGTAAACATTTGGTGTGAATACCTTATATGTGAATATTTTATTTGTCTGTCTGATCTGATCGGCCAAAAAAAAGTAAAACTTCAGAATATCGAATGCAGTTGGCAAAGAAAGTTCATCCAGATCCCTTGCTGGACCGAATAGTTCCACATTATGAGATTGTAAGTTGCCTAACGAGGGTGCTGACGTTGATGCTTCTTCTACTTCGCCCTCATTTTGCTCTACATTTCTTGATGATGATGATGCTCCTTCCTCCATATTGTGTTTCTTATGCCAATAATATATTTTGAACGAATGTGTAGATATAATAAACTTTTTTGAAAACCGCAATAATTAAACTACTTTATGTCGAAGTAAAAAATCCGGATTGACAAAAAAGTTTAAATAGAACGGAATAGTAAAACTTGGTTTGAAAAAAACACAATTTTAAAATTTAAGTGAAGTTAAGCTTTGAACTCGCAATATCAACTGAAACAACTTCCTACAATATCTCAATAAGGCTAAGAGTCGGGTAGAAATAGTTTTTGCCTACAATCTTCAGTTTTTATTGTGCTACCTAAACGAGGGATGTAGGGTAGAAGGGGGCACATTCGCCACTGGTGCACATATGCATGAGCTGCAGTAAATCGACAGTAATGGTGAGTTCATCTTTTTACAAACAGGTATAAAGTTTTTTCGTTGACCAGCCGATTATGTACTCGTGGTTCCAAGGTCATGATCATTATTACAAACGCAAAACAGTTTTCAACTGTGTTGGAGGCAGGCTTTAAACATTCACAAAAATATAAATTAATTTCTCTCAACATATTGCAGATATATAACAATTATGCTAAGAGACGCCTACCCCTTGCCTCTAGCATTCATTAAAAAAAAGCTGTTAAACAATCAACAATGGGGAGTTATGAAAAAAATATCTTATATGAACAATTGGTTCTAACGGAAACATATACATAAAAAATGATTTGGGAGAAATGGCAATAAACCTTTTATCTGAACGATCGGTTATATGGGAGATATATGCTATAGTGGTCCGATCCTACCGGATCTGACATTTATCTTCTATAATGCCAGTATACATCTGTATGCCAAATTTCATCGAGATATCTAAAAAACTGAGGGACTAGTTTGCGTTCAAACAGACAGACGGACAGACAGACAGACGGACGGACGGACAGACGGACATGGCTAAATCAACTCAGCTCGTCCTCTGACCATTTTGGTATATTTATTGGTGGGTCTAACGGAAACATATACATAAAAAATGATTTGGAGCCTTGAAAATGAAAAAAATCAAAATCAAAACAAGTCTCAAAAACAAAAAAAAATTATTTTTTTTTAACTGTTAATGCCAACGTTTTTATCGCATAATTTTAAGTGGGATAGGAACTACGAGACAAATTCGTTTTCATCGGCAACACTTTTGCACGTTTTTGAAGAAACCCTTAAAAAAAATGGCGGAAAAGTTATTTTTTTCACCAAAAAACTCCTCAAAACCCCAAAAATATTTTTTTTTTTTTTCAAAAAACTGTTATCGCCAAAGTTGTTAGCGGACAATTTCGAGTCGGACAGGGTATGTATGAAAATTTTTAAGTCAAATGAAAATTTTTTAAGTAGGTCATGAAAAAAACCTTAAAAATAAACGAAAAAAAAAATTTCAAAAAACTCAAATTTTGCAGGCTCGAAAATTATTTTTTTGGGTAGGCGTAGTGGAACTTTTTTTCCTGAACCCAAAACCTATCGAAAAATCGATGGCGCGATATGGGTTAACTTTCTTCCATACAAATCGACCCGCCTTAGTGTGTACTTATGTATCAATTATGAATGTTTCTTATTGGAGCTTAGCTCGAAAATTGTTTATACCTGCTGTACTTTTTACTAGTACTGTGTCCGAAAATCCATCTGATGTGGACCCTGGACAGTCCGAAACGCGTCATGGTATCCATCGCTGTGTAAATCTTTGTCAATTTTCTCTAAGTATCAAAATTCATAAAAATTTCGTAACATCAAAAATTAGAATACCCTAGTACTAGTAAAAAGTACAGCAGGTATAAACAATTTTCGAGCTAAGCTCCAATAAGAAACATTCATATTTGATACATAAGTACACACCATAGGTAGAGCAAACCAATAATACACAAATAAATATAGTTTAAAAAAACTAAAACTCACGCTTTTAGAGAGCATTGAACTAAAAAGTTTCATTTCAGTAGAGTTCAAAAGAATTTTGACATTTCTCGAGGCAAAGCCAGCAAAGCAAGCGGGCATTGGGCCATCAGCTTAATGTGGGAAAAGCGTCGAGCGCTCGATATACGAAAATTATGACAAAGCGGACCACGCTTTTTCCACAATACTACTCTGTAGCGTTTTTAAAATTATTTTCAACTTTTTAGTTCAATGCTCTCTAAAAGCGTGAGTTTTAGTTTTTTTAAACTATATTTATTTTTTACTTTTTAGTCAAATGTCCTATGAAATTATCGATAAATATATCGAAAAATACAGCAGTCCAAACGAAACCTCTGGACTTCCACTTTCGTTTGATACCCATATTGTTAGGAAATTTTAAGGTATTTGGCCTCATATTTTGACAATAACTCAGTTATCGAAATATATTGAAATCCAAATGAAACCTGCGGCGTTCCCCTTTCGTTTGATACCTATATTGTAGGGAAATTTTAAGGTTTCCGGGCAACCACATTTTGACCGATAACTCAGTTATCGATAAATTTATCGAAATATGTCGATGTCCAAATGAAACCTGGGGCCTTCAACTTTCGTTTGATACCCATATTGTAGGGAATCTTTTAGGTTTTTGGGCAATCATATTTTGACCGATAGCTCAGTTATCCATAAATTTATCGAAGTCCAAATGAAACCTGGGGCCTTCACCTTTCGTTTGATACCCATATTGTAGGGAATTTTTTAGGTTTTTGGGTAATCATATTTCGACCGCAATATCCATATTGTAGGGAAATTTTAAGGTTTTTGGGCATTCACATTTTGTCTGATAACTCAGTTATTGATAAATTTATTGAAATATGTCGATGTCCAAATGAAACCTGGGGCCTTCCCCTTTCGTTTAGTACCCATATTGTAGGAAATTTTTTAGGTTTTTGGGCAATCATATTTTGACCGATAACTCAGTTATCGATAAATTTATCGAAAAATATCGATGTCCAAATGAAACCTGGGGACTTCCCTTTTCGTTTGATACCCATGTTGTAGGGAAATTTTAAGGTTTTTGGGCATTCACATTTTGACCGATAACTCAGTTATCAATAAATTTATCGAAATATGTCGATGTCCAAATGTAAACTGGGGCCTTCCCCTTTCGTTTAGTACCAATATTGTAGGTAAATGTTAAGGTTTTCGGGCAATCATATTTGACCGATAACTCAGTTATCGATAAATTTGTCGAAATATGTCGATGTCCAAATGAAACCTGGGGCCTTCCCCTTTCGTTTGATACTCATATTGTACGCACGTTTTACGGTTTTTGGGCCACTGGGGCTTAGAAATTTATATTTATTATACCTTTCATGAACATGAAATGGTATTATAACTTTGGTCCGATGTTTGTAAGTATGAGAAGAAGAAGAGATAGACCCATCAATAAGTATACCGAAATGATCAGGATGACGAGATGAGTTGATTTAGCCATGTCCGTCTGCCCATCTGTCTGTCTGTCTGTCTGTCTGTCAATCGATTGTTCCAATAAACGGATTTTGGTAGTAACTCCTTTAGTTATATAGGTAGGAACGTGAAATTTCGTAATTACTGCTATTTTAGAATTTGGAATGTCTGTGTTAAAAAATCAATGAGATTGGACCAATATAACACATCTCCCCCATATAATCGATAGTTCCGATAATTTCGGTGTGAGCTTAAGTTAAATTTACACAGGCTGTCCTGGGATCAAACAGTGAAAATCGTGACGCTTATTCATGAAAGGTATTTAACCTTCGGCACAGCCGAAGACAGCTTTCCTTACTTGTTTTTGATTAATGTTGTTATAACCTAGCACACACCTCTACTTCAAATAACAGTTCGTTGATTAAGCCTACAATGGACACCGAGTTTAAAAAAACCTAAACATTTTTTTCCAAATACCTTATATCTAAGCTGTGGTTAAATGGTGGGCGGCGAGCAGTTTTTTATTATTGTTGTTGTTATATTATATGGTTGAGGGAGTTGGCCGGGGTTGCCGGTTCGAATCCCACCTCAACCAAAGTCTTTTTAATTTTATTTATTTTATTATTTTTATATTCCATCAAGTCTCATGGACTGTGTTTGGTTCTTTTTAATTATTGGTATGTACCATCAAGTCTAGTGGACTGTGTTTTGTTATTGACACTCTGTATGTATTAATTGGGGCGAGCACTTTGGCTCTGAGAATGCATCGTTGGCTATTCTCACTTCCTTAGAAAACCCCTCAAAATTGTTGGTGGTGAGCACTTGGGCTCTGAGGCATTGGCGGCTATTGGCTAACCCCATTTTGCTTGTGAAAAACCACTTGTGTTTTGTTACACCTTATATTTATTATTTGGTGGTGAGCACTTGGGCTCTGAGGCATTGGCGGCTATTGGCTTACCCCATTTTGCTTGTGAAAAACCACGTTTTGTGACTGCGACTATAAGCTATGTATTCCGAATATTCCATAAATTATCTGCGAATTACAATAATATGTAATGCAGATGAAATAAACGAAACCATGTTATGTCGCTTAAACACCTTAAAAAAAAGTAATTGCGTTTTGAAGATATATAAAAAAAAAAAAAAACTAATGGCGGCGATATACCAACAGGTTATCATAACCTCTAACGAGATTTTTAGCCGAGCTTCTCTTTCCAACTTGTGGTGTGTTGCTTTTGAGTTTTTCCTACAAGTTGGCGGGACCTACAGTTTTTTGCCGACTCCGAACGGCACTTGCAAGGCAAATGAATATTTTGCTGAGAGTTTGCCAAACTACTGCCGAGGGGACCCCGTTTAGAAAAATTCTTTTTCTAAATAATTTTTGATGTTACTTTTTGTCGGGCATCGAACCGCCACGACTTGGTGTAGAAGGCCGAACACTTAACCGCTACACCACGGCGGCCGCCGTCATCGCAAATTTTGCATCGTAAAATTTTTAGGATATTTTGCCCATAGAGTGAATTGTAGATGACCTAAGCAAATGCATTAACACAATTTTATTATTCCTTCCAATTTACGAGATATATTAAAAAATCTAAAATCCGTTTATTTTCGCTATAGCGACCGCTAGACACGCCCCCCTGTCCCGAAAACTCGGTTTTAAGCTCACGGTTGTTGTTGTTGTAACGAGGTGTAGCCCTGCCCAAATGTCAGACAGGGTCACCCCGCGTGTATTGCTCTTGGCCGGGTTGATATAAAAAAACGGCCCGATTCGTTTCGGTACGATGGGTACAGCACAAGTACTGGTACCGTTCTCGTAAAACCGGAAATACGTAGATTGTAGCCGTGTAGGCCATGTAGGTCATTTAGCGTTACCCATGGTGGGGAGGCGACCTACTCTTACAACTCACGGTCATGCCCTCTATCGATCGCTGCCTATATGAAATGCAAAGTTAATGTCTTATTTGACTGGAGTAGTCCGAGACGTTTATTACACTTCTCGGCTTCACGCTCCCATACGGACTACCCTTTTTCAAGAGTGTTGCTTCTTGTAAAATTCCTGTGAAAACGGTAGTAAAAACCAATATTCTTGATACAAACAAAATTGCAACAACACTGAAACTTTCAGACGCTTGTTTTGTTTTTATTCTTTAAAATTAATTCTCTGAAAGCTTTCAATTTGGTAAGTTTTGATAAAAACTTAAAATTTTAAATAAATAATATCTATTTTATAAGTGTTGCAGCCTTCTCATCAACATCTGTCTTCGCTTCAACCGCATCAGTTTTGCGTTTTGGACTATACACCCTCGGCGAGCTAGTTACTTTCGGTGGACTATGCATTAACTGGGGACTCTCAATGAGTGGTAGTGGTGAACGTATCATTGGCGGTGATGGCATTGTCGGTGGACGATCAGCCCTTGCCGGACTCTTCATCATCGGTGGTGGTGGTGGCGAAGCGTTATGTTTCTTTGTTATGATTTAATAAAAGGTTGACTACGTTGTGATTTGATTGAGCTCTGTGGTGATGCAACAGATGCTGCAGTAGCTGCTGCTGCTGCCTCGACAGCTTGTAGTGAGCCCGAAGCAATGGATATTGCTGCTGATGCTTCTAGAGCATGGGATGTGGTGGACTGCGCGGTATCATCTGCGATGTTGGCGTGCCATGCGTGCCTAGTCGGAAGATCCACTTATACAAATTTAAGTGACGGGCCAGACAGGGTTTCCCTGATGTTGTCAATCTTTTGCCGGATATGAATTCGCTACGTTCCAGTGGTACTAGCCCGACTGTCTTGAAACCGATTTTTTTGACCACGTAGCCGTGGTCGAAATGGATTTAAGTCCCCTCTTACGACAGATGCAGCTACCTCGGGAATATTCTAAACCTCTAAGCCCCAGGGGTTGCTCTACTTGCATTACTTCTACCTCGCCGTAGTCTGCCACTTAATCTATCATACCCAATGGTGGTGGTATATCAGTTAAGATCATGCCTGTATTTAAGGCTCTACCTTATGCAATATCTTGCATGAGCTCGGCAGACTTCACCACGACAGCGGAGTCGGGGCGGTTTGGTATGACCAGGTCCATAATGTAGCAAGCGGAAAAAATCATTTCTTAAGCACCCTCACGGTTGGCAATTTTTAAAGAAATATAACATGAAGGGTAGCCGCCACAACCAGTCATTATGCGGTGGGGAATTTGGATACAGGCCGCAGTTTATTATGCAGAAAGCACTAAAAAATAGAACGGATCGCTAGTATGTTGAATGCAGAGGATTCACAATCTGTGAAAGATATGCAAGAATTATTCAAAAGTCCCAACTTATTTATATAAAATATACAGGGCAATTATAAATATTGTCCCGGAATTTTTCTCCCTAGGAATTTTGTATTATTTTCAAGTATTGGAAATCATCTGTTGTGGCAATTGACATTATATTGCGAATTTTAAATTTAATTTAAGTCATTACACTAGTAAATCTTTTTTGGGAGAGGGAACAAAATCCGTGCGGAATTTTATTTAGATTGCCCGGATAACTTTTCAGAGTTAGCTGAAGATATAAAGCGACTTTAAACAAGTAATTTAAATCTAGTTGATCAAATTAAAACAGTTCAAGATGCAAAAGAAGCTATTGATAAATGGGACCGCGACTCTTTAAAACTAAAATTTGCAAATGTTTAAAAAAAACTATTCAAATTTCGGAGCGAAATTCAAATGAAATGAAGTCTATTGAGACCTTCTAAATACCAGAAATTGTTGCCTTTAAATATGCACCAGTTAGCTCAATTGCGGTAGAGAGACGTTTTTGTTTAATAAATATGGTTTAAAAAAACTAAAACTCACGCTTTTAGAGAGCATTGAACTAAAAAGTTGAAAATAATTTTAAAAACCCTACACAGTAGTATTGTGGAAAAAGCGTGACCCGCTTTGTTCCATAATCTTCGTTTTTTATTTAAATTATTTTTACATTTTTAGTGCAATATTCTTTAAAAGCGTGTGTTTTCGGTCTTTAAACTGTATTTATTTTTTACTTTTTAGTTAAATCTGTTATGCAGTAATCGATAAATATATCGAAGTATACCGCAGTGCAAACGAAACCTCTGGGCCTCCACTTTCGTTTGATACCCATATTGTAGGCAATTTTGTGACAGTCATATGCCACTATCGGGTAGACTGAAGTAGAGTTACATACAAACAAGCAAACATACATATGAATGTATGTACAAGTAAAGCTAATGAAAGCGTAGTAAAGAAACTAGCATTAAGGTGATGACCCAATGCAGGCTTGATTTGCTTGCCTTGCTTACCCAGGCTTACTTTGCTTTTTTTTTAAAGCTTCTATGGCCAAGTAGAAGCGCTGTCAAATAGAGATTTGGGCTATTCGACGCTTTGAAGTGCTTCAAGCAAGCAAAGTAAAGCTGCCACTGGGCCAACATTCATACATTTCAGCAGAGTTCAAAAGTATTTTGACATTTCTCGAGGCAAAGCCAGCAAAGCAAGCGGGCATTGGGCCATCAGCTTTATGTGGGAAAAGCGTCGAGCGCTCGATATACGAAAATTATGGCACAAAGCGGACCACTCTTTTCCACAATACTACTGTGTAGGGTTTTTAAAATTATTTTCAACTTTTGAGTTCAATGCTCTCTAAAAGCGTTTTAGTTTTTTTAAACTATATTTATTTTTTAATTTTTAGTCAAATTTCCTACGAAATTATCGATAAATATATAGAAAATACAGCAGTCCAAACGAAACCTCTGGACTTCCACTTTCGTTTGATACCCATATTGTTAGGAAATTTTAAGGTATTTGGCCTCACATTTTGACAATAAATCAGTTATCGAAATATATTGAAATCCAAATGAAACCTGCGGCGTTCCCCTTTCGTTTGATACCCATATTGTAGGGAAATTTTAAGGTTTTCGGGCAACCACATTTTGACCGATAACTCAGTTATCGATAAATTTATCGAAATATGTCCATGTCCAAATGAAACCTGGGGCCTTCAACTTTCGTTTGATACCCATATTGTAGGGAATTTTTTAGGTTTTTGGGCAATCATATTTTGACCGATAACTCAGTTATCGAAATTTATCGAAGTCCAAATGAAACCTGGGGCCTTCACCTTTCGTTTGATACCCATATTGTAGGGAATTTTTTAGGTTTTTGGGCAATCATATTTCGACCGATAACTCAGTTATCGATAAATTTATTGAAATTTATCGAAGTCCAAATGAAACCTGGGGCCTTTCTTTTGATACCTATATTATATGGAAATTTTAAGGTTTTCGGGCAACCACATTTTGACCGATAACTCAGTTATCGATAAATTTATCGAAATATGTCGATGTCCAACTGAGACGTGGGGCCTTCACCTTTCGTTTGATACCCAAATTGTAGGGAAATTTTAAGGTTTTCGGGCAACCACATTTTCACCGATAACTCAGTTATCGATAAATTTATCGAAATATGTCGATGTCGAAGTGAAACCTGGGGCCTTCACCTTTCGTCTGATACCCATATTGTAGGGTTTCTTTTAGGTTTTTGGGCAATCATATTTTGACCGATAACTCAGTTATCGATAAATTTCTCAAAATATATCGAAGTCCAAATGAGACCTGGGGCATTCACCATTCGTTTGATACCCATATTGTAGGGATTTTTTTAGGTTTTTGGGCAATCATATTTTGACCGATAACTCAGTTATCGATAAATTTATCGAAATATATCGAAGTCCAAATGAGACCTGGGGCCTTCACTTTTCGTTTGATACCGATATTGTAGGGAAATTTTAAGGTTTTCGGGCAACTACATTTTGACGGATAACTCAGTTATCGATAAATTTATCGAAATATATCGATGTCCAAAAGAAACCTGGGGCCTTCACCTTTCGTTTGATATCCATATTGTAGGGAAATTTTAAGGTTTTCGGGCAACTACATTTTGACCGATAACTCAGTTATCGATAAATTTATCGAAATATGTCGATGTCCAAATGAAACCTGGGGCCTTCACCTTTCGTTTGATACCCATATTGTGGGGAAATTTTAAAGTTTTCGGGCAACCACATTTTGACCGATAACTCAGTTATCGATAAATTTATCGAATTACGTCGATGACCATGTGAGACCTGGGGCCTTCACCTTTCGTTTGATACCCATATTGTAGGGAAATTTTAATTTTTTGGTTTTTGGGCAATCATATTTTGACGGATAACTCAGTTATCGATAAATTATCGAAATATATCGAAGTCCGAATGAAACCTGGGGCCTTCCTCTTTCGTTTGATACCCATATATTAGGGACATTTTACTGTTTTTGGGCCACTGAGGCTTAGACCGAACGAGAGTCACATACTTACTGTGGCGAATGTTCTCAAGAATCGCTCATCTCCCAACTCTAGCGTATTTCCATCATTAGCGGCACTACCACAACTATAGCTGTGAGCGCGAGAGGCAGGTTTACGAATGTGGCACAAAGAGGAGATGACGATAGATAAACGTTTCGAGAACACGGTTGCGCGATTAAACCAGAAATGTGTAGACATTTCTAGGTTGTGAAGCTGCTGTCTGCTAGGATATATAAACCGCGCAAAGACAACGCAAATCAATCAGTTTATTTTGAAGTGTTGTACAGTGAAGTACTGAACAGTGAATTAACCCGCGATATTGTACTACGGTTTTTAGTACTGAATAAAGCGTACTACTTATTAAGCAGAATCGGAGTGTTTTATTTAACGTACAGTGATCGAACTCAGGGAAAATAATCAAGGAATCATCGAATTCGTCACAATTGGTGTCAGAAGCGGTATTGTTAAATAAATACAAGGACATTGAAAAGGATAACAAGGACATTGAAAAGGATAACACGGACATTGAAAAGGATGACTAGGACATTGTAAAGGTAACAAGGACATTGCAAGGATATGGCAAAGTTTAATGACTTGAAGATCCAACAACTCAAAAACGAGTTGGAGAAACGTGGAATGGTAACAACAGGCAATAAGCCAGAGCTACAATCACGTCTACGCGAGGCTATGGAAGCGGAAGGAATCAACGTTGACGATTATGTTTTTCTGCTTTCGGAAGAGGGAGCGACGAAAATAGAAGAGCAAAAGGATACTCCGGATTCAGTGGCAAATGTGGACACAAACTCGCTGTTGGCTGTATTGGCTCAGATGTCGACGAATATAACATCAAAGTTTGAAGAACAGAAAACTTGCATGGAAAAACAAGAGACACGCATGGCATCAAAGTTGGAACAACAACAGACACGATTGGCATCTCAGTTAGAAGAACAGAAGGCATACATGGCGTCACAGATCAAGGAAGAGGAAACACGCATAACGTTAAAACTAGAGGCACAAGAGCAAAGAGTCTCATCGCAGCTAGAAGTTGTCAGTGGACGACAGGATAAGATCGAAGCCGAGGTGGATGCGTTAAAATCTCGTATCCAGGAGTTGCAGCTGAATCGTCCAAGTGTTTCCACAAGCACGCCCAAGGTAAAAACCCCATCCTTTGACGGTTCTGTTCCTTTCCAGGTATTTAAGCTACAATTTGAGAAGACAGCGATGGCTCCATTAAGTGCTTTAAGTGCGGAAAATCTGGCCATATTGCACGTTATTGTGGATCTGGATCTAGCTCCAATAATTCCAGTAATGCAAGCGGACGTAAGCGCAAGGCTGAAGGAGATGAGCAAGTCTCCCAATCCAACCAACCGTTAAACTAAAGAGAGTCAGCCGCAAGGGGCGTAGGCTGGCTCCCGCAATTGGATGCCCCATAATCTCTGTCTCACAGATCGGAAGGAAGTCAAGTAATGTTACTGTTAGAGGACTCGTGGACGGAAAAGAGCGCTTACTGACTATTGATACGGGCGCATCCCATTCCATCATTCGATCTGATTTAGTCAACAAAGAAGTGAGGCCATTACATGGAGCAAAATTGCGTACGGCGACTGGCGAGGACACTCAAGTCCAAGGAGA
Source organism: Campiglossa producta (assembly GCA_964058755.1). Taxonomy (NCBI): domain Eukaryota; kingdom Metazoa; phylum Arthropoda; class Insecta; order Diptera; family Tephritidae; genus Campiglossa; species Campiglossa producta. Next base: position 32,324,463 of record CAXKVI010000006.1, on the reverse strand, counting down.
AATAACATGTGAAATCGGAGGGGTGTAAAAGTAGGTCGCCTCCCAGTTGGTGCACCCTGGGTAACGCTAAATGACCTACATAGCCTGCACGGCTAGTTTAGTTTCTTGTATTGCCGGATCTACGAGAACGGTACCAGTACTTGTGCTGTACCCATCGTGCCGAAACGACCCGGGCCGTTTTCTTATATCGACCCGGCCAAGAGCAATACACTCGAGGTGACCCTGTCTGACATTTAGGCAGGGCTACACCTCGTTACAACAACAACAACAACATGTGAAATCGGAATTGGAAATGTCACCGTACTGCACAATTTTATAGTGGCAGATATTGTTGATGAGATCATAGTTGGTGTGGATTTCTTAAGCAACCAGGGCATCAAGATCGACATGCAAAACAGGTCCATGAGCTAGAAGAACATGGATGTGCCACTCAAATTTGGTTACGAGAACAAGTACATCAGTAAGCGGGTACTCGTGGAAGATAGTCAACAATTTCCACCGAAGTCGGAGGCAGTCGTTTGGGCAAGGATTGATGGAGATTATGGGACAAACAAATTGTGGGTTGTCGAGGCAGCAAACATTTCAAAGACGGATATACTAGTAGGAAAAACACTGGCTATGACAAAACAAGATGGACGTATACCGGTAAGAGTACTAAATGAGTTTCGATCGCCGATCAAGCTTTCCAAAGGAGCTATATTGGGACAATGTCAGGAGGTGGAGGTGATTATAAACTGTGAACAGCTCCAGGGAAATGTCTCTACCAGCAACATTAATCTATCAGATAATATCACGGCGTGGACGCAAGAGCTCGAAGAAGACCACCAGAATAAGGCAAACCAACTTCTACTAAAGTACTCTACCATATTTGACAAGGATGGCTCCAAACCAGGACGGACCAATGTAGTGAAGCATCACATTGATACCGGTGACGCGAGACCAATCCGCCAAGCTCCTCGAAGTGTTCCATTGGCCAAACGCCAAGTGGTAGGAGAAATATAAATGATGTTGTCTACCGCATACAAACTGTTGGAAGACCACGAAACAAAATGAAGGTGGTTCATCTGGAGAGGCTAGCAACGTTTGGATCGGGAAATGTGTCTGATCGGGACGATCAGACTTAGGTGGAGGGCAGTGTGGCGAATGTTCTCAAGAATCGCTCATCTCCCAACTCTAGCGTATTTCCATCATTAGCGTCACTACCACAACTATAGCTGTGAGCGCGAGAGGCAGGTTTACGAATGTGGCACAAAGAGGAGATGACGATAGATAAACGTTTCGAGAACACGGTTGCGCGATTAAACCAGAAATGTGTAGACATTTCTAGGTTGTGAAGCTGCTGTCTGCTAGGGTATATAAACCGCGCAAAGACAACGCAAATCAATCAGTTTATTTTGAAGTGTTGTACAGTGAAGTACTGAACAGTGAATTAACCCGCGATATTGTACTACGGTTTTTAGTACTGAATAAAGCGTACTACTTATTAAGCAGAATCGGAGTGTTTTATTTAACGTACAGTGATCGAACTCAGGGAAAATAATCAAGGAATCATCGAATTCGTCACAATACAAACAAGCAAACATACAAGTGAACCTAATAAAAGCGTGGTAAAAAGGTCGTATTTCAAAATTTTTGTTATAAATTACGTATCTCAGCGAAATTATTATGAAGGCCGTGTCTCAGGATCTTGGTTAAAAGAGGAATAACTTAATTTTTTTGCAAATTAAGCTTTTTAATCTATAAAATAGCGCGAAAAATTTGCATTCTTGTGATGCCAAAATTATGTTAAACCGTTTTTGCACTCAAAAAGTATAAACGAAATTAAATATTCCCTTCTTCGAGTTATAAAAAATTTGCCATCGAAAAAAGTCGTCTTTCAGCGATTTTATTAATAAAGGTTTCTCTGGAAGTTGATTAAATGGTTTGGGAAAAGTAAGTTATTCTTCAATCTATGGCGAGAAATGTTGTTAATTTCATCCAATAAATTCTCTTCTGTCAATGAGAACTAGTCTCTCTAATAGTCTTGTGACGGTGTTATGTACTATATAGAAGAATAGTTGATGGGTATAAACATAGATATCCCCAGGTGGTTAAAGTCTTGAAACCCGATGTAAACTCGATGTGGCACCAGAAGGTGTTTGTATTATATGGGTATCAAATTAAAAGTGTTGTTGAGGGCTTTAAGAAGGAGTGGTCTTTAGTCCCGTGGTCGACGTTTTGGTCAATATCTCGAAAACGATTCCATACACATATCGGACAGAGATATACCGGGGAAACCCGGATCACGTTTTTACCCATAACTCGAGGTCTTTTAAAATTATTCCTCCACAGAAAAAATCCAAAAATGTTACTTTTACAGAACAGAGATTTTTTTAGCCGTTTTGTCAGCCATCGCGTTGGTACGAAAGACATTTTAAGACAGAATTAAGATTAATACGCCAACTAATAAGTCCACATTTTAATCGATATCTCCCGAAAAGCTTCAGATGTAAAATTTTATTTGATACCCACCTCGAAAAGCAATTTCTAGAGTCACCTCTGGGCGACATCTTGGTCGATATCTTAGGATTCCGAAAAATTTTACTAATTTTGTCTCTCATAAAACTGACCATAAAAAATACGGTAGGAAAGGGGTTAGTGAAATCGGTCAATCTGTTCACGCGTGATATCCGAACCAAGGGAAATAGGGTTTCATTTTTATATACAGATATAGCCAAGTACATCTAGTACTCAGATAAACCTGAAAACTGCTCCTTGTGGAAGCTCTCATCAACACCTTTCATTTGATAACCATATCTTATAGACATTCTAGGTCACCCTGATCCAAATTTTGGTCAAAATCTCAATCCGTTCGGAACAACGGAAATAGGCATTAATTTTTATATATGTAGAAGTAAAATTAACTCTTTAGCACATTCTTTTTATGAAAATTAATCAAGTTTTTAGATTCCAGTCCTTAACAAATTGTGGAAAGGGATTTAATGTCCAAATCGCTCCTGTAAAAATCTAATTTTTCTAGTTACAACGCTTTTAAGCGAGCTCTTGAGATGCGACCTTATTAATAACATCGCCGAGATACGTCCTTTATAAAAAAAATTTTGAAATACGGCCTTTTAAACAAAATCGACGAAATACGTCTTTTATAAAAAATGTTTGAGATACGTCTTTTCTATTAGGATAGGTCGATATATAGATTACTTATTTCCTATACAGCCTTATTCTTCTCAGCCGTCTTCATTTTTCGGCAACCAAACAAAAGGTTTTCAATCGGTTTTTTTTTTTATAAACCTGCTACAGAGAAGGTCCAAGAAAGTAAATTTTACAGGATAGAAATCGGTTCAGCCGTTTAGACATCCGCCGCGGTAATACAGAGTACATTTCATTTGTATATATATAGATGACCTATTTCCTATACAAAATTGTGAAACTTAGACGTCTCAGCTTTCTTCATTTTTCGGCAACAAAACAAAGGGTTTTTAATCTTTTTTTTATTTATAAACCTGCTACAGAGAATGTTCAAAATTTTACATGACCATAACATCAAGCTTTCATATTCTAGCCCAGGACCCGTGGCGCTGCAAAAAATCGTAACAGTGGATGCAGCTTAAAAGCCCTAGTCACACATCGCAAGCTACAGATGTCGCTGCTGTGTGATCTAAAAAGGCAAAGAGATATGTATTCATACATATACAACAACACAAACAATAACATCAAAAAAAAACATACACGTATTAACGAACATAGTAGCAATTAACCCACGAAATCAAACAAACAGTGTTGGTGTAACTAGTATGACACGCTGCGGTTAGAAATTCCTAATTTCTCCTCGGTTCAAAGACCACTATAAAGGGGAAAATGAAAAATTTCTAACAACAAATACAAAGCCGTACGTCTAGTTCCTTAGCAAGAACGAAATTGCAATCACGGTAGCTGGTATTGTTTGTTTGTGAGTTGTTGTTCAGTTTGTTCGTTAATAACAAAAATAGAATAATTTTAAAAAATAAATTATTCGATCGGTCAAATAGTCCATGAAAACTTTCTACTGTACAATAACATGACCATAACATCAAGCTTTCAAAACAAAAGGTCTTTTTTTATAAACCTGCTACAGAGAAGGTCCAAGAAGGTAAATTTTATAGAATAGAAATCGGTTCAGCCGTTTAGACAGCCGCCGCGAAAATACAGAGTCCATTTCATTTTTATACCCAGTGTACTAGTACTAGTACAAGGGTATATTAACTTTGTTCACATAACGGCTGTTTGTAACGGCACAAAATAATCGAGATAGATATAGAGTTCCATATATGAAAGTTCTTAGGATTAAAAGAGGAGTTGATTAAGCCATGTCCGTCCGTCTGTCCGTCCGTGTACACGATAACTTGAGTAAAAATTGAGATATTTGCATGGAATTTTGTACACAGGTTACTTTCTGGCCAAGGTAGGTTGCTATTGAAAATGAGCGAAATCGGATGATAACCACGCCCCCTTTTTCGATATCGAAAATTTGGAAAATCACACAAATTGACTTATCTCGGCCGCTGAAATGGCTAAAATGATATAATTTTATAGGTGAGTCCCCCTGGTTATTCTCTTATGATTTTTCCATAAATTTTTTATAGTGGGCGTGGCACCGCCCACTTTTAAGGGAGGCGTTTTTGAAAATTTGACTGGTCGTAACTTTTAAACTGATTACGATAGAACGATGGAATTCGGCACAAAGCATACTAGTATCGTTGGGAGTATACTTGATGAAACTGGATAAAATCGCCTTTCAACCACGCCCACTTTCGATATCGAAAATTTCGAAAATCACACAAATTGACATATCTCGGCAGCTGAAATGGCTAAAATGATATAATTTTATAGGTGAATCCCCCTGGTCATTCTCTTATGATTTTTGCATCAATTTTTTATAGTGGGCGTGGCACCGCCCACTTTTAAGGGAGGCGTTTTTGAAAATTTGACTGGTCGTAACTCTTAAACAGATTACGACAGAACGATGGAATTTGGCACAAAGCATACTAGTATCGTTGGGAGTATACCTGATGAAAGTGGATAAAATCGCACATCAACCACGCCCACTTTCGATATCGAAAATTTCGAAAATCACACAAATTGACATATCTCGGCAGCTGAAATGGCTAAAATGATATAATTTTATAGGTGAATCCCCCTGGTAATTCTCTTATGATTTTTCCATAAATTTTTTATAGGGGGCGTGGCACAGCCCACTTTTAAGGAAGGCATTTTTGAAAATTTGACTGGTCGTAACTTTTAAACTGATTACGATAGAACGATGGAATTTGGCACAAAGCATACTAGTATCGTTGGGAGTATACCTGATGAAAATGGATAAAATCGCCCTCCAACCATGCCCACTTTCGATATCGAAAATTTCGAAAATCACATAAATTGACATAATTCGCTGACGGAAATGGGTAAAATTATATAATTTTATAGGTGAATCCCCATGGTCATTATACAATGATTTTTTGATAAATTTTCTAAAGTGGGCGTGGCCCCGCCCACTTTTAAGGGAGGCATTTTTATATCAAGCGTACTAGTACAGGGGTATTATAATTTTGTCCACATAACTGTACTATGTACCGGCGCAAAATAATCAACATCCATGTATGAAAGTTCTTAGGTTGAAAAGAGGAGTCTATTCAGGCATGTCCGTCCGTCCGTCCGTCTTTGTAAACGATAACTTGAGTAAAAATTAAGATATTTGCATGAAATTTTATATACAGGTTACTTTTTGGCCCAGGTAGGTTGCTATTGAAAATGGGCGAAATCGGATGATAACCACGCCCCCTTTTTCGAGTTAGAAAATTTCGAAAATCATACAAATTAACATAAATTGAGTAAAAATTAAGGAATTTGCATGAAATTTGGTATACAGATTACTCGGATTATAACCACGTCCCTTTTGTCGGTATCGAAAATTTCGGAAATCACATAAACTGACATATATCGGTAGCTGAAACTGATAAAATAATATAATTTCATAGGTGAATCTCTCTTATCATTCTATTATGATTTTCTGTTAAATTTTAAAAAGTGGGCGTGGTGCCGCCCTCTTTCAAGGGAGGCATTTTTGAAAATTCGGCTGGTCGTAACTTTTAAACAAATTATGGTAGAACGATGAAATTTGGCACAAATCATACTAGTACTATTGGGAGTATACGTGATGAAATTGGATAAAATCGCCGTCCTACCACGGCTACTCTCAATATCGAAAATTTAGAAAATCACCTAAAAGAGTGGTCGTAAGTTTTAAACTGATTACGGTAGAATCGTGAAATTCGGTACAAGGTATACTAGAGTTATAGGAATATGGAAAATTTCGAAAATCACATAAATTGACATAATTCGGTAAGGTAAATAACTAAAATAGTATAATTATAGTATAATTTGGTAGTTAAATTTGTAAGGAATTGTCTACTATTAACGAGTCTTAAAAGATGAGTTAATTTTGTTAAGTGAGCCACCTATAATTTTTTCGACGGCCATGTATTTTATTGAAAGTGGGTAGTATGGCTCAGAACGATTAAACAAAAATACGTATGCATTTTTTCAAAATTCGAATTATTTTGAAAGTTATATATATCAACAGTTTTCGAAATTCCTCACTTTTTGATGATTTTCTCACGATTGGTCAAACCGATTTTGCTAATTTTTTAAATATTTATAAAAGATGGTATCTTCTACAAAAGGACATTTCCAATTTTTGCAAAAAAATTTTTTTGCAAACATTATTGGCAATTTTTAACTTCTCCATCGTGGCGAGATGGCGCTTTTGTATGATGTTTTTGGGCATTGCATTAGTAACTATTAGCAAAAAAAAATTTGTTTGGCACTTTAAGGGAGCGGAAGTTATTTACATCAAAAAATAAGGAATTTCGAAAAGTGGTGATAGCTATAACTTTGAAAATAATTTGAATTTCGAAAAACTGGCCCAAACGTATTTTTTCAATTTAAAACTTTGTCACAAATTGGGCGTAAGTATATTAGAAGTAAAAAATGCATTCAACTATAAGTAATATTTTGAGGGCATACGAACAATGTACATATATGTTATACCGTAGCATAAATAAATCTTAATTTTATAAACTAACTAATAAATTTATTGAGTTCGTTTTTCCCAAATTATAATATATATAGAAAATATATAACTTATAGGTACTACTATTGTTTTCATACACTGGGTATTTAATGTTCGGCTTACCCGAACTTAGACTTCCTTACTTGTTATATATATAGATTACTTATTTCCTATACAAAATTGGGAAATTTAGACGTCTCAAGTTTTTTTCATTTTTCGGCAACAAACCAAAAGGTTTTTAATCGTTTTTTATACCTTTCATGAACATGAAATGGTATTATAACTTTGTATGAGAAGAAGAAGAGATGGATCCATCAATAAGTATACCGAAATGATCAGAATGACGAGATGAGTTGATTTAGCCACGTCCGTCTGCCTGTCTCTCTGTTTGAACGCAAACTAGTCTCTCAGTTTTTGAGATATTTGGCTGAAATTTTGTATGCGGCCACCATTTTCTAATATAGGAATCATTTGTCGGAACCAGCAAGATTGCACTGATATTAGATATAGCTTCCATAGAATCGATTGTTCCGATAAACGGATTTTGGGCTATAACTCCTGTAATTAAAGAGGTGGGAACGTGAAATTTTGGAAGAATTGCTATCTTTACGTGTGAAATTGCGATGTTGAAAATCATTGAGATGTGATAAATATTTCACATAGCCCCCATAAATCGATTTTTTCGATAAACGGATTTTGGGCTATAACTCTTGTAATTAAACACGTAGGAACGTGAAATTTTGTAAATATTGCTATTTTTTATATGCGAAATATCGATGATGAAAATCATCGAGATGGGATAATTATTTCACATAACCCCCATTCAATCGATTGTTCCGATAAACAGATTTCGATAGATAACTCCTGTAATTATATAGGTACACTGAGACAAATGCCTTGAATGTTGTGACAATATCACTATTGATAGCGACGAGTTTGATTCAACATTCATTCAGAATGAGCAATATATCAAATATTATTTGCTTCCAATAAAAAGTCAAATTACATGTCAACCATTTCGATATGATGTACTGTTTTTTATATTTATGGATAGAATACTAATATATTTGAACGGTATGTTAATATCTATGGTCGTAATACGAATGAATATGTTGCTCTATCCATATCTATATTTTCTGCACAATAATAATGGTAGAGACAGCGTATTAATATATATGGACGAAATGTAAATTTTTCTGGATCGCATTATCATTATAGTTCAAAAATTTTCACTATGGATCTGCTAACAATATTACAACTTGTTGTAAGGTCTTTTTGGATTCAACATTTTTTGAATTTCTTATGACAGGATTATCAATTTTTATTTAATATGGTATCAATAATTATGGATGTTTCATCCATAGATTTCCCTTCGTGTAGGAAGGTGAAATTTCGTAACTATTGCTCTTTTAGAATGTGGAATGTCGATGTTAAAAATCAATGAGATTCGACCAATATAACACATCGCCACCATATAATCGATAGTTCTGATAATTTCGGTATGAGCTAAAGTTAAATTGACACAGGCTGTGCTGAGGATCGAGCAGTGAAAATAGTGACGCTTATTCATGAAAGATATATAGCTTTCCTTACTTTTTATACCCAGCGCACTAGTACTAGTACTAGTACAAGGGTATATTAACTTTGTTCACATAACGGCTGTTTGTAACGGCACAAAATAATCGAGATAGATATAGAGTTCCATATATGAAAGTTCTTAGGATTAAAAGAGGAGTTGATTTAGGCATGTCCGTCCGTCTGTCCGTCCGTGTACACGATAACTTGAGTAAAAATTGAGATATTTGCATGAAATTTTGTATACAGGTTACTTTCTGGCCAAGGTAGGTTGCTATTGAAAATGGGCGAAATCGGATGATAACCACGCCCCCTTTTTCGATATCGAAAATTTCGAAAATCACACAAATTGGCATAATTCGGTAACAGAAATGGCTAAAACGATATATAGGTGAATCCCCCTGGTTATAATATAATGATTTTTTTACAAATTTTGTACACACACTTTTAGGGAGACATTTTTGAAAATTCGACTGGTCGTAATTTTTAAACTGATCAGGGTAGAACGATGATATTTGGCACAAAGCATACTAGTATCGTTGGGAGTATACCTGATGAAATTGGATAAAATCGCCCTCCAACCACGCTCACTTTCGATATCGAAAATTCCGAAAATCACCTAAATTGACATAATTCGGTAACATAAATGGATAAAGCGATATAGTTTGGTAGGATGAATCTCCTAGTCATTCTATTATGATTTTTTGATAAATTTTTAAAAGTAGGCGTGGCATCGCCCACTTTTCAGGGAGGCATATTTGAAAATTTCACGGGTCATAACTTTTAAACTGAGTACGGTAGAACGATGAAATTGGTACAAGGTATACTAGCATAATAGGGAGCATACCTGATGTAATTGGACGAAATCGCTTTCCGACCACGCCCACTTTCGATATGGAACATATCGAAAATCTAATAAATTGGCATAAAATCTAATAAATTGGCATAATTCGGTAATGGCTAAAATAATATAGGCTGGTAGGATGAACATCTCAATCAATCTATTATGAGTTTTGATAAATGTTTAGAAGTGGGCGTGGCAACGCCCACCTTTAAGGATGGCATTTGAAAATTCGACTGGTCAAATCTTTTCCACTTATTACTTCAGGCTCATGAAATTTGGCAAAACATATACTAGCAATATAGGTGATGAAATTGGACGAGATCTCTTCCCTACCACCCCCACTTTCGATATGGAAAATTTCGAAAATCACATAAATTGGCACAATTCGGTAAGGTAAATAGCTAAGACAGTAAAAACTTTAGGTAAATCCTCCTAGGGCCTATATCTTTGTTATCCCGTTCCGAAAATTACCGCTGGGTATATAATGTTCGGTTCACTCGAACTTAGACTTCCTTACTTGTTTTTTATAACACTGCTACAGAGAAGGTCCAAGAAAGTAAATTTTACAGAATAGAAATCGGTCCAACCGTTTAGACAGTCGCCGCGGTAATACAGAGTACATTTATTTTTATACCCAGCGTACTAGTACTAGTACAAGGGTATATTAATTTTGTTCACATAACGGTTGTTTGTAACGGCACAAAATAATCGAGATAGATATAGAGTTCCATATTTGAAAGTTCTTAGGATTAAAAGAGGAGTTGATTTAGGCATGTCCGTCCGTCTGTCCGTCCGTGTACACGATAACTTGAGTAAAAATTGAGATATTTGCATGAAATTTTCTATACAGGTTACTTTCTGGCCAAGGTAGGTTGCTATTGAAAATGGGCGAAATCGGATGATAACCACGCCCCCTTTTTCGATATCGAAAATTTGGAAAATCACACAAATTGACTTATCTCGGCCGCTGAAATGGCTAAAATGATATAATTTTATAGGTGAGTCCCCCTGGTTATTCTCTTATGATTTTTCCATAAATTTTTTATAGTGGGCGTGGCACCGCCCACTTTTAAGGGAGGCGTTTTTGAAAATTTGACTGGTCGTAACTTTTAAACTGATTACGATAGAACGATGGAATTCGGCACAAAGCATACTAGTATCGTTGGGAGTATACTTGATGAAACTGGATAAAATCGCCTTTCAACCACGCCCACTTTCGATATCGAAAATTTCGAAAATCACACAAATTGACATATCTCGGCAGCTGAAATGGCTAAAATGATATAATTTTATAGATGAACCCCACTGGTCATTCCTTTATGATATTTCCAAAAAAATTTTTTATAGTGGGCGTGGCACCGCCCAATTTTAAGGGGGGCATTTTTGAAAATTCGACTAGGCGTAACTCTTAAGCTGATAACGATAGAATGATGGAATTTGGCACAAAGCATACTAGTATCGCTGGCAGTATATCTGATGAAATTGGATAAAATCGCCCTCCAACCACGCCCACTTTCGATATCGAAAATTTCGAAAATCACACAAATTGGCATATCTCGGCAGCTGAAATGGCTAAAATGATATAATTTCATAGATGAACCCCCCTGGTCATTCTTTTATAATTTTTCCAAAAATTTTTTATAGTGGGCGTGGCACCGCCCACTTTTAAGGGGGGGCATTTTTGAAAATTCGACTGGGCGTAACTTTTAAACTGATTACGATAGAATGATGGAATTTGGCACAAAACATACTTGTATCGTTGGGAGTATACCTGATGAAATTGGATAAAATCGCCCTCCAATCACGCCTACTTTCGATATCGAAAATTTCGCACTGAGAGAAATGCATTGAATGTTGTGACAATATCACTATTGATAGCGCCGAGTTTGATGCAATATTCATTCAGAATGAGCCAGTTATCAAATATTATTTGCTCCCAATAAAAAGTAAAATGATATGTCAACCATTTCGATGTGATGCACTATTTTTTATATTTATGGATAGAATACTAATATGTTTGAACGGCATGTCAATATCTATGGTCGTGATATGAATTTCTATTGTCGGTATATCCATATCCATATTTACTACATAGTAATAATGGTAGAGACAGCGAATTAATATTTATGGACGAAATGTAAATTTTTCTGGGACGCATAATCATAATAGTTCAACAATTTTTACTATGGATTTTCTAACAATATTACAACTTGTTGGAGCGGTTTTTTTAAATTCAAAATTTTTTGAATTTTTTTTGATTGAACATTTTTCTAAAAATTGTATAATATGGCGTAACCGAATGGTAGAATACTGGGCTAACGTGCCAGAGGAGCATAGTTCGAGTCTCACTGAAACCAGATGTCAAATTATATAAAATTTTGTTTTTTTAAACTATTTAGAATTTATCAATAGTTTATATGGATACCATTTCAATAGTGATTTATCAAAAAAGCATTGATGAAACATCCATATTCATTGATGGGACAGAAATATCAATTTTTATTTAATGTGATATCAATAATTATGGATGTTCGATCCATAGATTTCCCTCCGTGCGAAAATCACACAAATTGGCATATCTCGGCAGCTGAAATGGCTAAAATGATATAATTTTATAGGTGAGTCCCCCTGGTTATTCTCTTATGATTTTTCCATAAATTTTTTATAGTGGGCGTGGCACCGCCCACTTTTAAGGGAGGCGTTTTTGAAAATTTGACTGGTCGTAACTTTTAAACTGATTACGATAGAACGATGGAATTCGGCACAAAGCATACTAGTATCGTTGGGAGTATACTTGATGAAACTGGATAAAATCGCCTTTCAACCACGCCCACTTTCGATATCGAAAATTTCGAAAATCACACAAATTGACATATCTCGGCAGCTGAAATGGCTAAAATGATATAATTTTATAGATGAACCCCACTGGTCATTCCTTTATGATATTTCCAAAAAAATTTTATAGTGGGCGTGGCACCGCCCAATTTTAAGGGGGGCATTTTTGAAAATTCGACTAGGCGTAACTCTTAAGCTGATAACGATAGAATGATGGAATTTGGCACAAAGCATACTAGTATCGCTGGCAGTATATCTGATGAAATTGGATAAAATCGCCCTCCAACCACGCCCACTTTCGATATCGAAAATTTCGAAAATCACACAAATTGGCATATCTCGGCAGCTGAAATGGCTAAAATGATATAATTTCATAGATGAACCCCCCTGGTCATTCTTTTATAATTTTTCCAAAAATTTTTTATAGTGGGCGTGGCACCGCCCACTTTTAAGGGGGGGCATTTTTGAAAATTCGACTGGGCGTAACTTTTAAACTGATTACGATAGAATGATGGAATTTGGCACAAAACATACTTGTATCGTTGGGAGTATACCTGATGAAATTGGATAAAATCGCCCTCCAATCACGCCTACTTTCGATATCGAAAATTTCGCACTGACAGAAATGCATTGAATGTTGTGACAATATCACTATTGATAGCGCCGAGTTTGATGCAATATTCATTCAGAATGAGCCAGTTATCAAATATTATTTGCTCCCAATAAAAAGTAAAATGATATGTCAACCATTTCGATGTGATGCACTATTTTTTATATTTATGGATAGAATACTAATATGTTTGAACGGCATGTCAATATCTATGGTCGTGATATGAATTTCTATTGTCGGTATATCCATATCCATATTTAGGTTAGGTTAGGTTCAAGTGGCTGCCGCAGAGGCACACTTAGGCCAGTTTTGAAAGGCCCGTTGTGATACCACCAACACAAGGAAAGTCAGTCCCGGGACCCAGCCATATGGAAAATCCCTGAGTTGTTGGGATTTTCCACATAGCAGAATCCCGAGACTGACACTCCTAAACCGACACCGTTACTCCTCCTCGAACCACTTAGATGACTTTATGAAGCCCATCAAGTCCTTTATGTCCAGTTCCGCGATCTGGCTTAGGCTATCCAGGAACGGAACTCCCAAAAAGCGCGTTCTCGCGCCGCTTAAAGCCGGACAGTTGCAGATGAGGTGATCCACTGTTTCCTCCTCCTCATCATCTTTGCAACTCCTGCAGCATCGTCGGTAGGGCACACCTAGCCTTTCTGCATGCCTACCAATGAGGCAGTGACCGGTTAATACCCCTATCAATATGCAGATTTCCCTCCTAGTTAGGGCATAAATGCGTCTAGACCTTTTAAGATCCCATTTTGGCCAGGTTTGTTTCGATATGCGACACCCTGGGGATTGCAGCCATCTTTCGTTGGCTTGACGGAGTGTGTGCTCCTTCAGCATTAGTTTGCATCCATATTTACTACATAGTAATAATGGTAGAGACAGCGAATTAATATTTATGGACGAAATGTAAATTTTTCTGGGACGCATAATCATAATAGTTCAACAATTTTTACTATGGATTTTCTAACAATATTACAACTTGTTGGAGCGGTTTTTTTAAATTCAAAATTTTTTGAATTTTTTTTGATTGAACATTTTTCTAAAAATTGTATAATATGGCGTAACCGAATGGTAGAATACTGGGCTAACGTGCCAGAGGAGCATAGTTCGAGTCTCACTGAAACCAGATGTCAAATTATATAAAATTTTGTTTTTTTAAACTATTTAGAATTTATCAATAGTTTATATGGATACCATTTCAATAGTGATTTATCAAAAAAGCATTGATGAAACATCCATATTCATTGATGGGACAGAAATATCAATTTTTATTTAATGTGATATCAATAATTATGGATGTTCGATCCATAGATTTCCCTCCGTGCGAAAATCACACAAATTGGCATATCTCGGCAGCTGAAATGGCTAAAATGATATAATTTTATAGATGAACCCCCCTGGTCATTCTTTTATAATTTTTCCAAAAATTGTTTATAGTGGGCGTGGCACCGCCCACTTTTAAGGGGGGCATTTTTGAAAATTCGACTGGGCGTAAATTTTAAATTGATTACGACAGAATGATGGAATTTTGCACAAAGCATACTAGTATCGTTGGGAGTATACCTGATGAAACTGGAAAAAATCGCTCTCCAATCACGCCCACTTTCGATATCGAAAATTTCGAAAATCACATAAATTGACATACTGCGGTAACGGAAATGGCTAAAATGATATAGTTTGGTAGGATGAAGCTCCTGAAGCGTGGCAACGCCCACCTTTAAGGACGGCATTTGGAATATTTGACTGGTCAAAACTTTTACACTTATTACTTCAGACTCATGAAATTTGGCACAACATATACTAGCAATATAGGTGATGAAATTGGAGAGATCTCTTCCCGACCACGCCCACTTTCGATATGGTAAATTTCGAAAATCACGTAAATTGACATAATTCGGTAAGGTAAATAGCTAAGACAGTAAAAACTTTAGGTAAATCCTGCTAGGGCCTATATCTTTGTTATCCCGTTCCGAAAATTACCGCTGGGTATATAATGTTCGGTTCACCAGAACTAAGACTTCCTTACTTGTTTATATATATAGATTTCACACAATTCCTTCATTCCATTTCATTTGAAGGTTCTCAGCCAGTGCCTCCCACTCAAATTCGCAAGATGGCTGAAAATAAGTTGCCAAACTACTAAGGGTAAACAATGGTTATTTACATATATGATTACAGGCTGCCCAACCTGTCTGAAAGAATTAAACGGCAAACAATTTCAAAAGAAATCGAGAAGATCGATTTAGAAACACGAATATGAACTGGTTTATTTCAAAAGGAAAAACTGAATGAAAAAATTATAATTCAAATGACAAGTAGTTCGTAAAACTCGGAGGTAAATATGTTACAAAATCAACAGGTTATAAAATCTCAGTGTTGCCAGAATTTTTCCAGCAATCCGGCTAGATCGAGAAAAAAACGGCTAAAAACGGCTAAAAAACATTATTTTGGCAAAAAAAATTATAATTTTGGCCGGAAAAACGGCTAAAAATTTTTAATCAACTTTTCACTCGTTTTGTTCGCTTTTTTTCATTAAAACGTATAATATAATTATTTTATAATATAAAGGAGCGTTTTCTCATCTAGCCTTAAATACACTGAAATAAAAAGGTTGAAAGTGCACATTGAAAGTAACATATCAAAACCACTTTCAAATCGATTATGGAAATACTGTAAATATTACAGTATTTACTGTAAAATTGGCAGTAAAAACATGTGATTTTTGACAAATATCAATTAATGATATCGTCGCCTCAGAAAACGAACGTCGTATGTTACAAAACACAGTTTCGAGAAAATCGACTTTAAAGTTTAGAGCGGAGCTATACAAAAACCGTTGGTTAGATTTTCCTGAAATTTTAACGAGTTGTAGAGAGTGGAATTTATTTTTATTTCCCATTTTCAAAAGTTTAATATCTTTAAAGTTTTAGAAGATATACGACTTTTCCTTCAGAATGTATATGTCGTATGTGACGTTTGCTCACAAATATATTTTTGACTCATAGCACATACGACAAAAGTCTTGGGCTTCGCCAACATAACTAATAATGAACTTAAAAAAATATGGGTTTTTAAAAAATGACTTACCATTTTTGTGTAAAAAAGTTCTAATCTGACGTCTTTTTTTTATGTCAGACATATTTTACATAGAAAATATGAGCACGATGAATGTATTTTAAATAAAAGGCATAATTTTTGTTCACAGTCTTTTTATATATATTCAAAACTTATATATCTATACAAATTTAATTCAAATATATTTGTACATACTTTTTTAAACTATTAAAAAATCGTTTATTACAAAAAAAAAAAAATATTAATACTGAATTCAATTCATTGTACATTTGCGTTTTATTTTAATCATTTAACGCTTTAAGCGTTTGCTAATATTGCTTTAAAGAAATTTTTATCAGTCTCACTTTCAAGGTACGGTATCATTTGACTTCAGTCTTTAGCTTTGTTTTTGTCCAGCTGCAGCTCTGTATTTACCATTTCTATCCGTGTACGGTTTGCCCCTTTCTCTCAAATTTTTCCTTATATTTTGCTTCCACAAGCTAGGATTTCTTTGTCGCTTCCTTTTTGGCGTTGGAGATTCAGTGCAAGCTGAAATCGGGGAGTTATAGAACTTTTTATTTTTGGGAACTATAAACAACTTACAAGAACTATAGTACTGATCGCAAGACTGGACGTGAGGTACTTGTTGATGCGTTTATATCAAGGACGTCTGCAGCCTCTTCATAAAACTTTTTAAGTTCGCTTGGTTGAAGATTTTCTTCTTCGGATGAATTGCTGGAACTATTTATTTTATTACGTTTATTTTCGTTTATATGTGAAGGTGTGTGTTGGCGGCCGCCGTGGTGTAGCGGTTAAGTGTTCGGCCTTCTACACCAAGTCGTGGCGGTTCGATGCCCGACAAAAGTAACATCAAAAATTATTTAGAAAAAGAATTTTTCTAAACGGGGTCGCCCCTCGGCAGTAGTTTGGCAAACTCTCCGGGTGTATTTCTGCCATGAGAAGCTTCTCAGCAAAAAATTCATTTGCTTTGCAAGTGCCGTTCGGAGTCGGCAAAAAACTGTAGGTCCCGCCAACTTGTAGGAAAACTCAAAAGCAACACACCACAAGTTGGAAAGAGAAGCTCGGCTAAAAATCTCGTTAGAGGTTATGATAACCTGTTGGTATTTCGCCGCTATTAGTTCAAATACTTACCCATACGATGTGTCGCTGGATTCACCATCAAGATCGGAGCTATCCAATATTTCATCCATCATACTAAAATGATTTAAAATTCAATTAATTTAAATAATTTTGTCCAAACTAGCAAACATTTTGTACTTATTCTACTTACTTTGAGAGATCTTCATCCATATTAGCGGCAGGCGACGACAGCTCCATCTTGCTTGCTCAACGATACACAGCTGACTGAAAGAATTGCATGCGTTACTGAGGTTAAGCTACGCATGCATGCGACAAATGCTTACAATTTGTCTGTATACAAATGTCGTATGTAGGCAGTTTAGCGGCCCTTACGACAAATGTTTTCTAATGATAAAAAAAATGAATTTCTATGGAAATTTGTCGTATGTGATATATTTCTGCACATACGATAAAAAGCATACCCAAATTGTTCAATTTTGTAACATACGACAAAACGCACAGTAAATAACTCAAAAACTAAAGAAGATATAAAAAAACGGATTTCAGAAATGAAAAGATCAGGCCCGAATTAGTTATTCTGCATCAAAACCTGAAAATGGTCAATTTTCACATACGACGTTCGTTTTCTGGGGCGACGATATGAGTCCACTTTCAAATTCACAGTAATTCATGTTAATATGATAGTCTCCACTTTCAAATTTACAGTAATTCATGTCAATATGATAGTATATTCAAAGAATGATAGGTGGTCACTTTCTAAATTGATATTACCCACTGTTGGACGAAAAATGACAGGGTTTACTGTTAATTTGACGGCCGTTTCTTGTAGATTTTTTTTTCAGTGTATTAAAGTTCACGCTAAACAAAAAATTTTTATGAAAAATTAAGATAAATTTTAAAGTTAACTTCAGAAAACGGCCCCAATTTCATAACAAAAAGAAAGTTTCATATACAGATGCTTTGCATCCGAATATACAGAGCTATAATAAACATAAATAAAGCTTACATTTATATTTGTTATACCAGGCGCGTATTCAGGGACACCCCGAAATGCGCAAGTTTATGCAATTTTTTTTTATGTGACTGTAAAAAATAAAATTTGGAATATTAGTCCCAAACTCATGGGATAGTATTTTTTGATTTCCGGTCAAATTAGACATTTGAAATAACAAAAATTGCTACAAAGCCAAACTTAAGTAAAGAAAGAAAACTTCAAAAGTCCCCATTAATATCATGTGTGCTAAAAAAGTTATTTGGGGGCAAAGGTGAACATTTAGGGTTTTACGAATTTTTCTCGTAAACGGTAATTTTTTCGAAAAATTACCTTCGACCAAGCTGTACACCTGAAAATTCACTATAATAAATATAGTTTAAAAAAACTAAAACTCACGCTTTTAGAGTGTATTGAACTAAAAAGTTGAAAATAATTTTAAAACCCCTACACAGTAGTATTTTGGAAAAAGCGGAGTCCACTTTTTTATTTAATTTATTTTTACCTTTTTAGTGCTATATTCTTTAAAAGCGTGTGTTTTCGCTTTTTAACCTATATTTATTTTTTACTTTTTAGTTAAATGTGTTATGAAGTAATCGATAAATATATCGAAGTATACCGCAGTCAAAACGAAACCTCTGGGCCTCCACTTGCGTTTGATACCCATATTGTAGGCAATTTTCAATATTATTGTACAATCTCATTTTGACCGATAACTCAGTTATCGATAAATATATCGAAATATTCCAAAGTCCAATAGAAACCTGTGGACCTTCCCTTTCGTTTGATACACATATTGAAGGCATATTTCAAGGTTTTTCGGACAGTCTGAAGTCCAAATGACAGACTGAAGTGGAGCTACATACAAGCAAGCCAACATACATATGAAGCTAATGAAAGCGTAGTAGAAAAACTAGCATTATGTGGGAAAAGCGTCTTGTGCTCGATATACCAAAATTATGGGACAAAGCGGGCCACGCTTTTTCCACAATACTACTCTCCCGTGATACAACAAAACCAAGTAACTAGTTTTTTCAAAATGTTGGGAAATTAAGGGTTTGCGTAGCAGCCTATATCTCCGGAAAAAATCAACTTGTTTATACAACTTTTTCAATTATGACAAGATAAGACCCCAAAGTTTTTTTATGCACATGGGCAAGGAGTTTTTTGCGACGTTGTTATGGATTTATTGGCCAACAAAAAGAGTTACAGAGTTTATAAAAAACACGATTTTCGCCTTTCATACAAAAAAAGTTTTTGTTTCAGAACAAACCCAAGTAACTTTGATTTTAGATTGTTACGATTTTTGGCTTTCATACAAAAAAAAATTTTGTTTCACGACAAATGCAAGCAAGTTAATAGTTACTTGGGCTTGTTGTGCACTTTCATATAAAAACGAAATTGCATGTCGGAAGCATATCCTTCTCATTTTTTGGGTCTCACACTAAATTTTCCTTGTTAATCTCCTCGATAGTCAAAATCCAAAGGAGAATCAATCTCGCCAACAAGTGTTACTTCGGAGTAAGTAGGCAATTGAGAAGTAAAGTCCTCTCTCGACAGACAAAGTTCACGCTATATAAGTCTCTCATCATACGAGTCCTAACGTACGGCTCGGAATCATGGACAGTGTCAAGAGAAGATCAGTTGGCACTTGAAGTAATTCAGAGAAAAGTTCTCCGGAAGATTTATGGTCCGTTCCGTGATGCCAAGGCGAGTATCGATGGAAATTTAACGAGGAGCTGTACGAACTTTACGCAGACCTGACCATAGTTCAGCGAATTAAAGCCCAAAGAAAGTTTTCCTATCGGCACCCGAATTGGTCAGAAGAGGAAGGGGGAGACTTCGACTGAATGGAAACAACAAATGGAGGATGACCTGAACTCCCTTGGTGTTTTCAATTGGCGTAAGTTGTCGCTAAAAAGGAACGACTGGCGTGGGTTGATACGAAGCGGCCAAAATTGCCTAGGCTGTTAAGCGCCAATAAACAATGATGAAACCTGGTTGAATGTACTTTCTTGATTCTCACCATCCGGCAAGCCAAGATTAGACCTCCCCGATAGTTGGCTGCACTTGAGGAAAAAGAAGCTCTTGGCCTGCGTCTGACTCAAGACTAAAAAGTTCTCTTACACTACCACTACTTTCAGATATAGTATAAAAGTCCTTACTTATCCTGCAAAATGTGTTCTGGTTCGCCATCTGATGCTAAGCTGAAATCACATAATATTCCCTAGCTTTATCCCTGCAATAATTTTAAAATTATCCCAAATACTTTTGTTATAACAATAAGATAAATCAAGCATCTTTAAAAGTTACTTAGTTTTGTGAAATAATTACATACATATTTTTAGGAAATTCTAATAATTCTTGATTAACAAATGATTTTTAATGGGGTTTGCATTAATAGGAGATCGAAACTAAAAGAGGAAATTATAGTGACGATTAGAAATTGATTTATAATGAGCATTTGTAAAAAAGCCTAGTATTTGTTGTAAAATTTTTAGTTACTAAAAAAAGAACACGAGTTACTTGGTTTTGTTGTGAACTAAATTCTTGATTCAGTGCATTTTAAGTTACTTGGTTTTATAACATTTTTAGTTTAAGGTACTTAGAAACAAGATAGGAAGAAACGGATCGATGTCCCTGATAGATTTTTTTAACGGGATTCCGAAAATTCGTAGAACGACGAAACCAAGTAACTGACACTTACTTGGTTTTGTGATATCACGGGAGAGTTACGATTCAATTTTAGATTTCTCTTGTATTGCCTTTACCTTCTTATGTTGCCTTCAAGCCATCTCACCGCACTCTTCCTTACATTGTCTACCACACTTGCCATATTGCCTCCACCCCGAATCGAACTAACCACATATTGAATGCTGAACACAGAAGCTTACTCCGGTTTTACATTTGTCAAGTATTGCTTTCAACTCTGCTGGCGTTCTCTTTTGTGTTTTCTATTCGTGTCTACACTTCTCAATTTTTCTTGAAAGCAATTATGAAACAAAATATGGGGGTACAAGGAGGAGTGAAAGAGATAGCAAGAAAAACTTGAAACGAGTTGACGGTACGCTTTCAAGTGCACTCTTCCCCTCGCTTCTCACCCCCTTCGCCTATGTCGCGGCAGAATTGAATTCAAGACTTGAATAATGTAAAAGGGGTATTACCATCGAGCCATCGGGTACTTCTGCTTCCCAGGGTCTAATTGTTCTATATGATGTCTTCTGATGATAATGCAAGATTTCCCTTTGAAAAAATTAATAAGTCAAGTCTACTTGTTTGGAAGCCTAAGATCATCTTATTAACTCATACAATTATGTGGAAATCAGTTAATAAGTCAAATCTTCTTGTTAGAAACACTAACCCTCATTAACACATACAATTATGCGGAAATCAGTTAATAAGTCATATCTTCTTGTTAGGAACCCTAAGAAATCAGTTCGTTTTCTGCAAGATTTCCCTTTGAAAACATTACAAAGTCAAATCTTCTTGTTAGGCACCTAAGAAATCAGTTCGTTCGTTCGTTCTTCTTGTTAGGAACCCTAAGATCATCTTATTAATACATACAATTATGCAGATATCAGTTTATAAGTCAAATCTTCTTGTTAGGAACCCTAAAAAATCGGTTCGTTTTTTGCAAGATTTCCCGATTGGGGTACATTTATGTTATGTTATGCATTTTTATTGGCCGTTGCCGTAATAAGTTGGGAAGCAGGAAAGCAACGTACAGTTGCATTATCGAGCACGGAGGCAGAATACATGGCAATATCTGAAAGTACAAAAGAAGCTATGTATCTTAGGGGAATATGAGGCGAATTGGGTCTTTATTGTGAGTGCGTAGAGCATGGGTCGGCAGATTTGTAAATGCAGGTGTATATTTTTAACATTCCCTGACCAAACAAGGACACCCCCACGCGATGTGGTTTCGCCCCTTGCCCAGCGACGACTAAATCATTTGGTAAACAAAGAGAACAACGTGTCTGTGTGATGAATCCAACTTGTTTGACTGATCTTAAGATCTATGGGGCGCCGATGCTTGGCGTAGAGCTATACAACGATAGACAAAGTGCACAAAAACTTATAGAATGCATCTTATTAAAATAAGAAGATCATCTTATTAAATAAGAAGTTTTTTCTCTTTCATCTTTTTTTCATATTTTTAAGGAAATCTTGAAAAGACTTTCTTATTAATAACACATATAAAAAGAAATCGAAAAGAAGTAAGAAGAAATTCCACTTAATAATATCAATAAGAATTTCCTCATTAAACCAAATAGATTTGCGTATAGTTTTTTTTCGTTTCCGTCGTTTCGACTACCCCTGAGCCCAAAAACCCCTCATAAAGACAATCTTATTTATTTTATTAGGCATTTTTGGCTCTGTGCGTATATCTTTTTAGAATTTTTCGCATAAATTGGTCCAACATTTTTCGTTCCATTCAAATATCGTAAAATTCGCTTTGTAGCCTTCCAGTAATCTTCATTAGAATTAGTATTAAATTGACTTAAAAAATTTACAGCAAATGCTAAGTATATCTGGACGAGTTGTAACTGCAAGAAACATAAGCGCCCCGACCATGCTCTGGTAAGGGTACATTGCCTTAACTTTTGCATGAGGTTGATACCTGATGTGACTTTAAATTTTGTTTAAAGTTTACACCTACGCAACGCTTAACAAAACCGATATCCTGTTGTTCGATGCTAACAAAATATCTACATATATATAGTTAGCAATAAAACTATAAAACGGTAATCTTGTTTGGAAAATAGGCATGGATCATATTTAGACGCCCTTTGGACTGATATGTAGCCTCTAGCTTTGACCACTTTGTACATGCATTCTGGTCATTTATTTTCCAGATAGCTACCTTTTCGGCTGCGGTGGGACATGTCTTGCTCCCTTCTGCATACGGCCACAAATCATTTTTGATGAGAATCGCCCGCATTTGCATTTTCCTCGTATCAAAATTTTCCGCGTTTAGCGGTTCGTTCTGAACATTCGACATTTTCGCGAGATAACTGTTTAGATTCCGTATACGCGTGACTCTGGGCCCATAACCTGATAAAACGATCGATTTAAAAACACGAATATGAACGGGTTTATTTCAAAAGGAAAAACTGAATGAAAAAATTATAATTCAAATGATTAGTAGTTCGTAAAACTCGGAGATAAATATTCGTCGGCTAAGAGTGCCAAACCGTTTTTTTTATGCGGTTCGAATGAGTAGCCGATTCTGCAGTTGGCAAACAAAAGAAAATCCTCAAAATAAATATACAAATATCAAAAATTGTTTGATGAGAAAAGCTGCTAAATCAACATATAGATCTTCTGTCGCACTGTTATGTTCTATTCTAGAGTATTACTTTCTGGGTCTAAGTCAAGGTAATAGCCAGCGAATATGATTTAATTTTGGATATTTCAAGGCAATCCTGTCCCTCAATCCATAACCTGAAAGTTCAAGTTAAATTTGGTTTTTTGCCCCTACTAAAAAATATTTTTTTGCCGTTGGCTGGTTTACACTCTTAGCCGACGATATGTTACAGAGTGAACAGGTTATAAAAGCTACAGTTGTACAAAGTAATATATTTTCTAGTTGAACTGCTTTGATGCTCTAACAAAAACAAATAAATATATATTTTTTCTTTACTATTTAGTGAAGCCGAGAATCGATCGTACCAATCTAAAACCATTACTGATACGTGCCGGAAAGCCAGTTAAGTATGATGTGAATATACGAGGTGAGCCAGCACCAGCTATTATGTGGTACCATAATACCAAAGAATTAAAGACTAGCGAGTTGCCTTCGAACTATGAGATACAAAACATTCCGCATAACTCTAAAATTTCTATAACCGACACGGTTCGCAAATATACCGGCACTTACAAAATACGTGCGGTTAACGAGCATGGCGAGGATGAAGCCGAAGTTGAAGTTAACATTTTGGGACCTCCGGCAGAGCCGAAGGGTCCACTTGAAGTCAAAGATCTGACAAAAAATAGTTGCAAACTTAAATGGAAGAAACCAGAGGATGATGGCGGCAAACCAATCACAGGCTATCAAGTTGAGAAATTTGATCAAAAACAAGGGCGCTGGGTTCCAGTTGGACGGACTTCTGGAAATGCTACTGAAATCGACGTAAGAGGCCTTCAAGAGGGGCATGTGTATCAATTTCGCGTGAAAGCTATTAATGAAGAAGGCGAATCAGATCCACTTGCAACGGATGGTAGCACTACAGCTAAGGATCCCTATACGATATCTTGTAAACCAGGACTGCCAAAAGTGGACGATTATAATGAGCATATGGTTAAATTAAAATGGGAAACACCCATTGATGATGGAGGCGCGCCAGTTATTGGTTACGTTATTGAGAAAAAAGAGAAGTTTTCCCCAGTATGGGACGAGGTGTTAACCACAGATGTATGTTTTTTTAAGCAGTGCAAATAAATTGTAGTAACAATCAACTTATCGCATTTATATTTACAGACACCTGCACCACAAGCAACCGTAGATGGCTTAATTGAAGGCAATGTTTACCAATTTCGCGTTCGAGCTATAAATAAAGCTGGACTAAGTGAACCTAGTCTTGCTACGGAGCCACATATAGCTAAACCGAGAAACTGTAAGGAAAGAGATATCCGCTAAACCCATCATATGAGCCGTTCAGTGCATAGAGTGACTTACTCAATTGGATTAGAAGTTGAGAAATCCGATGATTTCATTTACCTTATATTTCAAACCCCTATATAATTTAAAGTAAAATATTAGGGGGATTCATCAAACCTTATAAACTCCTTATAAAGCGTGTAAACGTATAGATTTATCAAATGTGTAAATGAACTGTCAAAATTTGTATTGAACGAAGTTTACACAAATTTGATAAACTTCCGTGCCGATTTTGGTGCGTAAAAGAGTTCGTAAATTTATCCAATTCAATGTGGTCGTTCGACATGTAATTTGTTTAATGCATTCAATGCACACTGGACAAAAATAGAAGAATATGTTGAAAATGGGTCGAAAATTACTTTTTTAATGAGAATTTCGAAATAAAAAGTTTTATCTAGGGCGTTCATCTAACTGAGCTGATAAGTGAATAAATTTACTCATTTCGGCCGTGTGCCAATTGGTTGAAAAAAGTGTCAAAATTTACATTTTCGTTTGGCACAGCAAAATGGAAAATATTTGTACACCATAGGAAAGTTGTTTACCTCATTTTACTCTGACGAAAAGTAATACCAATTGACACACAGCCTTCGTAAACTTATATGGTTTGATGAATACCCCATTAATTAAGGAATGCGTAAATACGCACATAGCTTTTAAAATAAGGACCAATTATAAAGTGCAAATAATACAGTACACTAAAAAGTAATTTGAATGGACGCTAATTATTTGAATGGACGGCAGGCGTTGGTCAACTTTAGAAACGCAACATCAAAACCTAGACGTATTAGACACGGGGTGCCACAGGGTGGTGTCCTATCCCCGACACTGTTTAACTTCTATCTATCGTAGTTGCCCCCACCAGCAGAGGGCGTCACCGTCGTTTCATATGCCGACGACTGTACAATAATGGCGACGGGGAAGGGCCCCTATACTGATGAACTCTGTGCGAAATTCAACGGTTACCTCTGCGACCTTGCCAGGTTTTTCACTGAGCGAGATCTGACGATATCTCCGACTAAATCCACGGCGACGCTTTTCACGGCATGGACGCACCAGGTGAGAAATGAATTAGACATTTTCGTTGATGGCACTAAGCTACCAACTGTCAGCCACCCGAAGTTATTACGGGGTGACACTGGATAATACTTTCTCATATGCTGGTCATGTGTCTGCATTGGTCTCAAAGGTACGTGGTCGCAACAAGATCCTCAAGGCACTAGCCGGCAGTACTTGGGGAAAAGACAAGAAACGTTGCTGACTACATATAAGGCCATTGGCCGACCAGTCTTTGACTATGCGGCACCCATATGGTCGCCTTATGTGCATAACACCAACTGAACTTAGTTACAAGTCTGCCAAAATACTGCTATCAGAATTGCTACGGGATGTCCCGAGTCTCACCTCCATCAGGAGGCAAAACTGCTGAATGTAAAAGAGCACGCGGAAATGCTGAGCAGGCAATTCTCAACTGCCACAAGCCAGCACATCCAAACCGTCATCTTTTGGACACAGATCCGCCCGAGAGATATAAGGAAACATCTCCGTAAGCATTATGACGAGATCCGGCATCATATTACCTTGCCGTTTGATCTGCGGAATCATAAGCGGGCTCTAACCGACATCCACACCGAGTCGGTAAACACTTTTGTCAGATCTCTACCTGTGAATCCCGTTCTAAACAATCCTGCACCGGATATTGCTGAAGAAGAACGGGAGACAAGAGTCACCATGGCACAGCTTAGGTCTGGATACATTTTGAGGTTAAACTCCTACTTATCCAGGCTGAATGATACAATTTCAAACACATGCCCTGCATGTGGTAAAACCGCCCATGATACTCTACATCTCTTCAATTGTTCAACTGAACCTACTCTTCTAAACCCTCTGTCCCTCTGGACCAACCCTGTTGAAACTGCACGTTTCCTTGGACTCCCATTAGAAGAGCTTGATGAAGATCTTCGGAATGATCATACAATCTAGACAACAACAAAAAATAAAAATAATTGTTTTAAACCATGGAGCTAATCAGAGTGGCTTAGAAAAAACTCAGTTCAGTAAAGTTATTAAATATTGTATTTTTAGCAGCTGATCTCAAAATTAAAAAAGTGGAATTTGTCACTCTGTACACTAAATGGCTTATAAAATGCAAAATTACCACATACATAGCTTTTTCTGCTAATAAGATTCTAATTTAAATGCTTTTCTTTTAGTTGATCATATGAACATATGTAGGTATATACCTACCTTTTCACTTTCGTGTTTCCATCGATGTATGAATTTATTATTTTTTTATTTGCTAAGCGGAGCTTTTTCGTGGAGATTTGTTTTAAAAATTTTTGTAAACATTCCTTTAAAATAATATTTCTTTCTAATTACATCTGATTTTAGTAAAACCTCATATTAATCGGGAGAAATTAAAGCCCATTAAAGTTCGCTCCGGTCAAACCATAAAATTCGATGTAGACGTTAAAGGAGAACCAGCTCCAACACTAATATGGACCTTTAAAGAAAAAGAGTTATCCAAAGATCATGGTATACGTTTAGAAAATGAAGAATATAACACAAAATTGTCAATTCTGGATACAAAACGTGCGCAGAGCGGAATCTATAGACTTAAGGCAGAAAACATAAACGGTGTGGATGAAGCAGAGGTTGAGGTCGTTATTTTTTCCAAACCAGGCAGACCTGAAGGCCCCCTAGACACTTTTGACATTCATAAAGAGGGCTGCAAATTAAAGTGGCAGAAGCCAAAAGACGAAGGCGGTGTTCCGCTTACCGGTTATATCATTGAAAAAATGGATACTGCTATTGGTCGCTGGATGCCCGCAGGATCCGTCGATCCTGAAAAAGCTGAGCATGAAATAAAGGGACTTGAACCCAATCATCGATACCAATTCCGCGTAAAAGCGATTAATGAAGAAGGAGAATCTGAACCTCTAGATAACGAGCAGGTCATAACAGCGAAAAATCCGTATGATGTGGCTGCTCCACCGGGCCTTCCAGAACTGGAGGACTGGGATGAGCACCATGTTAAACTTAAATGGGAGCCCCCAATTCGAGACGGTGGGGCTCAAATTAAAGGCTATATAATAGAAATGATGAGCAAGGATTCTGGTGAATTTGTTAAGGCAGCTGAAGTTGAAGGTCCGACATGCACAGGCACTATAAAGAGATTGGAGGAAGGCCTCCAATATAAGTTCCGTGTGCGTGCTGTTAATAAGGCAGGACATTCAGAACCATCTGAACAAACCAATTGGCACACAGCTAAACCACGTTTCTGTAAGTATAATCAAATTCTTATATATTTGTATATTACGGTGTCCCGTCCAGGTATGACAAACTTTTCTTTTTGAGAAGTATATTTCAAGTCAGCTTATTCCTAACTAATTGAAAGGACGGAAGTATAATAACGAAGGTAAAATATTTATTACTTAGCTGCGGTTGTTACATACGCAAGGATGCATTTTAAGGTATTGTTCGTATGCTAAATTAGAGTTGAGATTCTTAGGTTAGTACACATTCAATGTAATATTGCGTACATGTATATGTAACTTGCCACAGTACTCCGCCACCCGTGACTGATTCGTGTGCGAAGTCACTATTGAACGAATGAAAGAAATTTTTTAGGAAGACGGACTATTCTTCCGCTCCCTGTCGTTTTAACTACTTTTTGGTTGTTGTCTGTTTCATCTGCTTTTGGTTTACTTTCAGCTGGTGGTTGTTGACTTGATGTCCTAGGAACATAACACTAGATTAAGCGAAAACACATTTCGCCACGTTTAGCTTTAGACCGTACTCGCGCAAAAGTTGAAACAGTAGATGCAATGCATATATCGTCTATGTGGCAAATTAAATAACACTAGTTTACAGCCAAAAAATACCAAGATATTCATGTATTTGGATGAATTGGCACTGACATGCCGAGCACAAAACATATTTTTAAAATTTTATGTATGGATAGGTTTCGAGATATCGGTAATTTTTTGTTGTTTCAGGTATCACTTCATTCAAAAATTATCTTCGCCAATGTTACAAAAGCGATGGATGCAAGCAATGCCTCGTATCACTCGACAACTGTTGAATGGAATTAAATGAAACTTTCACCATTACATTATTAGACTTCAACTTAAAATTTAAGACATCGCTTATTTCGATAACTCGACCGGTTTCAGAGTTATCGACCAATATACGAAATATTGTACGAACTCATGTTTGTCTTAAATTTTAAGTTGAACGTCTAATAATGCAATGGTGAAAGTTTCATTTTATTACATTCAGCAGTTTTCGAGTGATGCGACCTCAAGCATACAGACGGAAAGACAGACAGACAGATAGACAGACAGACAGACAAAAGTTCCAAAAAGGGTTGATTTGGCCTCTATTGGCTTAGTAATGATTAGCACTAAGAGTTTTTTTTGAATATCGACCTGCAGATATCTACCTGTTAAAATTCTATTAAAAGTAGGGATGTTGAAAGTTACAAAAAAAAATCGCCAAAAATACAGTTTTCACTAGATCATGGTAATATTATGATTAAAGTGTTTGTAATTATACACACTAATTTTAGAAAAAAAAAAAAATTTCCTGATTTTTACAACTTCGCATAAAAAAACTTTTTCAAAATTAAAATTTTTCCAAAAATCGTAAAAATTCGACAAAATTCCGATTTTGACCAGCTATTGTTCAGCGAGGGTTTGGACCACCCCTACAGATTATACGTCGTTGGAAGCTTCCCTGCAGTCAACTTAACTAGTTTTTTACTAATCAAATACCAGTCAGCCAGGAGGCTTCAACTAGTTCGAGTTCTGTAATTTTTCCATATTAGCAACTGGTATTTTTAACACGGCGATGTCCTACGAGATGGCAATTGTCCTTCTCTGCATCAGAACCATACCAATTGGCTGACTAGTCAGCCTCTGCATCAGGAATATACCAGTTGATATACTTGTTATTATACACATCAGTATCATACCATTTAAGATACTAGTTCGTATATACGTCAGGATCGTACCAGTTGAAAGAATAGTTCATATATACATCAGAATCATACCAGTTGGCAGACTAGTTCATATATACATCAGAATCATACCAGTTGAAAGACTAGTTCATATATGCATCAGAATCTTACCAGTTGACAGACTAGTTCATATATGCATCGAAATCATAACAGTTGGCAGACTAGTTCATATATGCATCAGAATCATACCTGTTGACAGACTCCTTCTTATTTGCTTCAGAATCATACCAGTTGACAGACTAGTTCATATATGCATCAGAATCATACCAATTAACAGACTAGTTAAAAAAATCATCGGAATCATTCCTGTTGTCATACTAGTTCATATATGCGTCAGAATCATACCAGTTGATATAGTAGTTCATTTATGCATCAGAATCATACCAGTTGACATATCAGTTCATTTATGCATCATAATCAAATAAAATATCCCTGCAGTCAACTTAACTAGTTTTATACTAATCAAATACCAGTCAGCCGGGCGGCCTCAACTAGTTCGAGTTCTGTAATTTTTCCATATTAGCAACTGGTATTTTTAACACGGCGATGTCCTACGAGATGGCAATTGTCCTTCTCTGCATCAGCACCATACCAATTGGCTGACTAGCCAGCCTCTGCATCAGGAATATACCAGTTGATATACTTATTATATACATCAGTATCATACCATTTAAGATACTAGTTCGTATATGCGTCAGGATCGTACCAGTTGGCAGACTAGTTCATATATACATCAGAATAATACCAGTTGGCAGACTAGTTCATATATACATCAGAATCATACTAGTTGAAAGACTAGTTCATATATGCATTAGAATCATACCAGTTAACAGACTAGTTCATATATGCATCAGAATCATAACAGTTGGCAGACTAGTTCATATATGCATCAGAATCATACCTGTTGACAGACTACTTCTTATTTGCATCAGAATCATACCAGTTGACAGACTAGTTCATATATGCATCAGAATCAACCAATTAACAGACTAGTTAAAAAAATCATCGGAATCATACCAGTTGTCATAGTAGTTCATATATGCGTCAGAATCATACCAGTTGATATAGTAGTTCATTTATGCATCAGAATCATACCAGTTCACATACCAGTTCACTTATGCATCATAATCATATCAGTTGACATACATACTAGTTCAAATTTGCATCAGAAATATACCATTTGACATACTACTTCATATATGCATCAGAATATTACCACTTGATATACTAGTTCATATATACATCAGAATCATACCAGTTGACATACTGCTCAGTCTATGCGGCAGGACATACTAATCATTATGCCCATTCAGATCGTACCACTTGTCATACTAGTCCACGAATTTGACATTCATTCCAGTTGGTATACTAGTCGGTCTATGCACCAGTATCATAGTCAGCCTCTACATCTATTGCCAGTTTATTCTTAAGAAAGCAGCGACTATTTGTATTTACCCAAACACGAAAAAGCATCTGTGAATTACAAGGTAAAAAAGAAGCAGTTACAAGAGGAAAAGAAAAGCAATTGTCCTCTTCTGCATCAGCACCATACCAATTGGTATACTAGTCAGCCTCTGCATCAGCATTATACCAGTTTATATACTAGTTAATACACAGCCAAAAACGAGCCAAAGGCTCTGAGTTCGATTCTCGGTAAAGTTGACACAATTTTTTTTTTCTATATTTTTTAAATTATGTTGTTTATTGTATTTTTAATTTAATTATTGAATTCAACTTGCAATGGCTCCTTTCAAATTCCGCGTTCGTCAAGTTTGATTATATAGGTGAAGGCCCAATTGTATTCAACTTTGTAGGATCCACTTTCATTCAAAAATTTTTAAACGTAAAGCGAAGCGAAATTTTTGCAAATGCTCAAAAACGAGGCGCGCATTTGTCAAAGTTTTATGTAATTGGGGCTTTGGTGTTGTATTTTTAGGTAAGGTAAATTAAGGTTACTCAAGGTTAAGTTTGTCGTCCACTGCGGAGTTCCGGTCCCACATATGTATATATAGATAAAAGTAAGTCTTATTTTTACATCAAAAAGAGTCAAAGTAAGACTGCTTTCATGCTGGGCCATACACTCGAGTTAAAGGAGCATTGTTAGAGTCAATTTATATTGTTGTTGTCAATATACTCAAATTTATGCCGCAACGTAAAAAAATGGCGGTTATATGCCAACAGGTTGTCATAACCTCTAACGAGACTTTTGCCGAACTTTTCTTCCAACTTATAGTGTGCTGCTTTGATTTTTGTTGGGATTTTCCACATAGTAGTATCCCGGGACTGACACTCCTAAACCGACACCGTTACTCCTCCTCGAACCACTTAGATGACTTTATGAAGGCCATCAAGTCCTTTATGTCCAGTTCAGCGGTCTGGTTTAGGCTATCCAGGAAGGGAACTCCCAAAAAGCGCGTTCTCGCGCCGCTTAAGACCGGGCAGTTGCAGATGAGGTGCTTCACCGTTTCCTCTTCCTCATCATCTTTGCAGCTCCTACAGCATCGTCGGTAGGGCACATCTTCTGCGTGCCTACCAATAAGGCAGTGCCCAGTTAGAACACCTATTAATATGGAGATTTCTCTCCTTCTTAGGCCAGGTATGTTTGGATGTCCGGCACCTTGGGGATTGTTGCCACAGAGTGTGTATTCCAAGCCAACGAAAGGTAGCAACAATCCCAAGGGTGCCGAACATCCAAACAAACCTGTCCAAAATGGGATTCTAAAAGATCTAGAGGGATCATAAAAGATCTGATACAGTTACTTCAACAAAAAATACCGTTCAAACAACCAAAATTTGGTCAAATTCAGGATAACAGCACGAGATTGTAGATTTTACCGGTGCCTTTTTTCTGTGTATATAAGTACACAAGAAATATAGCAGTTGACATACTAAATCATATATACATCAGCATCATATTTGTATTTAGCCAAACACGAAAAAGCATCTGTGAATTACAAGAGAAAAAAAGAAGAAAACCAAAAATTTCAAATAATGTTTGCATAGTACCATGTAGTACAATAGATCGTACTAATGGTTGCGGTGTAATAAGGCCTTATAATAATAATGTAGTATGAAATGGAATTTTTCTAATTAGTATTTTTCTAAAATAGATTAGGCTTTTTCTGACTACACCTTTTCAGTTTATATTCAGAAAGTAACAATTTATATTTAGAAAATTACAATTCATATCAGGATTTCCATTTGATATTCAGAAAAATACAATTGAAATTCAGAAAATTACAATTGATATTCAGAAAACTTTCTGAATATAAACTGAAAAAGATGTAGGATAATTTCAACCCGAGATTCATACATACTTGCATACTAGTACGAACCAGGATTTTTGTGACTAGTATGATTTCGCCCAGCAAATTATAGTTGTTTACTAGTATGTTTTCTGATTAGATTGGCATTTATTGGTTTAAGGGTAATCAGCAAAGAACTAGTATAAAAACATCAATAAAATGTATAGTAAACGAGCTAGGTGTCTCCTGAGTAGTTTGGAATTGATTAGTTTGAAGGTAGTCAGAAATTAACTAGTATGAATACACCACAAAATGTTTAGTCGAAGAACTATAATGTTGCTGAGTAATTTGACATTGACTGGCTTAAAGGTAATCAGAAATGAACTCGTATAAATACACCACAAAATGTACAATCAATGAACTACATTGTTTGCCGAGTAGTTTGGCAATGACTGGCTTAAAGGAAATCAGAAATGAACTAGTATGAATACACCTCAAAATGCATAGTCAATGAACTATATTGTTTGCTGAGTAGATCGACATTGACTGGTTTAAAGGTGATCAGAAGTGAACTAGTATGAATACACCACAAAATGTTTACTCATTGACCTATATTGTTTGCTGAGTAGTTTGGCCTTGACTGGTTTAAAGGTGATCAGAAGTGAACTAGTATGAATACACCACAAAATGTATAGTCATTGAACTATATTGTTTGCTGAGTAGTGTGGCCTTGACTGGTTTGAAGCTAATCAGCAATGAACTAGTATAAATACACCACAAAATGTATGGTCAATGAACTATATTGTTTGCTGAGTAGTTGGACATTGACTGGTTTAAAGGTGATCAGAAATGAGCTAGTATGAATACACCACAAAATGTATGGTCAATGAACTATATTATTTGCTGAGTAGTTCGACATTGACTGGTGTAAAGGTGATCAGAAATGAACTAGTATGAATACACCACAAAATGTATGGTCAATGAATTATATTGTTTGCTGAGTAGTTTGTGCTTGACTGGTTTAAAGGTGATCAGAAGTGAACTAGTATGAATACACCACAAAATGTATAGTCAATGAACTATATTGTTTGCTGAGTAGTTTGGCCTTGACTGGTTTGAAGCTAATCAGCAATGAGCTAGTATAAATACACCACAAAATGTATAGTCAATGAACTATATTGTTTGCTGAGTAGTTGGACATTGACTGGTTTAAAGGTGATCAGAAATGAACTAGTATGAATACACCACAAAATGTATAGTCAGTGAACTATAATGTTGCTGAGTAATTTGACATTGACTGGCTTAAAGGTAATCAGAAATGAACTCGTATAAATACACCACAAAATGTACAATCAATGAACTACATTGTTTGCTGAGTAGTTGGACATTGACTGGTTTCAAGGTGACCAGAAATGAACTAGTATGAATACACCACAAAATGTATAGTCAGTGAACTATATTATTTGCTGAGTAGTTCGACATTGACTGGTGTAAAGGTGATCAGAAATGAACTAGTATGAATACACCACAAAATGTATGGTCAATGAACTATATTATTTGCTGAGTAGTTCGACATTGACTGGTTTAAAGGTGATCAGAAATGAACTAGTATGAATACACCACAAAATGTATAGTCAATGAACTATATCGTTTGCTGAGTAGTTTGGCCTTGACTGGTTTGAAGCTAATCAGCAATGAGCTAGTATAAATACACCACAAAATGTATAGTCAATGAACTATATTGTTTGCTGAGTAGTTGGACATTGACTGGTTTAAAGGTGATCAGAAATGAACTAGTATGAATACACCACAAAATGTATAGTCAGTGAACTATATTGTTTGCTGAGTAGATCGACATTGACTGGTTTAAAGGTGATCAGAATTGAACTAGTATGAATACACCACAAAATGTTTAGTCATTGAACTATATTGTTTGCTGAGTAGTTTGGCCTTGACTGGTTTAAAGGTGATCAGAAGTGAACTAGTATGAATACACCACAAAATGTATAGTCATTGAACTATATTGTTTGCTGAGTAGTTTGGCCTTGACTGGTTTGAAGCTAACCAGCAATTGACTAGTATAAATATACCACAAAATGTATAGTCAATGAACTAGAATTTTCGCTGAGTAGTTTGGCATTGACTGGTTTTAAAACTAATCAACAATGAAGTGGTATGCATAAGCCACAAAATGGTTAGTCAATGAACTAGTATGTTTGCTGAGTAGTTCGGAATTTGACTGCAGGGA
This sequence comes from Campiglossa producta, assembly GCA_964058755.1. NCBI lineage: Eukaryota > Metazoa > Arthropoda > Insecta > Diptera > Tephritidae > Campiglossa > Campiglossa producta. The sequence goes on along the minus strand of CAXKVI010000006.1, from coordinate 32,289,162 downwards.
TCAGAAATAATTTGCATCAGAAATATACCATTTGACATACTAGTTCATATATGCATCAGAATCTTACCAGTTGACATACTAGTTCATATATACATCAGAATCATACCGGTTGACATACTGCTCAGTCTATGCGGCAGGACATACAAATTATTATAAAACAAGTAAGGAAAGCTGTCTTCGGCTGTGCCGAAGGCTATATACCTTTCATGAATAAGCGTCACGATTTTCACTGTTCGATCCCCAGTACAGCCTGTGTCAATTTAACTATATTTACTATACACATTACACATCTTTGTTATAATTTAAAAAAACTTACAAAATAATAGGATCCGAGTTATCGGAACAATCGATTGTATGGAGGCTATATATTATGCGTGTTCAATTGTACTGACTTACACTATACACATTACATATGTAGAAGTACTAAAGGTGCAATATTTTACGTTCCTAACTTTTTAAACGCGGAAGTATTGGCCAAAAAACCTTATATCGGAACGATCTTCTTGATTTTCCTCTACACACTACATAAATTGAAAGTACTCAAGTTGCAAAATTTTATGTTCCTAACTTTTTAATTGCAGAAGTTTTGGTCAAAAAACCTTATATCTGAACAATCGGTTGTATGGGGGCTATATGTTACATTTGCCCGATCTTTTTGATTTTCACTATATACACTACATAAATATAAAGTACTCGAGTTGCAAAATTTTACGTTCCTAACTTTTTAATTGCAGAAGTTTTGGCCAAAAAACCTTATATCTGAACAATCGGTTGTATGGGGGCCATATGTTACATTTGCCCGATCTTGTTGATTTTCAATATATATACTACGTAAATAGAAAGTACTCGAGTTGCAAAATTTTACGTTCCTAACTTTTTAATTGCAGAAGTTGTGGTCAAAAAACCTTATATCTGAACAATCGGTTGTATGGGGGCTATATGTTACATTTGCCCGATCTTGTTGATTTTCACTACATACACTACGTAAATAGAAAGTACTCAAGTTGCAAAATTTTACGTTCCTAACTTTTTAATTGCAGAAGTTTTAGTCAAAAAACCTTATATCTGAACAATCGGTTGTATGGGGGCTATATGTTACATTTGCCCGATTTCGTTGATTTTCACTATATACACTACATAAATAGAAAGTACTCGAGTTGCAAAATTTTACGTTCCTAACTTTTTAATTGCGGAAGTTTTGGCCAAAAAACCTTATATCTGAACAATCGGTTGTATGGGGGCTATATGTTATACTGGTCCGATCTTGTCAGTTCCGACAAATGATTCCTATATTACAAAATGGTGGTCACATACAAAATTTCAGCCAGATATCTCAAAAATTGAGGGACTAGTTTGCGTTCAAACAGACAGACGGACAGACGGACAGACGGACATGGCTAAATCAACTCAGCTCGTCATCCTGATCATTTCGGTATACTTATTGAAGGGTCCATCTCTTCTTCTTCTCATATTTACAAACATCGGACCAAAGTTATAATACCATTTCATGTTCATGAAAGGTATAAAAAAGAAGCAGTTACAAGAGAAAAAGAAAAGCAATTGTCCTCTTCTGCATCAGCACCATACCAATTGGTATACTAGTCAGCCTCTGCATCAGCATTATACCAGTTGATATACTAGTTCATACACAGCCAAAAATGAGCTAAAGGCTCTGAGTTCGATTCTCAGTAAAGTTAACACAATTTTTTTTTTTCTATATTTTTTAAATTATGTTGTTTATTGTATTTTTAATTTAATTATTGAATTCAACTTGCAATGGCTCCTTTCAAATTCCGCGTTCGTCAAGTTTGATTATATAGGTGAAGGTCCAATTGCATTCAACTTTGTAGGATCCACTTTCATACAAAGTTCTTTAAACGTGAAGCGAAGCGAAATTTTTGCAAATGCTCAGAAACGAGGCGCGCATTTGTCAAAGTTTTATGTAATTGGGGCTTTGGGGTTGTATTTTTAGGTAAGGTAAATTAAGGTAAATTAAGGTTGGCGGCCGCCGTGGTGTAGCGGTTAAGTGTTCGGCCTTCTACACCAAGTCGTGGCGGTTCGATGCCCGGCAAAAGTAACATCAAAAATTATTTAGAAAAAGAATTTTTCTAAAACGGGGTCGCCCCTCGGCAGTAGTTTGGCAAACTCTCCGGGTGTATTTCTGCCATGAGAAGCTTCTCAGCAAAAAATTCATTTGCTTTGCAAGTGCCGTTCGGAGTCGGCAAAAAACTGTAGGTCCCGCCAACTTGTAGGAAAAACTCAAAAAGCAACACACCACAAGTTGGAAAGAGAAGTTCGGCTAAAAATCTCGTTAGAGGTTATGATGATAACCTGTAGGTATATCGCCGCCATTAGTTTTTTTTTTTTTTTTAAATTAAGGTTACTTAAGGTTAAGTTAGTCGTCCACTGCGGAGTTCCGGTCCCACATATGATATATAGATAAAAGTAAGTCAAAGTAAGACTGCTTTCATGCTGGGCCATACACTCGAGTTCAAGGAGCATTGTTAGAGTTAATTTATATTGTTGTTGTCAATATACTCAAGTTTATGCCACAACGTAAAAAAAATGGCGGTTATATACCAACAGGTTGTCATAACCTCTAACGAGACTTTTGCCGAACTTCTCTGCCAACTTATAGTGTGCTGCTTTGATTTTTTCCCTATGAGTTGGCGGGACCTAGTTTTTTTTTTTTAATTTACAAATCTGTGATTGTTCAAACAGTTGAATGCAGTTAGGTTAGGTTAGGTTCAAATGGCTGCCGCAGAGGCACACTTAGGCCAGTTTTGAAAAGCCCGTTGTGATACCACCAACACTAGGAAAGTCAGTCCCGGGACCCGGCCATTTGGAAAATCCCAGCGGTCTGGTTTAGGCTATCTAGGAAGGGAACTCCCAAAAAGCGCGTTCGCCGGGCCGGGCAGTTGCAGATGAGGTGCTTCACCGTTTCCTCTTCCTCATCATCTTTGCAGCTCCTACAGCATCGTCGATAGGGCACACCTTCTGCGTGCCTACCAATAAGGCAGTGCCCGGTTAGAACACCTATTAATATTGAGATTTCTCTACTTCTTAGAGCGTGAATGCCTCTAGATCTTTTATGATCCCATTTCGGCCAGGTTTGTTTGGATGTCCGGCAACTTGGGGATTGTTGCCACCTTTCGTTGGCTTGGATTACACACTCCGTCAAGCCAAAGAAAGGTAGCAACAATCCCCAGGGTGCCGGACATCCAAACAAACCTGGCCAAAATGGGATCATAAAAGATCTAGAGGAATCATAAAAGATCTGAATGCAGTTACTTCAACAAAAAATACCGTTCAAACAACCAAAATTTGGTCAACTTCAGGATAACAGCACAACATTGTTGATTTTACCAGTGCCTGTTTTCTGTGTATATACACAAGAAATATAGCAGTCGACATACTAGATCATATATACAGCATCATATTTGTATTTACCTAAACACGAAAAAGCATATGTGAATTACAAGAGAAAAAAAAGAAGCAAACGAAAAATTTCAAATAATGTTTGCATAGTACCATGTACTACAATAGATCGTACTAATGGTTGCGGTGAAATAAGGCCTTATAATAATAATGTAGTATGAAATGGAATTTTTCTAATTAGTATTTTTCTAAAATAGATTAGACTTTTTCTGACTACAGTTTATATTCAGAAAGTAACAATTTATATTTAGAAAATTACAATTTATATTCAGAATTTCCATTTGATTTTCAGAAAAATACAATTGACATTCAGAAAATTACAATTGATATTCAGAAAACTTTCTGAATATAAACTGAAAAAGGTGTAGTATGATTTCAACCCGAGTTTCATACATACTTGCATACTAGTACGAACCAGGATTTTTCTGACTGGTATGATTTCGCCCAGCAAATTATAGTTGTATACTAGTATGCATTCTGATTAGATTGGCATTGATTGGTTTAAGGGTAGTCAGCAAAGAACTAGTATAAAAACATCCATAAAATGTATAGTAAACGAGCTAGGTGTCTGCTGAGTAGTTTGGAATTGATTAGTTTGAAGGTAGTCAGAAATTAACTAGTATGAATACACCACAAAATTTTTAGGCGTAGAACTATAATGTTGCTGAGTAGTTTGGCATTGACTGGTTTAAAGCTAATCAGAAATGAACTAGTATGAATACACCACAAAATGTACAGTCAATGAACTACATTGTTTGCCGAGTAGTTTGGCAATGACCGGCTTAAAGGAAATCAGAAATGAACAAGTATGAATACACCACAAAATGCATAGTCAATGAACTAGAATTTTCGCTAAGTAGTTTGGCATTGAATGGTTTAAAGCTAATCAACAATGAACTGGTATCCATATGCCACAAAATGCATAGTCAATTAACTATATTGTTTGCTGAGTAGTTCGACATTGACTGGTTTAAAGGTGATCAGAAATTAACTAGTATGAATACACCACAAAATGTATAGTCAATGAACTATATTGTTTGCTGAGTAGTTCGACATTGACTGGTTTAAAGGTGAGCAGAAATGAACTAGTATGAATATACCACAAAATGTATAGTCAATGAACTATATTGCTTGCTGAGTAGTTTGGCCTTGACTGGTTTGAAGCTAATCAGCAATGAACTAGTATAAATACACCACAAAATGTATAGTCAATGAACTATATTGTTTGCTGAGTACTTGGACAGTGACTGGTTTAAAGGTGATAAGAAGTGAACTAGTATGAATACACCACAAAATGAACTATATTGTTTGCTGAGTAGTTTGACCTTGACTGGTTTGAAGCTAATAAGCAATGAACTAGTATAAATACATCACAAAATGTATAGTCAATGAACTATATTGTTTGCTGAGTAGTTTGGCATTGACTGCTTTTAAAACTAATCAACAATGAACTGGTATGCATATGCCACAAAATGGTTAGTCAATGAACTAGTATGTTTGCTGAGTAGTTCGGATTTTGACTGCAGGGTTATTTTGATTTCCTCTCCAACGAGGTATTGCTTGCGTCCATCGCTTTTGTAACATTGGCGAAAATAATTTATATATGAAGTGATACCTATAAAAACACTAAATTACCGATATCTCGAAAACCTACCCATACAAAAAATTTTAAAAATGTTTTGTGCTCGGCATATCAGTGCCAATTCGTCCATGTACATGAATATCTTGGTATTTTTTTCAAATTAATTATTTGTAAACGAGTGTAATAAGATCATAACATTGAACTCGAAGATTCCAAAAGGAGTGATAATCGCAGTTTTCTTTTGATCTTCCTCGGCTATTGCGATGTTAAAATATGCTCTCTCCAAATCAAGAAACGCTTGGGTAAAGTCGTGTATGTTTTTGATTGGATAGCGATTAAGTACGGTTTGCGCATCTAAGCGCACACGGTCGATATAGTCCCTGCTTTTTCGGCACCATATTTAGAGGACTGGCCACTCTCTGTTTGATCTTGTGCAAATACCTTGTTGTGGCATGTACCCAAATTTTTGCTTTGCAATGGCTAACTTTCCTTGATTTAGCCGGTCGCGAATATACTGGTTACCCATTTGTTATTTTTTGATGTTGAACAGTTGTTTTTAATGAGTTGGCGGAGCTGTATGAAGTCGGCGTTGTTAAATCTTTGAATTGATTCAGTAAGTAATCTTGGCTTGCGTCATTTATTGACGCTTTATTATTACTATTATAAGGCCTTATTACACCGCGACCATTAGTACGATCCATTGTGTGACCTATCAGCTTATTGCTGTATGCGGAGGCTCTTTATAAATTTTAGCACCTCCTCAGGTTTTTATTCCATATTACGAACGTATTGAGAGTGACCCCACCTAGGTAGCAGACTCTCATTCTTGCTAACGCAATGCATTCGCAGATTATGTGAACCGTTTCATCGTCCAGTTCGCAGAACCGACAAATTGTTGTAGTCGGCATTTTTGACTAAATTTCTTATATGTAGTCGGCATTTTTGATTAAATTTCTTATATGTAGTAGGCATTTTTGACTATATTTCTTAAATGTAGTCGGCATTTTTGACAAAATTTCTTACATGCAGTCGGTATTTTTGAGTAGTCGGCATTTTTGACTAAATTTCTTATATGTAGTCGGCATTTTTGACTAAATTTCTTTTAGGTAGTGGGCATTTTTGACTATATTTCTTACGTGTAGTCGGCATTTTTGACTAAATTTCTTACATGTAGTCGGCATTTTTGACTAGTCGGCATTTTTGAGTAAATTTCTTATATGAGCCTTTCAAAATCTGAGATTTAAGTGTCGCAGCACTTGTTATAGTCATATCTTCTCGTGATTTTAGTAACTATACCGAACAACAAGTATTAACACCATTTAACTAAACATTTTTTTTGGCCACTGAAAAAATTTTATTTTTTTTTCAGAAGCCATTCTGATTAACTCCATGATTTAATGCAGCCAATATCTGGCTCCTTGTAGCTCGCAGCAACACCAAAAAAATACAAAATATACTGTCATATGTAAGCTATATCCGTGTTTATGCATCCTACATCTAATATTTTAGTTACAATTACACAGGGAATTTTAAAATGCAATGTAAATTAAATTAACGGATTTCTCAACTTCAACTCGAATGGACTTAGTCACCGTGTGCACTGAACGGCTCATATGTAGTCGGTATTTTTGACTAAATTTCTTAAATGTAGTCGGCATTTTTGAGTGTGCGATGCCGGAAAAAAATTGGTATACATCTTTGTATGTTTTTTTTTGTGGAAGTACGAAACTGAAGAACTTAACATCATCGATGCTTTATTGTTGATTCAAAGCACATCAGAGTCATTTCAGCAAATGAACGATGATATTCAAATAAACGATTTGATTGCGAGCTCAGTTTCCTTTGCTCGGAAGTGGGAGATAAGCCCCGAAAACGACTTTTCAAAGCATCACAGAACGCGACGAGTGCCAAAAAAAATTGACGAAAATCCGGAATCTGCTACAATTTTCGATTTTGAAACATTTTATAGAAAAGAATTCAAAATTGTTCTTAAAGTTTTTACAAGTTGCATCCAAGAAAAGTTACAAGAAAGTTTGTCAACTTTCAAACCCATTCAGGAAATGTTTAGAATTCCACTAGACAGAAATAATGTTACGATTGATTTGATAAACTCTATTGTACAATTGGAACCCGAATTTTTCAAGGAGGAAGTCGAATGTTTGCTTTGTGAGTTACAAATTCTTTTTGACTCATGTCAAAGTTGTAAATCATTCGAAGATATTTCCACGGTAGCATTCAAGTTAAAACGAGTTACTCCCTTAGCATATAAACTGGTTCGTTATATTTTGACTGCTCCTATCACGTCAGCATCGTGTGAACGTTCCTTCAGTAAATTGAAAATAGTTTTCGACCATTTGCGCACAACAATGGGAGATGATCGTTTAAATTCGTTGATGTTGCTCTTCTCTTCAAAAGATAAAGTAGATGAAATTGACCTTTGTGAAGTTGTTGTTGTTTACTAAAACATCGCAGAGTCAAAATTTGAATTTAATTCTTCCATTTTTCTCAAAAAAATTTTTCTTTGTAAAATTATTTTATATATACGACGAAAATAAAGAAAGAGTAAACAAACACTGTAATTTTTAATTCATTCGGTAACATATTGCGCATTTTCACAAGTGTATTTCACTTATTTATTTTTTTTTATATCCATTATTATACCTATAAAAAATGTCGGCAAATTTTCGAGATCAGTCGGCATATCAGTAAGATTCATCATAGTATAGCACTAAGATTTTAGTGAAGCTTCGTTCAGAAAAATATTATGTCAAAAAATAATCATTGTGGTAATTATGTGCATATTTTGTCGTAGCTTATAATGCAGTTTTTTTATTGCGAATTCTTTTAAATTTTTTTATTTATAAATATTTTTTTATGCGAATTTTTTGCAAAATGTCGTTCTTGGGCAACACAAATTCTAAAAAAAATTCAAAATATTCTTTGAACTTTATGTAATAACATATAAAAATTTCAAAGTGTGCTTATTTTTTGTTTAGAAGATACGATGAAAAAAAAAATTATCAACGAATCTTTCTCCACAGTGCTCCTGAACGAAGATTGGGATGGCCTAAACTGACACCACAAACTTAAAACGCCATATCGTCTAGGATGCTGTCCTGAGCACGAATCACTTTGCTTTGAAATCCTAGCTGGTCCTTTTGTTAAAATATGCACTTTTTTGCATTTTTATAGCATATAACACATTGCATCTAAGCTAATTGGAAAGAAACAACTCAGCCAAAAACTAAAAAGGCCTTAGCTACCATCCATTAGCAAATTTTTACAAAATATGGCATTTGTTCAAAAAATAGAATATGCGATTTTCTTGGTTGCTATGGAAACTAAATCTTTTTATGTACCTTCCACCTTGAGGTCTATTCGAAGTACTTCAACTCCCAACACCGATTAAAGATCTGAGCAATACGAGCTTTGCGGTGATGATGTATGTTTGAATAATTTTCCTACCGTTTTTAGTATATAAAATGACATATATACGAACTTATGCATACATACAGAAAAATGAATATGTAGAAATATAGATTTGTACTCTTTGACATTATATAAAAAAATTATGTAAATTCGAGGTAATGCACCATAACCTGTAATGAAACAGCACCCAAGTAGTAATATATGAACAAAAATGCAAAAAATTTGCTTATTTTCTAAAGGATAGTAGCTAAGATCCCAAACCAAACGGTACTTTCAACTCGATGACATTGCCAACGAATTGGCATTTTTAGTTTTTGGCTGGGTTGTTTCTTTCCAATTAACCCCTTAGGTGCAATGTGTTATCTATATATATAAAAATTAAATCATGTTCAGTCGTCACGATATAACTCGAAAACGGCTTGTTTTTTATTACCACGTGCAGGTCATGTTATAAAATCAGAACAAAATATTAGGGGGCGTGGCACCTCCCATACAAACTTTTTTCTTCAAGGTGAATATCTAAAAGGGTTTAAGGTAGGGACTGGAAATTGGTACAGAGCTATAGGATAACAACACCATGGTAGGTAGGTAGTAGTGGCCGCTAGCAAAATAACTAGCACACATAGGCCCCGGAGGTCCCGTTGTGATATCACATGGATCTGAAGGTAGAAACATTTCCCGTTGATGCTCACGCCTCGCCCACAACGTCAATCAGCTGCCCCAGCCAAACCTACGGAAATCAACGTAACCGCCTAAACTTGCTATGACATGGCGCCAACGCGTCTACATTGGCCTCCGTGGGGCCGGCCGGGATAGCTGGCCAACGCCATGGGTTCGGCACCAGCGCCAACGAAGACTGTTTGTACCTTAACTGATCCCCTACTTGAACCATTTAATGGATTCCGCGAAGCGCAGACTGTCCCTTGGCTTAATTAAAGATAATCCGCCGAGATGATGGAAAATATCAGACCCCTGATATTTTAACCTACTGCTCCACAGCGCGGGGCATTCACATAGGAGATGCCTCACCGTTTCAGACTCCTCCTCATCTCTACAGCTTCTGCAGATGTCATTAAAGAGAATACCCAGCCTTTCTGCATGCCTGCCTAGACCAAGTGAATCGAGAGTTTCTCAGCCATCTGAGAGATTTGCGGCAGCCCTCCACAGTCCTGGAAGTACATGTATATGCCCCCAGCGCCCTAAGAGCCGCTTGACTATCAGAGAAGATGTAAACATCACCATTATTGATGTATACTGTCTTCAGAAATTCTACAGCTTCCTGCATAGCAGCCAGCTGGGGAGCGAAATTTCACGACCCTACCTTTATAATTATAGGAGTTATAGCCCAAAATCCGTTTATCGGAACAATCGATTGTATGGGAGCTATATGAAATATTTATCCCATCTCAATGATTTTCAACATCAATATTTCACATATAAAACCATCAATACCTACAAAATTTCACGTTACTAGCTCTTTAATTACAGAAGTTATAGCCCAAAATCCGTTTATCGGAACAATCGATTGTATGGGAGCTATATGAAATATTTATCCCATCTCAATGATTTTCAACATCAATATTTCACATATAAAAATATCAACACCTACAAAATTTCACGTTACTTGCTCTTTAATTACGGAAGTTATAGCCCAAAATCCGTTTATCGGAACAATCGATTGTATGGGAGCTATATGAAATATTTATCCCATCTCAATGATTTTCAACATCGATATTTCACATATAAAAACATCAATACCTACAAAATTTCACGTTACTAGCTCTTTAATTACAGAAGTTATAGCTCGAAATACGTTTATCGGAACAATCGATTGTATGGCAGCTACGAGTAGTTTTGGTCCGATCTTGCTGGTTCCGACGAATGATTATTCTCATATAAAATAACGCCTCCATACCAAATTTCATCGAGATATCTCTAAAATTGAGGGACTAGTTTGCGTACAATCAGACGGACAGAAGGACGGACAGACGGACATGGCTAAATCGAATCAACTCATCGTCCTGATCATAACGGTATACTTATTAGTGGGTCTATCTCTTCTTCTTCTCATACTTACAAACATCGGACCAAAGTTATAATACCATTTCATGTTCAGGAAAGGTATAAAAAAATATTCCGATAGGTGACGCAGGGAAGCGATATTTAAAAAATTTCATTTCCAGAGATTTTTCTTCGGATTTTGAACTAACTTCCCGTTGAGCTGGGGATTTCGGGGTTTCGCTGACAATGCATTATACGAAAAAAAAATCCCAAAATATTGCTTTATTTGCAAAAGTCCCAATTATCATCTCCTATCTTAAGTTTAGTCCTCATTGCTATCTGAATATGTATCAATACATAGTACAGTTTCACTTTTTCGCCAATAGCACAGTTTAACTTTAGCGCCATCTGTTTGTCAATGCCAGTGAAATTTCGAATATCAGGGCTTCACTTATTCGAAATGTGTTTGTCATAGTTATAGTTGCTTACATCCGGTTCGGAAAATTCTAATCTTGGCTTGCGTCAAAATGACGCTTAACCGCCTAGGCGATTTTGGCCGTTTCGTATCAAAGCACGCCAGTCATTCCTTTTTAGCGATAACTGACGCCAATTGGAAACCCCAAGGGAGTTCAAGTCATCCTCCACCTGTTGCTTCCATCTCAGTCGAGGTCTCCCTCTTCCTCTGCTGCCGAATTCGGGGGGCGATAGGAAAACTTTCTGTGCTGGTGCCTCTTTGTCCATTCGCATAACATGACCCACCCAGCGGAGCCTTTGGGCTTTAATCCGCTTTAATCCGCTGAACTATGGTCAGGTCTGCGTAAAGTTCGTACAGCTCATCGTTAAATTTCCTTCGATACTCGCCGTTGGCATCACGGGAAGGACCATAAATCTTCCGGAGAACTTTTCTCTCAAATACTCCAAGGGCCATCTCATCTTCTCTTGACACTGTCCATAATTCCGAGCCGTACATCAGGACTGGTATTATTAGAGACTTATAGAGCGTGATCTTTGTTTGTCGAGAGAGGACTTTACTTCTCAATTGCCTACTTAGTCCAAAGTAACACTTGTTGGCAATGGTGATTCTCCGCAGTAATCAAAAATAATCATTCAGTAATCATTACTTTTGATTATTTTTGAGTTTATTTATTTTTTTTTTTTTCAGTAGTGTTGTAGACAAATATGTACATACATAAATATTCACTTGCACAAACATACAAATGTGTAGGTGAAGCAAGAAGTTCTTTTATATAAATGCATGTATTCATGCACATAAATATCCCTGGAGGAAAAATCTCGTGATCTTTCGTACTAGTTGGTCATGAAGTGGCCGAACTACACATTCAGTCTATTATTTTTAAAAAGGTATATGTAATATGGAATGATAATTATGATAAATATGGAGTAACGGTGTAATTTACAACTTGTTAATAGTATACTGTACGATAGTAAATCAAATGTCAAATGCCCATAAATGACTACGTCGCCCATTGTGGACGAAATTTATTAATCCCGGACATCCCTCTATGGATAATAACCGCTTAATTTTTGATCAATTGATCATTACTAGTCTCTTTTGGACATAGTTGGTATGCCTATGTTTTAATTTGTGTAGCATACTTATAGAAATCCAAAAAAATTAAAAAATAAAATAAAAATAAATAAAAAAAATAAAAAATAATAAAAAATAAAATAAAAACAAGTAAGGAAGTCTAAGTTCGGGTGAAACCGAACATTACATACCCATCTGTGCACATAAAGTGGGCGTGATCGTTCACCGATTTTTCTTATTTTCTGTGGTAGTACTCTACATAAACATAACATGCCTGGTACCTAGTTTCGTAAATCTATCTCACACCGTTCTGAAGTTGTTAGCAGTCGAATTTAAAAATTGCTTGACTCATAAGTGGGTGGTGCCACACCCACTTTCCAAAATTTTGAAAAAATTATGTAAAGAATATGAAAGTTGATGTATGTACCAAATTATATTATTATAGCGAAATCAGTTAATTAGATATGGACTTTTCAATATTTCCACCTCCTTTCAATATAACTTTTATGAAAAAGTAGGCGTGGTCGCGAAGCGATTTTGTTTATTTTCTATAGCTGAATTTACCACAACAATAGTATGTCCTCTACGAAATTTCGTTATACTAGCATAAACTGTTCTGAAGTTATTAAGAGTCAAAATTTTAAAATTTCTTCAAATATACGTGGGCGGTACCACGCCCCCTTTTCAAAAATGTTTATAAAATCGGCCTTAGAACATCTAAATCAATACATATTGCAAATTTTATCATTGTAGCTGCTTCTAATATTGAATTAACCCATTTTATACGTTTTTCGAAATTTTCGATATCGAAAAAGGGGCGTGGTTATGGTCCGATTTTACCCATTTTCAATAGCAATCTATTCTGAACCCAAATAAGTACGCATGCCAAATTTGGTGAAGATATCTCATTATTTGCTCAAGTTATCGTGTTAACGGACAGACGGACGGACGGACAGACGGACGGACATGGCTCAATCAAATTTTTTTTCGATCCTGATCATATTGATATATGGAAGTCTATATCTATCTCGATTCCTTTATACCTGTACAACCAACCGTTATCCTAACAAAGTTATAATACCCTGTGTACAAGTACAGCTGGGTATAATAAATCAAAAAAAATCAAAAGTGATTCTTTGATTTTTTATTTTTTATTTTTTTTGATTTTTTCTAATCGTGATCAATTAGTAATTGCCTTTTCTTGAAAGTAATTGAAATAATCATTACCAATTAAAAAAACCTTCTAATCAATCGATTACTAATTACTAATCAAAATTAACAGCTCTGGTTTTATTAAAAAAAGGGACGTGTGGCACTCGGAGACTGCCTCGGTAAAGCTATTGCATATCACTTTTTATCAACTTATGCAATTATAATATTTATGAAAACTCAATGAGCATATTTATGACTTTAGAGCAGTACAGCCTTAACCTGTTAACAGTATAGGCTATACAGCTCCAATTTTATGTACAACGTCACGCATGAGGCAACGCTTACAGATCCAATTTTAATGTAAGATAATATACAGCTCCAGCTGCTGCTGTATAACGACATACTGTTAGTAGTATAGCCTCTGCTCAAGCGAATAGGTTGCCCTAAACCGTTTGGGACGGTTTCCTGATGATGAATCACTTTGAGTTGAAATCCTAGCTGCTCCTTTTTGGAAAAAAAGGATATTTTTCATTTTTTCACGTATACGACACTTTGCACCTAAAGGATTAATTGTAAATTAACAACTCAACTCAAAAATGAAAATGACATTTCGTTGACAATGGCATCCAGTTCAAAAAAAGCTTTTAGTTGAGATCCTAGCTACCATACTTTAGAAAATATGGATATTTTTGCATTTTTATACCCAGCTGTACTTGTACACAGGGTATTATAACTTTGTTAGGATAACGGTTGGTTGTACAGGTATAAAGGAATCGAGATAGATATAGACTTCCATATATCAATATGATCAGGATCGAAAAAAAATTTGATTGAGCTATGTCCGTCCGTCTGTCCGTCCGTCCGTCTGTCCGTTAACACGATAACTTGAGCAAATAATGAGATATCTTCACCAAATTTGGCATGCGTACTTATTTGGGTTCAGAATAGATCGCTATTGAAAATGGGTAAAATCGGACCATAACCACGCCCCTTTTTCGATATCGAAAATTTCGAAAAACGTATAAAATGGGTTAATTCAGTATTAGAAGCAGCTACAATGATAAAATTTGGAATATGTATTGATTTAGATGTTATAAGGCCGATTTTATAAAAATTTTTGAAAAGGGGGCGTGGTACCGCCCACGTATATTTGAAGAAATTTTAAAATTTTGACTCTTAATAACTTCAGAACAGTTTATGCTAGTATAACGAAATTTCGTAGAGGACATACTATTGTTGTGGTAAATTCAGCTATAGAAAATAAACGAAATCGCTTCGCGACCACGCCTACTTTTTCATAAAAGTTATATTGAAAGGAGGTGGAAATATTGAAAAGTCCATATCTAATTAACTGATTTCGCTATAATAATATAATTTGGTACATACATCAACTTTCATATTCTTTACATAATTTTTTCAAAATTTTGGAAAGTGGGCGTGGCACCGCCCACTTATGAGTCAAGCAATTTTTAAATTCGACTGCTAACAACTTCAGAACGGTGTGAGATAGATTTACGAAACTAGGTACCAGGCATGTTATGTTTATGTAGAGTACTACCACAGAAAATAAGAAAAATCGGTGAACGATCACGCCCACTTTATGTGCACAGCTGGGTATGTAATGTTCGGTTTCACCCGAACTTAGACTTCCTTACTTGTTTTATATGTTATTTTTGTAGTGCACTAATTGTACAGGTTTCGATACATTATCTTATATATACATATTGTTTTTTGCATAACCTATACCTATGCATGTTTATATATAAATCAAAATTAAATTTTTTCTATATATATACATAGGATTGCATTTATATCATTTTATATATAAAAATCCCAGTAGGAAAATTACAAGGTGCTCCTATATAAATCGCCCCAGCCAAGCCATTTTTGTTCAGATCTTCAATTTAAAACTGGTATTTGAATAAGCATGAATGTAGCATTTCTTGAAGGTAATTGGAAAAGTTTTGTTCCCATAGCAACGGAGAAAATCAAAGTATTTTTTTAAATTTGCTTCAGAAAATATTTACAGATTTTTTATGTATGGAAAAAAATTTTAAAATCATGACAAGGTTAAGTATACAGTAAAAGGGTTTTAGCAGACTTATGGGGTTTAGAGACATCCTAAAGCAATAATGGACTATTTATTTAAGTGATATCGTTTCCCCACCATCCAATGAGATAGATATCATGGCGCGTTTTTTTAAGTGGCTTTCCCTATAGGTCTATTCCACTATTTACATATATGCAAATACTGCTACTAAGGGACCATAGGTTGTGAAGTGCTTCGCAATGACTATTCTTGATACCGCAATGTATATAGTGTTTTTTATACATATGTGTTAGGAAGAAAACGTTACTACAGGAGTATATCTAACAATCAAAATTCATGTCATATTAGACCACCTTAAAGAAGCTACTATGCATTTGGACGGATGGTTTGGGGTTATGGTCAGAACAGGCCGGGTATCGTCCATAGAGAGTTTGAAAAGTTTTGACAAAGATTCAAAATAAATTTAATTGAAGACAAATCCTACTCACAGCTCTAGAAAACGCTGTAGTAACGTTTTCTTCCCAACACATATAAAACAACACTATATCCATAGCGTAGCACTTCACAAGCTATGGTCCCTCAGTAGCAGTATTTACATATATATAGTGGAATAGGCCTATAGGGGAAACCACTTAAACAAAATAAATAGTCCATTATTGCTTAAGGATGTCTCTAAACCCCATAAGTCTGCTAAAACGCTTCTACTGTATACTAAACCTTGTCTTGATTTTAAAATTTTTTTCCATACATAAAAAATCTGTAAATATTTTCTGAAGCAAATTTAAAAAAAAAACTTTTATTTTCTCCGTTGCTATGGGAACAAAACTTTTCCAATTACCTTCAAGAAATAGTAGATTCAAGCTTATTCAAATACCTGTTTTTAATTTAAAATCTGAACAAAAATGGCTTGGCTGGGACGATTTATATAGGAGCACCTTGTAATTTTCCTACTGGGATTTTTATATATAAAATGATATAAATGCAATCCTATGTATATATAAAAAAAAAATTTGATTTTGATCTATAGATACACATGCATAGGTATAGGTTATACAAAAAACAATATGTATATATAAGATAATGCATCGAAACCTCTACCATTAGTGCACTACAAAATTACCAAATATAAAAAAAAATGCAAAAATGTCCATATTTTCTAAAGTATGGTAGCTAGGATCTCAACTAAAAGCTTTTTTTGAACTGGATGACATTGTCAACGAAATGTCATTTTCAGTTTTGAGTTGTGTTGTTTATTTAAAATTAATCCTTTAATCCTTAATCCAATGTGTCGTATACGTGAAAAAATGAAAAAATGGCCTTATATTCCAAAAAGGAGCAGCTAGGATTTCAACTCAAAGTGATTCATCATCAGGAAACCATCCCAGACGATGTGGCATTTGCAGTTTTTGGTGTCAGTTTAGGTCAACCTATTCTTCGTTCAGGAGCAGTGTTTAGCCTAAATGTAGGCAACGCTTACATATCCAATTTTTATGTAATGTAATGTACAGCAGGGATGGGCAAAATTTTATTTTTGAGTGACGAGTGACGAAAAAAATAAAAATTATTCATTATTTTAAAAATTTTTATTTTTATTCATAAAAATCAAAGTGACAAATAATAAGTTATTTTTATTTCAAGCGATTCTTGAATAAAATAACTTGTTATTCATCACTCAAGAAATGTTGAGTGATGATAAATTTATGGAATTCTTGAATAACTATAAAACTTAATTTTTAATCAGTTATTTACAAATGAAAAATTTGTCCATCGAGACTCCGGCAAATTATACCCATATGCGCAATACATACGGCATAACCCCGGGACCATTTTCTGGATCGTTTCGGGACTGTTTCGGGATCGTTTATCATACGATGTCATATCATATGATGTCATATCATATGGGTCATATCATATGATGTCATATCATTAATTTGATATGACACCATATGATAGCTTTTTATTTACCTGTCTGTAATCTACCACTAATCTCCATCTTTTTTCTGTTTTGCCTGGGAGTGATTTTTTAGGGACTAATAAGATTGGGCTATTATACTCTGCAATAGATGGTTCTATTATGTCATCTTCGATTAGCTTAGTTACTTGTTTGGTTATTTCTCCTTTTTGTATTTGAGGCAATCTATAATTTTTATGTAGACGGGGGTGTCATCCTTCATGTGTAATTTTTGTTTATAGAAATTAATTAGAGGAAATTGGTTCTGTTTCTAGTGAAAATATATCTATGAATTCTGTGCATAGTGTTGTTAGTTGAGGTTAGACAAATTGTGGAAAGTTTTTTGTTAATCTTTTTAATTTCTCTGTATCCTTGCAATTTTTATTGTGTGTGTTTGTTTTAATTAGTGTGTAATCGTCTAAATTTTCGGTATTAATCTTGTAATTTTGAATAGTTGTGTTTTATGTGTTGTGTTGATAATTCCAACAAAAGTTTGATCTTTATTTGTGATAGTGTTTGCTATGAAAATACCTTCAGATAATTGTTGGTGTGGTATGAAGATGTTTTTGTTATCGGTGTTTACTTGACTTGTCTAATGACTTCAGATCTAGCAGGGATAGTAAGTGTGTTGACAGACAGACAATTTGTTAGGTGCTTTGTTATTGTTTGGGGGAAATCATATGGCCTTAGGATTAATTTATCCTCTGTTTTGCCATAATCTAAGATACAATTGTATTTCTTTATGAAATCTAGTCCTATTATTCCGTCGAATGGGATTGGAAAGTCGTCTTCTACGACATGGAATTTATTGTGAACTAGAAGGTCATCACCTTTTAAATCCGCTTTAATTGTGCCTAATGTGCTGGTTATTCCCTGACCAATCCCCTTTAAATCTGTAATTTGTTCTTTATTAATTTTGTGAGTTTTACTAATTTGATGCATTTTTATAATGGAAATGTCTGCTCCCGTATCAATTAAAAAATTTGAAATCGAATTATTTAGGGATGTCCTTGTGGATATATAGCTGTTTAGATTTAGGTTCAGTACACATATTTTTCATTCTATTAATTTTGAAGTGGAGCTTCCTGGTTTTCCGTCTGGGTGCAGCCGCGCACCTTACGGGTCTGGTTGTAGGATCTATTGCCGTTTTGGGCTTGTGATCCTCTTCGGTTATTGTTATAATTGCTGTAAGACCTCGAGTTATTGTTGTATCTCGGTTGTGGTCTGAATCTCCGATTGTGGTAATTTCCATAGTTGTTATTTCGGTATCCTCCACGGAAATTGTTCCTGTACTGACTCTGTTGTCGTACGTTCAAAATTGTATTCGAGCTGCCTGTTATTTCGGTACAGCTGTTGGTGAACTTAGAGATCGCATCGTTCATTGTTGTTAACGTTCCTGCTGCATTATCATCTATATATGTAGGAATGACAACTAGAAGTGGACGTAGATACTAGTACCTACTGGAACTGAAAACACTATGTAAAGGCACTGTAAAATAGAACTAAGTATGTATGAATTATTATTAGATATACGTTTGTTTCAATGAAATATCAGTCATTAAATTTCAATTTTCCATCAAGAGAATTTTCAATTTTTCATTAAATTTTCAACCGACAATATTGTAGTCATTTAAATTTTAATAAAGAATTACTTCTTTAAATACGAAAACTACATATATTAATAGGCTAACACTCTCCGCATACAAACTTTCGTAACCCAATTTCGTATAGTATTTATGGATAGATCACTATAAAATTTATATTGGAAACTTAGAATGGACTAATTTGCTGTCTCACTTATTTATTATTAAACAAAAAAATAGGTCTCCAAACTCTCCAGCTATTTTATTATCTCCACATTCTGTTATATCCGAACTATACATCACTATTCAGCATATATCACTATTCAGCACTTTTGTAAAACTCCCAAAGAAACACCCACCATCCGCTCATTCCCTTACACGCTCATTCCCTTACGCGACTAGCTTTTATTTTTGTGCCAAAAAAAAAACAACAAAATGTACCAAATCATATCATCTTCGGCATCTAAACACCATTTGTAAGCTAAGAAATCCAGCTTCACTTGTGGCTTTATGTATTTAACTTTTTATTACTTTGATTATTTGATGTTCTAACCTTTTCTCGATTTTTTTAAGTTTAATTCACTTATGTAATTTTTAGCAGGTTAAATATAGGAAAAGTATATTTTATAATCAGAAAATATATTTTTCATACAGTTGAAGATTGCCCAGAAAAATATCTCAAATCGTCTCATTTAAAGCAAAGCTGTAATCAGACCAAGGCGAATAAATTTACAGGTGACTTTTTTTGGAGTGTAATGGAGTGTGGTTGCTAAGTGACCTTGCTCAATCCCGACTCTTGCGTCCTCGTTCGTGCACTCTGGGCAACGGGAGCTACCTAGGCTCGTGGCAGAAAGAGAGGGAGCCCCGGTGGGGCCACTCTGGCATACTTGGTTTAAGGGCTCACCGAGGTTTTTGCGCAGCGTCTGTTCACCATGAGGTGCGGCTGCAAGCGGGCGTCTGTCTTGAAGCAAGCGGCTCGCTATATAAATGTGTAAATATTTTCCAAAAACCCCGAAACGGGTTGTGCGCTGGGTTTGGGACCCGCCACGTAAAAAATTTAGTCCAATGAAAAATGTATTAAAGCCTCGGATGAGAACCCCCTTTAATGTTGACGACCCGGCAAAACGAATAAGGCATAATGATTTGGATATTAGGGCATGTACCGGGAATGTCCGGACCCTTTCAAGGGACGGTACCGCTGCCCGACTGGTTGATGTCCTCGTTAACGCAAAGGCTGACATCACCGCCCTGCAGGAAATGCGATGGACGGGACAAGGAAAGACGACCATCGGACCTTGTGACGTATACTACAGTGGCCAGACACGCGGCAAAGCGCGTGGTGTAGGATTCGTGGTGGGAAAGAGACTTCGCCGCCAAGTACTAGCGTTCACCCCCGTGGACGAGCGTCTCGCTGCGATCCGCATCAAAGCGAAATTTTTCAACATAACATTTATCTGCGCCTATGCGCCGACTGAGGAGACGGACGACGCAGAGAAGGACTCCTTCTACGATAAACTTGAACAGACTTATGATCGCTGCCCCCAACATGATATCAAAATCGTGCTCGGCGACTTTAATGCGAAGGTGGGCAAGGAAGGAGTCTTTGGTCCAACAGTTGGAAAATTTAGTCTCCATGATATAACATCCCCCAACGGCACTAGGTTGATTGATTTCGCCGCTGCTCGCAATATGGTCATCAGTAGTACCAGGTTCCAGCATAAACGAATACACCAAGCCACATGGCTGTCTCCTGATCAAAGAACAAGAAACCAGATTGATCATGTCATGATCGACGGCAGACATAGCTCCACCGTTCTGGACGTGCGTACCCTTCGTGGTCCCAATATCGACTCGGACCATTATCTTGTTGCAGCCAAGATACGCACACGCCTCTGTGTAGCAAAGAAAGTGCGCACAGTAACGGAAGGAAAGTTTGACGTCGAGAAGCTGCGCACGACACAGACAGCTGACAATTTCTCCACTCGACTCTCACACCTGCTATCGGAGAGCAATCCTCGACCTAACGATGCAACCGAGCAATGGAAGCATATCTCTCACCCATTACGTACCGCCGCTGAGGCCACTATAGGGTTCCAGCGAGCCCGCAAAAACAACTGGTACGATGAGGAATGCAGCACTGCCTCGGACAAAAAGGACGCTGCCTACAGGGAGACGTTGCGAACGGGCGCAACCCGCAGTGTATGGCAACGCTATCGTGAGGCAAAGAAGGAAGAGAGACGCCTTTTCAGAAAAAAGAAACGTGAGGCCGAAAGGCGTGAGTGTGAGGAGCTTGAGATGCTGGCTGACAGGAATGATGCCCGAAAATTCTATGAAAAGATCTGGCGGATGACGGAAGGTTTTAAGACCGGGGCAAGTTCCTGTAAGGACAATAATGGCGACCTGGTAACCGACGTACAGAGTGTACTTAAATTATGGAGGGAGCACTTCTCCTCACTGCTAAATTGCGAGGGAGACGTCGAACCCGATACCCCAATCCCTGACGATGGAAAAGTCGTCCCACCACCTGACTATGATGAAGTGAGGATAGCTATATCCCGGCTCAAAAACAACAAAGCGCCTGGAAAAGACGGACTACCCGCCGAGCTGTTCAAACACGGAGGCGAAGAGCTGGTAAAAAGCATGCATCAGCTCTTATGCAGAATATGGTCAGACGAGTGCATGCCTCCAGATTGGAATTTAAGTGTGCTCTGCCCAATCCACAAGAAAGGCGATCCCACTAACCGCACCAACTACCGCGGAATCAGCCTTCTTAATATCGCATATAAGGTTCTTTCTAGCGTATTGTGTGAAAGACTGAAGCCCATCGTAGACAAGCTGATTGGACCTTATCAGTGTGGCTTTAGACCTGGTAAGTCTACCATCGACCAGATTTTCACGATACGCCAAATCCTGGAGAAGACCCATGATAAAAGAATCGACACACACCATCTCTTTGTCGATTTCAAAGCCGCTTTTGACAGCGCAAAAAGGAGTTGCCTGTATGCCGCCATGTCTGAATTTGACTTCCCTGCAAAGCTTATACGGCTTTGCCAAATGACGTTGAGCAATACTAACAGCTCCGTCAGAGTCGGGAAGGACCTCTCTGAGCCATTTGAAACCAAACGAGGCTTCAGACAGGGCGACTCCCTTTCGTGCGATTTCTTCAACCTGATGCTGGAGAAGATAATTCGAGCAGCAGAGCTAAACCGCAATGGTACAATCTTTTACAAGAGCATGCAATTGCTGGCGTATGCCGATGATATTGATATCATTGGCCTTAACAACCGCGCCGTAAGCGCTGCCTTCTCTGGACTGGATAAAGAAGCGAAAAAAGTGGGTCTTGCGGTCAACGAGGACAAGACGAAGTATTTGCTGTCATCAAAGAAAGAATCGGCGCACCTGCGCCTTGGCAGCCACGTCACTGTTGATAGTTACAAATTTGAAACTGTGAGGGACTTCGTCTATTTGGGAACCAGCATTAACACCGAAAATAATATCAGTCTAGAAATCCAACGGAGAATCACTCTTGCGAACAAGTGCTACTTTGGACTGAGTAGGCAATTGAGAAGTAAAGTCCTCTCTCGAAGAACAAAGATCGCGCTCTATAAGTCTCTCATCATACCTGTCCTGATGTATGGCTCAGATTCATGGACAATGTCAAGAGAAGATGAGATGGCCCTTGGAGTATTTGAGAGAAAAGTTCTCCGGAAGATTTATGGTCCTTCCCGTGATGCCGACGGCGAGTATCGAAGGAGATTTAACGATGAGCTGTACGAGCTTTACGCAGATCTGACCATAGTCCAGCGAATTAAAGCCCAAAGGCTCCGCTGGCTGGGTCACGTCATGCGAATGGACAAAGAAGCTCCAGCCCAGAAGGTTTTCCAATCGTCACCCGAATTCGGCAGCAGAGGAAGGGGGAGGCCTCGACTGAGATGGAAACAACAGGTGGAGGATGACTTGAACTCCCTTGGGGTTTCCAATTGGCGTCAGTTATCGCTAAAAAGGAATGACTGGCGTGCTTTGATAGGCGACGGCCAAAATCGCTTAGGCGGTTAAGCGCCAATAAATGATGATGATGATGACTTTTTCCCACCATATGACTTCTTCTTCTTCCTTGAAAATCCAATCGTAGCTGTCAAATTTCTTATGTTGTTGCTTTGTCTGACATTTTTAGGCACAAGGAGTGTGTGCGTGCGTGTAGATCTGAATTCGCTCGAACACACCTGTAATGAATTCGCCTTGAATCAGACGCTGGCAAGTAAAAGTATAATTGACAGAACTCTGATTTTTTTTTAATTTTCCTTGCTTAAAAAATAAAATAAAAACGAAAAATTAAAAAAAGAAACAGTTTTCAATTTTTGCCTCCACTGAGAATCGAATATAGGTGGCCTGCAAGTAGTAAACATTTATGGGTCTATGAAATAACTCCTACGAAGTAAGTCCCACTTTTAAAAACGAAATAAGTCCCACCAAAAATGCTATTTTGAAAGTGGGATGTTTGGAGCGGCTGATTTGCCGTCCTCAGTTAAGGATCGAGTGGAATGGCTTAGGTGCCAAACCACGTACAAATAATAGGACTCGAGGTGGTCGCACCAGGAGTTTGGGTTGTATGGTGGGTTAGTCAAGGCAGTGGCACCAAGACTTGTTTAGCAATAACGTCAGGCACTTGAACCTGGTTATTTAAGGCGATGGGAGAAATGGCGATGGAAGCAATTGCGCTATATGATTAAAGAACAAGTAGCTTTAGGTTTGCTGGTCATGCATTTCTCAATTCTTTATTTTAAATTCTTCGCTTATATACAATTTTGGTCTTAAAATTACGCTGACTAGTGCATTGCTTTTGACTTCTGCAATGCTAGGTCACTAGTCAGCAGTCTACCGTTCTGGGTGGTCAGTAAGTGTCGCAACTGCTGACACTAGCGGTTGCAATGCTGACGCCAGCGACGGCACACTTACTGACGGCCGCGAGCAAAATATGACGCACTCGCTACTCAGCACTTTTGCTTGTTTTTGAATTTCATGCAAACAAATATGCCTCTGTCTGCATATTTGGACAGAAATGAACATGCTCCCGCCCGTGACTTTATTCAACGAGTTTCGATATGCGTCATTTCCCTCACTTGTGTTTTAATTTACATTCTTAGTTCTAAATAAGGCATTTTTTTTGTTTACATTTTAAGTTTATAATTACATTTCATTCTTAATGCTAAGTTTTAATTTACAATTCATGCTTACTAACTCTAATGGTGCGGTGGTCCCTTTACGTCACTGTTACGGCAAATGGTGCTTGTCGTGCAGCTGGCCGTGGTTGAGGAACTGCGTATGTAACGGGAGCTCGGGACTTCTTGTGAATGCAGGTTATCACGATTGCAACTATGATGCCAATTGATAGTATTAGAGCGGCATACGCAATTGTCGCATGATGGTATTTGAGGTGGGAATTTTGTGAGGGTAGCTCTGTCCCTATTTCCTGCATTAAACCTTGCTGTATGGTCGATGTATTTTTGACCTGATCAATGTACGGTTGTATGTGTAGGATTATGGAAGACGTCTTTTCAGGATACGTAATGCTGCTAAGGTTTGCGGTTGCAGTGTATGACGCGTGGATTGCAGATGAGTATACTTGATGCCCTTGAATTATGACTGACTTGTGTTTGAGTGTACAGTCGGGGCCAATTTTTATAATCCCTGAGCCCTTTAATGTTAGCTGGGAATGATTTGCTCCGCACGCGGCATTGATTCGAGTGGGGGACTCCAATGCGTACATCCAGAGATTATTGTGCGTCAGCTGTTTTATCGGTGCGTTGTCTTCCACCGGGGCTACCTTGCAGGTGTTCCCTGGATTGTTGTTAAGTAGTTCTGGCTTTGCCTTACTGCATGTGACGCATCGATGCACTTTTGCCCGTGCCATGATTTTTCCCTTTATGGGCCAAAATCGCTGTCGCATCATTCCCAACAGAGTTTGCGGGTCGCAATGTTTGTTCTCCTTTTGTACCATTTCGAACATCAAGTTGGTGTTTTGAGGCGTATGCCAATGATGAAGCCTCTAGTCTCCCTCCAACCCGTATCAATCCCTTGTTATCCAAAAATGGTGCGAGGTTGGACAAGTTGCTAGGCTGCTGGAGTTCCTTATGATGTTTCAATTGTTTGATTTCTTCCTTAAAGTCTGCCGCTTGTATTTGTTTGACGATGTGCATTAGTGCCAGCTCCAGTTCTGCCGTGGTTAAGCTTCGTGATGACGGCTGTGCTGCTGTTTTGCTTTTAGCTTGCGTGATGAACCGTAGTACATAGCCGATTATACGTTGTAGCCGGTGAAATGAGTTGCCGTGATTCACCTTGTAAATCATCTCCGTTTCTTCTACCGATGTGATCAGTGATTTCGAATGGTTGGCCTTTACTTCTATATCGTTCTGGTTGTTGGAGGCTGGGTTGAGACGTTTCGGCCAGACTGATTCCTTGCCATGCAAAAATGATGGTCCACAGAACCATAGAGCACACTCTTTAAATGCCTTTGGTGACATTCCTCTAGACAGGATGTCGACTGGATTGTCCTTCGATCGAACATGTCGCCACTGTTCCGCTCTAGTTGTTTCTTTGATTGTTGCAATGCGATTGGCGATGAATGTGGTGTGTGCAGCGTCTGAATTTACCCAAGCCAACACTATCTCGTAATCGGTCCAGAAATATATGGCACCCTTAAATTGAATGTCTGCTGCATTATTTCTGCCAACTGGGCCCCTAATGCAGCAGCACATAACTCCAAGCGGGGTATTGTTTGTTTTTTCAGTGGAGCTACCCTTGATTTTGGCCGTTACTACGATAGGAGACAGTATTCCTAATGGGTCGAAGAGCCTTGCTAGGTCTGTCGTGACCGAGCGTTTTGTTATCCTCTTTATTTCTTCTATGTTGACCTTGACAGCTAACAGGTCCGGTTTTGGGAGCCGTGTGAGCCCCAATGTTTTGACGGCGGCAACCCTTGTGTTTTCCAAGTCCAGATTAACCTCTAGATCTGCTTCTGCTATATTTTGGAGCAGTTGAGGGTGGTTAGCGCTCCATTTTCGTAGATTCGGTGTTTGGGTTTTGAGAGGTTCCGTCGTGCCGGACTCCATTATTTCCTTGTACTTTGATGTCAACTCGGATATTTTTTTGTAGTATCCGGTGGTGAAATATTGGTGGCTGGGATCCATATCTGCGAGGCAACGGATTTTATTGTCCGTTACCTCAAATTCGGCCCACGCTATGTCTAAGCGTTCGAGGCGCTCTTTGTAATATTCAGGCGTTTTCCTCGCTGCTGAATCCTTTTTGAAGTTACGGATTATGGTCTCTATCAGCTCTCCAGTTGTACTTTGGGAGGCTGTCAATGTCTCCATTGTCTCTTCATTGGTTGGAGCCATATCGAAATTGATTCTGATGCTGGCTAACTGAATTGGCAAGATTGAGGGTGAGTCAGAAGTTGCTGACGTTGTCGCTCGAGTCGTTGCGTGTTCGGGATTACAGACTGGCGGAGTTGTCGAGTTGTTCAGGTCCTGTAACTTGCGGCGTCACAGGGGGTCAGAGGGTTGCGTGTTCAGATCACGTCGGGGTCACCAAATGTTTGGAGCGGCTGATTTGCCGTCCTCAGTTAAGGATCGAGTGGAATGGCTTAGGTGCCAAACCACGTACAAATAATAGGACTCGAGGTGGTCGCACCAGGAGTTTGGGTTGTATGGTGGGTTAGTCAAGGCAGTGGCACCAAAACTTGTTTAGCAATAACGTCAGGCACTTGAACCTGGTTATTTAAGGCGATGGGAGAAATGGCGATGGAAGCAATTGCGCTATATGATTAAAGAACAAGTAGCTTTAGGTTTGCTGGTCATGCATTTCTCAATTCTTTATTTTAAATTCTTCGCTTATATACAATTTTGGTCTTAAAATTACGCTGACTAGTGCATTGCTTTTGACTTCTGCAATGCTAGGTCACTATTCAGCAGTCTACCGTTCTGGGTGGTCAGTAAGTGTCGCAACTGCTGACACTAGCGGTTGCAATGCTGACGCCAGCGACGGCACACTTACTGACGGCCGCGAGCAAAATATGACGCACTCGCTACTCAGCACTTTTGCTTGTTTTTGAATTTCATGCAAACAAATATGCCTCTGTCTGCATATTTGGACAGAAATGAACATGGGAGTTATTTCGTTTTTAAAAGTAGGACTTATTTCGTCAATTGGTGGGACTTATTTCGTTACGCGTTTTTATTTGAAGTGGGACCTTTTTCGTTTTGAAAGGGAAAAATTCGGTTTGTAAAGTGGGAGTTATTTCATATAAAATATTGTGAGAATCAATGGATGCAAAAGGTGCAATATTCCCTTTTACAGAATATTTACAAAGAGATGTTGTGATTTTATTATTGCAAAAAGTTATATATTGGACATTTCGTAAAAGGGACAACCATAATTTTTTGTCCTTATCTCTCAGGGCTCTCCTTTTTTGTTATAAACTACTTTATACTTACTATAATAAAAAAACTTTAAAGAAATGTGTACAAATAGGTACCGAACTTAACTACTGGAAAAGGTAAGGTTAGGTTCAAGTGGCTGCCGCAGAGGCACACCTAGGCCAGTATTAAAAGGCCCGTTGTGATACCACCAACACTAGGAAAGTCAATTCCGGGACCCTGCCATATGGAAAATCCCGGTATTAACGGAATTCTCCACATAGCAGAATACCGAGACTGACCTTCCTATACCGACACCGTTACTCCTCCTCGAACCATTTAGATGACTTGATGAAGGCCATCAGGTCCTTTATGTCCAGCTCCGTGACCTGGCGTAGGCTGACCAGGAAGGGAACTCCCAAAAAGCGCATTCTCGCGCCACTTAAAGCCGGGCAGTTGCAGATGAGGTGCTCCACCCTTTCCTCCTCCTCATCATCCTTACAACTCCTATAACATCGTCGGTAGGGCACACCAAGTCTTTCTGCGTGCCTACCAATGAGGCAGTGCCCAGTTAATACGCTTATTAATATGGAGATTTCTCTTCTCCTTAGGGCATAAATTTGTCTTGATCTTTTATGATCCCATTTCGGCCAGGTTTCTTTGGATATCCGGCATCCTGGAGATTGCAGCCATCTTTCGTTGGCTTGGCGGAGTGTGTACTCCTTCAGCATAAGCTTGCATGTGACAAACGGCATACCTAAGCGCTCTTTATCGCGAAGAACCTGCTTGGTCGTGCTCTGCCTCGCAAGTTCGTCTGCCCTACAATTTCCCTCAATGTCCCTATGCCCCGGGACCCATGTGAGGTTAACGCGATTCTGTTGGGCCATCTCTTGTAGAGATCGACGACAGCTGAGCGTCAGTTCAGAGTTGAACGAGTAAGAGCCAAGGGATTTGATGGCCGCCTGGCTGTCGCTGAATATAAAAATGTCCTGTCTGATAGTGTGTTGGCCTATCCAAGCCGCGGCGTCCATGACTGCTGAAACCTCAGCCTGGAAGAAATTGCAGTGATCAGGTAGTCTGAAGGAGAGCTCAAGGTTCAGATCCTTTGAATAAACCCCTCCTCCAACTCTGCCGTCTAACTTCGAGCCATCAGTATAAATGGAAGTGCCGCCATGAGTGGCGGGATTCCGATCCGTGCTCTCCCATTCTTCCCTGCTGGGAATGGTGATTTTAAAACCGCTATCTCCGACTGTTGTGGTCGCACAACGATCTGTGTTCAGCGGAAGAAAGCTACAGGATCCCAAAATACAGGCGTGTCCAGTAGTGCTTGCGCCCCAGCCGGACGTTTCCCTTAGACGCAGAGCCGATGCTGCTGCTACCCGGTGCCCTTCCAAATAGAGTGGCAAAATGCCAAGAATGGCCTGGAGTGCTTCATTGGGCGTTGTTCTTAACGCACCGCTTACTTTACCTAGCAGATTAAGGTTTGTTGCCTTGCTCGGCGCAGGCCACCATACCACAACTCCATAGAGCATGATTGGTCGAATGATTGCAGTGTAGATCCATTTGCATATTTTGGGGCTGAGCCCCCATTTCTTTCCAATGGCTCCTTTGCACGTGTAGAGTGCAATACACGTTTTCTTCAGGCACTGAAGAACATTCTCCTTCCAGGTTAGTTTCCTATCCAGAACTGTGCCCAAGAACTTGGCTTTGTAGTATTTTGGTAGTATTAGCGGTGGTATATTGTAGCAGTTGGTGAAAAGGACCAGTTCTACTTTTCCCGGGTTAATGCTCAGTCCGCAGCGCGAGCACCATGAGGAAACCTCTCTCAGTGCTACTTGCATCAAGTCGCACAGGGTTTGTGGGAATTTGCCCCTATATACTATAGCTAAGTCGTCTGCATATGCCACTACCTTCCCGCCCCCCCAGCTTGTGTCTCGCAGCATCGAGTTGACAGTGAGGTTCCATAGAAGCGGGGAGAGAACACCACCCTGAGGCGTTCCCCTTGTGACATAGAGTGATAAGCCAACCGAGCCCAGTGATGAAACTATTCGTCTGCCCCTTAGCTGTTGATCAATAAGTCCAATAAGAGACCTGCTTATGTCCAGACTTGTTAAAGCGGTGTTTATAGCATCAGGGCTTATGTTATTGAAGGCTCCTTCAATATCTAAAAAGGCCACAAGACAGTACTCCTTTTCATACAGCGATTTTTCAATAACAGAAACTAGGCTGTGAAGCGCAGTTTCTGTAGATTTGCCTTTGGTGTATGCATGCTGGTTGCTATCAATAGTAGAGGAGAGGTAGCCATTTATTATCCTCTCGAAGGTTTTGAGCACAAAGGATGAGACACTGATCGGCCTATAGTCCTTGGGCTCGTAATGAGACGCCTTCCCCGCCTTAGGAATAAACACTACCGTGGCACTTCTCCAGGAGCACGGAATGTAGCTAAGAGCCAGGCAGGCTGTATAGAGAAATACCAGCCATTTGGCTGATGTCTCCAGCGTGTTTATGAGTTGTTCGGGAATAATCCTGTATAGCCCGGCAGCCTTGAAGGGTTCGAAGCTTTTAACCGCACACCTAACCTTTTCCTGCTTGATGGGTATGTATACAGCCAGGTTTGTTGTAGGTGCTAAGGGTTCCTCATGCAAGTTCGCTGGGAAGTGCGTATTCAAATGCAGCTCTAGGGTTTTCCCCTCCGTGCTGGTCCAGGCTCCGTCAGGTTTGCGCAAATAGCTTTTGGCTGTTTGAGTTTTTGAGAGCACTCGTCTAAGTCTCGCTGTATCGTCGACATTTTCGACCCCAGTGCAGAAATTTCTCCACGATACTCTCTTCGCCTGCCTCAGAGCTTTTTTGTAGGCCCTAAGCTTAACTTTATATTCGAGCCATTGAGTCTCCGTGCCAAGGCTCTTGGCCTTATTAAATTGTGTCCTACATGATTTACGGAGCGAGTCCAGGTCGTAGAACCACCAATGCGGCCTATGTTTACCGCGTGGTTTTGGCACTGGGCAAACCTGCTCTAGGGCATTCAAGAGCGCCGTTGTAAAGGTCTTTACCATATCCTCCAACTCCCCTTCTGATGAGGGGACTTGTGGGGGCAGTGCTGGCAAGTCCCTAGATAGTATTTCATTGTGTAGGTGCCAGTTAGTGTGACGTGGGTTGCGTTTCATAACCGGCTGCTCAACAGAAAAGTCTAGAACTAATTCTACGTACCGGTGATCGGAAAATGAGTGTTCATCGAGAACGCGCCATTTTCTGACCCACTCATAAGCGCCTTCGCTGCAAATAGTGAGATCTGTGACCTCCCTACGGGTTTAAGTAATAAACGTAGGTTCGTTACCCACGTTGCAAACTACCAGGTTAGTTGTTAACAAATAATCAAACAACGACTCTCCTCTAGCATTGATATCGGAGCTTCCCCACTGGACGTGATGAGCATTGGCGTCAGTTCCGATAATAAGATGACCCATGGAAAAATTTGCCACCAGGTCTTTTACCTCCCTCTGTGGCGGAGGTTCTTCGGCGTCGTAGGGCATATAGACTGACTGGTACTGTCGACTGTTAAACTGGCAGCTGTAACGTCACCATTGCTAAAGTTGGGCAAGAGAAAGGCATTCAGCTCAGACTTAACCAAAATACAGGCTCTAACCCTGCCCCCTCGCTGGCTCGGATAAGCTTAAAACCCTTAGTCCCCAAACCGCAAATCCTTGAGCTGTTGACCCAGGGTTCTTTGATGAGGACCACATCTATGTCGCCTTTAGAGAGACGACTGATTAAAGCAGCCGAGGCTGCTTTAGATTTGTGCAGGTTTATCTGAATCACCACCAACATGAGAGCGCTCAGACTTCCCTGCCACCGCCGTATCGTCGAGTTCCACCTCGTCTGGAGGCTTATCTTTCAACGACGATTTGTTCAGACCACGATTTGGCGTGGCCGATATCCTACTAACTATGGCAGTATCGACATTGGTGCGCTCAGGACTAGCTGCTATCACTGTGACGTTGAGGTCTTCCCCGTCCAGCAGGCTGTCTCCCATCTCCGAGCTGTTCACTGCTCCTTCGCCATTTGCCGTGGCAGATACCATACTTTCCGAGTCGGACATCTCCGACTCCTCTACCGGCACTGCGATGTCCGAGTCCTCCGGTGCAGCCGAAATAGCAGCGCGCTGTGCATCGCCGCGGTATACGTGGATCACGATCTGACCCATGCCGTAGTGCACTCGTCCATTGCACCGTTTAAGGGGCTCGAGTACTTCTTTATTCAAGGTGAAGACCACTTGCCTGTCAGGCCCTACCGCATCCTCGACCAGATTGACACCCCAGTCCTGCGTCGGGTGTGTTGCTGCCGCTTCGGGTGAGGTTTTAAATCCACGTCCGATCTCTGGCGTTTGAAGGGATTTCCATTAACCTTCTTTGGCGCGTAATCGCTTTGGAAGTTCTGTAAGATAGTTTCAGCCATCACCACCGTCTTTCTAGCATTCGGCGATAGCGTCTCTTGTGAAATACCCTCTTATTTCTTCAGGATCCTCGCGGCCGCTCTTTTGTCCAAGTACTCAGAGCGACTGGGAGATGTCTTTTTGGGTAAATTTCGGCCCGTAGTTGCCATCGCGGTCGTTCCCTTATTTGGATCTCTGGGGCCAGGTCGTGAGACCACTGCCACAGACGTTAAAGACTTGGTTTCGGTACCGGCACTTACTAGGGCTTTAGCATCAGCCGTTGTTGGCTTCACTATGTTTGTACCGGTACTTACTTTGGGGATTGCCCCCTTGTTATCCAGAGCTAATCGACCCGTAGTTGCCATCGCTGTCGATCTCTCGGCTGATAAAGAAATGGAGTTTGTCCTCCGACGTTGCGTTCTCGCTTGCTCCAGCATTTTCCTCCTCTGCTGTGCAGTATACACTGTTGTATCTATAGTTTTAGGGTTTTTGTTACTATTTATCATATTGTTCGTACGACCCCTCGCCGGGCAAGGCCAGTTTAGGGTCAAGGGAAGAGTAAGGGGAATGTGTCGTCCGCCGCGGCAGAGCCCCATACCGCGGTAAGGCCATAGTTACTCTCCGAGGCGCCCCGGTATCAGAGAGGCTCCGTTCGATTACAGCCACGATTTGCCTCCCGGCTGCAAACGTCCAATTGGCACGTGGTCGCATAACACCCTGGATTGGGAGGGGGAAGATCTTAGTCGTCGCCCCAGAGAGGCTTGGTTTCTCTCGTATGTAGTACCGGCGGCGCTATGATTACAAGGGCAGCGTAGCCCTGTGGCTATCGACTTAAGCCCTCGTACCGCGGCAAGGTGTCCACCCTTCACGAGGGAACTACTGGAAAAACAATATTAAAAAAATTGTTGATGAATTACGTATGTATTATTGTTTCTCTGCTTTGATTATTCATATTATTCGACGTGTGTTTTTAAGCTATTGCATAGGTTTTATCGCGGGCTTGGCACCTAAAAAAAAAAAACCGGAACGGATAAAAAGGTTCGAAAAGGTTCGGTGTTAGCAACAGGCCGAATACATAAAATTGGATCTCTATCATAAAGTTAAGGTTAAAGTTAAAGTTAAAGTTAAAGTTAAAGTTAAAGTTAAGGTTAAGGTTAAGGTTAAGGTTAAGGTTAAGGTTAAGGTTAGGGTTAAGGATAAGGTTAAGGTTAAGGTTAAGGTTAAGGTTAAGGTTAAGGTTAAGGTTAAGGTTAAGGTTAAGGTTAAGGTTAAGGTTAAGGTTAAGGTTAATGATAAGGATAAGGTTAAGGTTAAGGTTACGGTTACGGTTAAGGTTAAGGTTAAGGTTAAGGTTAAGGTTAAGGTTAGGGTTAAGGTTAAGGTTAAGGTTAAGGTTAAGGTTAAGGTTAAGGTTAGGGTTAGGGTAAAGGTTAAGGATAAGGTTAAGGTTAAGGTTAAGGTTAGGGTTAAGGTTAAGGTTAAGTTTAAGGATAAGGTTAAGGTTAAGGTTAAGGTTAGGGTTAAGGTTAAGGTTAAGGTTAAGGTTAAGGTTAAGGTTAAGATTAAGGTTAAGGTTAAGGATAAGGTTAAAATTAAAGTTAAAGTTAAAGTTAAAGTTAAAGTTAAAGTTAAAGTTAAAGTTAAAGTTAAAGTTAAAGTTAAAGTTAAAGTTAAAGTTAAAGTTAAAGTTAAAGTTAAAGTTAAAGTTAAAGTTAAAGTTAAAGTTAAAGTTAAAGTTAAAGTTAAAGTTATATCATATGATGTCATATCATATGATGTCAGATCATATGATGTCATATCATATGATGTCAGATCATATCATGTCATATCATATGATGTTATATCATATGATGTCATATCATATTATGTCATATCATATGATGTCATATCATATGATGTCATATCATGTGATGTCATATCATATGATGTCATATCATGTGATGTCATATCATATGATGTCATATCATGTGATGTCATATCATATTATGTCATGTCATTTGATATCATATCATATGATGTCATATCATGTGATGTCATATCATATGATGTCATGTCATATGATGTCATATCATATGAACAGTTCATATGATGGCATATCACGTGATGTTATATCATATGATGTCATATCATGTGATGTCATATCATGTATTGTCAGATCATATGATGTCATATCATGTGATGTCATATCATATGATGTCATGTCATATGATGTCATATCATGTGATGTCATATCATATGATGTCATATCCTATGATGTCATATCATATGATGTCATATCATGTGATGTCATATCATACGATGTCATATCATGTGATGTCATATCATATGATGTCATGTCATATGATATCATATCATATGATGTCATATCATGTGATGTCATATCATGTGATTTCATATCATATGATGTCAAGTCATATGATGTCATATCATGTGATGTCATATCATATGATGTCATGTCATATGATGTCATATCATGTGATGTCATATCATATGATGTCATGTCACGTGATGTTGTATCATATGATGTCATATCATGTGATGTCATATCATGTGATGTCATATCATATGATGTCAGATCATATGATGTCATATCATATGATGTCAGATCATATGATGTCATATCATACATATGATGTTATATCATATGACGTCATATCATGTGATGTCATATCATATGATGTCATATCATGTGATGTCATATCATGTCATATAAACGTAAAAGACTTGTTTTCTTTCTTTCAAAACCCCCACCGCTACGTACGGGCCTGGCATAAGTTTATAATATGCAATAGCTTTACCGCGGCAGTCCCCGAGTGCCACACGTCCTTTTTTTTCGAAGAGCCAAATACTTCTTATATGAAATCACATTAAACAGTGAAAAAGTGGGACTTATTTCATTTAAGATCTATTATATTAATAGGCTAACAAATTTTACATATAAACCATTGCCAAGCTTAAACCCATACTAAATATGCATAAATATTTATGAAATGCATATTTATTTGTTGGCATACCTCTAAGGCAGTGCACAATTATCTAATATATAACCAATACTGCTTCATTTATCTGTAATAAGCGAATGAAAATTTTTCATGCAACTTAAATTGGTTATCTGACAATCAATTTGTAAATAAAGCGATAGCCCAGTGGGAAGCGTTAGTGGGTAGTGGTCGAGCGGTTGATGGTTCGAGTACAGTTAGTTACACAGCTATAGGCCAAAATTTTTTTTCTTTTTTGTCATTGAAAATTGTTTATATTTTTTATATATTTTTATATTTCTAATCTTGACTTTTTAATATTTTTATAAACAATATTTTTATGTTTGTGATCTCTATTTTCGAGAAGAAAAAAATTTGGTGCGAATATTTTTAGTTTACGGAAAGCCATGTGAAATAATAATTTTATATCATAAATATACATACATACCACCCATTATAGAAATGCTATAACCGCTTATACAATTTCTTTTTTTTTTTTTTTTTTTTGGTAATTATTTCAAAAAATTACCATTAATATAAGTCTGACTGCTCAAATTTTTGAAGATGAAAGCTGCAATTTGCGAATTTTTTTTCAAATTCTATCGATTGAGATAGAGTTGCTGACAAATTCCTTATTTAAAGTATAAAAATCGACAAAATATTTTATGGATACTACGTTATTTTGAACTAAACCAAGTGATAAGCGGAAATCTTAAATTTTACTGAAGACAACAAATAATTTCTTTTCAAATGTATATATGTATTAACTTTTAAAAGGGCAGATTTGCAACCCGAGCCCCAAACAAGTCTAGACCAAATTGAATAGAATTTTTTTAAAAATCAATATACATTTTTTTTTCTTTAAATCAAAAGAAAAATCCATATAAAGTGTCTTTTAAATATTGCTAAGTTATGGTTAAAGAAAAAAGCTAGAAAACCCTCACACTTTTTTTGACCTAACCAGAATTTGTAATTTACCCCCACTAAAAAGTTTTAAAACCACGCCATGTATAATACATTTTTTTTAAATACAACCCATACTTCTCTATTTTCGTTCTCTCGCTCATTAATACTCTTTAATATTACACGAACTCATATTTCCAAATTTCCACCCCTTCAAAATAAACGTCAAGCCAATTTCATACTCATATCTATTTATATACACATATACATATATGCGTAAACACTCCAATTCTCTCGCTCATTGAGTTCAAACAGTAGATTCGGCGTTGAACTCATATGTATATTGAAATGTTACACTCCAAATAGATGGCGTCGGCGCGAATAGCCAATTTGTTTCCGCATGAGAGTTGCCCCAATATGTGTTGTTATGTACCAAAGGATTAAAAAAAAGTGACAATTTGTTTTTCTCATATCTCGCACGCTTTATTATAAACGAAAATAGTTTAAAAATAAAATTTTTAGGAAAGAAGCAATCAATGTTTTAACTTTCTGTATTGAAATTCATCAAGAAAAAAAAAAAAAAAGAATGAGATTGAAATAGATACACCCATTGCCGTCAATTCTATATAATATGAAAATTTGCTTTTTTAAAAAAATAAAAATCAAACATCTTTTTCGTAGAATTCTATAATAAAAATGAGATAACTATCGTCGCCTTATATTCCAAAGTTTAAATAAACAAATGAAAAACTAAAAATGTTATATTGTTGTGCCATAAAATCATGAAAAAATTAAATTTTCAATAACATATACTTATAATGAAATGTAATTTAACTATACAATTTTTTGGGAAAACGTTATCAAAATTATATTTATCCATAAAGCTCTAATATGTATGTATATATGTATATCTAAATAGAGATTCAAAAGCCCAATAAAGCTTCACTTAATTGTAGAATTCCATATTAAAAAAATTTATTCAAGGAATTGATTATGGACAAGACACCAAGGGCATGAGAAGTTGCAGGCTGAATTGGATATCTTGAAACCGCTAGAACTGCTCGGAAAAATTCCGATGTAATAGATTTGTTTAAAATGAAATTCTACAAAGTTTTATGTTCTCATAACACCATTATTAAAATGTGAAATAGGGCAACCATGGTCAAACTTTTAATTTGAAAAAAATATGTCGCAATCAAAGTTGGCTTGCGTACCACCAAACAAAAAAAATGTTTCAAAAAAATATAAAATAATAATTCAATATGGCTACTGTTGTTGGAGTACCACGCTTATTTTGAGAAATTTGTATATGTGTGTAAAATACCAGCAATGGAAATATTTTGATTCTCTCGCTCTTTGAGAGTTAGAGTAATAGCGTCAAACTCATATTTCGAAGTTGGCTGAACTTCAAAGGAAACCACTCTTTATCTTCATTCTCTCCCTCATTAAACACGTCCTATTATGAGAGAGAAATTATTTTCATTCCCTCGCTCATTGAGTACTTTGGTCCATTATCTATTATATTAATAGGCTAACAAATTTTACATATAAACCATTGCCAAGCTTAAACCCACACTAAATATGCATAAATATTTATGAAATGCATATTTATTTGTTGGCATACCTCTAAGGCAGTGCACAATTATCTAATATATAACCAATACTGCTTCATTTATCTGTAATAAGCGAATGAAAATTTTTCATGCAACTTAAATTGGTTATCTGACAATCAATTTGTAAATAAAGCGATAGCCCAGTGGGAAGCGTTAGTGGGTAGTGGTCGAGCGGTTGATGGTTCGAGTACAGTTAGTTACACAGCTATAGGCCAAAATTTTTTTTCTTTTTTGTCATTGAAAATTGTTTATATTTTTTATATATTTTTATATTTCTAATCTTGACTTTTTAATATTTTTATAAACAATATTTTTATGTTTGTGATCTCTATTTTCGAGAAGAAAAAAATTTGGTGCGAATATTTTTAGTTTACGGAAAGCCATGTGAAATAATAATTTTATATCATAAATATACATACATACCACCCATTATAGAAATGCTATAACCGCTTATACAATTTCTTTTTTTTTTTTTTTTTTTTGGTAATTATTTCAAAAAATTACCATTAATATAAGTCTGACTGCTCAAATTTTTGAAGATGAAAGCTGCAATTTGCGAATTTTTTTTCAAATTCTATCGATTGAGATAGAGTTGCTGACAAATTCCTTATTTAAAGTATAAAAATCGACAAAATATTTTATGGATACTACGTTATTTTGAACTAAACCAAGTGATAAGCGGAAATCTTAAATTTTACTGAAGACAACAAATAATTTCTTTTCAAATGTATATATGTATTAACTTTTAAAAGGGCAGATTTGCAACCCGAGCCCCAAACAAGTCTAGACCAAATTGAATAGAATTTTTTTAAAAATCAATATACATTTTTTTTTCTTTAAATCAAAAGAAAAATCCATATAAAGTGTCTTTTAAATATTGCTAAGTTATGGTTAAAGAAAAAAGCTAGAAAACCCTCACACTTTTTTTGACCTAACCAGAATTTGTAATTTACCCCCACTAAAAAGTTTTAAAACCACGCCATGTATAATACATTTTTTTTAAATACAACCCATACTTCTCTATTTTCGTTCTCTCGCTCATTAATACTCTTTAATATTACACGAACTCATATTTCCAAATTTCCACCCCTTCAAAATAAACGTCAAGCCAATTTCATACTCATATCTATTTATATACACATATACATATATGCGTAAACACTCCAATTCTCTCGCTCATTGAGTTCAAACAGTAGATTCGGCGTTGAACTCATATGTATATTGAAATGTTACACTCCAAATAGATGGCGTCGGCGCGAATAGCCAATTTGTTTCCGCATGAGAGTTGCCCCAATATGTGTTGTTATGTACCAAAGGATTAAAAAAAAGTGACAATTTGTTTTTCTCATATCTCGCACGCTTTATTATAAACGAAAATAGTTTAAAAATAAAATTTTTAGGAAAGAAGCAATCAATGTTTTAACTTTCTGTATTGAAATTCATCAAGAAAAAAAAAAAAAAAAGAATGAGATTGAAATAGATACACCCATTGCCGTCAATTCTATATAATATGAAAATTTGCTTTTTTAAAAAAATAAAAATCAAACATCTTTTTCGTAGAATTCTATAATAAAAATGAGATAACTATCGTCGCCTTATATTCCAAAGTTTAAATAAACAAATGAAAAACTAAAAATGTTATATTGTTGTGCCATAAAATCATGAAAAAATTAAATTTTCAATAACATATACTTATAATGAAATGTAATTTAACTATACAATTTTTTGGGAAAACGTTATCAAAATTATATTTATCCATAAAGCTCTAATATGTATGTATATATGTATATCTAAATAGAGATTCAAAAGCCCAATAAAGCTTCACTTAATTGTAGAATTCCATATTAAAAAAATTTATTCAAGGAATTGATTATGGACAAGACACCAAGGGCATGAGAAGTTGCAGGCTGAATTGGATATCTTGAAACCGCTAGAACTGCTCGGAAAAATTCCGATGTAATAGATTTGTTTAAAATGAAATTCTACAAAGTTTTATGTTCTCATAACACCATTATTAAAATGTGAAATAGGGCAACCATGGTCAAACTTTTAATTTGAAAAAAATATGTCGCAATCAAAGTTGGCTTGCGTACCACCAAACAAAAAAAATGTTTCAAAAAAATATAAAATAATAATTCAATATGGCTACTGTTGTTGGAGTACCACGCTTATTTTGAGAAATTTGTATATGTGTGTAAAATACCAGCAATGGAAATATTTTGATTCTCTCGCTCTTTGAGAGTTAGAGTAATAGCGTCAAACTCATATTTCGAAGTTGGCTGAACTTCAAAGGAAACCACTCTTTATCTTCATTCTCTCCCTCATTAAACACGTCCTATTATGAGAGAGAAATTATTTTCATTCCCTCGCTCATTGAGTACTTTGGTCCATTATCTATTATATTAATAGGCTAACAAATTTTACATATAAACCATTGCCAAGCTTAAACCCACACTAAATATGCATAAATATTTATGAAATGCATATTTATTTGTTGGCATACCTCTAAGGCAGTGCACAATTATCTAATATATAACCAATACTGCTTCATTTATCTGTAATAAGCGAATGAAAATTTTTCATGCAACTTAAATTGGTTATCTGACAATCAATTTGTAAATAAAGCGATAGCCCAGTGGGAAGCGTTAGTGGGTAGTGGTCGAGCGGTTGATGGTTCGAGTACAGTTAGTTACACAGCTATAGGCCAAAATTTTTTTTCTTTTTTGTCATTGAAAATTGTTTATATTTTTTATATATTTTTATATTTCTAATCTTGACTTTTTAATATTTTTATAAACAATATTTTTATGTTTGTGATCTCTATTTTCGAGAAGAAAAAAATTTGGTGCGAATATTTTTAGTTTACGGAAAGCCATGTGAAATAATAATTTTATATCATAAATATACATACATACCACCCATTATAGAAATGCTATAACCGCTTATACAATTTCTTTTTTTTTTTTTTTTTTTTGGTAATTATTTCAAAAAATTACCATTAATATAAGTCTGACTGCTCAAATTTTTGAAGATGAAAGCTGCAATTTGCGAATTTTTTTTCAAATTCTATCGATTGAGATAGAGTTGCTGACAAATTCCTTATTTAAAGTATAAAAATCGACAAAATATTTTATGGATACTACGTTATTTTGAACTAAACCAAGTGATAAGCGGAAATCTTAAATTTTACTGAAGACAACAAATAATTTCTTTTCAAATGTATATATGTATTAACTTTTAAAAGGGCAGATTTGCAACCCGAGCCCCAAACAAGTCTAGACCAAATTGAATAGAATTTTTTTAAAAATCAATATACATTTTTTTTTCTTTAAATCAAAAGAAAAATCCATATAAAGTGTCTTTTAAATATTGCTAAGTTATGGTTAAAGAAAAAAGCTAGAAAACCCTCACACTTTTTTTGACCTAACCAGAATTTGTAATTTACCCCCACTAAAAAGTTTTAAAACCACGCCATGTATAATACATTTTTTTTAAATACAACCCATACTTCTCTATTTTCGTTCTCTCGCTCATTAATACTCTTTAATATTACACGAACTCATATTTCCAAATTTCCACCCCTTCAAAATAAACGTCAAGCCAATTTCATACTCATATCTATTTATATACACATATACATATATGCGTAAACACTCCAATTCTCTCGCTCATTGAGTTCAAACAGTAGATTCGGCGTTGAACTCATATGTATATTGAAATGTTACACTCCAAATAGATGGCGTCGGCGCGAATAGCCAATTTGTTTCCGCATGAGAGTTGCGCCAATATGTGTTGTTATGTACCAAAGGATTAAAAAAAAGTGACAATTTGTTTTTCTCATATCTCGCACGCTTTATTATAAACGAAAATAGTTTAAAAATAAAATTTTTAGGAAAGAAGCAATCAATGTTTTAACTTTCTGTATTGAAATTCATCAAGAAAAAAAAAAAAAAAAAAAAAGAATGAGATTGAAATAGATACACCCATTGCCGTCAATTCTATATAATATGAAAATTAGCTTTTTTAAAAAAATAAAAATCAAACATCTTTTTCGTAGAATTCTATAATAAAAATGAGATAACTATCGTCGCCTTATATTCCAAAGTTTAAATAAACAAATGAAAAACTAAAAATGTTATATTGTTGTGCCATAAAATCATGAAAAAATTAAATTTTCAATAACATATACTTATAATAAAATGTAATTTAACTATACAATTTTTTGGGAAAACGTTATCAAAATTATATTTATCCATAAAGCTCTAATATGTATGTATATATGTATATCTAAATAGAGATTCAAAAGCCCAATAAAGCTTCACTTAATTGTAGAATTCCATAAAAAAAAAAATTTATTCAAGGAATTGATTATGGACAAGACACCAAGGGCATGAGAAGTTGCAGGCTGAATTGGATATCTTGAAACCGCTAG
Source organism: Campiglossa producta (assembly GCA_964058755.1). Lineage (NCBI taxonomy): Eukaryota > Metazoa > Arthropoda > Insecta > Diptera > Tephritidae > Campiglossa > Campiglossa producta. The sequence goes on along the minus strand of CAXKVI010000006.1, from coordinate 32,247,658 downwards.
AACTGCTCGGAAAAATTCCGATGTAATAGATTTGTTTAAAATGAAATTCTACAAAGTTTTATGTTCTCATAACACCATTATTAAAATGTGAAATAGGGCAACCATGGTCAAACTTTTAATTTGAAAAAAATATGTCGCAATCAAAGTTGGCTTGCGTACCACCAAACAAAAAAATGTTTCAAAAAAATATAAAATAATAATTCAATATGGCTACTGTTGTTGGAGTACCACGCTTATTTTGAGAAATTTGTATATGTGTGTAAAATACCAGCAATGGAAATATTTTGATTCTCTCTTTGAGAGTTAGAGTAATAGCGTCAAACTCATATTTCGAAGTTGGCTGAACTTCAAAGGAAACCACTCTTTATCTTCATTCTCTCCCTCATTAAACACGTCCTATTATGAGAGAGAAATTATTTTCATTCCCTCGCTCATTGAGTACTTTGGTCCATTATTTATATTAATAGTCTAACTTTGTTGTTGGTATATTGTTAATTCTTAAACTGCTTTGTGCATAAGGTAATGGCGCGGCGGTGAGCGTATAGAATACGGTGTGCACAGTTGCAAGACCCGGTTGCGGAATATTCCGTTTTTTTCTTAAATTATGTTTTTTTTTTATATTAAAAAACTTTTAATCTTAACTATTACAATTTACTTAATTTTCAACCTAATATTTTTTTGTTCTTCACCTGCTCAAAACGATCGCATAAATTAGTGGCTATTTGTTAAGCACAATGTCATCATCCGATTATTCAAGTGCAACATAAAATCTCGAAAACCGAGTATTTGCATGGCATTTGCCATAAATAATTTTGGAAAGGGCTGCTGTAATTTAATATTTTTATTATATAATAATATTATATAATAACAGCCGCTATTTTTTAAATTCTTTGATGGCCTCATTTTGCCTATAGATGAGTTTTTAATGTATACATTTAAGTTGGTCGAGGTTCGGCCACGGGTCCTAAAGGCAGCTATTGACAAAAAGTTGATCAGATGTTTGAATAAGTTCAACTATTTTAAATTGGTCGAATTTCGACCACGGGATATACTAGTATATATTATTCAAGGGGGAGTTATTTCATTTCAAGTAAATTTTTAAATCATTTCATTTTGGTGGGACTTATTTCGTGGGAGTTATTTCATTTTTTTAAGCAATTTTCGGTGGGACTTATTTCGCTTTTATAATTGTGACTTATTTCGTGGGAGTTATTTCATAGACCCAACATTTATACCCATTTTGGCATATAAAGGGTACAATAAGTCTCTTCATAGGACATGCTCGAATAAATCTGACCAATTTATTCCATCTAAAACAATGATAGGCAAAACGCTACTCATGAGCAGCTTCGCTTGTGCATACACAAATTCGCTGCTGATAATTCAGCTACGCTGTTCGCTAAATTTCCTTCAGATCAGACGCTTGCCACTTATTTCGCGGAAATCTACAAAAGGCCCAAAAAATGAACAATGAAAAATTAACGTATAGAGAATGAACACATCGAATTTATTTTTAATCTTCAATCGAATTTCAAAAAGGCAACACAATGAGTGACTACGCTTGCGAATTTAAGTTTTTCACTGTAAGAAGCGCCAATAACGCACGTTGTTTACTATGCGGCAAGATTTTAAGTGCACGAAATTTTAATATAAAGCATCATTATTTCACATTCCATGCAGAATATGAAAAGTATGAAGGCCATGATCGTGAGCAATTTCTTGATCAGATAAAAAGGCTTTCAGAAAATCAGAATGATGAAAGTGAAGCTATTGCGTCCCCCGAATCTACTTCAAAGCTGTCATATGTAAAAGCTTCGCTTGTTGTAGCTAAGGCTTTGGCTAAGTACTGTAGGCCTTTCGAGGACGGAATGTTTTTTAAAGAGCTAAGTATCGAAGTACTTGGATGTTTGGGTGAGGACGGGAAGAAAATAATTAAAGAGTACGACAATAATAATATTTGCCTTTCTAGTAGAACTCTTATAAGGCATACTGAAAAAATCAGTTCTTTTATACAACCGAAAACCAAAACAAGATTGTCAGAATGTAAATACTTCTCAATTTGTTTGGATGAAAGCACTGATATTCACGATGTATGTCAATTAATTATTTATTTAAAGACAATAGATAATTCCTTCAAGACTTATGAAGAAGTGCTATCTATAGAGTCGTTACATTCACATGCTAACGGAAATCTATTTTCGAAGCAGTGAATAAATGTTTGTTTCCATTTGCAGATAAATCCAAATTGTCGGCTGTGTGCACAGATGGTGCACCTGTTATGACTGGAATAAAAATAGGGTTTTGGGTTACCTAAAAAAAATGGAATTGATGTTCCATCCTTTCATTGTAGTATACACCAGCAAGCTTTACTTTCTAAAGTTTTGAAAATGGCGGATGTAATACAAAGGCTACTAAAATAATAAACAAATTGAGAGCCGGCCATAATTCACTTTCCCACCGAAAACTGAAAACTTATTTAGAAGATATTAAAGCACAACATAACGATTTGGTCCTTTTTTCTAATATCCGTTGGCTGAGTTGCGGGAAAAGTATGAAAAGGTTGTTTGAGTTGCGTGACGAAGTTTATACTTTCTTGATATCAGAAAAGACTAATGTTGAAGTTGAGTTAGCGCAACAACTAAAAACCCCCGAGTTTTTAATTCCATTTGCCCTAATGTATGATTTACTAGAATTTATGAATATTCTAAATCTTTCCTTGCAAGGTAAGAACAAGGGAATTTTTGATCTTTTATCTTCAGTCGATGACTTTCGAAAAAAATTAGAAATTCTTCATACGCAATTTGCTACCAAAAATTTGGAGAACTTTAAATTAACGTGTGAAATTTTTAATCTGTTTCCTAACCATAACTTAAGCGAATATGACGAAATATTTCCAGAACTAAGAGAAGAATATAACAAAAGATTCCATGATTTCGATAAGATAAAGTCGCAAATAGCTTTATTTTCCAGTCCAATGCAATGTGAAATTGAAGAGCAACCTGAAAAAATTCGCAGAGAGCTCATTAAACTTCAGAGTGATTTATTTGTCCCGATGGAAAAAGGCATTGATTTCTGGAAAAAATTAAACGTTGAGTTGTATCCAAACATATTGGATGCCATTTTCAAATTGTGCTCCATGTTTGGAACGACATATTTGTGTGAATGTGCATTTTCGTTTATGAAATACATAAAATCCAAAGCCAGAAATCGTCTCAGCGACCAGCATCTGAAAGATTTGATTTTGATAAAGCTAAATCCAGAGGAAATAGATATTTCAGAATTATTGGAGGAAAAAAATTCATATAATATCGCACCAACTGGCATAATTTAAGGTTTTTATCTCTTCATTCACCACTTCGTTTCCTCTAATTTTCGTTCTTCCTCTTCCTCGCCATATGATTCTGTTTCGCCTACTCCTTCTGCTTCCCTTCTCCTTCTCCCAGTCCTTATTTTTCTCATTCTCCCTCTCTTTCGCCTTCTCGCTGTCCCTCTCTTTCCCATTTTCTTTCCCTTGCACCACCTCTCGCTCTTTCGAAATACTTTTAAAAGCTTTTGTACACGCTATGGTCTTGGACTAGTACTAGTACGCAGTGTATAAAAAGTTTACTAACTCCTTCAAACTGTCTTTCTTGTTCTAGTAATTCATACTATATACAAAAGAAACAAATATATAAATATATATGCATCGAAATATATTTTCTATCAGAAATCCTCCATTTTTTCTTATAAATACAAATAAAACAATGTGGCAAGCATAAATTAGTGTGTGCACCAATACAATGACAAATTGTGACTATGTTAGTGTGCCTATCGCTGCTTTATATCGCGCCACAATGGGAGTCAACCGTTTCTGTTCGATATTGCGGTTCCTAAGATTTGACGATAAAAACACTCGTGCAACACGCTTACTAACTGATAAAGCAGCACCGATCAGTGAGTTGTGGACGATGATGAACAATAATCTTGCTGCACATTACAAGCCCAGCTCATGCTTGACGATTGATGAACAATTATTTCCTTACCGTGGACGCACACGGTTTACGCAGTACATACCGTCAAAACCTGCTAAATATGGTATCAAGGTTTGGTGGAAATGTATATCCACTGCATGGACAAATATATACTGGCCAAGCAGAAACTGGTAGGGAAACGAACCAAGGCGAACGAGTGGTGAAGGATTTGTCTGCCAAATACCAAGGAAGTGGCCGAAACATTACAATGGACAATTCGTTTACGACCTTGCCAGTTGCAGAACTGCTTCTCACCTGGAAACTCACGATCGTTGGAACTTTGCGCAAAAACAAATCATATATTCCTCAAGAAATGAAGCCGAACAAAAACAGGACAATTGGTTCAACGACATTTGGCTTCAAAAACAATGTGACAATGTGCTCTCATGTTCCCAAAAAAAATAAAGCAGTAATTTTGCTTTCGACCATGCATAATGATGCTGAAATAGCTGACAGTGGGAAACCTGAAATAATTTAATGGTGGTGTTGATCGAATGGACCAAATGTTTGCGGAATATCCAACACAAAGACAAACAAAACGATGGCCACTAGCGATGTTCTTCAACATGTTGGACATTACAGCTCTTGCAGCCTACATTGTCTACGATTTGAATAACTCTATGTTGCCTTGGAGATCAAACAAGCGTAAGCTGATCCTGCGCAGCTTGGCTGAAGCATTGTGTGCCCATTATTGAAGCCAGAGCCATAAATCGTCAAGTGACGCGAAATTTTTCGACTAAAATTGCTATTGAAGCATATTTCAACCGGCCGGTGGAATCAATGGTGTCAACAGCAGCATCAACATCTGCCGCAGCGCGCACGCCAAAACCTGTGTGCGGATCTTGCTATTTATGTTACGCACAAGAGGAAAAACGCCGTAGAAAAACCAGAAAGCTGTGCGCCAAATGTAAGAAGCCAATGTGTCTTGAACATTCGGTCACATCAACAAATAGCTCTATTTGCCATGATTTTCCTTAGATATAAGATGCATTTTTATAATTTTTATAATAAAAGTCAATAATCTAATGTGTGAAATGAATATTTTTAATTTTTCAAATAAAAAAATAATATAAAAAATGTTTTTTTTTTTTATTATTATGAGATTTTTACTATTGGGGCACAAACGTATCCCGGGTGTGTGTTTACGTATATAATGTGTTTGGAAGGCTGTAGCTCCTGAACCAATGGTCCGATCTCGTTCAAATTTTGAATTTGAACTCAAAAATAAATAATCTTCCTAGATCCGAAGCGGTATAGAGGTATAGCGGTTCAAAAGTTACAACACTTCAAAGTTGAAAGTGGATACATTTGTACCCGGGTGTGTGTTCTAGGGTTAAAATCAGAGCTGTTAATTTTGATTAGTAATTGATTGATTAGAAGTTTTTTTTAATTAGTAATGATTATTTTAATTGCTTTCAAGAAAAAGCAATTACTAATTGATTACGATTAGAAAGAATAAAAAAAAATTAAAAAAAATTAAAAAATCAAGAAAAAATCAAAAATAATCAAAAGTAATCAAAAAACGGTTTTTTTTTGATTATTTTTGATTTTTTTGATTTTTTTTATTTTTTCTTGATTTTTTTTATTTTTATACCTTTCATGAACATGAAATGGTATTATAACTTTGGTCCGATGTTTGTAAATATGAGAAGAAGAAGAGATAGACCCATCAATAAGTATACCGAAATGATCAGGATGACGAGATGAGTTGATTTAGCCATGTCCGTCTGTCCGTCTGTCTGTTTGAACGCAAACTAGTCCCTCAATTTTTGAGATATCTGGCTGAAATTTTGTATGTGGCCACCATTTTGTAATATAGGAATCATTTGTCGGAACTGACAAGATCGGACCAGTATAACATATAGCCCCCATACAACCGATTGTTCAGATATAAGGTTTTTTGGCCAAAACTTCCGCAATTAAAAAGTTAGAAACGTAAACTTTCGCAACTCGAGTACTTTCTATTTATGTAGTGTATATAGTGAAAATCAACGAGATCGGGCAAATGTAACATATAGCCCCCATACAACCGATTGTTCAGATATAAGGTTTTTTGGCCAAAACTTCTGCAATTAAAAAGTTAGGAACGTAAAATTTTGCAGCTCGAGTACTTTCTATTTATGTAGTGTATATAGTGAAAATCAACCAGATCGGGCAAATGTAACATATAGCCCCCATACAACCGATTGTTCAGATATAAGGTTTTTTGGCCAAAACTTCTGCAATTTAAAAGTTAGGAACGTAAAATTTTGCAACTCGAGTACTTTCTATTTATGTAGTGTATATAGTGAAAATCAACGAGATCGGGCAAATGTAACATATAGCCCCCATACAACCGATTGTTCAGATATAAGGTTTTTTGGCCAAAACTTCCGCAATTAAAAAGTTAGAAACGTAAAATTTCGCAACTCGAGTACTTTCTATTTATGTAGTGTATATAGTGAAAATCAACGAGATCGGGCAAATGTAACATATAGCCCCCATACAACCGATTGTTCAGATGTAAGGTTTTTTGGCCAAAACTTCTGCAATTAAAAAGTTAGGAACGTAAAATTTTGCAGCTCGAGTACTTTCTATTTATGTAGTGTATATAGTGAAAATCAAGCAGATCGGGCAAATGTAACATATAGCCCCCATACAACCGATTGTTCAGATATAAGGTTTTTTGGCCAAAACTTCCGCAATTAAAAAGTTAGAAACGTAAAATTTTGCAACTCGAGTACTTTCTATTTATGTAGTGTATATAGTGAAAATCAACAAGATCGGGCAAATGTAACATATAGCCCCCATACAACCGATTGTTCAGATATAAGGTTTTTTGGCCAAAACTTCTGCAATTAAAAAGTTAGGAACGTAAAATTTTGCAACTCGAGTACTTTCTATTTATGTAGTGTATATAGTGAAAATCAACAAGATCGGGCAAATGTAACAAATAGCCCCCATACAACCGATTGTTCAGATATAAGGTTTTTTGGCCAAAACTTCTGCAATTAAAAAGTTAGGAACGTAAAATTTTGCAACTCGAGTACTTTCTATTTATGTAGTGTATATAGTGAAAATCAACCAGATCGGGCAAATGTAACATATAGCCCCCATACAACCGATTGTTCAGATATAAGGTTTTTTGGCCAAAACTTCTGCAATTAAAAAGTTAGGAACGTAAAATTTTGCAACTCGAGTACTTTCTATTTATGTACTGTATATAGTGAAAATCAACAAGATCGGGCAAATGTAACATATAGCCCCCATACAACCGATTGTTCAGATATAAGGTTTTTTGGCCAAAACTTCTGCAATTAAAAAGTTAGGAACGTAAAATTTTGCAACTCGAGTACTTTCTATTTATGTAGTGTATATAGTGAAAATCAACCAGATCGGGCAAATGTAACATATAGCCCCCATACAACCGATTGTTCAGATATAAGGTTTTTTGGCCAAAACTTCTGCAATTAAAAAGTTAGGAACGTAAAATTTTGCAACTCGAGTACTTTCTATTTATGTAGTGTATATAGTGAAAATCAACCAGATCGGGCAAATGTAACATATAGCCCCCATACAACCGATTGTTCAGATATAAGGTGTTTTGGCCAAAACTTCTGCAATTAAAAAGTTAGGAACGTAAAATTTTGCAACTCGAGTACTTTCTATTTATGTAGTGTATATAGTGAAAATCAACAAGATCGGGCAAATGTAACATATAGCCCCCATACAACCGATTGTTCAGATATAAGGTTTTTTGGCCAAAACTTCTGCAATTAAAAAGTTAGGAACGTAAAATTTTGCAACTCGAGTACTTTCTATTTATGTAGTGTATATAGGGAAAATCAACAAGATCGGACAAATGTAACATGTAGCCCCCATACAACCGATTGCTCAGATATAAGGTTTTTTGGCCAAAACTTCTGCAATTAAAAAGTTAGGAACATAAAATTTTGCAACTTGAGTACTTTCAATTTATGTAGTGTGTAGAGGAAAATCAAGAAGATCGGGTAAATATAACATATATTTAGCCCCATACAACCGGTTGTTCCGATATGGCCAATACTTCCGCATTTAAAAAGTTAGGAACGTAAAATATTTCACCTTTAGTACTTTCTACATATGTAATGTGTATAGTGTAAGTCAGTACAATTGAACACGTATAATATATAGCCTCCATACAATCGATTGTTCCGATAACTCGGATCCTATTATTTTGTAAGTTTTTTTTAAATTATAACAAAGATGTGTAATGTGTATAGTAAATATAGTTAAATTGAAACAGGCTGTACTGGGGATCGAACAGTGAAAATCGTGACGCTTATTCATGAAAGGTATATAGCCTTCGGCACAGCCGAAGACAACTTTCCTTACTTGTTTTGATTTTTTTTATTTTTTTTTTATTTTTTTGATTTTTTTTGATTTTTTTTTTATTATTTTAAAGTTTTGTTGTTAAAAGTATAAACATTTGTGTATCTTTGTATGCAAATATATACACCTACTTACACTTTGGGGCTCATGGATTTCTAGAATGAACCTTGATCGCTAAGTATATGCACAGAGCCAACAATGCCTAATAAAATAGAACAAAAGTCATAAGATATCTCTATAGATTTTCTTCAAGAAGATGTGCTTCTTATTATTGTAGAGACCGTATTTTTAATTTTATTAAGAAGATTTTCTTTTTAATATTTTAAATGAAAAATAAAATGATATCGCCCTCACCGAGAATCGAACTTACAATTTTCGGAATGATAAACCCAGCTGTTAACCATCAGGCCATCGCTCACTTTTGATTGCCAGCTTCTAATTACCGATATGTGTAGAGTTGTTAATGTTTCAAAGGAAAATCTTATAAATATATTTAAGAAGATTTCTTTTTAACATTTCTAATTAGGAAAAAAAGAGAGAGAATCGAACTTAAAATTTTTCGATTGCTAAACCCAGCTGCTAACCATCCGGCCATCGTATACTAATAATTGCCAGCGTCTAACTACACCTTTGTACTAAATGTATAGTTTTTTTAATAAGAATTTCTTCTTAAAACCAAAAAGATTTCCCTACAGTTTTTTCTTCGTTTGCACCGTTACGACTACCCCTTTGCCCAAAAGCTGATCATGAAGACAATCTTATTAATTTTATTAGGCATTTTTGGCTCTGTGTGTATGTACATATGAGGAAAAATGCCAGGTTTGATGGTTTTATTGGATGGAGTGATGATAACACTAGTTTACAAATAATTAATGTGAAAAAATACCAAGATATTCATGTATATGGGTGAATTGGCACTGATATGCCAAGCACAAAACATATTTTTTAAATTTTTTATATGGGTAGGTTTTCGAGATATCGGTAATTTTGTGTTTGTTCAGGTATCACTTTATTCAAAAATTCTTTTTGCCAATGTTGTAAAAGCGATGGAGCTAAGCGATACCTCGTTCGAAAGGAAATTAAAAAACGCGAAGTTGTGAAAATCAGATTTGTTTATTTTTTCTAAAATTAGTGTGTATAATTGCAAACACTTTAAGCGTAATATTACCAAGATCTAGGAAAAATTGTATTTTTGGCGATTTTTTTGTACTTTCAACATCTCTACTTTTAATAGAATTGTAAAAGGTCGATGTCTGAGTATTGTAGATATTCAAAAAAATATTCATAGTATTAGTCATTACTAAGCCAATAAAGTCCAAATCAACTGTTTTTGGAATTTTTGTCGGTCTGTCTGTAAACTAGTGTAATTTGTCCTTTTATATGTAAACTGCTAGTGTCGGACATTTCTCGTTTGATACCCTACGGGTACGGTCGGATAGTTCTATTTGAACACTTATAAGGCTAGGCTCACACTGCAACCGACTTCGGCCGCCCGGCAGCAATCACACATCCACACACATGTGTTTTAAATGAGCTCCTCGATTTCATCCGATTTCACCCGAATGTAAACAAACTTTGGCCGCCCGATAAAATAGAACGCGTTCAAATTTCTCTGATGAGACCGGATGAAAAAATCGGTGCAGTGTGAGCGTAGCCTAAGTATATTACACAAATTAAAACATAGGCATTCCAACTATGTCCAAAAGAGACTTGTAATGATCATTTGATCAAAAATTAAGCGGTTATTATCCATAGAGACACACAGCCTGCCTGGCTCTCAGCCACATTCCGGGCTCCTGGAGAAGCGCCACGGTAGTGTTTATCCCTAAGGCTGGGAAGGCATCCCACTACGAGCCAAAAGATTACAGACCGATCAGTCTCTCGTCCTTTGTACTCAAAGCCTTTGAGAGGATAATAAGCGACTACCTCTCAACGACTATTGATAGCAACCTTATTTCTTGCAATTAGCATGCATACACCAAGAGTAAATCAACAGAAACTGCTCTGCACAGCCTAGTTTCTGTCATTGAGATATCGCTGTGTGAAAAGGACTACTCCGCTCTAACTAATCTGGGCGTAGATAGACCTCTAACTGGTTTAATTGACCAACTTCTAAGAGGAAGGAAAATAGCTTATTCACTTGGTACGGTTGAGTTATCACGCTATGTCACAAGGGGAACGCCCCAGGGTGGTGTTCTTTCCCCGCTTTTATGGAACCTCACAGTCAACTCGTTGCTACGTGACACAAGCTGGGGGCGGGAAGATAGTGGCATACGCAGACGATTTAGCTATTGCATTCAGAGGCAAGTTCCCACAAACTCTGTGTGACCTGATGCAAGTAGCACTGCGAGAGGTTTCGAGGTGGTCCTCTCGCTGCGGACTTGGTATCAACCCGGGGAATGTGGAACTTGTCCTCTTCACCAACCGGTACAAAGTACCGCCACTAAGCCTACCAGAACTAGATGGCACGCACCTGGGCTTATCGGATAAGGCCAAGTTTCTAGGCATATTTCTGGACAGGAAATTGAATTGGAAGGAGAATGTTCTTCAGCGCCAGAAGAAAGCTTGCATCGCTCTTTACACATGCAAAAGAGCCATTGGCGAAAATGGGGACTCAGCCCTAGAGTATGCAGTTGGATCTACACGGCCATCATTCGCCCAATCATGCTGAATGGGGTCGTCGTATGGTGGCCGGCGCTGAGCAAGGCAACATATCTGAATCTGTTGCGGAAAGTCCATAGATCCAATATAATCTGTATAAGCGGTGCGCTAAGGACAACGCCCAACGAAGCCCTCCAGGTCATTCTGGGCATTTTGCCACTTGATCTGGAAGGGTTTCGGTCAGCGGCGGCATCAGCTCTGCGCCTAAGAGAAACCTCCAGTTGGGGTGCGGGTACTATTGGACACTCCAGTATTCTGGAATCTTACAGCTTTCTCCCTATAAGCACAGATCGTTGTGCGACCACTACAGTCGGGGATAGCTGTTTCAAAATAAACATTCCCAGCAGAGAAGACTGGGAGAGGACGGATTGGTGTCCCGAAACAATTGGTGGCACTTCCATATACACCGACGGCTCGAAGTTGGACGGCAGAGTTGGAAGAGGGGTTTATTCAAGGGATTTGGACCTTGAGCTCTCCTTCAGACTACCTGATCATTGTAGCGTCTTCCAGGCGGAATTCTCGGCAATCCTGGACGCCGCGGCCTGGTTAAGCAAACGTGTTATCGGAGAAGATATCGCTATTTTCGGCGATAGCCAAGCGGCAATCACATCCCTTGGCTCATACACGTTCAACTCTGAACTGACGCTCAGCTGTCGTCGATCTCTTCAGGAGATGGCCCAACAGAACCGCGTAAACCTCATATGGGTCCCGGGACATAGGGACATTGAGGGAAACTGTAAGGCAGACGAGCGTGCCAGGCAGGGCACGACCAAGCAGGTTCTTCAGGATAAAGAGCGCTTAGGTATGCCGTTTGCCACATGCAAACTAATGCTTAAGGAGCACACACTCCGTCAAGCCAACGAAAGATGGCTGCAATCCCCAGGATGTCGGATATCAAAACAAACCTGGCCAAAATGGGATCTTTAAAGGTCTAGACGCATTTATGCCCTAACTAGGAGGGAAATCTGCATATTGATAGGGGTATTAACCGGTCACTGCCTCATTGGTAGGCATGCAGAAAGGCTAGGTGTGCCCTACCGACGATGCTGCAGGAGTTGCAAAGATGATGAGGAGGAGGAAACAGTGGAGCACCTCATCTGCAACTGTCCGGCTTTAAGCGGCGCGAGAACGCGCTTTTTGGGAGTTCCGTTCCTAGATAGCCTAAGCCAGATCGCGGAACTGGACATAAAGGACTTGATGGGCTTCACAAAGTCATCTAAGTGGTTCGAGGAGGAGTAACGGTGTCGGTTTAGGAGTGTCAGTCCCGGGATTCTGCTATGTGGAAAATCCCAACAACTCAGGGATTTTCCATATGGCTGGGTCCCGGGACTGACTTTCCTTGTGTTGGTGGTATCACAACGGGCCTTTCAAAACTGGCCTAAGTGTGCCTCTGCGGCAGCCACTTGAACCTACCATCCATAGAGACATGTCCGGGATTAATAAATTTAGTCCACAATGGGCGACGTAGTCATTTATGGGCATTTGACATTTGATTTACTATCGTACAGTATACTATTAACAAGTTGTAAATTACACCGTTACATTCCATACTTATCATATTATATATATATATATATCCCAATGCGTTGGGACTTATTTCCTAAAATTGTGTTGGGAATTATTTCATATTTGTTGGGACTTATTTCATTTCTCTTAAAACTACAATTTAATATTTTTTACCATTAGGATTTATTTCATTTTCATTGGGACTTATTTCATTTCTCTTAAAATTGCAATTTAACAAGCTTTCACGTTTTTGTAACTGTTTCTATAACTGTTTTAAGGTAAGATTTTAGCAAAACAACCAACAGTCTTATTACATCGAAAGTTTTTGCGGCATCTCCGAAGACTGTAACTGATATTGTTGTGTCAATATGTTCCAAAAAGAACTCTGGACAACAACAATAAAAAGATTTTGATCGATTACACATTTTCAATTGTACCGCTGGGGTGTTGTTTTAAACAGTTGATGTTGATCGCCAAAAGGTCCTTTTGGTTCAAATATAGGCCGATAACTTAGATATCGACCGATAACTTAGATATCGACCGATAACTTTGAAATCGGTTGAGTTATCGGAATAATCGATATCTTAAATTTAAATTTAAAGTTTCATTGAATTCCAATCAGCGGTTTTCGAGTGATACGTCCGCAAACATACATACATATTATATGTAGAGATTCTGAAAAGGTAAGATATAACCCGCAGGAAGGAAAAAAAAGTTGGAAATAGGGTGCGGCGCGCGTATCTCGAGATTTTTCCTCCAGGGATATTTATGTGCATGAATACATGCATTTATATAAAAGAACTTCTTGCTTCACCTATACATTTGTATGTTTGTGCAAGTGAATATTTATGTATGTACATATTTTTCTACAGCAGTACTGGAAAAAAATAAAAAAAAATTAAAAGTTATCAAAAGTAATCATTATTATTTTTGAATTTTTGATTTTTTTTTTATTTTTTTAATTTTTTTTATTTTTTTATTTTTATTTAATTTTTTTTTTATCAATTGAAAAATTATCATTAAAAAGTGAAAGTAATTGGCAATCAGTCATTAGGTGGCTTCTCAAAAAATAATCAATGAAATGCTAATCATTACCGATTCGTAATCAATTATTAACAGGTCTGTTCGAGCATTGTATAAATTGTACGGATAGGATATAATTTTTTACGTGTATTTTGTTGTTGTGACTTTACAATCCATCCAATCCGTGCAATCCGTACAATCCGTGCACCGTTTGCAACACTTAGCGAATCCCCCTAATTTGTTTTAAATCTGAATCCAAAAAAAAATACAATTAAAAAATTTCCCAAAATTACTCCTTCATAGAAATTGATGCAAACTAAACCTCGTTGAGAGCCAAATTCCATATGTTTCACAGATTTTGCATAGATTATTCTTTTGCTAGATGTAAAAAAATCGTAGGGTCCCTAGGTCTCTAAGAAAAACTTTAGTTTTTTTGAATCACCATAGTGGATAGTCAATGAACTTGAATCTTTGAAAAATAGTTTGGTATTCACTGGTTAAAAGCTAGTCAGCAAGGAACTAGTATAAATACGTCACAAAATGTTGAGTCAATGAACTAGAATGTTTGCTGAGCAGCTTGGGGCTTGACTGCAGGGCAGCTGTGAAAAACAAAAAATGCTCTCCTCACCTTTTGACCCTTACGATAACTTCGTGAAAGGCGGTCGATATAATAACGTGTTACACTATATATTTGTATATTTTTAGCAAAACCGCATATTGATCGCTCAAATTTGAAGCCGGTTACGGTGAAGGCAAGTCTATCTATTAGTCTGGATATTAAAGTTAAAGGTGAACTAGCTCCTAAAAAAGAGTGGTTTTTTATGGCAAATCAATTAGTACCCGTCCATGAAAGCATTAATATTGACAACAATTGTGCATAGATTATTCTTTTGCTAGATGTAAAAAAATCGTAGGGTCCCTAGGTCTCTAAGAAAAACTTTAGTTTTTTTCAATCACCATAGTGGATAGACCAATGAATTAAATCTTTGAAAAATAGTTTTGTATTCACTGGTTAAAAGCTAGTCAGCAAGGAACTAGTATAAATACGTCACAAAATATTGAGTCAATGAACTAGAATGTTTGCTGAGCGGCTTGGGGCTTGACTGCAGGGCAGCTGTGAAAAACAAAAAATGTTCTCCTCACCTTTTGACCCTTACGATAACTTCGTGAAAGGCGGTCGATATAATAACGTATTACACTATATATTTGTATATTTTTAGCAAAACCGCATATTGATCGCTCAAATTTGAAGCCAGTTACGGTGAAGGCAGGTCTATCTATTAGTCTGGATATTAAAGTTAAAGGTGAACCAGCTCCTAAAAAAGAGTGGTTCTTTATGGCAAATCAATTAGTACCCGTCCATGAAAGCATTAATATTGACAACATGGACTATAGTACGAAATTCTTTGTAATTCGAGCAGCTCGCTCGCATAGTGGTAAATATGTAATTAAAGCATCAAATTCCGTTGGTGAGGATGTTGCCGAACTAGATGTGACCGTTTTAAGCAAACCGGACAGACCGAAAGGGCCTATTCAGGTTAGTGATATCACAAAATATGGATGTAAGTTGAAATGGGAAACGCCGGAAGATGATGGGGGAACGCCTATTGATTACTATGAAATTGAAAAGTTGGACCCACATACGGGTCAGTGGTTGCCTTGTGGAAAGAGCACTGAGCCAGAGTCCAAAATAATTGGTCTACAAGAGGGAAGATCTTATAAATTTCGGGTGAAAGCTATTAATAAGGAAGGGGAGTCTGAACCTCTAGAAACAGAGCAGGCAATAATTGCTAAAAATGCTTTTAGCGAACCTGATAAACCTGGCCGCCCGGAGCCAACTAATTGGGATAAAGACTTTATTGATTTTGCATGGGACCCGCCAAAGAGCGATGGGGGCGCTCCGATTCAAAAGTACATTATACAGATGCGAGATAAGTCTGGTCGGGCGTGGATTGACGCCGCTACAGTACCAGGTGATCACACAAAATGTACTCTTACTAATGTAGAAGAAGGGCATGAATACGAGGTTCGTATTGTGGCCGTCAATAAATCAGGGCCGAGTGATCCTAGTAACGTTTCTAGATCTGTTATTACCAAACCACGTTTCCTTAAGCCACATATTGACCGTAGGAACTTACAAAAGAAGGTACTGCGCAGTGGACAAATGCTTCACATGGAAGCTACGGTAAAAGCTGAACCTCCTGCAAAAATTATTTGGTCTTACAATAATGAAGCTCTCAAATCAACTGATGGTTTGAAAATTGAGAATGAAGAATATAAAACTACATTTATTATGCCTAAAGTAAAGCGATCTGATAAAGGTGTATACATCGTGACAGCCAAAAATGATTCTGGCGCCGATACAGTGCATGTAGAATTAGAAGTTATCTGCAAGCCGTCAAAACCAAAAGGTCCTCTTTCCATATCTGAAATAACAGCTGAGTCAGTACATCTTAATTGGGATAAACCAGATGACGATGGCGGTGACCCAATTGAGCACTATGTAATCGAGCGCATGGATACAGAAACTGGTCGTTGGATACCAGTATGTACAACTGAATCGTTAGAGGCAAATGTTAACGGGTTAGTACAAGGTAAACAATACTTATTCCGCGTCAAAGCAGTTAATTCGGAAGGTGATTCTGATGATTTGGTAACCGAAAAACCTATAACTGCCAAAAATCCCTATGACACCGCAAATGCACCAGGAAATCCACAGATTATCGACTGGTCTGCCAGTTTTGCTGATTTAAGATGGCGTCCCCCAGAAGATGATGGTGGGTCCCCTATTACCGGCTATATTGTTGAAAAAAAAGATAACATAACCGGAAAATGGCAAAAAGTTCAGGAAACTAGCACACCTGACTGCAAAACAAGAGTAAATGATCTTATCGAAGGTAAAACTTATCAGTTTCGAATTAAAGCTGTTAATAAGGCTGGCCAGAGCAAGCCTTCAGAATCAACCGATCAAATGACTGCGAAAGATCGCTTCGCACCTCCTAAAATTGATCGAACAAATATAAAGGACATTATTGTAAAAGCAGGACAACACATTCGCCTTGACATTAAAGTGTCTGGTGAACCACCCGCGATTAAAACTTGGTTCCACAATAAAGCTAGAATTGAAAATCATATCGATGATATTAATATCGATTTGGAACCATATCGCACGAAGTTTTCTATTCTTATTTCCAAGCGTAAATATACTGGAAAATATACAATAAAAGCCGAAAATGATTCAGGACATGACGAAGTCACCTTCGATATCACGGTATTGGATAAACCAGATATTCCTGACGGGCCAATACGTGTTTCAGATATTTCCAAAGAAGGTTGCAAATTGAAATGGAATCCACCCTTAGATGATGGTGGATTGCCAGTTGAGTACTATGTAGTAGAAAAAATGGACCTAGAAACTGGTCGTTGGTTACCTTCAGCGCGAGTTAAAGAAAACATTGCTGAGCTAAATAACTTGGAGTCCGACCATGAATATAAATTTAGAGTGGTTGCAGTTAACATGGAAGGTGAATCGGAACCACTATATGGAGATTTTATAGTTTTAGCCAAAAATCCGTTTGATGGCCCAGGTAAACCGGGTACACCAGAAGCAACTGATTGGGACAAGGATCTTGTAGATTTGGTATGGAAAGCTCCACATAGTGATGGAGGGGCACCAATTAAAAGCTATGTTATTGAAAAACGTGAAAAGGGAAATGATCGTTGGATTAAGGCAGCTGAAACCCCAGCAAGCCCATTATTGGGTGAATGCAAATGCACCGTTACAAACCTCAATGAAAATTGCGAATACGAATTCCGCGTTAAAGCTATTAACAAAGCTGGCTCTAGTGAACCCTCCGATGCCAGCAAATCGATAGTTACTAAGCCACGGAGATGTAAGGACCAAGTTTTTTTTTTAATTTATAATGACACATTTTAAAGCTTTAATTTAAATAATTTCGCAGTGGCACCAAACATTGATCGAAGATTTATCCATACGTATAACATAAAGGCTGGCGAGCCAATACTTTTGGACATACAGGTGTTAGGAGAACCGGCTCCTGAAGTGATATGGTCTCAAAGTGGAAAATCCATACAAACATTTTCAAACATCCGCGTTGAAAATCTTCCTTATAGAACGAAATATATCAACAGTAATCCTCAACGTAATGATACTGGTCTATATAAAATAGTTGCTGCAAACAGATATGGCCAAGATCAAGCCGAATTCCAAATAAATATCCTGAGTAAGACTTGAATAATAATTTAGCTTGTTTCAAACAATGCTATTCTAACTGGTTTAACTTGAATTTTTAATTTAGCTAAACCGGGCAAGCCTGAAGGTCCACTTAACGTATCTGATGTGCATAAAGAAGGTTGCAGGCTAAAATGGAAAAAGCCCAAAGATGACGGCGGTGAGCCCATAGAGGGATATTTGGTTGAAAAACTCGATCCCGAAACCGGAATTTGGTTACCTGCAGGCAAAAGCGATGCCCCAGAAATAGAAGTTGTCGGCCTCACTTCTGGATTTGAGTATAAATTCCGTGTGAAGGCTTTCAATAAGGAAGGAGAATCAGATCCACTTGAAACATTTGGCACAGTTATTGCAAAAGATCCTTTCGGTATGTACCACTTACAATGTATTAGATTTTTAAATGAATTAAAAAAGATCATAATATCTTATACATATATTTAGGCAATTCAAAAGTTCTCTTATAACAACAAGCTAAATTTTTGGGAGCGATTGGGAAGTAGGGGTGTAAAACATTTTGGTGCATGTTATTTTTTATTATTAACAGTTTTATTTTCATTTACACACAGAGAAAATTGCGCTGGATAAGAATTGACAGTGATTTGGTCATATCAACCAAAATATAGTTATATTAACCAAAATATAGTTATATCAACCAAAATATCAGTTGATTCATCCAAAATATGGGTTTATTCAACCAAAATCACGGTCAATTCTTATCCATTCCCAGCTAAATTTTTTCTGTGTACCACAAATTGGGTGCGTCCTACAAATTGTGTGCGACATAAAGTGGGTCCAAATGTGTCTAACTAACGCCATCAAATAATTTATTAATAACAAGCTAGTTTTATTTACCGTTCGTTGCAAATGATAGGCATAATTAAAAAACTTAATTGTCCTACAAAAATTGTACGACATGCAACCAGCCTCCAACCCAAAGTCACCAATTTATTTATAACAACCTAGTTTTTTTACAATTCGTTGTCAGTGATGGGCATAATTCACTACCGTTATTGTACTACAAAAATTGTGCGACATGAAATGACGACTTTGGGGCGGGTGAGTGGCTACATGTCGCGCAATTTTTGTAGGACAATAACTCTATTGAATTATGTCTTTAACTGACAACTGCAAAAAAGTAGCTTGTTATTAATACAGATTTTGATGACGTTATTTTGACATATTTGGGTTGTTCTTGTTATTGTAGCGAGGTGTAGCTGTGCCTAAATGTCAGACAGGGTCACCCCGAGTGTATTGCTCTTGGCCGGGTCGATATAAGAAAACGGCCCGGGTCGTTTCGGCACGATGGGTACAGCACAAGAAACTAGCCGTGTAGGCTATGTAGGTCATTTAGCGTTACCCAGGCTGCACCAACTGGGAGGCGACCTACTTTTACACCCCACTTCGGACCCACTTTATGTCACACCGAATATATTCCTGAGTTCTTACGACATATCGTCGTCCGGATAAATTATTGTCGTATGTGAAAATTTGGTAGAATTGAGTTATAAATGCAGTTATACTAAACTGATCGAGATCCTTCGAATGGAGCATTCGGGGTTTTGATATCTCCTTTAGTTTCCGAGATATTGACTGAAATTTTTAATTTTTTTATTTTTAAGGTACATTTTTGGTTTGGTTATAAGCAGAATGTGCTTATAAGTGAAAAACTGTTTATTTTATTTTTATAAAAAAAAAATGTCATATTTAACTAATTTCAAATATCTTAAATTTAGATCAAAGTCCGATAATTCTGTGGTCATATGCAATAACAGCCTAAGTCGACTTAAGAAATTAGGTTAGGTTCAAGTGGCTGCCGCAGAGGCACACCTAGGCCAGTATTAAAAGGCCCGTTGTGATACCACGAACACTAGGAAAGTCAGTTCCGGAACCCTGCCATATGGAAAATCCCGGTATTATCGGGATTCTCCACATAGCAGAATCCCGGGATTGACGCTCCTAAACCGACACCGTTACTCCTCCTCGAACCATTTAGATGACTTAATGAAGGCCATCAGGTCCTTTATGTCCTACTCCGTGACTTGGCGTAGGCTAACCAGGAAGGGAACTCCCAAAAAGCGCATTCTCGCGTCACTTAAAGCCGGGCAGTTGCAGATTGGGTGCTCCACCGTTTCATCCCCCTTATCGTCCTTACAACTTCAACAGCATCGTCGGTAGGGCACACCTAGTATTTAGTTAATACGCATATTAGTATGGAGGTTTCTCTTCTCCTTAGGGCATAAATTTGTCTTGATCTTTTATGATCCCATTTCGGCCAGGTTTCTTTGGATATCCGGCATCCTGGAGATTGCAGCCATCTTTCGTTGGCTTGGCGGAGTGTGTACTCCTTCAGCATTAGCTTGCATGTGGCAAACGGCATACTTAAGCGCTCTTTATCCCGAAGAACCTGCTTGGTCATGCCCTGCCTCGCAAGTTCGTCTGCCCTACAATTTCCCTCAATGTCCCTATGCCCCTGGACACATGTGAGGTTCACGCGGTTCTGTTGTGCCATCT
Organism: Campiglossa producta; assembly: GCA_964058755.1. Taxonomy (NCBI): domain Eukaryota; kingdom Metazoa; phylum Arthropoda; class Insecta; order Diptera; family Tephritidae; genus Campiglossa; species Campiglossa producta. The sequence goes on along the minus strand of CAXKVI010000006.1, from coordinate 32,227,345 downwards.
CTTGTAGAGATCGACGACAGCTGAGCGGCAGTTCAGAGTTGAAAGAGTAAGAGCCAAGGGATTTGATGGCCGCTTGGCTGTCGCTGAAATAAAAATATCCTGTCTGATAGTGTGTTGGCCTATCCAAGCCGCGGCGTCCATGATTGCTGAAACTTCAGCCTGGAAGAAACTGCAGTGATCAGGTAGTCTGAAGGAGAGCTCAAGGTTCAGATCCTTTGAATAAACCCCTCCTCCTACTCTGCCGTCTAACTTCGAGCCATCAATATAAATGGAAGTGTCGCCATGAGTGGCGGGACTCCGATCCGTGCTCTCCCATTCGTCCCTGCTGGGAAACCGCTTTCTCCGACTGTTGTGGTCGCACAACGATCTGTGCTCAGCGGAAGAAAGCTAAAGGATCCCAAAATACTGGCGTGCCCAGTAGCGCTTGCGCCCCAGCTGGGCGTTTCCCTTAGACGCAGAGCCGATGCTGCTGCTACCCGGTGCCCTTCCAGATCGAGTGGCAAAATTGCAAGAATGGCCTGGAGTGCTTCATTGGGCGTTGTTCTTAACGCACCGCCTATACAGATCATGCAAGATCTGTGTACTTTACCTAACAGATTAAGGTTTGTTGCCTTGCTCAGCGCAGGCCACCATACCACAACTCCGTAGAGCATTATTGGTCGAATGATTGCAGTGTAGATCCATTTGCATATTTTGGGGCTGAGCCCCCATTTTTTCCATTGGCTCTTTTGCACGTGTAGAGTGCAATACACGCTTTCGTCTGGCGCTGAAGAACATTCTCCTTCCAGGTTAGTTTCCTATCCAGATCTGTGCCCAAGAACTTGGCTTTGTCAGCCAAGTTTTGGTGGTATTAACGGCGGTTGGTGAAAAGGATCAGTTCTACTTTTCCCGGGTTGATGCTCAGTCCGCAGCGCGAGCACCATGAGGAAACCTCTCGCAGTGCTACTTGCATCAAGTCGCACAGGGTTTGTGGGAATTTGCCCCTATTACTATAGCTAAGTCGTCTGCATATGCCACTACCTTCCCGCCCCCCAGCCTGTGTCTCGCAGCATCGAGTTGACAGTGAGGTTCCATAGAAGCTGGGAGAGAACACCACCCTGCGGCCTTTCCCTTGTGACATAGCGTGATAAGTCAGCCGAGCCCAGTGATGAAACTATTCGTCTACCCCTTAGTAGTTGATCAATAAGTCCAATAAGAGGCATGCTTATGCCCAGACTTGTTAAAACGGTGTTTATAGCATCAGGGCTTATGTTGTTGAAGGCTCCTTCAATATCTAAAAAGGCCACAAGACAGTACTCCTTTTCATACAGCGGTTTTTCAATAACAGAAACTAGGCTGTGAAGCGCAGTTTCTGTAGATTTCCCTTTGGTGTATGCATGCTGATAGCTAGAGATAAGGTTGCTATCAATAGTAGAGGAGAGGTAGTCATTTCTTATCCTCTCGAAGGTTTTGAGCACAAAGGATGAGAGACTGATCGGCCTATAGCACTTGGGCTCGTAATGAGACGGCTTCCCCGCCTTAGAAATAAAAACTACCGTGGCACTTCTCCAGATGCACGGAATGTAGCTAAGAGCCAGGCAGACTGTATTTTTTCCAGCGTGTTAATGAGTTGTGCGGGAATAATCCCGTCTGGCCCGGCAGCCTTGAACGGTTCGAAGGTTTTAACCGCCCACCTAACCTTTTCCTCCGTGATGGGTGTGTATACAGCCAGGTTTGTTGTAGGTGCTAAGGGTTCCTCCTTCCCTGCGAAGTGCGTATTCCAGAGCAGCTCTAGGGTTCCCCCCTCCGTGCTGGTCCAGGATCCATCAGGTTTGCGCAAATAGCTTGTGGCTGTTTGAGTTTTTGAGAGCACTCGTCTAAGTCTCGCTGTATCGCCGACATTTGCAACCCCAGTGCAGAAATTTCTCCACGATACTCTCTTTGCCTGCCTCAGACCTTTTTTGTAGGGCCTAATTTTAACTTTATATTCGAGCCATTGAGTCTCCATGCCAAGGCTCTTGGCCCTATTAAATTGTGTCCTACATGATTTACGGAGCGAGTCCAGGTCGTAGGACCACCAATGCGGCCTATGTTTACCGCGTGGTTTTCGCACTGGGCAAGCCTGCTCTAGGGCATTCGAGAGCGCCGTTGTAATGGTCTTTACCAGATCCTCCAACTCCCCTACTGATGAGGCGACTTGTGGGTGCAGTGCTGGTAGGTCCCTAGATAGTATTTCATTGTGTAGCTGCCAGTTAGTGTTACGTGGGTTGCGTTTCATAACCGGCTGCTCAACAGAAAAGTCTAGAACTAATTCTACGTACCGGTGGTCGGAGAATGAATGTACATCGAGAATACACACGGGCAAGAGAAAGGCGTTCAGCTCAGACTTAACCAAAGTACAGGCTCTAAACCTGCCCCCTTCTCTGCCTCGGATAAGCTTAAAACCCTTAGTCCCCAAACCGCAAATCCTTGAGCTATGGACCCAGGGTTCTTGGATGAGGACCACATCTACGTCGCCTTTAGAGACACGACTGTAGAGCAGCCGAGGCTGCTTTAGATTTGTGTAGGTTCATCTGAATCACCACCAACATGAGAGCGCTCATATTTCCCTGCCACCGCCGTATCGTCGAGTTCCACCTCGTCTGGAGGCTTATCTTTCAACGACGATTTGTTCAGACCACGATTTGGCGTGGCGGAAATCCTACTAATATTGGCGCGCTCAGGACTAGCTGCCATCACTGTGACGCTGAGGTCTTCCCCGTTCAGCAGGCTGTCTCCCATTTCCGAGCTGTTCACTGCTCCTTCGCCATTTGACGTGGCAGATCATGATGCGCAGCATTCTGAGAATTCTCCCAGGTTCAGCAGGGTTGGCAGGAATCCATGCTCATACCCTTGGCCGAGCCGGGATGTCCTTCCAGTCGACTGCCTCAATTCTTGCCCCTTGGTAGATCTCACCCAGTCTTGCAGCTACTGCCTTGTACAGTGCAACAGTTTTTGCATCGTCGCAAGGGAATACCTTGATTCGGCCCTAGTGCCATTCCGCATCAGAACCCATCGGCGTGGCACCCGGAGACTCATCCATAATGTCAAGAAGGGCATTACCGATCGCGTTCCGGACGTACCGCCACTGGTCCCTAGGGATGGCCTAGCTTTCGTTACCTCTGTCAATGACGCCTATGAGGATCCTGTCCTTGGTCACTTCAGCAAAGCTGAGTTTACCCACAAGGGGGGCGCATAATTGCTTTGGAAGTTCGGTAAGATAGCTCCAGCCATCTCCACCGTCTTTCTGGCATTCGGCGATAGCGTCTCTTGTGAAAAACCCTCGTATTTCTTCAGGATCCTTGCGGCCGCTCTTTTGTCCAAGTACTCAGAGCGACTGGGAGATGTGTTTTGGGGTGAATTTCGACCCGTAGTTGCCATCGCGGTCGTTCCCTTATTTGGATCTCTGGGGCCAGGTCGTGAGACCACTGCCACAGACGTTAAAGACTTAGTTTCGGTACCGGCACTTACTGGAGGTTTAGCATCAGCCGTTGTTGGCTTCACTGTGTTTGTACCGGTACTTACTTTGGGGATTGCCCCCTTATTATCCAGAGCTAATCGACCCGTATTTGCCATCGCTGTCGATCTCTCGGCTGATAAAGAAATAGAGTTTGTCCTCCGACGTTGCGTTCTCGCTTGCTCCAGCATTTTCCTCCTCTGCTGTGCAGTATACATGGTTGTATCTTTAGTTTTAGGGTTTTTATTACTATTTTTCATCTTGTTCGTACGACCCCCCGCCGGGCAAAGCCAGTTTAGGTTCAAGGTAGGAGTAAGGGGAATGTGTCGTCCGCCGTGGAAGAGCCCCATACCGCGGTAAGGCTATAGTTACTCTCCGAGGCGGCCCGGTATCAGAGAGGCTCCGTTCGATTACAGCCACGATTTGCCTCCCGGCTGCAAACGTTCAATGGGCACGTGGTCGCATAACACCCTGGATTGGGAGGGAGAAGGTCTTAGTCTTCGCGCCAGAGAGGCTTGGCTTCTCTCGTGATGTAGTACCGGGCGGCGCTATGATCACAAGGACAGCATAGCCCTGTGGCTATCGACTTAAGCCCTCGCACCGCGGCAAGGTGTCCACCCTTCACGAGGGACTTAAGAAATTAGACCAGTTGAAATTTGCTGGTGATTTTGAATAGCAACATCGAGACATTTTCCAAGACTTTCATTGGTCTTTTTTTACTTTCTTTACAAACAATTAAATCCAATACGTTTGCCTTAGTTATAAAACAGTTTTGTTACAAAAATTCGCCAGCAAATATTTCAACTGGTCTAATTTCTTAAGTCGACTTAGGCTGTTATTGCTTATGACCACAGAATTATTTGTCATATGTCATATATTGTTCCTGCGAAACTGCTGCCAAATGTAACATACGACAAAACTTTACGGAAGAAACTCCTTTATAAATTCTAAAATAATTAACAAAACCCGTTAAAAATTAATTAATTAAATAATTTCTTGGACCAGTAAAATTATCCCAAACATTGGACTAAATGCAATGAAGCGTTTTTGAGAAATTTAACTCAGAACTTCAAGTCTCATTTTCTATCAAGTCGTCAAATGTAACATACGACAATCATTTATCCGGGCGACGATATATTATAGCCATGGCACCTGCTAGTATGAAAAAGAGTTCAGTGTGTGACAAAAAACAAGTTTGTTTGTTTTTAAAGCATCCGCGAAAAAAAGGTAAATCGAGTTTTCTTACTATAACTTTCTTATTCTGTGTCCGTTTTTTTTTTTTTAATTTAAATGTCATCATAGAGGTCTTGCTCGAGCCTATCATTCATTTTTAAAGTGTTTTGATTTAGATCGAATTTTGGACTTAAGTATATCATCATTAATTTCGGACTTCCTATCATTATTTTGGATCCCGCAAAAAAAATTTTTGACTTTTTTACAAAACAAAAAAGCTATAACGTAATAATCGCTGGGTGTGGGCTAAAATTTGTCTTACAATTTTTTTTCCTTTTTTCTTGTTTTGTTTTATTAACTATCGATTTTCAAAATAGGTAAGGTTAGGTTTAAGTGGTTGCCGCAGAGGCACACTTAGGCCAGTTTTGAAAGACCAGTTGTGATACTACCAACACTAGGAAAGTCAGTCCCGGTACCCGGCCATATGGAAAATCCCTAAGTTGTTGGGTTTTTCCATATAGCAGAATCCCGGAACTGACACTCCGAAAACGATACCGTTACTAGTCCTCGAACCACTAAGATGACTTTATGAAGGCCATCAAGTCCTTTATATTCTGTTCCGCGATCTGGCTTAGGCTATCCAGGAAGGGAACTCCCAAAAACGCGTTCTCGCGCCGCTTAAAGGCGGGCAGTTGCAGATGAGGTGCTTCACCGTTTCCTCTACCTCATCATCTTAGCGGCTCCTACAGCATCGTCAGTAGGGCACACCTAGCCTTTCTGCGTGCCTACCAATAAGGCAGCGCCCAGTTAGAACACCTATTAATATGGAGATTGCTCTTCTGCTAAGGGCGTGAATGCCTCTAGATCTTTTATGATCCCATTTTGGCCAGGTTTGTTTGGATGTCCGGCACCCTGGGGATTGTTTCCACCTTTCGTTGGCTTGACAGTGTGTGCTCTTTCAGCATTAGCTTGCATGTGGCAAACGGCATACCTAAGCGCTCTTTATCCCGAAGAACCTGCTTGGTCGTACCCTGCCTGGCAAGTTCGTCTGCCTTACAGTTTCCCTCAATGTCCCTGTGTCCCGGGACCCATGTGAGGTTCATACGGTTCTGTTGGGCCATCTCTTGAAGTGATCGACGACAGCTGAGCGTCAGTTCAGAGTTAAACGAATAAGAGCCAAGAGCTTTGATGGCCGCCTGGCTGTCGCTGAAAATAACGATGTCCTCGCCAATAGCGTGCTTACCTATCCAAATCGCGGTATCCAAGATTACTGAGACTTCAGCCTGGAAGATGCTGCAGTGATCAGGTAGTCTGAAGGAGAGCTCAAGTTCCAGATCCTTTGAATAAACCCCTCCTCCAACTCTGCCATCTAGCTTCGAGCCGTCAGTGCAATCAGAAATGCCGCTTTGGTAGCGGAACAGCGATCCATCCTCTCCCATTCCTCCCTGCTGGGAATGTTCGTTTTGAAGCAGGTGTCTCCGACTGTTGTGGCCGCACACCGATCTGTGGCCAGAGGGAGAAAACTGTAAGATCCTGGAATACTGGAGTGTCCAGTTGTACTTGCGCCCCAGCCAGACGTTTCACTTAGGCGCAGAGCCGCTGCCCTGCTGCCCGGTACGCTTCCAGATCTAGTGGCAAAATGCCTAGAATGGCCTGGAGACCTTCTTTGGGCGTTGTTCTTAGCGCGTCGCTAATACAGATCATGCCAGATCTATGGACTTTACCTAACAGATTCAGGTTTGTGGCCTTGCTCAGCGCAGGCCACCACACCTCGACTCCATATAGCATGATAGTTCGGATAATTGCAGTGTAGATCCATTGCTGACACCCCACTTTTCGCCAATGGCTCTTTTGCATGTGTAAAGTGCAAGACGCCTTCCACTGCCGGTGAAGAATATTCTCCTTCCAGTTTAACTTCCTGTCCAGAAGTGCGCCCAAATTCAGGCTCACGCCATTAAGTTCTGGTAGGTCCAGCGGTGGTATTTTGTACCGGTTGTACCGGAGGTGTGGCCGTGTGAAGAAGTCCACGCAAGTGGGGAAAGTTTCTGATCGCCGTTTAACTGGGAATGGCCAGAGCGATTCTTCTATGTGCGGTCCAAGCAGCCCACTACGTCCGGGAAAGCCCTCTGGATAGCCACTGAGCACCCGCTCGGTTTTGAACTAAAGTGAGAAGGCGACAACCTGACAAGGCCACTCCGACATAATCGGTTTAAGGGCTTGTCAGGGGACTTAATCAGCAGCGTCTGTCACCACGAGGTGCGGCTGCCAGCGGGCGTCTGTCTTGAACCAAGCGGCTTCCTATATAAATGTGTAATTTAAATCCAACCCCCAAGAAACGGGTTGTGCGTAGGGTTTGGGACCCACCACATAAACACAAACTTCCAATGAGATCCAATATTCAGGCCTCGGATATGATAACTCACTCTTTAGATAACGACCACTGCAAACGAACTAGGACTATGATTAAGGAAATCAGGGCATGTTCTTTGAATGTCCGATCCCTTAGCAGGGAAGGTGACGATGCCCGCCTAGTTGGGGTCCAGGCAAAAGATGACATCACCGCTATACAAGAAATGCGATGGACGGGGTAAGGTTATAAGACCATCCAAACCTGCAATGTCTACTGGAGGGTCCACACTAATGAGCGCAGATTCGGCGTCGGTTTTGTGGTGGGAAAGAGGCTTGTGAAACAGGTAGTGTCCTTCACAGCCGCGAACGAGCGTCTCGCCAAAATCCGAATAAAACTACGATTTTTCACCATATCGTTTATCTGTGCGCACGCACCGACTGAGGACAAGGACGAGTGGAAAAAGATACATTCTACGCGAAATTAGAAGAAACTTATGAGCGCTGCCCCCGTCATGATATCAAAGTCGTGCTTGGCGACTTTAACGCCAGGGTGGGCAAAGAGGGTGTATTTGGCCCCACTGTCGGAAAGTTCAGCCTCCATGAAGAGACTTCGCCGAATGGATACAGGCTGATCGACTTCGCCGGTGCACGAAATATGGTCGTAGCCAGCACCAGGTTCAAGCATAAAAAGATCCATCAAGCAACATGGCTATCGCCAGATCGGAAAACACGCAATCAGATCGATCACTTTGTGATAGACGGACGGCATGCTTCCAGCGTTATGGACGTACGTACGATGCAGGGTCCAAACGTCGACTCCGATCACTACTTGGTAGCAGCCAAGATCCGTACTCATATAAGTACAACGAATGAGGCACCACAAAAAACGCAAGGAAAGCTGGACGTCGAAAAGCTGCAGTCACAACAGACAGCCAATGATTTCGCAGAACGACTCGCGCACCTGCTCTCTGAGAGCACAAATCAACCCAGCGAAGTGCACGAGCAGTGGAAGCATATCTCCGGATCACTTCGTACCGCAGCCGAAGATGTAATTGGATTCCGGCAAATGCGAAAAAACAGCTGGTACGATGATAGAGAGTGCAAAGACGCAATGAAAAGAAAGGAGAACGCCTATAAGGCAACGTTAAAAGCGAATGCAACGAGGAGCGTGTGTGAACACTACCGCGAGATGAAGAGGGAAGCGAGACTGCTTTTCCGGGCGAAGAAAAGGGAAGCGTGAAATCGAAGAGCTTGAAATGCTAACCAGCAGAAGCAACGCCCGAAAATTTTATCACAGAACTCGACGAATGACGGAGGGTTTTAACCCCGGGGCAAACTCCTGTAAAAATGAGAACGGCGACCTGGTGACAGATGTTCAGAGAGTACTAGGGTTATGGAGGGATCACGTCTCTGCCCTTCTAAACGGAGGAACAGAGCAACAATCCAGAGAATAGGACGAACCCGAAACCACAATCGAAGACGATGGAATCGAAGTTCCACGAAATATCACGGCTAAAAAACAATAAAGCGGCGGGTGCTGATGGCCAGCCCACTGAGCTATTCAAATGCGGCGGCGAGGAGCTGGTAAGGTGCATGCACCAGCTCTTGTGCAGAATATGGTCGGATGAATGCATGCCTGAAGATTGGAAGCTGAGTGTTCTCTGCCCAATCCATAAGAAGGGTGATCCCGCAAACTGCGCCAACTATCGTGGAATTAGCCTTTTGAGTATCGCATATAAGGTCCTATCAAGCGTATTGTACGAAAGACTTAAGCCTGACGTAAACCGACTGATTGGACCTTATCAGTGTGGCTTCAGACCTGGTAAATCTACCATCGACCAGATTTTTACAATACGCCAAATCGGATCGACACACACCATCTATTTGTTGATTTTATAGCCGCCTTCGACAGCACGAAAATGAGTTGCCTATATGCCGCTATGTCTGATTTTGGTTTCCCAGCAAAACTTATACGGCTGTGCAAAATGACGCTGAACAACACCACCAGCTCGGTCAGAATCGGGAAGGACCTCTCCGAGCCGTTCGAAACTAAACGAGGTTTCAGGCAGGGCGACCCCCTATCGTGCGATTTCTTTAATTTGATGCTGGAGAAAATAATACAAGCTGCAGAACTTAACCGCGCTGGAACAATATATTACAAGAGCGTACAACTGTTGGCGTATGCCGACGACATCGAAATCATTGGCCTCAACAACCGCGCCGTAACTTCTGCGTACTCCAAATTAAAAAAAGAAGCGGAAAAAATGGGTTTGGTGGTAAACGAAGGTAAAACGAAGTACCTGCTGGCATCAAGCAAAGAGTCAGCGCATTCGCGCCTTGGCAACCACGCCACTATTGGAAGCCATAATTTCGAGATAGTAAGGGACTTTGTATACCTGGGAAGCAGCATTACTACCAACAACAATGTAAGCTTGGAAATCCATAGAAGGATAACTCTTGCAAACAAATGGTACTTTGGGCTGAGTAGGCAATTTAGAAGTAAAGTCCTCTCTCGACGAACAAAAACAACACTCTATAAGTCACTTATCGTACCCGTCCTGCTATATGGTGCAGAAGCATGGACACTGACAGCATCTGATGAGGCGGCTTTGGGTTGGTTGGTTGGTTGCCGTGCCGCCCGGTCAGAAGGACCGGACCCAAGTAGCGCGCTGGGCGCCATTTTGATGCACTAAACTGTGAAACCAATTACAGTTTGTTTTCTACGGTCTAGATGGATTATGGTCAAACCATTTGGTGAGACCTATAAATTTGTTTATGTCAACTATGGAGTACTTAGATACATCCTTCAGGTCAGTTAGAACAAACCGACCTAAGGTCTTGTGTCTTATATTGGCCAGGGCAGGACACTCGCAGAGGAAGTGAGTAACAGTTTCTTTACAGCCATCTAGGCCGCAACTTCTACACACCTCGTTGAATGGTAGCCCAATTCTTTCCGCGTGTTGGCCCAGTGGCCAGTGTCCTGTTATGGTGGCTGTTATTCTGAAGATCTCCTTCCTAGATCTGCATAGCAGGCTCTCGGTTCTACTTTTGTTGTATTCAGGCCAGGTTTGTTTGACAATCCTACAGCTATCCGAGGAGTACCACCTACGAATGGCCATGGCTTTGTATTTGTTGTGTAGGTCACTTTTGATTGCTGTGAGTGGGCGACGCACACTAACTACATCTAAGTTGTCTGCTGAAGCCCCTGTCTTTGCCAGTACATCCGCTTTCTCATTGCCCACAATGTTCCTGTGACCCGGAACCCAGACAAGTGTGATTTTCGCGGAGTTTGCTGCTGCCCTAAGCGACCCTTTGCAGTCGCTGACGGCCTTAGAGGAAGTGATCGGCGAGTCGAGCGCCATAAGCGCCGCTTGACTGGCTGTGTATATGCGCACCTCCCTCCCTTCAATTGACTCTCCTATTAGGTGTCCAAAGGCTTTCTCGATACCAACTACTTCTGCTTGGAAGATGCTGGCCGAGTCCGGGAGACGGTAGGACTGAGCGACTTGCAATTGCTCAGAATAGACCCCTGCTCCCACGCCACAGTCCATTTTGGACCCGTCCGTGAATACAGAGATTATCCCCTGCTTACAAGCGCTACCATCTCTCCATTCGCCTCTTGACGGGAAGTGCACTTCATAGTTTTTGTCGAATTTTAGGGAGGGTGGGAGGTAGTCTGATGAAAGCTCTTCGTTTGAGAACCTGTTTAGGATGCCGCTGTGGCCATACTGTTTCGCAGTCCAGCACTCGGACTCCGTAAGCCTTAGTGCTGCTCCTGTGGCCATTACACGAATGTGCATGTCTAGCGGTAATTGGTTTAAGATGATGTTGAGTGCGTCAGTCGGGCAGGATCGAAGTGCGCCCGTTACGCCTCCGAATGCCGCTCGTTGTATCTTGTTTAGGTTATTGATGTTGTACTGCTTGTCTAGGGCCGGCCACCAAACTAACGCCCCATACGATAGTATGGGTCTTATGACTGCAGTGTAGAGCCACATCATCAGTTTTGGTTTTAGACCCCAGTTCTTGCTTACTATTCTTTTGCAGGAGTAGTAGGCAATGTATGCTTTGTTTATTCTTTTCTCAACGTTCACTTTCCAGTTGAGTTTGCTATCTATTTCGACACCGAGGTATTTTACACTCTGGGAGAGTGATAGTTCAGTGCCGTTAAGCGAGGGTAGACGGAATTGAGGGATCTTGGTTTTGTTGCTAAACAGTACTAGTTCCGTTTTACTCGGGTTGATGCCTAGACCACTAGCAGAGGTCCAGGCCTGTAGCTTCGGGAGTGCCCTTTCCAAGATTTCGCTAAGCGTTGAGGGGAACGGTCCCGATACTGCAATAGCAACGTCGTCAGCATATGCTACTACCTTAACCCCGTTTTTGTTTAGCTCGAGAAGTATATCGTTCAGTGCGACCACCCACAGTAGTGGAGAAAGAACACCTCCCTGAGGTGTACCCCTGCTCACTGTTCTAGTTATTGTGGCTGATCCCATGTTCGCTTCTATCTGCCTGTTCTCTAGCATGGATTGCGTCCATCCACAAATATAGCTGTCTATTCCAGCCTTTTGGAGGGATTTGACAATTGCGCCTGTTTCTATGTTGTTGAACGCCCCTTCTATATCTAAGAAGGCTGCCAAAGTGTATTGTTTGTAGTGGAGCGATCTTTCAACTGTGCCTATGATTTCGTGAAGCGCAGTCTCCGTTGACTTGCCTTTCATGTACGCATGTTGCGCAACGGAAAGGATAGGCCCAGTTATTACTGATCTTATGTGGAGATCCAGAAGTCGTTCCAGAGTCTTCAACATGAAGAATGTGAGGCTTATGGGTCTGTAGTCGTTGGCATTTTCATGCGAACGCCTACCCGTTTTGGGGAGGAATATGACGTGAACTCTCCTCCAGCTCCGCGGGATGTAGGTCAGAGTGATACTCGCCCTGAATACCCTTGCCAACCAGCGGACCATTTTATCTCCTAGCTTCTGAAGCATCACTGGAGTGACGCCGTCGGGTCCAGGAGATCTGTATGGGGAGAAGCTGTTAATTGCGTGTCTAATCTTTACCCTGTCCAACAACATTGCCAGTAATTCCTCGGGGGGCTCGGAGACCCCACCCTGGGGTACAAGTACTGGCGTGTGGTCGCTGGCAGGGAAGTGTTTATTCATTAGGGTTACTAGGGATCCCTCCGCTGAGTCCGCCCAAGAATCATCTTTCTTTCTCACGAAAAGATTATTTACGTGCTCAGAATTATTTACGACAGAATCTTGCTCAGTCTGGAGGCTTCCCGGGTGTTTTCTATTGTAGAGCAGAAGGTTTGCCAGGATTGAGCCTTCGCCTTCCTTACTGCTTTCTTGTAGGTTTTGAGCGTTTCCCTATATGACCTATTGGTATCGTAACATACGTTGAATGTTTTTCTTACTGCTGTTCTCAGATTCCTAAGCTCACCGTTCCACCACGGAGGAGATTTCTTCTTAAGAATGCTGACAGGGGTAGATTTGTTATACGATATTGCTAGAGTATGCTCCAGTTTGTCCACTGCATCATCCAGCTCTTGCGGGCTGGTGATGTCAGGGTAGGGCTCACTTAGCGATAAGGATTTCTCGGAGAGTTTGACGAATTTGTCCCATCTAGTTCTTCGTGGGTTCCGGTACCGAAGAGGCCGACCCGGACCATACCCTATGTCGAAGAAGATCAAGCGATGGTCAGATAGGGAGGCTTTGTCTGAAACCTCCCAGTTACTTACCAGCGCTGAACCATTATCCGAAGACAGGGTAAGATCGAGGACCTCCTCCCAGCCCTGGAATCTATCCGAACTAGGGAAAAAGAAAGTTGGCTTAGAACCCCTATTGCAGATGCTCAGGTTCGAGTTAAGAATATAGTGTAAAAGGGACTCACCTCTATCGTTGATTGAAGTACTGCCCCACATAGAGTGTCTTGCATTTGCGTCGCTGCCGATAACGACGCTTTGGTTTTTATTGTGATCCAGGAAGTGTTTGAGTTCGGTAGGTGGGGCCGGCCTGTCGTGAGCCATGTAGGCTGAAATGACGAAGACCGGCTGCATATCGTCACCTTCCAACTTTACCACCGTTACGTCTGATGTACTGTAATTTGAACATAGGAAAGCCTTTATACTTTTTTTGATTAAAATGCATGATCTTGGCTTACCTACATCTGTTTTGTAGAACAGATTATGAGTGCTGATGTTTAACCCCATGATCCTCTCTTTGTTGATCCAGGGTTCTTGTATGCAGCTGATGTCTACGTCCTCCTGTGCTAGAAGGACCTTCAGATTATCCGTAGCACTTATTGAGTGCTGCAGATTAATCTGGACGCATTTATTGTTGTTGTTGGTTGTGCTCCCCATCTTGGATGGGGACACCCTGCAGCAGCTGACCTGCATCGTCTACTTCCTCAGGGTCGTCCTCATCTGGGGTGGTGTCGCCGCGGAAGACCTTAACCTTGGCCATGCGAATGGCAAAGGCTACCTTGTGGTCCGCCTTCGCCAGAGCATCCAAGGACTCTTCGCATATTGCGACCAGAATTGGTTTGCTGGTCTTCGACGGCTCTTCCTCTTTAAAGAGCTGCCAGTCTGCAATGGCTGGGATGCTGCTGTTGTACAGTTTTGGGAGTATTCGAGAGAAAAATTCTTCGAAAGATTTATGGACCTCTAAAAGTTGGCGACGGCGAGTACCGAAGAAGATATAATGATGAGCTGTATGAGCTTTACGCAGACGTGGACATAGTTCAGCGAATTAAAACCCAAAATCGCCTAGGCAGTTAAAGGCTACGGAATGTAGTTGAGAGCCAGGCAGGCTGTATAGAGAAATACTAGCCATTTGACTGATGTCTCCAGCGTGTTAGTAAGTTGTTCGGGGATAATCCCGTCCCTTCCGGCAGCCTTAAACGGTTCAAAGCTCTTAACTGCCCGCCTTACTCTTTCCTCCGTTATGGGTATATTTACTGCCAGGCTTGTTGCAGATGCAGGAGTGTAATGGGGTGTGGTTTCTATGTGACCTTGACCAATCCCGACTCTTGCATCCTCGCTCGTACACTCTGGGCAACGTGAGCTATCTAGGCTCGCGGCAGAAAGAGAGAGAGCCCCGGTGGGGCCACTCTGACATGCTTGGTTTAAGGGCTCACCGAGGTCTTTTGCGCAGCGTCTGTTCACCATGAGGTGCGGCTGCAAACGGGCGCCTGTCTTGAAGCAACCGGCTCGCTATATAAATGTATAAATATTTTCCAAAAACCCCGAGACGGGTTGTGCGCTGGGTTTGGGACTCACCTCACCGCGACCGCGCCACGATTTTCACTGTTTGATCTCAGTACAGCCTGTGTGAATTTAAATTTAGGTTCAAGTGGCTGCCGCAGAGGCACACCTAGGCCAGTATTAAAAGGCCCGTTGTGATACCAGCAACACTAGGAAAGTCAGTTCCGGGACACTGCCATATGGAAAATCCCGGTATTAACGGAATTCTCCACATAGCAGAATCCCGGGACTGACCCTCCTATACCGACACCGTTACTCCTCCTCGAACCATTTAGATGACTTGATGAAGGCCATCAGGTCCTTTGTGTCCAGCTCCGTGACCTGGCGTAGGCCAGGAAGGGAACTCCCAAAAAGCGCATTCTCGCGCCACTTAAAGCCGGGCAGTTGCAGATGAGGTGCTCCACCGTTTCCTCCTCCTCATTATCCTTACAACTCCTACAGCATCGTCGGTGGGGCACACCAACTCTTTCTGCGTGCCTACCAATGAGGCAGTGCCCAGTTAATACGCCTATTAATATGGAGATTTCTCTTCTCCTTAAGGCATAAATTTGTCTTGATCTTTTATGATCCCATTTCGGCCAGGTTTCTTTTTATATCCGGCATCCTGGAGATTGCAGCCATCTTTCGTTGGCTTGGCGGAGTGTGTATTCCTTCAGCATAAGCTTGCATGTGGCAAACCGCATACCTAAGCGCTCTTTATCGCGAAGAACCTGCTTGGTCGTGCCCTGCCTCGCAAGTTCGTCTGCCCTACAATTTCCCTCAATGTCCCTATGCCCCGGGACCCATGTGAGGTTAACGCGATTCTGTTGGGCCATCTCTTGTAGAGATCGACGACAGCTGAGCCTCAGTTCAGAGTTGAACGAGTAAGAGCCAAGGGATTCGATGGCCGCCTGGCTGTCGCTGAATATAAAATTGTCCTGTCTGATAGTGTGTTGGCCTATCCAAGCCGCGGCGTCCATGATTGCTGATACTTCAGCCTGGAAGACACTGCAGTGATCAGGTAGTCTGAAGGAGAGCTCAAGGTTCAGATCCTTTGAATAAACCCCTCCCCCAACTCTGCCGTCTAACTTCGAGCCATCAGTATAAATGGAAGTGCCGCCATGAGTTACGGGACTCCGATCCGTGCTCTCCCATTCTTCCCTGCTGGGAATGTTGATTTTAAAACAGCTATCTCCGACTGTTGTGGTCGCACAAAGATCTGTGCTCAGCGAAAGAAAGCTATAGGATCCCAAAATACAGGCGTGTCCAGTAGTGCTTGCGCCCCAGCCGGACGTTTCCCTTAGACGCAGAGCCGATGCTGCTGCTACTCGGTGCCCTTCCAGATCGAGTGGCAAAATGCCAAGAATGGCCTGGAGTGCTTCATTGGGCGTTGTTCTTAACGCACCGCTTATACAGATCATGCAAGATCTGTGTACTTTACCTAGCAGATTAAGGTTTGTTGCCTTGCTCAGCGCAGGCCACCATACCACAACTCCATAGATCATGATTGGTCGAATGATTGCAGTGTAGATCCATTTGCATATTTTGGGGCTAAGCCCCCATTTCTTTCCAATGGCTCTTTTGCACGTGTAGAGTGCAATACACGCTTTCTTCTGGCGCTGAAGAACATTCTCCTTCCAGGTTAGTTTCCTATCCAGAACTGTAACCAAGAACTTGGCTTTGTCAGCCAAGTTCAGGTGCAGGTTATTCAGTTTTTGTAGTATTAGCGGTGGTATCTTATAGCGGTTGGTGAAAAGGACCAGTTCCACTTTTCCCGGGTTGATGCTCAGTCCGTAGCGAGAGCACCATGAGGAAACCTCTCTCAGTGCTACTTGCATCAAGTCGCACAGGGTTTGTGGTAATTTGCCCCTGTATACTATAGCTAAGTCATCGGCATATGCCACTACCTTTCCGCCCCCAGCTTGTGTCTCGCAGCATCGAGTTGACAGTGAGGTTCCATAGAAGCGGGGAGAGAACACCACCCTGAGGCGTTCCCCTTGTGACATAGCGTGATAAGTCAACCGAGCCCAGTGATGAAACTATTCGTCTACCCCTTAGCAGTTGATCAATAAGTCCAATAAGAGACCTGCTTATGCCCAGACTGGTTAAAGCGGTGTTTATAGCATCAGGGCTTATGTTGTTGAAGGCTCCTTCAATATCTAAAAAGGCCACAAGACAGTACTCCTTTTCATACAGCGATTTTTCAATAAGAGAAACTAGGCTGTGAAGCGCAGTTTCTGTAGATTTCCCTTTGGTGTATGCATGCTGATAGCTACAGATCAGGTTGCTATCAATAGTAGAGGAGAAGTAGTCATTTATTATCCTCTCGAAGGTCTTGAGCACAAAGCATGAGAGACTGATCGGCCAATAGTCCTTGGGCTCGTAATGAGACGCCTTCCCGCCTTAGGAATAAACACTACCGTGGCACTTCTCCAGGAGCACGGAATGTAGCTAAGAGCCAGGCAGGCTGTATAGAGAAATACCAGCCATTTGGCTGATGTCTCCAGCGTGTTTATGAGTTGTGCGGGAATAATCCCGTCTGGCCCGGCAGCCTTGAACGGTTCGAAGCTTTTAACCGCCCACCTAACCTTTTCCTCCGTGATGGGTATGTGTACAGCCAGGTTTGTTGTAGGTGCTAGGGGTTCCTCATGCAAGTTCCCTGGGAAGTGCGTATTCAAGAGCAGCTCTAGAGTTTCCCTCTTCGTGCTGGTCCAGGATCCGTCATGTTTGCGCAAATAGGTTGTGGCTGTTTGAGTTTTTGAGAGCACTCGTCTAAGTCTCGCTGTATCGTCGACATTTTCGACCCCAGTGCAGAAATTTCTCCACGATACTCTCTTCGCCTGCCTCAGAGCTTTTTTGTAGGCCCTGAGTTTAACTTTATATTCGAGCCATTAATTATCCGTGCCAAGGCTCTTGGCCTTATTGAATTGTGTCCTACATGATTTACGGAGCGAGTCCAGGTCGTAGGACCACCAATGCGGCATATGTTTACCGCGTGGTTTTGGCACTGGGCAAGCCTGCTCTAGGGCATTCGAGAGCGCCGTTGTAAAGGTCTTTACCAGATCCTCCAACTCCCATACTGATGAGGGGACTTGTGGGGGCAGTGCTGGCAAGTCCCTAGATAGTATTTCATTGTGTAGCTGCAAGTTAGCGTTACGTGGGTTGCGTTTCATAACCGGCTGCTCAACAGAAAAGTCTAGAACTAATTCTACGTACTGGTGGTCGGAGAATGAGTGTTCATCGAGAACGCGCCATTTTCTGACCCACTCATAAGCGCCTTCGCTGCAAATAGTGAGATCTATGACCTCCCTACGGGTTTTGGTAATAAACGTAAGTTCGTTACCCACGTTGCAAACTATCAGGTTAGTTGTTAACATATAATCAAATAACGACTCTCCTCTAGCATTGATATCGGAGCTTCCCCACTGGACGTGATGAGCATTGGCGTCAGTTCCGATAATAAGATGACCCATGGAAAAATTTTCCACCAGGTCTTTTACCTCCCTCTGTGGCGGAGGTTCTTCGGCGTCGTAGGGCATATAGACCGATGCCATCGTCAGACTGGTACTGTCGACTGTTAAACTGGCAGCTGTAACGTCACCACTGAGCATTCAGCTCAGACTTAACCAGAATACAGGCTCTAACCCTGCCCCCCTCGCTGGCTTGGATTAGCTTAAAACCCTTAATCCCCAAACCGCAAATCCTTGAGCTGTTGACCCAGGGTTCTTGGATGAGGACCACATCTATGTCGCCTTTAGAGAGACGACTGATTACAGCAGCCGAGGCTGCTTTAGATTTGTGCAGGTTTATCTGAATCACCACCAAGATGAGAGCGCTCAGACTTCCCTGCCACCGCCGTATCGTCGAGTTCCACCTCGTCTGGAGGCTTATCTTTCAACGACGATTTGTTCAGACCACGATTTGGCGTGGCCGAGATCCTACTAACTGTGGCATTACCCCAGACATTGGGGCGCTCAGGACTAGCTGCTATCACTGTGACGTTGAGGTCCTCCCCGTCCAGCAGGCTGTCTCCCATCTCCGAGCTGTTCACTGCTCCTTCGCCATTTGACGTGGCAGATACCATACTTTCCGAGTCGGACATCTCCGACTCCTCTATCGGCACTGCGATGTCCGAGCCCTCCGGTGCAGCCGAAATAGCAGCGCGCTGTGCATCGCCGCGGTATACGTGGATCACGATCTGACCCATGCCGTAGTGCACTCGTCCATTGCACCGTTTAAGGGGCTCGAGTGCTTCCTTAGTCAAGGTGAACCCACTTGCCTGTCAGGCCCTACCGCATCCTCGACCAGATTAACACGCCAGTCCTGCGTCGGGAGAGACGGGTTCATGATCCTCAGCATCCTGAGAATTCTCTCAGGTTCAGCAGGGATAGCAGGAATCCACGCTCTTGCCCTTGGCCGAGCCGGGATGTCCTTCCAGTCGATAACCTCGATTTTTGCCCCTTGGTAGATCTCACCCAGTCTTGCAGCTGCTGCCTTGTACAGTGCAACAGTTTTTGCATCCTCGCAAGCGAATACCTTGATTCGGCCCTGGTGCCATCCCGCATCAGAACCCATCGGCGTGGCACCCGGAGACTCATCCATAATGTCGAGAAGGGCATTACCGATAGCGTCCCGGACGTACCGCCACTGGTCCCTAGGGATGGCCCAGCTTTCGTTACCTCGGTCAATGACGCCTATGAGGATCCTATCCTTAGTTACTTCAGCAAAGCTGAGTTTACGCACTACGGGGGTGTGTTGCTGCCGCTTCGGGTGAGGTTTTAAATCCACGTCCGATCTCTGGCGTTTGAAGGGATTTCCATTAACCTTCTTTGGCGCGTAATCGCTTTGGAAGTTCGGTAAGATAGCTTCAGCCATCTCCACCGTCTTTCTAGCATTCGGCGATAGCGTCTCTTGTGAAATACCCTCGTATTTCTTCAGGATCATCGCGGCCGCTCCTTTGTCCAAGTACTCAGAGCGACTGGGAGATGTCTTTTGGGGTAAATTTCGAACCGTAGTTGCCATCGCGGTCGTTCCCTTCTTTGGATCTCTGGGGCCAGGTCGAGAGACCACTGCCACAGACGTTAAAGACTTAGTTTCGGTACCGGCACTTACTAGGACTTTAGCATCAGCCGTTGTTGGCTTCACTGTGTTTGTACCGGTACTTACTTTGGGGATTGCCCCCTTGTTATCCAGAGCTAATCGACCCGTAGTTGCCATCGCTGTCGATCTCTCGGCTGATAAGGAAATGGAGTTTGTCCTCCGACGTTGCGTTCTCGCTTTCTCCAGCATTTTCCTCCTCTGCTGTGCAGTATACCTAGTTGTATCTTTAGTTTTAGGGTTTTTGTTATTATTTATCATCTTGTTCGTACGACCCCTCGCCGGGCAAGGCCAGTTTAGGGTCAGGGGAAGAGTAGGGGGAATGTGTCGTCCGCCGCGGCAGAGCCCCATACCGCGGTAAGGCCATAGTTACTCTCCGAGGCGGCCCGGTATCAGAGAGGCTCCGTTCGATTACAGCCACGATTTGCCTCCCGGCTGCAAACGTCCAATGGGCACGTGGTCGCATAACACCCTGGTTTGGGAGGGGGACGATCTTAGTCGTCGCGCCAGAGAGGCTTGGCTTCTGTCGTGATGTAGTACCGGTGGCGCTATGGTCACAAGGGCAACGTAGCCCTGTGGCTATCGACTTAAGCCCTCGTACCGCGGCAAGGTGTCCACCCTTCACGAGGGGAATTTAAATTTAGCTCATACCGAAATTATCGGAACTATCGATTATATGGGGGCGATGTGTTATATTAGTCCAATCTCATTGATTTTTGACATCGACATTCCACATTCTAAAATAGCAATAGTTACGAAATTTCGCTTTCCTACCTATATAATTACAGGAGTTATCTACCAAAATCTGGAACAATCGGTTGTATGGGAGCTATGTCAAATATTTATCCCATCTCGGTGATTTTCAACATCGATATTTCATTTATGAAAATAGCGATACTTCCAAAATTTCACGCTCCTACGTGTTTAATTACAGGATTTATAACACAAAATCCGTGTATCGGAATAATCGATTGTATGGCAGCTATGTGAAATATTTATCCCATCTCAATGATTTTCGACATCGATATTTCACATATAAAAATAGCAATACTTACAAAATTTCACGTTCCTACCTCCTTAATTTCAGGAGTTATAGCCCAAAATCCGTTTATTGGAACAATCGATTGTATGGGAGCTATATGTAATATCGTTCCGATCTTGCTGGTTCCGACAAACGATTCGTATATTGGAAAATGGTGGCCGCATACAAAATTTCAGGCAAATATCTCATAAACTGAGGGACTAGTTTGCGTTCAAACAGACAGACGGACATGGCTAAATCAACTCATCTCGTTATCCTGATCATTTCGGTATACTTATTGATGGGCCTATCTCTTCTTCTTCTCATACTTGCAAACATCGGACCAAAGTTATAATACCATTTCATGTTCATGAAAGGAATAAAAAATGCTTTATTAATCAAGCTTTATTGCATACCCGTCAAGCTGTAATTTTACGTTTGACACAGCCAATTATAATCCGGAACATTAAATGATAAGTTTCTAATGGGTATTAGTTTGGGAGTTTTTTAAATT
This sequence comes from Campiglossa producta, assembly GCA_964058755.1. Lineage (NCBI taxonomy): Eukaryota > Metazoa > Arthropoda > Insecta > Diptera > Tephritidae > Campiglossa > Campiglossa producta. The sequence goes on along the minus strand of CAXKVI010000006.1, from coordinate 32,206,479 downwards.
TCACCTTAAAGACCAAGATCCCAGAGCCTAAAAGCGTCACTTATTTTATAATGGATGAAACCAATACCGATCGATAGTCCTCCCCGAAACTAGAAAGAATGTAAAAAATTTCAAAGCTGTACCTATGACAAGGGCCTAGGAATCGGGGGTCAAAGTCGCCAAAAAATGACCCTAACTTCACTCATTTTATAATGGATGATTTTCACATATTTGACGAAGAGTACCACCCCGCGTCAGTATCAAGTTTTGTTAGACCCGTACCAGTGACAAGGCTCCAAGGCTTCCTATGGAAATTTATTCTGTTTTACCAATTTCAGGCATTTGGGCCACTTTGGCTGCTTTTAAGTTTCCAATATTTTTCCATTTTTTGTAGAATACTACCATCAAGTAGTATCAGGCATTGTTAGACTTCGTCCCATGGCAAAAATTTCAGCCAGACACCTTAAAACTTGGGAAATTTCACAAATTTTTACTGCGCTTTCACATGTTTTAGCGGGTTTGCCCAACTTTGGCCTCTTTTAAATAACAGATCTTCACACATGTGTCGTAAAATAGTACCCTAATGTAGAATCAAGCATTTCCAGACATCATCCCATGGAGAAAACTTCAGCCACACACCACAAAGTTCGGGAACTTTTGTATTCCTATTAATTTGCTTTCTCTTGTTTTTCCCACTTTCATTGCTTTTAAATGACAGATCTTTTCACATGTGTCGTAGGACACTACCCTTAAGTAGTTTCAGTAATTTCTAGAGTTTTTCCCATGGCAAAAACTTTAGCCAGACGCCTCAAAGTTCGAGAACTTTTATTTTCCTATTAATTTGCTTTCTCTTGTTTGTCCCACTTGTACTGCTTTTAAATGACGGATCTTTTCACATGTTTCGTAGGATACTACCCTTAAGTAGTTTGAATCATTTCTAGACTTTTTCCCATGGCAAAAACTTCAGCCAGACACCTCAAAACTCGGGATTTTCACTCATTTTGACAGAGATTTCACTTGTTTCAACAGGTTTCTCCAACTTTGGCTACGTTTAAGCGGCGGATCTTTACACATATGTCGTATAGCTAGGCTTGCCATACGTCAGGCATTTGGCCTGATTGTCAGTCTTTACATACTTTGTCACGCAATCAGGCGCCTAGCGAATTTTTTCAGGCATTTAAAAAAGTTTTTTTGAGAAAGATTTCAGTTTTATTCGAAGCCATATGAACATTATGTAATTTTGTCGAGTGTAAACACACTGTAAGTTTAAGTATTGTGCGATTATCGATAACTACTTTCGAACTCTTATTCAGTGTCAGCTGATTGGTAAGCTTTTGCCATTGGGAAATGGTCAGTCATATACCTACATTAGAGTGGTTCAAAAAAATTTTATTTTGGAAATTCTAAAACGCTTCCCCGAAATATTGTTCCTTGTGACGAAAAAAAAGCTGCAATTTTTTTTTTTACAAAAACAAAGCTTGTTTAGAGGTCGCACTACCCGTTTTTATAAAAAAATTAGACGCGCGCAATTTTCATTTTATTTTAATATCATTAAGTACAGCAAAAGCTTGTTTTTTTGCACTTATTAGGGAAAATCTCTAGTTCAGAGCTAGTTCGCTTCTATTGCGTTCCGAACCAGTACTAGTTCGCGAACTATCTTTTTTACATGAAATCAACTGGCGAATTTACATGGCGATGTCCTAGGCTGGAACTAGTACAAAATTCGACAGTTTGGATCTATTTCGTTTATTGGTACTATTTCTGTAGTTCTGAATATAAATTAATTACAAAAACTTAAATTCAAATACGAATCCAAATGCCTTTTAATGACTCCTCGAACGCTGGTTTCGAACTAGTGTTCTTATTGGCCACTTTATATCTAGTTCTGAACCTGAAATTTGTTCACTAGTGCCTGAGTTCCCTGCAGGGAACTAGTGAAAATGTAATCACTAACATACTAGTTCTTATTGGCCACTTTATATCTAAATCTGAACCCTACAGGGAAGTTTAACGCCTAACTATATATATCGAAATTGAAACTGGCGCAACTAAAACGCGTATACTGACCCCATTGCGCTTTTTTTTGTTGCTAGATTTCGCTTTTTAAATGTTTATGACATCGCTGATTATGAATCAGATGTTGTTTTTTAAAATTCAAAATAGTGGGTCCAATATGGCGGTAAATTGTTCAAAAACTAATTGGATTGTTTGGAAACTTTGTACTCACTTTTTACAAATTCAAAATGATTATTCCAATAAAGCGGTCCTTTTTTTAAGTAGTCGGATTTTATTGAAGCCACCATTTTGTATTTTTAAATGGTGATATCAGATTCGTAATCAGCAGCTATATGAACATTCGATCATCGCTTTTCAGTTGCACCGATTTTAATTTCGAAACATATTCTCAGGCGTTAAACCTATTCTACCCATCCCAGGTGGCTATTAAATTACAGGAATATTCGCCAATGAAAACAGAATAATAAGTGACAAAAAAAAAAAAATTTTGGTAGATAACTCCTGTAATTATATCGATAGGAACGTGAAATTTCGTAAATGTTGCTATTTTAGAATGTGGAATGTCGATGTTAAAAATCAATGAGATTGGACCAATATAACACATCGTCCCCATATAATCGATAGCTCCGATAATTTCGGTATGAGCTAAAGTTAAATTCACACAGGCTATACTGGGGATCAAACAGTGAAAATCGTGACGCTTATTCATGAAAGGTATTTAGCCTTCGGCACAGCCGAAGACAGCTTTCCTTACTTGTTTTAAGTTCTTTTGTTAATAAATAAAATAAAAACCTCTTACTAACTGAAGAACAGGATGGCGAGAGTCATAATGGCGCATAATATGAAATGTGTCCTTGCATAATAAAATTTGGTTGCATACAAGACAACACTAAGACTAAAAAAAATTTAAGAATACCAAATATACTTGCATGAATTTTATGGGTTCTAACTTAAGACTGTTTCACTTAAGTCAGGCTTTGGGATGAAAAAATTATGGCAAGCCTACGTTTAGCACTACCCTTAAACAGCATCAGGCATTTCCACTTAAAAAACTTAAGCCAGACAACCCAAAGCACTTTTCATCACTTATAATGTGCTTTCACATCTTCAAATGGGCTTACCCAACTTTGGCTGCTTTTAAGTGGCGGATCGTTACACATGTATCGTATAACACTACCCTTAACTAATATCAGACATTTTTAGACTTCGCCCCATGACAAAAACTTCAGCCAGACACCGCAAAGCTGAGGAAATTTCATAATTCTTGCTGCGATTTCACAGGTTTAAGCGCGTTGGTCCAACTTTTAAAGGGCGATTCTTTTCACATGTGTTATAGAAGACCACCCTTAACTTGTATCAGGTACTTTTATACTTTGTCCCATGTCAAAAACTACAGCCAGACACCTCAAAACTGAGGAATATTCATAATACTTACTGCGATTGCAAATGTTTAAGCGAGTTGGTTAAACTTTTGCTGTTCGTAAAGGGCGGATCTTCACACATGTGTCGCAAGAACACTACTCTTAAGTAGTTTCAATCATTGTTAAGGGTCGAATACATATAACTTTGCGTCCAAATTCAGAGGTATGCTACAATGAACGCCTTGACGCTTCTCTTTTATAAATCTGTTTTCGTTATTTATTTCTTTGCATTCAGAGTGTTCTGGTTAATTTATTAATTTAATAGAGAAAAAATGAATAAATTATCATTTCCTCCAACTTTTTATTCCTTAATTAAAGCAAAGTCACCAACATCTGGTTGTCAAAGCAAGCACAGCAAGTAAAATTTGAGAGTTTGCCAAATTTTAACCTTGCGTCAACTTTGAGGTCTCCAATTTGCCATGCTTCGTTTAAATACGTATACTGAACTTTTCTGTCAAAGTCAAAGTTTGAGGTAAAGTCAAAATAAAGCTTTATGTAACTGACCCTTTAGACGTCGCCCTATAGAAAAAACCTCAGCCAGACACCTGAAAACTGAGGGATTTTTATAATTCTTACTGCGTGTTCACATGTTTGAGATGGTTGGTCCAAGTTAGGCTGCTTTTAAAGGGCAGATATTTTCCATGTGTCATAGAAGACCAGTGATATCAGGTACTTATAGACTTCGCATAAAATAAAATTAAATGTCACATTTTCACAGGGACGGTTCAAGGTTTTTGTTCAAATTTAGGAACGCGTTTTGGCTGATAATGAATTTCACAAGCACAAGATAGAATGCTTGAATAGCGGACATATTTTTCGGCTTGTTTGTCGTACTTTGACTACTTTTGAAAGGCGAATATTTACACATGTGTCGTAGAACACTACTCTTAAGTAGTATCAGGCAGTTTTGGAGATCTTCCCATGACAAAAACTTCAGCCAAACACCTCAAAGCTCGGGTTTTTTTTCACAATTGATATCTCCATAGGACATGATCAAGCAAATTAGAACAGTTCAGCCTATACAAAGTGTTCATATGTGTGCAGCCAAAGTTGGACCAACCGGATTACTCATGTGAAAGCGTAGTAAGAATTATGAAAATTCCTCAGCCTTGAGGTGTCTGGCTGAAGCTTTTGGACCTGGGGCGAAATCTAAAAGTAACTGATGCCACTTAAAGGTGGTCTTCTATGACACATGTGAAAAGATCCGCCCTTTAAAAGCAGCCAAAGTTGGACCAACCCGATTAAACATGTGAAAGCGCAGTAAGAACTATGAAAATTCCTCAGCCTTGAGGTGTCTGACTGAAGTTTTTTCCATGGAATGAAGTCTACAAATGCCTGATACTACTTAGAGATAGTGTTCTACGACACATGCATAAAGATCTGCCTTTCAAAAACAGCCAAAGTTGGACAAACTCGAATAAACATGTGAAAGTGCAGTAAGAATTGTAAAAATTACTCAGTTTTTAGGAGTCTGGCTGAAGTTTTTGACATGGGGCGAAGTATAAAAGTACCTGATACAACTCAAGGGCGGTCTTCTATAACACATCTGAAAAGATTCGCCCTTTAAAAGCAGCCAAAGTTGGACCAACCCAATTAAACCTGTGAAATCGCAGTAAGAATTATGAAAATTCCTCAGCCTTGAGTTGTCTATCTGAAGTTTTGGACCTGGGGCGAAATCTAAAAGTAACTGATGCCACTTAAGGGTGGTCTTCTATGACACATGTGAAAAGATCCGCTCTTTAAAAGTAGCCAAAGTTAGACCAACGCGATTAAACATGTGAAATCGCAGCAAGAATTATGAAATATCCTCAGCTTTGAGGTGTCTGGCTGAAGTTTTTCTCATAGGGCGAAGTCTAAAAATGCCTGATATTAGTTAAGGGTAGTATTGTGTGATACATGTGAAACGATCCGCTATTTAAAAGCAGCCAAAGTTGGGTAAGCTAATTTGAACTTGTGAAAGCACATTAAAAATTATGAAAAGTCCCGGTGCTTTGGGTTGTCTGGCTTAAGTTTTTTTCATAGGATGAAGTCTGGAAATGCCTAATGCTGTTTAAGAGTAGTGTTATACGACACATGTTGAAGTAACCTACTGAAACAAGTGAAATCTCTGTAAAAAATTTTGAAAATCCCGAGCTTTGTCTGGCTGAAGTTTTTGCCATGGGACGAAGTCTAGAAAGGATTGAAACTACTTAAGGGTAGTATCCTACGAAACATGTGAAAAGATCCGTCATTTAAAAGCAGTAAAAGTGGGACAAATAAGAGAAAGCAAATTAATAGGAAAATAAAAGTTCCCGAACTTTGAGCTATCTGGCTGAAGTTTTTGTCCTAGGGCGAAGTCTGAAAATGCCTGATATTAGTTAAGGGTAGTGTTGTGTGATACATGTGTAACGATCCGCCATTTAAAAGCAGCGAAAGTTGGGTAAGCCCATTTGAACTTCCTACGACACATGTGAAAAGATCTGTCATTTAAAAGCAGTACCCTAAATTACCACCAAAATGACCACAAAATAACTCCAAAATTATTCCGAGATATTCCCAAAATGACCCCAAAATATTCCCAAAATTACCACACACCAAAATATTCCAAAAATGGCCACAAAATAACAACAAAATATCCCCGAAATTGGTCCAAAATTACCAAAAAATTACACTAAAATATTACAAAAAAGACCACAAAATATTCCCAAAATGACCCCTAAATTAGTCAAAAATTACTACAAAACAGCTGTCTTGGGCTGTGCTGAAGGCTATATACCTTTCACGAATAAGCGTCACTATTTTCACTGTTCGATCTCCAATACAGCCTGTGTCAATTTAACTTTAGCTCATACCGAAATTATCGGAACTATCGATTATGTGAGGGCGATGTGTTATATTGGTCCAATCTTATTGATTTTTAACATCGATATTCCGCATTCTAAAAGAGCAATAGTTACGAAGTTTCACGTTCGTAACTTTATAATTACAGGAGTTATCCACCAAAATCGATTGTATGGTGGCTTTGTGAATCATTTATCCCATCTCGATGATTTTCAACATCGGTATTTCGCATATAAAAATAGCAATATTACTTGCAGAATTTCACGTTCGTACGTGTTTTCTTACAGGAGTTATAGCCCAAAATCCGTTTATCGGAAAAATCGGTTGTATGGGGGCTATGTGAAATATTTATCCCATCTCAATGATTTTCACATCGCAATTTCACATATAAAAGTAGCAACTATTACAACAAATGATTCCTATATTGGAAAATGGTGGCCGCATAGAAAATTTCAGAAACTGAGGGACTAGTTAGCGTTCATACAGCCAGACATCTCGCCATTCTGATCATTTCGGTGTACTGATTGATGGGTCCGTCTCTTCTTCTTCTCATACTTACAAACATCGGACCAAAGTTATAATACCATTTCATCTTCATGAAAGGTATAAAAATATGGCACTTGGCAGGATTCGAACGAAAACGCTCAGGAGTCACAGCCGACTGCTTTACCGCTGAGCTATGACGCACATGAAGTTTTTGAGGGCAATTAAATTACATTCAAGCAAACGAAAAAAAAATTTAGATTTCTGTTTTATTTGGATCTTAAATCGAAACCAAAAAAAATTGAAATTTTTTGTAGGTATTTGCACGGTTTAAAATATTTTGGGTAAGAACACGTGAAGTGAATCCCTCATTTTCCCGAGGTTTAATAAACTGAGGTATGAGTATTTTTTCATGAAGTATACACTATAGAAAATTAAACCATAAAGGGGTTTTGAAACATTTTGTTTTTTACAACAACAGCAAAAATTTTTGTAATTTATAACGTTTTGTGAAAAAATCAATAACTCAGAAGATATTAGAGATATTCGAGTGAAACTTTCAGGATTTATAGTTCAACACTTGTACTTTAATAATATATATAGATGTTAAAAATGTTTATTTACTTCCATACTGTTAATTAAATTTTAAGTTACAAACCAGAATATCTCTAATTACTCACTCAAAAAAAAAAAAAAATTTTTTTTGTTGTCTGTGCTACGCTTTAAACGTCAAAGTAAGAGAATCTGCAAAAAAATTTGAGTGTTCGCTATTACTTATAGGAAAAACACCTTTTTTTTGTGACATGCTCGTAGAAATTTTCATAAATATTCCGTACAAATTTTTAAAAATTTGAAAATTCTAAATAGAAAATATATGTCAAATGTGAAGGAAATGCAAATTTTTTAAAATTTTTACGGAATTTGTATGAAAATTTCTACGAGCGGGTCACAAAAAAGTTATTAAAAGTTATTATTTTTAAGTAATCGCGAGCACTGAAATTTTTAATTTTTAATGCGTAGCACAGAAAAAAAAAAATTTTTTTTTAGGGAGTAATTAGAGATATTCTGGTTTGTAACTTAAAATTTAATTAACAGTATGGAAGTAAATAAATATTATTTTTAACTTCTATATATATTATTAAAGTACAAGTTTTAAACTATAAATCCTGAAAGTTTCAGTCGAATATCTCTAATATCTTCTGAGTTATTAATTTTTTCACAAAACGTTATAAATTACAAAAATTGTTGCTGTTGTTGTAAAAAAAAATAATTTTTCAAAACCCCTTTAGGGATTTATTTTCTATAGTGTATTGGGCCATCCCTTGTAGAGATCGACGACAGCTGAGCGTCAGTTCAGAGTTGAACGAGTAAGAGCCAAGGGATTTAATGGCCGCTTGGCTGTCGCTGAAAATAAAAATATCCTGTCTGATAGTGTGTTGGCCTATCCAAGCCGCGACGTCCATGATTGCTGAAACTTCAGCCTGGAAGACACTGCAGTGATCAGGTAGTCTGAAGGAGAGCTCAAGGTTCAGATCCTTTGAATAAACCCCTCCTCCAACTCTGCCGTCTAACTTCGAGCCATCACTATAAATGGAAGTGCCGCCATGAATGGCGGGACTCCGATCCGTGCTCTCCCATTCTTCCCTGCTGGGAATGGTGATTTTAAAACCGCTATCTCCGACTGTTGTGGTCGCACAACGATATGTGCTCAGCGGAAGAAACCTATAGGATCCCAAAATACTGGCGTGTCCCGTAGTGCTGGCGCCCCAGCCGGACGTTTCCGTTTGACGCAAAGCCGATGCTGCTGCTACCCGGTGCCCTTCCAGATCGAGTGGCAAAAAGCCAAGAATGGCCTGGAGTGCTTCATTGGGCGTTGTCCTTAACGCACCGCTTATAGAGATCATGCAAGATCTGTGTACTTTACCTAACAGATTAAAGTTTGTTGCCTTGCTCAGCGCAGGCCACGATACCACAACTCCATAGAGCATGATTGGTCGAATGATTGCAGTGTAGATCCATTTGCATATTTTGGGGCTAAGCCCCCATGTTTTTTCAATGGCTCTTTTGCATGTGTAGAGTGCAATACACGCTTTCTTCTGGCGCTGAAGAACATTCTCCTTCCAGGTTAGTTTCCTATCCAGAACGGTGCCTAAGAACTTGGCTTTGTCAGCCAAGTTCAGGCGCACGTCATTCAGGTTTGGTAGTATTAACGGTGGTATCTTATAGCGGTTGGTGAAAAGGACCAGTTCTACTTTTCCCGGGTTAATGCCCAGTCCGCAGCGCGAGCAGCATGAGGAAACTTCTCGCAGTGCTACTTGCATCAAGTCGCACAGGGTTTGTGGGAATTTGCCCCTATATACTATAGCTAAGTCGTCTGCATATGCCACTACCTTCCCGCCCCCCAGCTTGTGTCTCGCAGCAGCGAGTTGATAGTGATGTTCCATAGAAGCGGGGAGAGAACACCACCCTGAGGCGTTCCCCTTGGGACAAAGCGTTTTAAGTCAACCGTGCCTAGTGATGAAACTATTCGTCTACCCCTTAGTAGTTGATCCATAAGTCCAATAAGAGACCTGCTTATGTCCAGACTTGTTAAAGCGGTGTTTATAGCATCAGGGCTTATGTTGTTGAAGGCTCCTTCAATATCTAAAAAGGCCACAAGACAGTACTCCTTTTCATACAGCGATTTTTCAATAAGAGAAACTAGGCTGTGAAGCGCAGTTTCTGTAGATTTCCCTTTGGTGTATGCATGCTGATAGCTACAGATCAGGTTGCTATCAATAGTAGAGGAGAAGTAGTCATTTATTATCCTCTCGAAGGTCTTGAGCACAAAGCATGAGAGACTGATCGGCCTATAGTCCTTGGGCTCGTAATGAGACGCCTTCCCCGCCTTAGGAATAAACACTACCGTGGCACTTCTCCAGGAGCACGGAATGTAGCTAAGAGCCAGGCAGGCTGTATAGAGAAATACCAGCCATTTGGCTGATGTCTCCAGCGTGTTTATGAGTTGTGCGGGAATAATCCCGTCTGGCCCGGCAGCCTTGAACGGTTCGAAGCTTTTAACCGCCCACCTAACCTTTTCCTCCGTGATGGGTATGTGTACAGCCAGGTTTGTTGTAGGTGCTAGGGGTTCCTCATGCAAGTTCCCTGGGAAGTGCGTATTCAAGAGCAGCTCTAGGGTTTCCCTCTCCGTGCTGGTCCAGGATCCGTCAGGTTTGCGCAAATAGCTTGAGTTTTTGAGAGCACTCGTCTAAGTCTCGCTGTATCGTCGACATTTTCGACCCCAGTGCAGAAATTTCTCCACGATACTCTCTTCGCCTGCCTCAGAGCTTTTTTGTAGGCCCTGAGTTTAACTTTATATTCGAGCCATTGATTATCCGTGCCAAGGCTCTTGGCCTTATTGAATTGTGTCCTACATGATTTACGGAGCGAGTCCAGGTCGTAGGACCACCAATGCGGCCTATGTTTACCGCGTGGTTTTGGCACTGGGCAAGCCTGCTCTAGGGCATTCGAGAGCGCCGTTGTAAAGATCTTTACAAGATCCTCCAACTCCCCTACTGATGAGGGGACTTGTGGGGGCAGTGCTGGCAAGTCCCTAGATAGTATTTCATTGTGTAGCTGCCAGTTAGCGTTACGTGGGTTGCGTTTCATAACCGGCTGCTCAACAGAAAAGTATAGAACTAATTCTACGTACCGGTGGTCGGAGAATGAGTGTTCATCGAGAACGCGCCATTTTCTGACCCACTCATAAGCGCATTCGCTACAAATAGTGAGATCTATGACCTCCCTACGGGTTTTAGTAATAAACGTAGGTTCGTTACCCACGTTGTAAACTACCAGGTTAGTTGTTAACAAATAATCAAACAACGACTCTCCTCTAGCATTGATTTCGGAGCTTACCCACTGGACGTGATGAGCATTGGCGTCAGTTCCGATAATAAGTTGACCCATGGAAAAATTTGCCACCAGGTCTTTTACCTCCCTCTTTGGCGGAGGTTCTTCGGCGTCGTAGGGCATATAGACCGATGCCATCGTCAGACTGGTACTGTCGACTGTTAAACTGGCAGCTGTAACGTCACCATTGGTATAGTTGGGCAAGAGAAAAGCATTTAGCTCAGACTTAACCAGAATACAGGCTCTAACCCTGCCCCCCTCGCTGGCTTGGATTAGCTTAAAACCCTTAATCCCCAAACCGCAAAAACGCTCCAACAAGTTTTAATATTGTAGTAAAAATTGATGAACTATTATAATTATGCGTCCCAGAAAAATTTACATTTCGCCCATATTAATATACGCTGTCTCTACCATTATTACTATGCAGTAAATATGGATAAGGATATAGCGATAATAGAAATTCATATCACGCTCATAGATATTGACGTGCCGTTCAAATATATTAGTATTCTATCCATAAATATAAAAAACAGTACATCATATCGAAATGGTTGACATATCATTTGACTTTTTATTGGGAGCAAATAATATTTGATAACTCGCTCATTCTGAATGAATATAGCATCAAACTCGTCACTATCAGTAGTGATATTGTCACAACATTCTAGGTATTTCTCTCAGTGTGCACATAAATATCCCTGGAGGAAAAATCTCGAGATCTTTCGTACTAGTTCGTCATCAAGTGGATACACACTGCTCCTGAACGAAGAATAGGTTGGCATAAACTGACACCAAAAACTGGAAATCCACATCGTCTGGGATGGTTTCCTGATGATGAATCACTTTGAGTTGAAATCCTAGCTGCTCCTTTTTGGAAAATAAGGACATTTTTGCATTTTTTCACTTATACGACACATTCCACCTAAAGGATTAATTGGAAATAAACAACTCAACTAAAAACTGAAAATGGCATTTCGTTGACAATGTCATCCAGTTAAAAAAAGGTTTTAGTTAAGATCCTAGCTACCATCCTTTAGAAAATATGCACATTTTTGCATTTTTTTTATATTTAATTTTTGTAGTGCACTAATGGTACAGGTCCGATGCATTATCTTGTATATACCCTGTTGGGAATATCACTAATTCAGAGCTAGTTCGCTTCTAGTTCGTTCCGAACCAGTACTACCCTGCAGCGAAAGCAACTAGTTGAAAACTACTTTACAACTAGTTGGTGCACCGGGCCCAACTAGTCAGTGTTCTGTCTTTTTTCCATATAAGCAACTGGTATTTTTTACGTGTTGATGTCCTACGAGATGTCAATTGTCAGATTTCGACCAGAATATACCAGTTATCTACTAGTCAGGAAATACCAGTTTCATACTAGTTGCAAAATACTAGTTCCATACTAGTTCAACCTGGACTAGTATAATTTTCATAAAATGAACTAGTCCACATACTAGTCCAAAAAGGACTAGTATAAAATATACTAGTCACATACCAGTCCAAAAAGCATTCAACCTGGACTAGTATGATTTCAACCAGAATTTTCCTGGCTTACCCTTTATTTTATCCCTCGACTTTATTTTCATGTTTATTCTTAAGAAAGCAGCGGCTATTTGTATTTACCCTATAACGAAAAAGCATCTATGAATTATAAGAGAAAACGAAACGAATGAAATTTGTATTTTTCAACTGGTATAATTTCATCCAGAAATATCTAGTTATATACTAGTATGGAATGTATATTTCCTGACTAGTATGGGTTCAGCCAGAAAATTCTAGTTGTATACAGGTATGTAATGGATATTTCCTGACTAGTATGAGTTCTACCAGAAAATTCTAGTTGTATACTAGTATGAAATGGATATTTCCTGACTAGTATGAGTTCTACCAGAAAATTCTAGTTGTATACTGGTATGAAATGGATATTTCCTGACTAGTATGAGTTCTACCAGAAAATACTAGTTGTATACTAGTATGAAGTGGACATTTCCTGACTAGTATGAGTTCTGCCAGAAAATTATAGTTGTATACTAGTATTTTTCTCACTAGTTTGAGGTTTCGCTGCAGGGTAGTTCGCGAACTATCTTTTCTACGTGAAATTTAACATGGCAATGTCATAGGCTGGAACTAGTACAAAATTCGACAGTTTTGATCTAGTTCGTTTATTGGTACTATTTCTATACTGCCGTCCTATTTAAGAATGTGGGTATCTACATATTTTTTCGAAAATTAGTTAGTTATATAGGTGGACGCGTATTGAAAGTCCAAATTTATTCATGCAAAAAAATTTTGCACATTGCAAGGGAATATGAAGTTATTGCTGATTTAAATTCCTTCATTTGCAGTACCTACATAAATTTTCCAGAAACCCTAATAAAAAATGTGGGTATGTACAAAAATGGCGCAGTATCTACACTTTTAATAGGAAACAGGTTGAATTAAAAGCCGGTTTCCTACTCAAAAGCGACGTATCTGCAATATTATTTGTAGATACTGCTTTTTTAAATAGGAGTCTCAGCTTTTTGATGATGGGACTCCTTTTATTAATAGCAGTATGTGCATACTAGGGATGTCATCCCGGGATCCCGGGATCCCGAAATCCCGGGATCCCGACCCTTTTTAAGCTCCCGAAAATCCCGGGATTGTGTTCCAGCAATCCCGGGATTTTCGGGATGTGAGAAAAATCCCTCTTGTATAGCAAAGAAACCACACTGAAATTTGGGTTAGCGTTTACAACACTGTTGACGTAGAAATCAGCTGGTTTCATTGTTATTTTTGCGCGCATAATTGATTGATGAATAATAAGAATAATTAAATATGACTGAAAAGCCATCCACTTCAGGTAAATATAGATATATTTATAACTTCGGTGAAGTGGAATACCTCGCACTCATCCATTTTTATACGAAGTATTTCATTTTCATTAAATAAAGAATCACTGTAATGAAATTGAAATTTATTTCGTACAGGTTTTGTTGCACATAAAACAAAGGCGGAAGAGGAGTCTTCCGTGTGGTTCTATTTTTTAGTTGCGCGCGACAACGACGAGTCAGCTCAGTGCAAAAAATGCAGTCAAATATTATTAACGAAAGGTGGCTCAACAAAAGGGCTGCACACGCATTTGAAAAAACATAATATTGTTGTGTGCCGTAAAACAAAAGCTCCAGAAGCCAATCCTGTACCTTGTAAACAGCAAAAGTTGCATAAATTTTTTAGTAATAAAACGGAGAGGAGTATGGAAGCTGTTTTAGCTAGGATTACGGCTGTTGATGGTTTTGCTTTTTCAGCTTTCACCAAATCACAAGATCTACGCGATGTAATGCGAGGTAATGGCTTCGATTTACCAAAATCCAGAAACACTATACAAAGTATTGTACTCAACTATTACGAAAATATTAGAGTAGGATTTTTACATGAAATTGAAAAGCTCGTAAAAGAATTTGAAAAATTTTGCGTAGTTTTTGACGAATGGACATCTGTGTCAAACAAACATTTTATGAACGTTAATATCTTTGCGGCATCTAAATTTTGGAACTTGGGTCTTGTTTTTTTTTTGACAAAATAAAAAAAGCTTGTGTTTTTAGTTGTTGCTGATTCGAGAATAGCTCGTAAAACGCAATGTTCGTAAAATGTAAGGTATCTTGCTGGCTGGGAAGAGGCGCTCTGAATGTACCAAATTTTTTTTTACTTTTTAATTAATACTTACCATTATTAAACTGTTTAATACATTTATATTAATGTAGGAGTTCAACTACAAAAAAAAACTTTCTATTGAAGTGTGTTATTTTTTTTTATTCAAATGAAATACATTAAAAGTAAATAAAAAATATAAGGGATAAATAAATTTAATTAATTTTATTTGTTATTTATTTAAAAATTGACAGTTTCACAAACATTTTCTCCAGTCTTTTTGAAGCAAACCGGTTAGAAATAACGAATCCCTAATCCCGGGACTAATCCCGGGATCCCGGGATTTGTAAAAGCATATCCCGAAAATCCCGGGACGGCCAAAACCCGAAAAATTGACATCCCTAGTGCATACCCACGTTCTTTAGTAGGCTCGAATCAATTTTTTGGTGTTCGAGAGTAACGTATCTGCACACTGTGCTTAATAATTACTTATTATTATTATAAATCTGTAGATACCCTAGTTCATCAGTAGGAAACTATTAATTTTGAGTGTGCCTTTCCTACTAGAAGGCAGTATCTGCGTATATACTGCTATTGAATAGGTTTTCTAACAAATTTTGCTTTGAATAGAGTGCAGTATCTACAGTTTCGCATATACAGAAGCCGAAATCAATGTTTTTTTTTGCATAAAATATCTCAAAAAGTCTAGATATAAACACGTTTTGTTGAATATTTCGGGTTGAGCTAGAATGTAGATACCCACATTCTTTAATAGGACGGCAGTATAATTCTGAACCATTCCTTAGCATAGAAACGAAAATAAATTAAATACAAAAACTTAAATTCAAATACGAATCCAAATGCCTTTAATGACTCCTCACGTATTGCCGGTTCTGCGAGAACGGTATTTGTACCTGTACAATACCCTTCGTACCGAAACGACCCGGGTTGTTTTTTTTTATAATGACTCGGCCAAGAGCAATACATTTCGAAGTGACCCTGTCTAACGCGTCACGATTCCCTCACCTATTGTCATCCCCGGAACAGCCCCTTGCAGCACGGCTGCTCCTTATTCTCTTGATCCGGGCTGGCATTGAGCCAAATCCTGGCCCAAGAGAATGGTTCTGCTGCGTTTGTCGGAAGAAAATATATACAAGACGATCACACTCAGTACAGTGTGCATCATGCAAAGGTTGGTTGCACAAATCTAGTTGCTCCGGACTAGATCCAAAAACACATCGGCCCATTAGTTTCTATAAAAATTTTGTGGCGCCCTGCTGTTCACGTCCTAGGACGTCCCGAGGCAAGCGACGCTCATATGTTGCTTTATCGCCCTCTAATAATAATCAAGTCTCCACGACCTGCAATAATTATATTGCCCAGCAGAATATATGTGTTCCCGGCTGTAGCTTACTTCCTAGTGCATCAACAGCACAAGCACCCACTCATGGCTACTTTCTTCGCAGCACATCAGTTGATGCTTGTAGCACTACTGAGCTTCAGCCCCCGTCTCTAAACTCTTTAATAACTTCTTCCGGCACTAGCACGAATGAAAGTCAAGTCCATCAACTTCTGGTCCCTCACTCTTCGTGCACTGTATGTCGGCACAGGATATATGCGTCTGTGGCATCGGTCAAGTGCAACTCCTGCCTAGGCCTGTGTCACCTACGCATATGTTCTGGGCTCGCAAACAGAAATCTCTGGACTGATGTGTTTGTCGCGCCTTGCTGTCGAGTTGTGCAGCCCTCAACGCCGACGGATGTACACTCATCTAATAGTGAACGAATTCCGCCGGCTTCAGGACTGCAACGGAGATCAATATCGCGACATAACCTACCACCATCTAGGCGAACACATCAGTCTTTAACTCCCAGAGTGGCCATTGCCTCTCCTTCGCAATTTAAATTGTTGCAATTTAACTGCAACGGCTTGACCGGCAAGATAGCGGAGATAACCACATTTATGCAGCTACATAAAATCAAAATTGCTGCAATCCAGGAGACAAAACTTGGCCCCCACTCGAATCTCCGAGCGAGTGGAGGCTACCACGTACTCCGGCATGATCGTACAGACGGCGGAGGTGGTCTCGCGTTCCTTGTACACCATACGGTGCAGTATAGGGAATTTGATATCAACACTGACCAAAGTGACTTACCTTTAGAGTGTCAAGGTATAGTTATACAAGCTGGTGGCGTTGATCTCGAGCTAATCAATATATACATTCCTCCCGTCACCTGCTGCCCCAGAAGTTATCGTCCTGACCTTAGGGCGTTTCTTTGTGGCGATAACCGTATCATCATGGGCGATTTTAATGCCCATCATGATATGTGGCATTCACACTTTTCGGTGGACGGCAGAGGACGGGAATTAGCCGAGCAAATTGATAACTCCTCTTTCTGTACTGTGAACGGAGACTCCTCAACTAGGATGGCTGTTAACTGCAGTAGCTCCCCGGACCTAACTATTGTTAGCCCGGGGTTAATTAACAGCATCAACTGGCAACCTATGGTGGCCCTGTCATCCGACCACCTGCCTATCATCCTGTCTGTCGATCGTGCCACGGATTTTATCACGTCGGAGAAACGAACTTACGTGAATTTCAAAAAGGCCAATTGGGTTGGCTTTTTGGAATTCACGGAGAGCTCCTTTGGTGATCTTCCCATTCCCACTGACGTACACGTTGGCGAGCGTAACATACGTGAGGTCATTAAAAAGGCTACAGCCCGTTTCATACCAGCTGGTAGGATAAAAGATATTAGGCCTAACTTCCCAGCTGAGGCCGCAGCCTTGGCCAACGAACGTGACCTCATACGCAACATCGATCCATCTGACCCACAGATCGGTGATCTCAACGTGGAAATCAGAAGGCTGGTTAACGAACACAAACAAACCAAATGGGAGGAGCACCTCAGGTCTTGTAACCTCTCTACCGGTGTTGGGAAATTATGGTCCACCGTCAAGTCCTTGTCGAATCCTTCGGGTCCACCAAAAAATGTCGACATTACCTTTGGTGACAAGACAATAAATGACCCCAGGAAATGTGCACAGGCTTTTTGTCGACAATATGTCCCACACCCTGCGCAAGACAGGGCTAGACGTGGAATCTTCAGGCGTGCGCATAAACACAAAAACTATGCCCCGTTCCCATCACCGCTACAGAGGTTCAAGAGGCCATCCGGAAGGCCAAAAACTCCAAAGCCATCGGCCCTGATGGCATAGCCATGGTGCATCTAAAACACATCGGCCTAGCGGGAGTCAAATATTTAACGGCCGTCTTCAATTTGTCTCTGATCACAGCTGTCATACCCGACAAATGGAAGCAGGCAACTGTGATCCCACTACTAAAGCCTGGCAAGCGAGCTAACGTTGGGGAGTCATATCGCCCGATATCACTCCTCTCGCCAGTAGTAAAGACACTTGAGGCGGTCCTACTCCCGCTCTACACATCACACTTGATGTTAGCCGAGCACCAACATGGCTTCAGGAAAGGTAGGAGCACAACATCTGCTCTAAATGTCATAAACACTCAGATAACTGACGGTCTTAATCAAAATAGGCCTAATGACAGGACGGTTCTAGTTGCACTTGATTTGAGTCAAGCTTTTGACACAGTAAATCATGGGCAACTTGTAGCTGATTTGGAAGACTCGTCACTCCCCCCCTGTCTAAAGCGTTGGACCGCCAATTATCTCAGTGGTCGTCGGTCGTCTGTTGTATTTAGAAACAAAAAATCTAAAGCCAGGAAGATAAAACAAGGGGTACCACAGGGTGGTGTCCTCTCCCCGTTATTGTTTAACTTCTATATTTCGAAGCTTCCTCCTCCACCAGAAGAAGTTACGATTGTTTCTTACGCAGACGATTGCACGATATTGGCAACTGGTACTTCCGTTGATGAGCTGTGCTCCAAAATATATGGTTATCTCCCCTCTCTAGTCGAGTTCTTCACTGCCCGAACCTTGACATTGTCGCCAACAAAGTCTTCGGCGACCTTATTCACGACGTGGACGCGCAGGTTGGCATGGAATTAGAAATCTATGTAGGTGATCATAAAATACCTACTGTCGCTCACCCAAAAATTTTAGGAGTGACTTTTGACACCATGCACATTCGCTGCCCATTCAGCTGCAATTGTCTCAAAATTACGGAGCCGCTACAAAATCCTCAAGTCACTAGCCGGCAGTACTTGGGGTAAAGACAAAGAAACGTTGTTGGTAACGTACAAGGCAATTGGTCGGCCGATCCTGAACTATGCGTCGCCGATATGGTCGCCGGGGCTTGCAGACGTTCACTGGAATCAGCTTCAGGCCTGTCAAAACACCGCGCTCAGAACCGCTACGGGGTGCGTCCTTATGTCACCTATATCTCATATTCATAATGAGGTGGAAATGCTTCCAGTTAGGGAGCATAATGAAATGCTAAACAAGCAGTACCTACTGAACTGCTGTAAACCACAGCATCCCGGTAGACAACTGCTTGAACTCATTCCGCCTCCTAGGACCATAAGGTCGCATCTACGTAAACATTTTGATGAGATCCGTCACTATATAACAACGCCGTTTGATCTACAGGTGCACAAACAGGCTTTGGGGCATATCCATACAACGTCTGTTGGCCATTACTCTGCGCTCTGTTCGCTAAACAATGTCTTACATGCCGCAACACCTGGCATTTCTGAAGAGGAGCGTCATCTTCCTCGAGAGACAAGGGTCACTCTGGCTCAATTACGCTCTGGATATTGTAGTAGGTTAAACTCCTACATATCTAGACTGAACCCTGATGTGCCGAATGTATGTCCGGCATGCGGCTCGTCCCCCCACAATACCAATCACTTATTTTCTTGCTCATTTGAGCCCACTCTTCTAACACCCATCTCTCTTTGGTCCAATCCTATTGAAACTGCTAGTTTCCTTGGACTCCCGTTAGAAGATATTGATGACAATTAGGTTAAGGAAAAATACGCGTTGGGCAGGACTACACATCGTTACAACAACAACAACAACTCCTCAAACACTGGTTTCGAGCTAGTGAGAATGTATTCACTACCGTAGTAGTTCTTATTGGCCACTTTATATCTAGTTTTAAACTTGAAATTTGTTCACTAGTGCCTGAGTTCCCAGCAAGGAAATAGTGAAAATGCAAGAACTAACGTTCTAGTTCTTATTGACCACTTTATATCTAGTTCTGAACCAGAAATTTGTGTCAATAGTGCCTGAGTTCCCTGCAGGGTTATGATGTGCGTGAGGGTGGGCAATATATACGGCAGGATGGTTTTTATAAATTTAATGGGGATGCCATCCTCACCAATGGCATTGGATCGCATCTTGTATACATTTCTCACAATGTCGATTTCAGAGACAGCACGAAACACGGGACTATCACGAACACGCAGGGTTTTCAGGTAACGCCACAATACATTATTAGGAAGGGACGGACAAAGCCTTTTACCGAAATATTTCTGCTTTGCATGCCTTATAATTTTCGTGGTTTCGTTTCTGATCACTTTAAAAATACTCCAGTTCGTTTCATTTCGGACCCTTTTCCAATTCGAATAGGCTTTGCTTCGTTTCTTAATAGCCATTCGAACTCTTTAGTTGTACCAGGGCATAGTGTACCAATCCAAGTGTAAACTCTTCTGCATAGACGTCAAAATTCCAAAATGAGTTTAACACCTGTTCATCAGAGTTGATTTTTTGGAAAAAGAGCATCATTTTGCGCCGAGTTGCATTCGATTTGGTATAAAAAATTAGTAGTAGGTTGCATAAAAAAGTAGTTCGCTAAAACTTAGAAATTTGATTTTTTTAACATAAATAACAGAGAATTATATAAAATTATTAGTTAGAATAACTCTTTCGAGTCTGCTCACTATTTTCTATTAAACAAATAACAAACAACTGCTAATAATTAGCTTCAAACCCCAAAATTTGGTATTTGTTTCCTTTAGGGGTCATTTCCTAATAAATTAGCTAGAATTATGGAAGATAGCTCAAAATACGGGTTTTGGCCTGAGGATCACGAGTCCGGAAGCGCTTTTTAATTTTTGTGTCTGTGCAAAGTTATGGTCAAAAAACCGAAAACTACTGCCGAGGGGCGACCCCGTTTAGAAAAATTCTTTTTCTTAATAATTTTTGATGTTACTTTCGCCGGGCATCGAACCGCCACGACTTGATGTAGAAGGCCGAACACTTCAGAGAAGCAAAATATTAAAAAAGCGCTTCCGGATTCGTGATACTATTGATACACTATGTACCAGGGGCAGGAGGACGATCTGTTCATGACAGTTTTCATTGGCACGTGCACACTCAGCAGCTGGAGAATGGTGCTATTAAGAAAGGAAAGTTTTTCATTTACCGAGCTGAGGCCCCAGCAGGTGGACCAATTTATGTCTGCAAGGTCCCTGAAGAGGCTATTTACATTTAAGGATCGATAGTCTAAAAAACTGTAGGCATTGACAGGCTCATTTGAAATATCACTTTTTTGAAGTTAACTTCTTAGGCGGCGATATGAAGTTTGGATTGAGAGTAAAATTTGAGAAAATGGATGACGGTGAAACGGAAGTTATGGCACAGAAATATAATAGGCGTATTTTGCAGACTTTTAGGCGCAGGCGTTTTTCTTATATCTCAGGAACCGTTCAACCGATTTGGATAAAATTTGGCATTATAGATAGTATGATTCATTCATTGGGGCAGTTCACAGGGTTGTCACTTATCTCAATTTCTTTTAAATATTGAGAAAGATATGCCAATATTGGTATCAAATGAAAGGTATTTTCGACCATATTCCAAATATGTAAATCTCAAGCAGGGTTGCCACCTAACCGCATTTTATATATTTTTCTCTATATCTCGGGAACCGCTCGACCGATTTGGATAAAGTTTGACATTATAGATAGTATGATACATTCTAAGAGTATGTGCGTGGGTGTTGCCACTTGGGGCGGTTCACAGGGTTGCCACCTATCTCAATTTTTTTTAAATATTGAGTAAGATATGCCAATATGGGTATCAAATAAGATCGAGCGTATTCCAAATATTTAAATCTCACAGCAGGGTTGCCACCTAACCGCATTTTATTTATTTTTATTGATATCTCGGGAACCGCTTGGCCGATGTGGATAAAATTTGGCATTATAGATAGTATGATTCCTTCTATGATCATATGCGTGGGTGTTGCCACTTGGGCGGTTCACAGGGTTGCCACCTATCTCAATCTTTTTTTAAATGTTGAGCAAGATATGCCAATATGGGTATCAAATGAAAGGTATTTTCGACCGTATTTCAAAAAGGTAAATCTCAAGCAGGGTTGCCACCTAACCGCATTTTATTTATTTTTCTTTATATCTCGGGAACCGCTCAACCGATTTGAATAAAGTTTCGCATTATAGATAGTATGATTCATTCTAAGATTATATGCGTGGGTGTTTCCATTTGAGGCTGTTCACAGGGTTGCTACCTAACTCAATTATTTTTTAAAATTGAGCAATATATACCAATATGGGTATC
This sequence comes from Campiglossa producta, assembly GCA_964058755.1. Lineage (NCBI taxonomy): Eukaryota > Metazoa > Arthropoda > Insecta > Diptera > Tephritidae > Campiglossa > Campiglossa producta. The sequence goes on along the minus strand of CAXKVI010000006.1, from coordinate 32,184,734 downwards.
AAATGAAAGGTATTTTCGGTCACATTGCAAATATGACAATTTCTAGCAGGGTTGCCCCAAACCATATTTTATTTATTTTTCCTTATATCTTGGGAACCAGAGATATAAATCAAAATTTTCCTTTTTTCGTAATTTTACCTTTGAATTTAATTTTTATAATGGAATTCTATGAAAAAATAAAAGTTTGATTGCGTTTTCCAAAAAATTTAAATTTTGAGTTACATCTGTTTACAATAAAAGTGCGATATGAAGTATAATTGGGATTAACGTTTTAAATGATAAAACAAAAATGCATATCTCAGGAGAACAAAATAATATTTATTGTATGTACAAAAATTTTGTATAACTTTCAGTGTGTTTGGTAAAGTATGCATCAAACAATGAAATGTATTGGAAATTCTTGCTGTGAATTTTTTGTGTGCTTAACTAAAACTACAAATAAAGTCATGTCCCCTTATAAGTAAATGTTCATTGTCACACAGCATAATAGGCCCCACCCACTGTTTTCCCGTCTCACATTTTTGGGGATACCTCCGAAACAAGCTGAGATATTGAAAATTATCACTTTGATTACGAAAGCACTCGTTAGCACCTTTCGTTTGATACCCATATTATACTTACACATTTTTGATCACCCCTGGTCCATTTATTGGTCGATAACTCTGAAACCGGTCGAGTTATCGAAATAAGGGATATCTTAAATTTTAAGTTGAGCCAATACTAACAAATGACGAACGATTCTTTTAATTTCATTCGGCAGTTTTCGAGTGATGCGACCACAAACATTTAGACAGACAGGCAGACGGACAAAAAATCGAAAAATGGTTGATTTGGATTCTATTGGCTTAATAATCATTCACGGTATCAATTTTCTTGGAATATCTGCAATGTACAGACATCGACTTGTTAAAGTTTCAGATATATCCTTCAAACAATTAAAAAGGGGTTTTTGCCCCCTATTTCCAGATGTTAACCATGTATTTGAAATTCTCGCTGTGTAGTTGACTAGAGTTACAACTTAAGGCATGTCCCGTAAAAAGGTAATGCTCACTGTCACACAGCGTGATAGGCGCATACAAAAATTTTCAATTCCTAACTATGAAACTTCAACGCGATTTCCGGGGGTTCCAGCCCAACTTAAGACCTATAGTTTCTTCAGCAAAGTTGCTTGAAATGACCCTTAGAGCAGTTTCCGCGATGGCGATTTTTCACTTTTTTCCCTTCCCTACAAATCGACATGGCATACATGGCTGTTGCTGTTGTTGTTGTTGTTGTTGTAACGAGGTGTAGTCCTGCCCAACGCGTATTTTTCCTTAACCTAATTGTCATCAATATCTTCTAACGGGAGTCCAAGGAAACTAGCAGTTTCAATAGGGTTGGACCAAAGAGAGATCGGTGTTAGAAGAGTGGGCTCAAATGAGCAAGAAAATAAGTGATTGGTATTGTGGGGGGACGAGCCGCATGCCGGACATACATTCGGCACATCAGGGTTCAGTCTAGATATGTAGGAGTTTAACCTACTACAATATCCAGAGCGTAATTGAGCCAGAGTGACCCTTGTCTCCCGAGGAAGATGCCGCTCCTCTTCAGAAATGCCAGGTGTTGCTGCATGTAAGACATTGTTTAGCGGACAGAGCGCAGAGTAATGGCCAACAGACGTTGTATGGATATGCCCCAAAGCCTGTTTGTGCACCTGTAGATCAAACGGCGTTGTTATATAGTGACGGATCTCATCAAAATGTTTACGTAGATGCGACATTATGGTCCTAGGAGGCGGAATGAGTTCAAGCAGTTGTCTACCGGGATGCTGTGGTTTACAGCAATTCAGTAGGTACTGCTTGTTTAGCATTTCATTATTCTCCCTAACTGGAAGCATCATTATGTATATGAGATATAGGTGACATAAGGACGCACCCCGTAGCGGTTCTGAGCGCGGTGTTTTGACAGGCCTGAAGCTGATTCCAGTGAACGTCTGCAAGCCCCGGCGACCATATCGGCGACGCATAGTTCAGGATCGGCCGACCAATTGCCCTGTACGTTACCAACAACGTTTCTTTGTCTTTACCCCAAGTACTGCCGGCTAGTGACTTGAGGATTTTGTTGCGGCTCTGTAATTTTGAGACAATTGCAGCTGAATGGGCAGCGAAAGTGTGCATGGTGTCAAAAGTCACTCCTAATATTTTTGGGTGAGCGACAGTAGGTATTTTATGATCACCTACATAAATTTCTAATTCCATTCCAACCTGCGCTGTCCACGTCGTGAATAAGGTCGCCGAAGACTTTGTTGGCGACAATGTCAAGGTTCGGGCAGTGAAGAACTCGACTAGAGAGGGGAGATAACCATTTATTTTAGAGCACAGCTCATCAACGGAAGTACCAGTTGCCAATATCGTGCAATCGTCTGCGTAAGAAACAATCGTAACTTCTTCTGGTGGAGGAGGAAGCTTCGAAATATAGAAGTTAAACAATAACGGGGAGAGGACACCACCCTGTGGTACCCCTTGTTTTATCTTCCTGGCTTTAGATTTTTTGTTTCTGAATACAACAGACGACCGACGACCACTGAGATAATTGGCGGTCCAACGCTTTAGACAGGGGGGGAGTGACGAGTCTTCCAAATCAGCTACAAGTTGCCCATGATTTACTGTGTCAAAAGCTTGACTCAAATCAAGTGCAACTAGAACCGTCCTGTCATTAGGCCTGTTTTGATTTAGACCGTCAGTTATCTGCGTGTTTATGACATTTAGAGCAGATGTTGTGCTCCTACCTTTCCTGAAGCCATGTTGGTGCTCGGCTAACATCAGATGTGATGTATAGAGCGGGAGTAAGACCGCTTCAAGTGTCTTTACTACTGGCGAGAGGAGTGATATCGGGAGATATGACTCCCCAACGTTAGCTGGCTTGCCAGGCTTTAGTAGTGGGATCACAGTTGCCTATGAAAGCTGTGATCAAAGACAGGTTGAAGACGGCAGTTAAATATTTGACTCCCGCTGGGCCGATATGCTTGAGATGCACCATGGCTATGCCATCAGGGCCGATGGCTTTGGAATTTTTGGCCTTCCGGATGGCCTCTTGAACCTCTGTAGCGGTTATGGGAACAGGGGCATAGTTTTTGTGTTTATGCGCACGCCTGAAGGTTCCACGTCTAGTCCTGTCTTGCGCAGGGTGTGGGACATATTGTCGACAAAAAGCCTGTGCACATTTCCTGGCGTCATTTATTGTCTTGTCACCAAAGGTAATGTCGACATTTTTTGGTGGACCCGAAGGATTCGACAAGGACTTGACGGTGGACCATAATTTCCCAACACCGGTAGAGAGGTTACAAGACCTGAGGTGCTGTTGCCACTTGTGGTGGTTCAAAGGGTTGCCACCTATCCTTATACCCAGCGTAATAGTACTAGTACAAGGGTATATTAATCTTGTTCACATAACGGTTGTATGTAACGGCACAAAATAATCGAGATAGATATAGAGTTCCATATATGAAAGTTCTTAGGATTAAAAGAGGAGTTGATTAAGGCATATCCGTCCGTCTGTCCGTCCGTGTACACGATAACTTGAGTAAAAATTGAGATATTTGCATGAAATTTTGTATAAAGGTTACTTTCTGGCCAAGGTAGGTTGCTATTGAAAATGGGCGCAATCGGAAGATAACCACGCCCCCTTTTTCGATATCGAAAATTTCGAAAATCACACAAATTGACTTATATCGGCATCTGAAATGGCTAAAATGATATAATTTTATAGGTGAACCCCCCTGGTCATTCTCTTATGATTTTTTCATAATTTTTTTTTAGTGGTCGTGGCACCGCCCACTTTTAAGAAAGCCATTTTTGAAAATTTGACTGGTCGTAACTCTTAAACTGATTAGGATAGAACGATGGAATTTGGCACAAATCATACTAGTATCGTTGGGAGTATACCTGATGAAACTGGATAAAATCGCCCTCCAACCACGCCCACATTCGATATCGAAAATCACACAAATTGACATATCTCGGCAGCTGAAATGGCTAAAATGATATGATTTTATAGGTGAATCCCCCTGGTCATTCTCTTATTATATTTTCATAAATTTTGTATAGTGGGCGTGGCACCGCCCACTTTTAAGGAAGCCAGTTTTTGAAAATTTGACTGGTCATAATTCCTAAACTGATTACGATAGAATGATGGAATTTGGCACAAAGCATACTAGTATCGTTGGGAGTATACCAGATGAAACTAGATACAATCGCCCTCCAACCACGCCCACTTTCGATATCGAAAATTTCGAAAATCACACAAATTGACATATCTCGGCAGCTGAAATGGCTAAAATCATATAATTTTATAGGTGAATCCCCCATTCTCTTATGATATTTTCATAAATTGTTTATAGTGGGCGTGACACCGCCCACTTTTAAGGAAGGCATTTTTGAAAATTTGACTGGTCGTAACTTTTAAACTGATAAGGATAGAACGGTAGAATTTGGCACAAATCATACTAGTATTGTTGAGAGTATACCTGATGAAATTGCATAAAATCGCCCTCCAACCACGCCCACTTTCGATATCGAAAATTTCGAAAATCACACAACTTGACATATCTCGGCATCTGAAATGGCTAAAAAGATATAATTTTATAGGTGAACGATGGAATGTGGCACAAAACATACTAGTATCGTTGGGAGTATACCTGATGAAACTAGACAAAATCGCTCTCCAACCACGCCCACTCTCGATATCGAAAATCACATAATTTGAAATAATTCGGTAGCGGTATTTGGTAAATCCTCCTAGAGCCTAATGATTGTTATCCCGTTCTAAAAATTGCCGCTGGGTATTGAATGTTCGGTTCACTTCCTTACTTGTTTTTTTAATATTGAGCAAGATTTGCCTATATGGGTATCAAGTGAAAGGTGTTTGCGACCGTGTTCCAAATATTTAAATTTCAAGCAGGCTTTCCACCTAGTCTTCCTATCTTTCTTCGTACAACTCTCTTTCCTATCTCACTCCCCTTTGTTCTTCATTGCCCTCTTTCCTTCTACCACACCCCTCTTCCTCTATATCCCATTCGTATTGGCCCCTCTTAATTTAGGCCTAATTCTACCCATGTACCAAATTTTAAGGAAAACGCACCATATATAAGATATTTTAGAATGGATCGTTTCCCTGGTCCACTTCCCGGAAGTACGATATTGTAAATCTAAACCATTCTCGAATACATCCTATTCATATTTGGTTATTTCTGAACTTAAGAAGTTAACTTCTTTCACGTGTACTGGCTACAGGCGGTTTTTTTGCTATTTCTTAAATTTTCCATTTTCCCCCTTATTTTTCAGTCTTTGAATCGAACCACGAACCGAACCATTTTTTTTTGGAGATGTATGAACCGAACCGAAAACCGCAAAAAAAAATGGTTCGGGTCGGTTCAAAATTGGAATAAATTTTAGAGAGTTTCAACTTATATGCCTAAAACATAAATTTTCCTAAAAATGGCACTCAGTGGTATTTCGTTTAAGATTCAAGTTTAGAAGGTTGAAAGGTAGAAGCATACGCAAGAAAAATATTTATTTTTCATTTTTGCGCTGTTGACAAAATGCGCTCAATTCCTGTCAACTGCATGCCATTTGACAGCGTATATTATAAATAAATCTCTACATAATATATCCTGCCTACACTGCCTACAACTACAATATACCCTGCCTACACTGCATACAACTACAATATAACTACGGTGACCATAAATTTTTTTGGAAAAAACAGAACTCTTTTTACTTAAGGCTTGGTATTGCCTTCACGTGAAAATTTCGCTACCCGGCTATAAACTATTTGGGGTTACACTCTAATTATTTGGAATATAAAAGTGTTTTCATGGCGTAATCATCTCTTTGCATTAAAAAATGTTGCCAACGTCTTAGAAATATTGAAATTGCAATTTCAAATTATTTCAACCAAAGTGCATCAATTGAGAGTAATTTTTTTAAGTATATTTTTCCTTTTTGTGAATAGTATTTCTTGATGGTGAGAGACATTTCCTTGTTAATTTAAAACCTTCCATACCACGGTTGCCGTTTTTGCATTTTAACTCACGTACTCAATTTTTGATTTCGCTAAAGCACTTGACCGCGTTAAACATAAACTAAATTATTTTTAAAATATTTTGAAAGATTTTAAATTTTTCATAAAGTTTTGAAATTATTGAGCAAACTAACTTTACAGAGCGACTCATTACATTTGATAAAAAAAGGTTGCCGGCACAAAAAAGCAGAACAAAAACAGAACATTTGCTTAAAAACAGAACATTTCTGTTATTTTCCTTAGAAAAAAAAATACGCAGAACAAGCTCCTTAAAAACAGAACTGTTCTGCCAAAAACAGAACGGATGGTCACCGTAAATATAACCTACCTACAACTACAATATACCCTGCCTACGCTGCCTACAACTACAATATACCCTGCCTACAACTACAATATACACTGCCTACACCTACAATATTCCCTGCCTGCACTGTCTACAACTGCAATATACCCTGCCTACAATGCCTATACATTACAATCGACCCTGCCTACACCGCCTAACTTTCTTGGATGACCACCCAGCGCTAAGATGTTTACACATCAACAGGTATATGTACAACAGTTGAACAGTGCGGACGTATATTTTTTTTCGCTCCGTGGTTTGTGGCTATATCTGCCTTTCTAAATGCTAAATAGTTCCTGCTTATTTGCTATTTGAGACAGTGACTCTTATTTCTGGATTTTAATTCCAAAAAGTTTGTTTGATTCTATTTATTTAAAATCAATTGGATAACTAAATAATTAAATAATAAATAACATTCATCATGCCGTGTGTGTGTGGACAAAGGGATCGTAGTCAACAAACGGTGATGTGCGCTAAGTGCAATGAACTTTTTCATTTAAACTGTGTTGATATGTCATCGGATGATCTCGAATATTTGCTCGCATCTAACAAACATTTCTTTTGTAAAGTTTGTTCGGTTGAGCGTCGCTCTTCCATACGCACTCCGCCTCCAACCCCTCTTCCCGTATCTGCGAATAATTGTCGAAAGCTGAATGACAACAACAACAGTGACCAACAAAAACCTTTGTTTGATATTGGTAGTGCCTTTGCTGCTCTTCGTAAAGAAAATGAGCAAATTATATCAACGGTGAATGCTCTAAAAGTTGACAATATTAAGCTCTTGCAAAAGTGTGATTCTCTTACGGCTGATATTAGCTCCCTTCGTTCGTTGATCGAAGGTAAACAAGTAAACAAAACAATTGACCTAACATCTACTGCTGTTGATGCTGTGAATGAAGCCAATCACATAGTTTTGACGAATGAAGATAAAAAGAAAGAAGGTTTGAAGAAAAATCGTGTGATTGGTTCGGGTTCAGCAACAAAGCGACCTGTCTCCGCTGCTGCTGCCGATAATACCAACGTCAATGCTGCTGCTGCTAAAACTAGTTCTTCGCTTATTTCTCCTAATTGCGATGCTAGTGCTGCTTCGAATGTTACTGCTCTTCCGTCCAATGGTGCTGCTACGAATGTTAGTGCTGCTAGGAATGTTAGTGCTGCTATGAATGTTAGTGCTGCTACGAATACTACTACTCTACCGTCCAATAGTGCTGGTAACAATGTCAGTGCTGCTACGAATGCTACTGCTGTTCGGTCCAATTTGTCGTTTGCCGAATGCGCTGCCGCCCCACCAATTGCTGCTTCTGTCACTGCAGTTGAAACTTCGCTCACTTCTGCTACTGCTACTACAGCTGACACTGATGTAAACAACTCTACGCGTCAAAAGTATAGCCTTGGTAGTTGGGGTGTAGTTCATGGCCGTAATATGACTGCAGAGCTCGAAGCTGTTATAAAAATGAAATGGGTGCATATTTCTTCGTTTAAGCCTACAGTGACTTCGAAAAATGTTATTGACTATGTTTCGAAACATGCCGGTGTTGATCGTAAGCACATTTCTTGCCGTATTCTTGTCAAGAACGGGGTTCCGCTAGATACTCTCCAGAGCGTAAATTTCAAACTTGGCGTCACCTCTGCTTTGTTTGATAAAATTATGAATCCCAACGTTTGGCCAGCAGATATTAATGTTCGGCCCTTTCGTTTCTTCCAAAGCCAACCTAGCGATACCTAGCTATCCCTCGAAGCCTAAGGTTATTATATCTAACGCTCCTAAAAATATAAGTAGCGACACATCATTGAAGATCTATTTCCACAATATTGGCGGCATGCGTACAAAATCCAAAGAAATCTTCGTTTCTGCTTCACGATTGGACTATGATGCTTTCGTTTTTGTTGAAACTTGGCTCAATGCTGACTTTTTCGATGAGGAATACTTTGATCCTGATATTTTCCATACGTTTAGGAAGGACAGGGATGCGGTCAAGACTGGTTTGAGAAGAGGAGGTGGTGTCCTAATAGCTGTTAAGAGAAGCTTAAGCGCTTCCGTATATCAGCTGTTGCACGCTGACTCCTTAATTGATCAGTTGTGTGTTGGCATTTTTGGATCATCCCGTACTATATTTATCTGTGTGTCATACATTCCTCCAAACAGTAGTGAAAGCTTATACAATTATCATATCGAAAATATTGTCAACCTATGTGAAACTAATCCGTTTGCTCATTTCTGCATTCTCGGTGACTTTAATCTCTGTGATATTGTTTGGTTAGATTTTCAAAATAATGGGTTTTTAACGCCTACAAATTTTACGCGGTCTTACGAAATTAATGTTATTGATAGTTTTTTAAGTTGTAATCTTTTACAAATTAATAGCAAATTTAATGCGCTTTCCAGGTTACTTGATCTTGTGTTTGTTGATGAAAATTTAATAGTTGGTCTCTCCGAGAGTACCCTTCCCTTATGTTCTTGTGACAAACATCATGTTCCGCTTGATATTTATTTGCAAAACTTTGACGCTATCCCTGCTTTATCGCCTCTAAGGAATTCCTCTTTCAACTTTCGGTCTACTAACCTCGGCCAGCTTAATGACATGCTATTTGAATTAAACTGGGAACATATTTTTTCGTCGGATAATGTCGGTGTTTGTTTTGAAACCTTTTTATCAAAGTTGACTGAGTTTTTTTATTGCACTGTTCCTCCTTCTGAGGCCAGATTGCATAAGCTACCGTGGTATAACAAAACCCTTAAGAAGTTAAAAAATAAGCGTAACAAATGCAATAAATTATGCAAGTTAAATCCCTCTAACTCTATCCTCCGAGATAATTACCTACAGAGTGTGAAGCAATTTAATATTCTTGATAAGTTCCTATATAATCGATATCTTCGTAGGCTAGAGAGTGAGCTTAAAGATAACCCTAAGGCTTTCTGGAACTTTATCCGTTCCAAACGTGGCTCTTCCAACATACCGGTTTGCATGAAGTGGAATGACGTCTCTTCCAACTCTCTAGTAGATACGGTCGAACTCTTCGCAGATTTCTTCAAGTCTAATTTTGAACCGGACTTAAGTGCTCAGAGCTGCAACTATGTGCACCCATGTTCTTTCGAGTGCCTTGATTTTGGATCCCTCACTATCACTGTGGAAGACGTTAGCAATGCTATGAACACATTGAAGCCTTCGCTAAAATGTGACAGTGATGGTCTCTGCGCTTTTGTACTGAAGCATTGTAGTCTGTCTCTATCTTTCCCTCTATGTCATATCTTTAACTTATCCCTGTCTTCGGGAACATTTATTGACAGGTGGAAGAAATCATCCGTCACTCCAATCTTCAAGTCGGGGAATAAAAATGATGTCGCTAATTATAGGCCTATCGCTAAGCTTACAACCTGTTCTAAGCTTTTTGAAAAAATTATTAAAGAAAAACTGTCATTTGTGATCAAGAGTATTGTTGAGCCGCACCAGCATGGGTTTGTTTCTGGGCGCTCTACTGTTACTAACCTGGCTTATTTCTCTGATTTCTGTATTTCTGCTTTCAAGGATGGGTCGCAAGTGGATACCATTTATACTGATTTCTCGAAGGCTTTTGATAAAGTCTCTCATCAGATCTTATTATTTAAACTTGAGTATATTGGCTTCCATTCTGCCTTTTTAAGCTGGTTGAAATCGTATCTATCGAACAGGACTATGTGTGTTGAAATAGAAGGCTGTCTTTCTCAACCTTTTGTTGCAACATCGGGAGTCCCTCAGGGTAGTATTCTTGGCCCACTTTTGTTCGTTCTTTTTATTAATGATATCGGGTCATGTTTTAAATCCTCTGGCTTTTTACTCTACGCTGATGATCTAAAAATTTTTCGTAGGATTAATTCTCCATCTGATGTTTTCCTTCTGCAGCATGACCTAAATAATCTTGTCGATTGGTGTTTTGCAAACAAGCTCTTCCTAAATGTTAAAAAATGTTTCCATTTGTCTTTCACCAAGTCCTTTAATTCTCTCCCCTCGTTCTATGACATCGCGGGTCGTCAGTTGGCCTCGGTCTCTGAAATTGTTGATTTAGGTGTCGTTTTTGATACAAGCTTTTCCTTTGTCAATCATATATCTTATGTTCTTCCGAAGGCTTACTCCAACCTCGCTTTCCTTCGTAGATATGCCAAAGACTTCAGTGACCCCTATACAAGGAAAGCATTGTACATATCTCTAGTGCGTTCAAAACTAGAATATGCCTCCATTATCTGGAACCCTATCTATACCAGCCATTCTGCAAGAATCGAAAGGGTTCAACGTAAATTTATACGCTTTGCCCTAAGCTCGCTAAATTTCGATGACCCGCTCCCTTCATATTCCTCCCGCTGTTTGCTTATTAATCTGCAATCCCTTGACTGTAGAAGAAGAGTTCACTTGCTCATGTTTGTCTACGACATCATTGTTGGGTCTTTAGATTGTCCAGGCCTCCTTGAGAAGGTGACATTTAATGTTCCTAACAGGTGCCTTCGCTCGTTCTTACCTTTTTATTTGATTGCTCCCAGAGCTAATTACTACCATTTTAATCCAATCTTTCGTGCCCTTACTGAATATAATAAGCTCTCGAAGAGTCTAACTTTTGACTTTTCCTTGCCACGAGTAACTTTTAAGTCTGCCATTGAACTAAGTTTATGATACATTTGTATATTTATTTTTTAATATTTGTAATATTTTTATACTTTTAAATTTTTAATTTTAACTTTTCTTTGTATATAGTCTGTAAGATGAATAATCATAGACTGAATAAATGAAATATATGAAAACAATAAAATTGTCTTTCTAGACGTAGAAATACACCGTAAAAGTCATTACTTAAGCGGGCTACCCACCTGCCAAGAAATGCCTGAAGAAAAAAACTAGCATATATTTCTTATGCCTGGTCAAGAAAATTTGACGTTTACGACATTTTCCATTTTATTGCAGATTACTATTATAAAAATGTAAATATTTTCCAAAACCCCGAAACGGGTTGTGCGCTGGGTTTGGGACCCGCCACGTAAAAAAAACTTAATTCCAATGAAAAAATATACAAAGCCTCGGATGAGAACCCCCTTTAATGTTGACGACCCGGCAAAACGAATAAGGCATAACGATTTGGATATTAGGGCATGTACCGGGAATGTCCGGACCCTTTCAAGGGACGGTACCGCTGCCCGACTGGTTGATGTCCTCGTAGGCGCAAAGGCTGACATCACCGCCCTGCAGGAAATGCGATGGACGGGGCAAGGAAAGACGACCATCGGCCCTTGTGACGTATACTACAGTGGCCAGACACGCGGCAAAGCGCGTGGTGTAGGATTCGTGGTGGGAAAGAGACTTCGCCGCCAAGTATTAGCGTTCACTCCTGTGAACGAGCGTCTCGCTGCGATCCGCATCAAGGCGAGGTTTTTCAACATAACATTTATCTGCGCCTATGCGCCGACTGAGGAGACGGACGACGCAGAGAAGGACTCCTTCTACGATAAACTTGAACAGACTTATGATCGCTGCCCACAGCATGATATCAAAATCGTGCTCGGCGACTTTAATGCCAAGGTGGGCAAGGAAGGAGTCTTTGGTCCCACAGTTGGAAAATTCAGTCTCCACGATATAACATCCCCCAACGGCACTAGGTTGATTGACTTCGCCGCTGCTCGCAATTTGGTCATCAGTAGTACCAGGTTCCAGCATAAGCGAATACACCAAGCCACATGGCTTTCCCCTGATCAAAGAACTGGAAACCAGATTGATCATGTCTTGATTGACGGCAGACATAGCTCCACCGTTCTGGACGTGCGTACACTGCGTGGTCCCAATATTGACTCTGACCATTATCTTGTCGCAGCCAAGATACGCACACGCCTCTGTGCAACGAAGAAAGTGCGCACAGTAACGGAAGGAAAGTTTGACGTCGAGAAGCTGCGCATGACACAGACAGCTGATAATTTCACAACTCGACTCTCACACCTGCTAGCAGAGGGCAATCCTCGACCTAACGATGTAACCGAGCAATGGAAGCATATCTCTCACTCATTGCGTACCGCCGCTGAGGCCACTATAGGGTTCCAGCGAGCCCGCAAGAACAACTGGTACGATGAGGAATGCAAAACTGCCTCGAAAAAAAAGGACGCTGCCTACAAGGAGACGTTGCGAACGGGCGCAACCCGCAGTGTATGGCAACAATATCGTGAGGCAAAGAAGGAAGAGAGACGCCTTTTCAGAAAAAAGAAAAGTGAGGCCGAAAGGCGTGAGTGTGAGGAGCTTGAGATGCTGGCTGGCAGGAGTGATGCCCGAAAATTACATGAAAAGATCCGGCGGATGACGGAAGGTTTTAAGACCGGGGCAAGCTCCTGTAAGGACAATAATGGCGACCTGGTAACCGACGTACAAAGTGTACTTAAATTATGGAGGGAGCACTTCTCCTCACTGCTAAATTGCGAGGGAGACGTCGAACCCGATACCCCAATCCCTGACGATGGAAAAGTCGTCCCACCACCTGACTATGATGAAGTGAGGATAGCTATATCCCGGCTCAAAAACAACAAAGCGCCTGGAAAAGACGGACTACCCGCCGAGCTGTTCAAACACGGAGGCGAAGAGCTGGTAAAAAGCATGCATCAGCTCTTATGCAGAATATGGTCAGACGAATGCATGCCTCCGGATTGGAATTTAAGTGTGCTTTGCCCAATCCACAAGAAAGGCGATCGCGCTAACCGCACCAACTACCGCGGAATTAGTCTTCTTAATATTGCATATAAGGTTCTTTCTAGCGTGTTGTTTTAAATTTTTAATTTTAACTTTTCTTTGTATATAGTCTGTAAGATGAATAATCATAGACTGAATAAATGAAATATATGAAAACAATAAAATTGTCTTTCTAGACGTAGAAATACACCGTAAAAGTCATTACTTAAGCGGGCTACCCACCTGCCAAGAAATGCCTGAAGAAAAAAACTAGCATATATTTCTTATGCCTGGTCAAGAAAATTTGACGTTTACGACATTTTCCATTTTATTGCAGATTACTATTATAAAAATGTAAATATTTTCCAAAACCCCGAAACGGGTTGTGCGCTGGGTTTGGGACCCGCCACGTAAAAAAAACTTAATTCCAACGAAAAAATATACAAAGCCTCGGATGAGAACCCCCTTTAATGTTGACGACCCGGCAAAACGAATAAGGCATAACGATTTGGATATTAGGGCATGTACCGGGAATGTCCGGACCCTTTCAAGGGACGGTACCGCTGCCCGACTGGTTGATGTCCTCGTAGGCGCAAAGGCTGACATCACCGCCCTGCAGGAAATGCGATGGACGGGGCAAGGAAAGACGACCATCGGCCCTTGTGACGTATACTACAGTGGCCAGACACGCGGCAAAGCGCGTGGTGTAGGATTCGTGGTGGGAAAGAGACTTCGCCGCCAAGTATTAGCGTTCACTCCTGTGAACGAGCGTCTCGCTGCGATCCGCATCAAGGCGAGGTTTTTCAACATAACATTTATCTGCGCCTATGCGCCGACTGAGGAGACGGACGACGCAGAGAAGGACTCCTTCTACGATAAACTTGAACAGACTTATGATCGCTGCCCACAGCATGATATCAAAATCGTGCTCGGCGACTTTAATGCCAAGGTGGGCAAGGAAGGAGTCTTTGGTCCCACAGTTGGAAAATTCAGTCTCCACGATATAACATCCCCCAACGGCACTAGGTTGATTGACTTCGCCGCTGCTCGCAATTTGGTCATCAGTAGTACCAGGTTCCAGCATAAGCGAATACACCAAGCCACATGGCTTTCCCCTGATCAAAGAACTGGAAACCAGATTGATCATGTCTTGATTGACGGCAGACATAGCTCCACCGTTCTGGACGTGCGTACACTGCGTGGTCCCAATATTGACTCTGACCATTATCTTGTCGCAGCCAAGATACGCACACGCCTCTGTGCAACGAAGAAAGTGCGCACAGTAACGGAAGGAAAGTTTGACGTCGAGAAGCTGCGCATGACACAGACAGCTGATAATTTCACAACTCGACTCTCACACCTGCTAGCAGAGGGCAATCCTCGACCTAACGATGTAACCGAGCAATGGAAGCATATCTCTCACTCATTGCGTACCGCCGCTGAGGCCACTATAGGGTTCCAGCGAGCCCGCAAGAACAACTGGTACGATGAGGAATGCAAAACTGCCTCGAAAAAAAAGGACGCTGCCTACAAGGAGACGTTGCGAACGGGCGCAACCCGCAGTGTATGGCAACAATATCGTGAGGCAAAGAAGGAAGAGAGACGCCTTTTCAGAAAAAAGAAAAGTGAGGCCGAAAGGCGTGAGTGTGAGGAGCTTGAGATGCTGGCTGGCAGGAGTGATGCCCGAAAATTACATGAAAAGATCCGGCGGATGACGGAAGGTTTTAAGACCGGGGCAAGCTCCTGTAAGGACAATAATGGCGACCTGGTAACCGACGTACAAAGTGTACTTAAATTATGGAGGGAGCACTTCTCCTCACTGCTAAATTGCGAGGGAGACGTCGAACCCGATACCCCAATCCCTGACGATGGAAAAGTCGTCCCACCACCTGACTATGATGAAGTGAGGATAGCTATATCCCGGCTCAAAAACAACAAAGCGCCTGGAAAAGACGGACTACCCGCCGAGCTGTTCAAACACGGAGGCGAAGAGCTGGTAAAAAGCATGCATCAGCTCTTATGCAGAATATGGTCAGACGAATGCATGCCTCCGGATTGGAATTTAAGTGTGCTTTGCCCAATCCACAAGAAAGGCGATCGCGCTAACCGCACCAACTACCGCGGAATTAGTCTTCTTAATATTGCATATAAGGTTCTTTCTAGCGTGTTGTGTGAAAGGCTGAAGCCCATCGTAGACAAACTGATTGGACCTTATCAGTGTGGCTTTAGACCTGGTAAGTCTACCATCGACCAGGTTTTCACGATACGCCAAATCCTGGAGAAGACCCATGATAAAAGAATCGACACACACCATCTCTTTGTCGATTTCAAAGCCGCTTTTGACAGCGCAAAAAGGAGTTGCCTGTATGCCGCCATGTCTGAATTTGACTTCCCTGCAAAGCTTATACGGCTTTGCCAAATGACGTTGAGCAATACCAACAGCTCCGTCAGAATCGGGAAGGACCTCTCTGAGCCATTTGAAACCAAACGAGGCTTCAGACAGGGCGACTCCCTTTCGTGCGATTTATTCAATCTGATGCTGGAGAAGATAATTCGAGCAGCAGAGCTAAACCGCAATGGTACAATCTTTTACAAGAGCGTGCAATTGCTGGCGTATGCCGATGATATTGATATCATTGGCCTTAACAACCGCGCCGTAAGCGCTGCCTTCTCTGGACTGGATAAGGAAGCGAAAAAAGTGGGTCTTGCCGTGAACGAGGACAAGACGAAGTATTTGCTGTCATCAAAGAAAGAATCGGCGCACCTGCGCCTTGGCAGCCATGTCACTGTTGATAGTTACAAATTTGAAACTGTGAGGGACTTCGTCTATTTGGGAACCAGTATCAACACCGAAAATAATATCAGTCTAGAAATCCAGCGGAGAATCACTCTTGCCAACAAGTGCTACTTTGGACTGAGTAGGCAATTGAGAAGTAAAGTCCTCTCTCGAAGAACAAAGATCACGCTCTATAAGTCTCTCATCATACCTGTCCTGATGTATGGCTCAGATTCATGGACAATGTCAAGAGAAGATGAGATGGCCCTTGGAGTATTTGAGAGAAAAGTTCTCCGGAAGATTTATGGTCCTTCCCGTGATGCCAACGGCGAGTATCGAAGGAAATTTAACGATGAGCTGTACGAGCTCTACGCAGATCTGACCATAGTCCAGCGAATTAAAGCCCAAAGACTCCGCTGGCTGGGCCATGTTATGCGAATGGACAAAGAAGCTCCAGCACAGAAGGTTTTCCTATCGTCGCCTGAATTCGGCAGCAGAGGAAGGGGGAGGCCTCGACTGAGATGGAAACAACAGGTGGAGGATGACTTGAACTCCCTTGGGGTTTCCAATTGGCGTCAGTTATCGCTAAAAAGGAATGACTGGCGTGCTTTGATATGCAACGGCCAAAATCGCTTAGGCGGTTAAGCGCCAATAAATGATGATGATTATAAAAATGTATAAAACATGTGCAGCGAAGTATATACTCACCTTTGCCGTGAATCTGCACGTTTACCTCAAGAAATATATACGAGCATATTTATTTCTTGAGGTAAACCGACGTTGCCAACCATCGAAAATTGTAGTATTTTTTCTTATGAGCTGAGTATTAGCTCAAGAAAATTTGTCGTGTGAAAACAGTTCTTGACCATTTCTTGAGCGTTTTTTTATATGGAGTTTGACATTTCTTGGCAGGTGAGTAGATCGCTTTAATTCCAAATTGGTATGCAAAAGCAGTGACATCGGGTAGACTAATTAATTACCACTCCAAGCATCCATGGAAGCAAAAGGCCAACACAATAACTAACTTTATAGAGAAAGTATACAATCTTAGCGACAAGAAACTTATGGCAGAAAACAACAACAAAATTAAAAATACACTTAGGAAGAGTAGTTACCCGCCTGCATTAATTGATAATTTTATAAAAAAAGTTACACAAAAAATCAACCACCCTAATACCACAAATAATATAATAGAAGAAAATAACAACAAAACTTATATTGGAGTGACGTATGTACCAGGACTTACAAATAATAAGAATCTAAAACGAATAATCAAACAAGAAAATATTAATTATGCACATAAACCACATAATACACTACGAAAAATTTTCACGAAAACCAAAGATAAGATCAACAAAGAACAACAAAGTAATGTGGCCTACGAAATAAAATGAACATATGATGAAAACACATCGGTACTACTACGAGAATTTATGAACATGAAATGAACGCAAGAAAGAAAAAACAACAACACACTGAGAGAAATGCATTGAAAGTTGTGACAATATCGCTTTTGATAGCGACGAGTTTTATGCAATATTCATTCAGAATGAGTGAGTTATCAAATATTATTTGCTCCCAATATAAAGTAAAATGACATGTCAACCATTTCGAAATTATGTACTATTTTCTAAATTTATGGATAGAATGCTAATATATTTGAACGGCACGTCAATATATATGTTCGTGATATGAATTTCTATTGTCGGTATATCCATATCCATATTTACTGCATAGTAATAATGGTAGAGACAGCGCATTAATATATATTGGCGAAATGCAAATTTTTCTGGGACGCATAATCATAATAGTTCAACAATTTTTACTATGGATTTTCTAGCAATATTACAACTTGTTGGAGCGTTTTTTTTTTAATTCAAAATTTTTTGAATTTCTTATGATTGAACATTTTCCTAAAAATTTTATAAAATGCCGTAGCCGAATGGTAGAATACTGGACTAACGTGCCAGAGGAGCAGGGTTCGAATATTACTGAAACCAGATGTTAAATTTTATAAAATTTTGGTTTTTTAAACTATTTAGAATTTATCAATAGTTTATATGGATAACATTTCAATAGTGATTTATCAAAAAAGCATTGATGAAACATCCATATTCATTGATGGCACAGAATTATCAATTTTTATTTAATGTGATATAAATAATTATGGATGTTCCATCCATAGATTTCTCTCCGTGCAGCGCTAGCTCAACACTTGACTGTCAACAACATAGCTGATTTCGCTACCCTGCAAAAATCGTTGGATTATGTGTTCCAATCTTTTGATATTGGAGTACTCCAATAGTAATCCTTTGTATACCTCATCACACCACCTTCAGCTTTTTTAAAGTCGATCATTGCTCGTGTCTTATCGACGAAAATCACGACATAATCGTTCTGGCAGTATATACTACAAGGAGTAACAACATTGGAGTACATTGCAAAGTACTCTGACTGTAGGTACTCCATGGAGTAGAAGAACAAAGCGAAGGTTGGAGTAGGTGGTCCAGTCCTAGGACATCGCAATGTTAATTGGAGCACAATTTTGATATGAAAAAGGATTACATTTGGAGTACTCTGATGCTCCAATTGGAGTACTCTTTGGATAGGAATTAGAGCACTCTCGATTTTTGCAGGGTAATACCAGAATTTTGGACATTGAAAGAAGATCAAAACGCAGAATGACACTGGAAACTCTCCGCATGCAACAACAACTGGAAAATGTGATGAATTTTAAAGAAGATTTGGACAATTGAAATTAAATAGTACAAGTGAACAAGAAGAGGAATATGCAGAAAAATATTGTGTTCCTGTGATATATTTGTTTATTTACTTATAAAATTAATAGGAGTTAGGAAGTCCGCAGACGAGGCGCATCGTCATAGACGCGTACTTGTCATTTCACTGAGCACGAATTTCCCTGCGTCTCAAGATCTGCACACCACGCTGCAGAAAACAAGCACACAAAGAAATGTCAAAATTACTTTCAAAATTTCATAATTAATTTTATTTGAAACAAGTAAGGAAAGCTGTCTTCGGCTGTGCCGAAGGCTAAATACCTTTCATGAATAAGCGTCACGATTTTCACTGTTTGATACCAGTACATCCTGTGTGAATTTAACTTAAGCTCATACCGAAATTATCGGAACTATGATTTTTTAACATCGACATTCCACATTCTAAAATAGCAATAGTTACGAAATTTAACGTTCCTACCTATATAATTACAGGAGTTATCTACCAAAATCCGTTTATCGGAACAATCGATTGTATGGGGGCTATGTGAAATATTTATTCCATCTCGATGATTTTCAACATCGATATTTCACATATAAAAATAGCGATACCTCCAAAATTTCACGTTCCTACCTATATAATTACAGGAGTTATCTACCAAACTCCGTTTATCGGAACAATCGATTGTATGGGGGCTATGTGAAATATTTATCCCATCTCAATGATTTTCAACATCGATATTTCACACATAAAAATAGCGATACCTCCAAAATTTCACGTTCCTACGTGTTTAATTACAGGAGTTATAGCCCAAAATCCGTTTATCGAAATAATCGATTTTATGGGAGCTATGTGAAATATTTCTCCCATCTCAATGATTTTCAACATCGATATTTCGCATACAAAAATAGCAATACTTACAAAATTTCATGTTCCTACCTCTTTAATTACAGGAGTTATCGCCCAAAATCAGTTTATCGGAACAATCGATTGTATGGGAGCTATATGTAATATCGGTCCGATCTTGCTGGTTCCGACAAATGATTCCTATATTATAAAATGGTGGCCGCATACAAAATTTCAGCCAAATATCTCAAAAACTGAGGGTCTAGTTTGCGTTCAAACAGACAGACAGACAGACAGACGGACATGGCTAAATCAACTCATCTCGTCATCCTGATCATTTCGGTATACTTATTGGTGGGTCTATCTCTTCTTCTTCTCATACTTACAAACATCGGACCAAAGTTATAATACCATTTCATGTTCATGAAAGGTATACAAAGAAAGCAAAGCCACGGCACACAAAAATGGAAAATGAAAAATGTAAACAAACGCCTGGCGACCAGCATTGTCACACGCTGCTGCTCAGATTTCATGCTTTGTCACTTTCGTGCAGCTGCCCATTCTTGTGCAGCTCTTCATGCAAATATATGTGTTCAGCAATAAAGTGTACAAATGTCGAATGTAGCGTCTAATACGCGTCTATGACGATTCGCTCCGTGTGCAGCCACGCTTACTTTTTAAATTTTAATGTTATATTAATCTAAATCTAATTATTGTTGTTTTTATATGTTGTTTGAAATATATAGACTTCCCTGTTGAAGATGCGAAAGCATTGAAATGCATAGGAAGGGAAAGTAAAAGCCTTTATTTTTTCTTTCAAATTAACCGGCCGAAGAAGCTCCAACCCAGCAAACATTTATATAATAAATTAAAATAAAATAAGACAAAATAAAATAAAAAGAATAAAATAAAATAAATGAAAGTTTTTGGCGACCTTTCTATTTTATAAATCTTTTGTTTAGCCGGCTCTAGGTTCGATGTGGAGAAATTAAAACACAGATGTTTTAAAATTTTTAAACCAATATATTTCGGTTATGCGCGATAACCTTCATCAGGGTGAACTTTTTCAGTTGATAACTCCACGTAAAAAGGCAATAACTCCACGTAAGACAGGAACGACGTTTGAAAAATTTTACAACGATGAAGGTTATCGCCCCTCGTGAAAGGTGGACACCTTGCCGCGCTACGAGGGCTTAAGTCGACAGTCACAGGGCTACGCTGCCCTTGTGATCATAGTGCCGCCCGGTACTACATCACGAGAGAAGCCAAGCCTCTCTGACGCGACGACTAAGATCTTCCCCCTTCTAATCCAGGGTGTTATGCGACCACGTGCCCATTGCACGTTTGCAGCCGGGAGGCAAATCGTGGCTGTAATCACGGAGCCTCTCTGATATCGGGCCGCCTCGGTGAGTAACTATGGCCTTACCCCGGTATGGGGCTCTGCCGCGGCGGACGACACATTCCCCTTACTTTTCCCTTGACCCTAAGCTGGCCTTGCCCGGCGAGGGGTCGTACGAACAAGATGAAAAATAGCAATAAAAACCCTAAAACTAAATATACAACCATGTATACTGCACAGCAGAGGAGGAAAATGCTGGAGTTAGCGAGAACGCAACGTCGGGGGACAAACTCCATTTCATTATCAGCCGAGAGATCGGCAGCGATGGCAACTACAGGTCGATTAGCTCTGGATAATAAGGGGGCAATCCCCAAAGTAAGTACCGGTACAAACACAGTGAAGCCAACAACGGCTGATGCTAAACGTCCAGTAAGTACCGGTACCGAAATCAAGTCTTTAATGTCTGTGGCAGTGGTTTCACGACCAAATAAGGGAACGATCGCGATGGCAACTACGGGTCGAAATTCACCCCAAAAGACATCTCCCAGTCGCTCTGAGTACTTGGACAAAAGAGCAGCCGCAAGGATCCTGAAGAAATACGAGGGTATTTCAAAAGAGACGCTATCGCCGAATGCCAGAGCAATTATGCGCCAAAGAAGGTTAATGGAAATCCCTTCAAACGCCAGAGATCAGACGTGGATTTAAAACCTCACCCGAAGCGGCAGCAGAACACCCCCGTAGTGGGTAAACTCAGCTTTGCTGAAGTGACCAAGGACAGGATTCTCATAGGCGTCATTGACCGAGGTAACGAAAGCTGGGCCATCCCTAGGGGCCAGTGGCGGTACGTCCAGAACGCGATCGGTAATACCCTTCTTGACATTATGGATGAGTCTCCGGGTGAAACGCCGATGGGTTCTGATGCGGGATGGCACCAGGGCCGAATCAAGGTATTCGCTTGGAGGATGCAAAAACTGTCGCACTGTACAAGGCAATAGCTGCAAGACTGGGTGAGATCTACCAAGGGGCAAGAATCGAGGTTGTCGACTGGAAGGACATCCCGGCTCGGCCAAGGGCAAGAGCATGGATTCCTGCCATCCCTGCTGAACCTGCGAGAATTCTCAGGATGCTGCGGATCATGAACCCGTCTCTCCCGACGCAGGACTGGAGTGTCAATCTGGTTGAGGATGCGGTAGGGCCTGGTAGGAAAGTGGTCTTCACCTTGAATAAGGAGGCACTCGAACCCCTTAAAGGGTGCAATGGACGAGTGCACTACGGCATGGGTCAGATAGTGATCCACGTATACCGCGGCGATGCACAGCGCGCTGCTATTTCGGCTGCACCGGAGGATTCGGACATCGCTGTGCGGGAAGAGAAGTCGGAGATGTCCGACTGGGAAAGTATGGTATCTGCCACGTCAAATGGCGAAGGAGCAGTGAACAGCTCGGAGATGGGAGACATAATCTATATATATAAAAATGAAATGGTGTATAATTGTAACGCTAAAACTCGAAAACGGCTGAACCAAATGAAATACTTCTTTTGGGGGATTTGTTTGTTATTACCACGCGCAGGTCATGTCTTAAAATCAGAACAAAATATTAAGGGGGCGTGGCACCTCCCATACAAACTGAATTTTTCAAGTTGAATATCTTCTAAAGTGTTTAAGGTAGGAACATGAAAATTGGTACAGAACTACAGGATAACAGCACCACTCTCACCTATAAAACCGGGGGTTATCCAATAAGGGGGCGTGGTACCTCCCATACAAACTAAATTTTTTAAGCAGAATATCTGTGAAAGGGTTCAAGGTATGGACCTGAAAATTGGTATAGTCCTATATGGTATCACAAGCCTTCTTACACATAACAGAAGGGGTAATCGTAAAAGGGGGCGTGGCACCTCCCATACAAACTGAATTTTTCAAGTTGAATATCTTCTAAAGTGTTTAAGGTAGGAACATGAAAATTGGTACAGAACTACAGGATAACAGCACCACTCTCACCTATAAAACCGGGGGTTATCCAATAAGGGGGCGTGGTACCTCCCATACAAACTAAATTTTTTAAGCAGAATATCTGTGAAAGGGTTCAAGGTATGGACCTGAAAATTGGTATAGTCCTATATGGTATCACAAGCCTTCTTACACATAACAGAAGGGGTAATCGTAAAAGGGGGCGTGGCACCTCCCATACAAACTGAATTTTTCAAGGTGAATATCTTCAAAAGTGTTAAAGGTAGGAACATGAAAATTGGTATAGAGCTATAGGATAACAACACCATTCTCACCCATAATCGAAAAAGGGGGACCTGGAAATCGGTACAGACCTATAGGATAACAACACCATTCTCACCCATAAAACTGGGGGTTAACCAAAAAGGGGGCGTGGTACCTCCCATACGAATGAAATACTTCATAGTCGATATCTCTGGTGATAAGGAAAATGGGGGCGTGGTTTCTCCTATATGAAGGAAACATTTCATAGCCCATATCTCTGCAAGTATTTATGTTAGACGACTGAAATTTGGTGAGGGTTTATATGTGATCGATCCCTAATACCTCCCAAAAAACTGGAGTTAACGATAAAGGGGGCGTGGCACCTCCCATACGAATAAACTACTTCATAGTCCATATCTTTAGAAGGGAAATAAATTTGTGGCAGGACAACGTCTGCCGGGTCAGCTAGTTACATATATTTTCCAAAATTTCGAAATTCTGCTCAATATGCTCCATATTTTCTTTAATTTACATTTTTATACCCAGCTGTACTTGTACACAGGGTATTATAACTTTGTTAGGATAACGGTTGGTTGTACAGGTATAAAGGAATCGAGATAGATATAGACTTCCATATATCAATATGATCAGGATCGAAAAAAAATTTGATTGAGCCATGTCCGTCCGTCTGTCCGTCCGTCCGTCCGTCCGTCCGTCTGTCCGTTAACACGATAACTTGAGCAAATAATTTGATATCTTCACCAAATTTGGCATGCGTACTTATTTGGGTTCAGAATAGATTGCTATTGCAAATGGGTAAAATCGGACCATAACCACGCCCCTTTTTCGATATCGAAAGTTTCGAAAAACGTATAAAATGGGTTAATTCAATATTAGAAGCAGCTACAATGATAAAATTTGCAATATGTATTGATTTAGATGTTCTAAGGCCGATTTTATAAAAAATTTTGAAAAGGGGGCGTGGTACCGCCCACGTATATTTGAAGAAATTTTAAAATTTTGACTCTTAATAACTTCAGAACAGTTTATGCTAGTATAACGAAATTTCGTAGAGGACATACTATTGTTGTGGTAAATTCAGCTATAGAAAATAAACGAAATCGCTTCGCGACCACGCCTACTTTTTCATAAAAGTTATATTGAAAGGAGGTGGAAATATTGAAAAGTCCATATCTAATTAACTGATTTCGCTATAATAATATAATTTGGTACATACATCAACTTTCATATTCTTTACATAATTTTTTCAAAATTTTGGAAAGTGGACGTGGCACCGCCCACTTATGAGTCCAGAATGAAACCATGTACATATGTATTACTAGCCAGGCTTTTAACACCATTAACTATACAAAACAAAGAATAACAGCATTTTATGTGCACAGCTGGGTATGTAATGTTCGGTTTCACCCGAACTTAGACTTCCTTACTTGTTTTCCTTGAGCTTGTACAATATTTTCACTAGTTTCGACTTAATTTAAGCTGCAGTCGAAACTAAGATTTTAGTTGACACTTAGTAAGAAAAGTCTAAACTGAGCCGACTATGAACAACTTTGGTAGCAATTTAAAATAGTTTCGATTTAAATGTGAACTAAATGCGACTATGAATACGCGCCTTTATTTTTAAATTGGTTGCTATGAAGGAAATCTACCGAAATTTTACCAAATCTTTTTATACCCAGCGTACTAGTACTAGTACAAGGGTATATTAATTTTGTTCACATAACGGTTGTATGTAACGGCACAAAATAATCGAGATAGATATAGAGTTCCATATATGAAAGTTCTTAGGATTAAAAGAGGAGTTGATTAAGGCATGTCCGTCCGTCTGTCCGTCCGTGTACACGATAACTTGAGTAAAAATTGAGATATTTGCATGAAATTTTGTATAAAAGTTACTTTCAGGCCAAGATAGGTTGCTATTGAAAATGGGCGAAATCGGATGATAACCACGCCCCCTTTCTCGATATCGAAAATCACACAAATTGACTTATCTCGGCATATGAAATGGCTAAAATGATATAATTTTATAGGTGAACCCCCCTGGTCATTCTCTTATGATTTTTTCATAAATTTTTTTAGTGGGCGTGGCACCGCCCACTTTTAAGGAAGCCATTTTTTAAAATTTGACTGGTCGTAACTCTTAAACTGATTAGGATAGAACGATGAAATTTGGCATAAAGCATACTAGTATCGTTGGGAGTACACCTGCTGAAACTGGATAAAATCGCCCTCCAACCACGCCCACTTTCGATATCGAAAATTTCGAAAATCACACAAATTGACATATCTCGGCAGCTGAAATGGCTAAAATGATATAATTTTATAGATGAATCCCCCTGGTCATTCTCTTATGATATTTTCATAAATTTCAAATTGACATATCTCGGCAGCTGAAATGGCTAAAATCATATAATTTTATAGGTGAATCCCCCTGGTCATTCTCTTATGATATTTTCATAAATTTTTTATAGTGGGCGTGACACCGTCCACTTTTAAGGGAGGCATTTTTGAAAATTTTACTGGTCGTAACTTTTAAACTTATAAGGATAGAACGGTGGAATTTGGCACAAATCATACTAGTATTGTTGGGAGTATACCTGATGAAATTGCACAAAATCGCCCTCCAACCACGCCCACTTTCGATGTCGAAAATTTCGAAAATCACACAAATTGACATATCTCGGCATCTGAAATGGCTAAAATGATATAATTTTATAGGTGGAATTGGGCACAAAACATACTAGTATCGTTGGGAGTATACCTGATGAAACTAGAAAAAATAGCTCTCCAACCACGCCCACTTTCGATATCGAAAATCACATAATTTGAAATAATTCGGTAGCGGAAATTTGGTAAATCCTCCTAGAGCCTAATGATTGTTATCCCGTTCTAAAAATTGCCGCTGGGTATTGAATGTTCGGTTCACCCGAACCTAGACTTCCTTACTTGTTTACTTTGGATTTATTGGTGTTAGTGCACTAAACCAAAAACGTACTGTTTTTTGAGAAAAAAGTTTCATAGAAGTTCAAACTGATATTTCTTGGAATAAAAGAATAAATCCATAGATTCTAATAAAATTATTTTACAATTTATGAATGAATTCATGCTTTCTGAGGATTTGTTTACATTTTTTATGAACAAGTACTTATATTCTAAGAATTATTCTTAAATTTCTATGAAAAGGCTCTTTGGAGAGGTTTTAATGAACAATTCCTAAAATCCATGTACTTATTCTTTGGGAACATGAACTTTTTTGGTGAGTTTGAAATTTCTATAATTGTGTCAATGAATTTCGGTAGCCGCTGTTTGCAGGGCACAAGTCGAACTCAATTTCTTTAATACTACTAGCAAATTCAAATAACGAAACGTTATGTTTTTTCTTACAGTGGTACCTTCAAAGCCCGGGGCTCCAGAAATAAACGATTGGAGTGCCCATAAGGTGGAATTAGTCTGGCAAGAACCAGCAAGCGATGGTGGCTCTCCAATAACCGGATACATTGTTGAGATGAAGGATAAATATAGTCCAATTTGGGAAAAAGCATTGGAAACAAATGCCTCGAAAGCAACAACAGCAATCATCAATGGCTTAATAGAAGGAAATGAATATCAGTTTAGAGTTGTCGCTTTGAATAAAGCAGGTCACTCAGATGCATCTGATGCTAGTAAATCGTTCACTGCCAAACCGCGATTCCTTGCTCCGAAGATTGATCGCCGAAATTTACGCGATCTTACAATATCTTCAGGCATGCCACTTAAATTTGATGCAATCATTACGGGGGAACCGGCTCCAAAAGTGGATTGGCGTTTAAATAATTGCCCTCCACAGTCAAATAGCCGAATTATTATTGAAAGCCCCGATTATTATACAAAACTTGTAATAAGACCAACAATGCGAAGTGACTCTGGTGAATATATGGTAACAGCTTCAAATAGCTCTGGCAAAGACAGTGTGCTAATAAATGTTGTAGTAACAGATAAACCAAGTCCACCAAAAGGACCATTGCAAGTATATGATGTTCATAAGGAAGGCTGCCGCCTAAAGTGGAAGCGACCATTAGATGACGGTGGTACGCCCATTGAATATTTCCAGATTGATAAGCTTGACACAGAGTCAGGTTGTTGGATACCTGCATGTCGATCAAACGAGCTACAAACGGAAGTAACAGGGTTAAAAACAGGCAGTGAATATAAATTCCGTATTACTGCTGTAAATGCTGAAGGGGAGTCATCTTCTTTGGTTGGTGATGAATCTATAATAGCAAAAAATCCATTTGACGAACCGGGAAAACCAGAAAATCTACGAGTTATAGATTGGGACAAAGATCATATGGATTTATCGTGGAACCCACCTTTATACGATGGGGGTGCCCCGATTTCAGGCTATATCATTGAAAAGAAAGATAAATACGGTCAGTGGGAAAAGGCGGTTGAAGTTCTAGCTGATCAATGCAAAGCAACCATCTCTGATATTGTTGAGGGGGAAACATACAGTTTTCGGGTAACTGCGGTTAGTGCCGGAGGCAAAGGGGAACCATCTGATGCTACATCCTCTATAATAGCGAAGCCGCGAAATAAAGCACCCCTTATTGATCGAACAAATCTAGTAGAAACCCACATTAAAGCTGGCCAACCATTTTCATTTGATGTCAAGATATCTGGAGAGCCAGCTCCACAAAGCAAATGGTTTTTCAAAACACGAGAGATAATTCCGAAAGAAAATATTAAAGTCACACACATTTCCTATAACACAAAATTAAAAGTCTCTAATGCTGCACGTGCTGATTCTGGTATTTATTCCGTGCATGCGGAAAATGTCAACGGGGAAGATACTGCAAACGTTAAGGTTATAGTAATTGACAATCCATCTCCACCGAATGGCCCATTGAAGATCAGCAATGTTTCTTCTAAAGCTTGTACTATTAATTGGAATCCCCCAGATGATGATGGTGGTCAACCAATTGGTTCCTACGTTGTTGAAAAACTCGATGAAGTTATTGGCCGTTGGGTACCTGCTGGGGAGACAGATGGCCCCGCAAGCAAATTCCATGTGCAGGGTTTGACACCGGAACACAAATATAAGTTCCGTGTTCGTGCGAGAAACCGACAAGGTGTTTCAGAACCACTTACTTCAACATCTGCAACTGAGGCAAGGAATCCTTATGACGAGCCATCGAAACCAGGTAGACCATTTATTAAAGACTTTGATAAGGACTTTGTTGATTTGGCATGGACAAGGCCAGACCACGATGGCGGTTCTCCTATAACGGGATATGTGATTGAAAAACGCGACAAATATATGCCCGATTGGGAAGAGTGCGCTGAAATATCAAGTGATGAATGTAGTTGTCAAGTAGCAAATTTAACTGAGGGTGTCAAATATGAATTCCGCATACTTGCTGTAAATAAAGCTGGCAAAAGTGAACCCAGCGACCCCTCTGAAAAACATATTGCACGCAGCAAGAATTTACTACCGAGAATTGATCGTAGCTATATGTTGGATATCCAACTTCGGGCTGGTCAAACGTTTGAATTCAATGTGCCAGTCATTGGAGAACCGGTACCAAGTAAAGAGTGGTCCCATGAAGGTAATACAGTTATCAATACTGATAGGGTAAAAATCACAAATGAAGACTATCGCACAAGGATTCGTGTTATTGATGCCAAGCGCATTGATACAGGTGTATACAACTTGACAGCTCACAATATTAATGGAACAGACCAGGCGTTGGTTAAGGTAACCATTTTAGATGTACCATTGCCACCGGAGGGTCCATTACGAACACAAGATGTTACCAAGAGTTCCATGAGCCTAATATGGAGGCCCCCAAAAGATGACGGAGGCTCCGAAATAACTCACTATGTGGTAGAAAAAATGGATACTTCTCAAATGAGGTGGATACCTGTAGGCGAAACTTCTAACACTCAAATACGTGCTGATAATTTAATTGAAGATCACGACTATAGCTTTCGGGTTCGTGCCATCAACAAACAAGGCGAGTCTTTGCCATTAGCAACTACGCAGACAATCAAAGCTAAAAATCCATTCTCTCGACCTGATAAGCCGGGCCAGCCGCAGCCAGTTGATTGGGGTAAAACATTCGTTCAGCTTAAATGGTCCGCTCCGAGGCGTGATGGCGGCTCACCAATTACAGCTTATATAATAGAAAAGCGCCCGAAATTTGGACAATGGGAGAAAGCTGCAGATGCTTTATCTGGAGAAACTGAAACCTTAATATCGGATCTAACGAATATGGGCGAATATGAATTCCGCGTCATTGCTGTTAATAAAGCCGGATATAGTGATCCTTCAGAACCATCGCATATGGTGACATGTAAAGTACGCTTTATGGCTCCATTCTTTGACAAACTTCTCTTGAACGACAAAACGGTTCATGCCGGAAAGCGTTTGCGTTGGTCACTTCCAATTGAAGCTTCACCGAAGCCAAGTGTGAATTGGTCACTCAATGGTGTTGAAATTGCGCCAAGTCCTCGTATCGACATGACTCTATTTCAAAATGATTTGATATTTGAAATTTCATCAGCTCTACGTACTGACGAGGGTATTTACACTTTGTCATTGAAAAATGAGCACGGGTATTTTGAAGCCTCTGCTCACGCGACGGTGTTGGATCGTCCAAGTCCACCTATTGGACCTCTTAATGTAAAGCAAATATCGAAAGAGGGCTGCCATCTATCTTGGTGTGTTCCTAAAGACGATGGTGGGTCATCAATTTTACATTATGTAATTGAGAAAATGGATCTTTCCCGTGGAACATGGTCAGATGCTGGAATGAGTACACTTCCTTTACATAATGTGACTCGTTTATCCCACCGGAAGGAATATAAATTCCGCATAAAGGCAGTAAATGCCATTGGTGAATCGGATCCTCTAGACATGCCTAAGAGCATTATTGCTAAAAATGAATTCGACGAGCCGAGTGCTCCAGGACGACCACAGGTCACAGATTGGGATAGGGATAGAGTGGAAATTCAGTGGACAAAACCGGTCTCAGATGGTGGAGCTCCTATAATTGAATATATTATACAAAGAAAGGAAAAGGGTAGTCCATATTGGGTAAATACGCTGCATGTACCATCAGATAAAGTCGCAGCCACCATTTTAGGTTTAACTGAGGGACAGGAATATGAATTTCGTATAACTGCAGTTAATAAAGTTGGACCATCTCAACCATCAGAATCGTCTGATCTAATTATGACTAAGTCTCGTTACCTCGCACCAAAAATTATTACACCACTTCCAGATATTCGAATTAAGGCGGGTCTTATATTCCACATCGATATAAACTTTATTGGTGAGCCCTTGCCTGACGCCATTTGGAATCACAATAATATATTATTAACTTCAAACGAAAGGTCAACCATTACTTCAATTGGTTATCACACAGTTGTTCACATTGTTGATTGTCAACGTAACGATTCAGGAATATATCATCTTTTGATACATAATGATTCTGGAAATGATGAAGGAAGTTTTCAGTTAGTCGTTTTGGATCGACCAGGTCCACCACAAGGTCCAGTGGCATATGAAGAGGTCACATCAAATTCAGTTACAATTTCATGGAAACCTCCCACTGATAATGGTGGTTCTGAAATAACATCCTACGCTATTGAGAAGCAGGATCTTACACATGGTGGTGGGTGGGTGCCAGCTGTCACATATGTGAATGCAAAATATAATCATGCAACTATACCACGCCTACTTGAAGGCACCAAGTATACGTTCCGAGTTATGGCAGAAAATTTGCAAGGCCGTTCAGAACCACTCTATAGTACAGAACCTATTATTGCCAAAAACCTATATACAGTACCTGGAATACCTAGCAAACCAGAACTCGTGGACTGTGATAAAACTCATATCACATTCAAATGGAAACCACCGATAAGTAATGGTGGTTCATCAGTGATAGGCTATGATATTGAACGTTGTGATTTGACCATTGGCCGCTGGGTTCGTCTGAACTCAGATGCAATACCAACTACAGAATACGTAGATGAACGTATAAGTCCAGATCACCAATATAAATACCGTGTATACGCTATTAACGCAGCAGGCAGTGGGAAACCCTCAGACCCATCAAATATATTGAGCGCGCGCCCTATGCGTGAAAAGCCCCGACTTTACCTAGATGAGCTTATGGGAAGAAAGATAAGAGTAAGAGCTGGTGAGCCAATTAATCTAAACATACCAATTTCAGGTGCGCCAATGCCAATTATTGAATGGAAGCTTGGCGATCTAAAAGTTCCCGAAACAAGTAAAGTGTCCTATTGCAATAACTCTGAAAGAGCTATATTCCGCATTGACGATTCTGTTAGGCAAGACGCTGGTATATATACAGTCATAGCTTCGAATGAGCACGGTAAAGAATCCGCGCACATTGAAATAATAGTAGTTGATAAACCCAGCCCGCCACAAGGGCCTCTAAATTACACCGAGGTGACCCCCGATCATATAAGCTTTGAATGGAGTCCCCCGAAAGACAATGGTGGGAGTGATATAACAACCTATATTGTAGAATTTTCTGAGTTTGGTGTCGATAATTGGCGCCCAGTACCTGTTTACTGTCCAAAAACAAATTACACTATAAAAAATTTGGTCGAAGGTAAAAAATATGTTTTCCGTGTAATGGCTGAAAACATTTATGGTATTTCTCAGCCATTGGTAGGCAAACCTATTCTTGCTAAATCTCCTTTCGATCCTCCAGATGCACCCAGCGAACCTAAAGTTACAGCATATTCCGCAAGCTCGGCAAGTTTGGAATGGCACCCACCAGAGTATTGTGGTGGAAAGCCTATCACTGGTTATATTATAGAGCGACGCGAACGATCTGGTGAATGGATTAAATGCAACAATTATGCCACCCCCAATACAAGCTACACTGTACAAGACTTGCGAGAAGGAGGTCGTTATGAATTCCGTGTGACCGCGGTAAATGAAGCTGGACCTGGAAAACCATCAAAACCATCTAACGCTATGACGGCTCAGCTACAGCGTTCTAAACCAGATGCACCAGAATCACCAAAACCAGACAGAATAAGTAAAAATGGAGTCACTCTTTCTTGGAGACCTCCAAGATTTGACGGTAAATCTAAAATCAAATCATACCACTTGGAAGTTCGACAAAAGGACTCAAAGAACTGGTTACCTGTCAATGAACATCCGATACATGGCACAATTTACAATGTAACTAATCTAGAAGAAGGCAAGGAATACACCTTTCGTGTATTTTCTGAAAATGACGTTGGCCGATCTGAACCCTCGAAACCTTCTCAGCCAGTTATTATAGAAGAACAACCAAATAAGCCGTGTATGGATCTCGGTGGTGTACATGATATTATTTGCAGAGCTGGAGATGACTTCAGCATACATGTTCCTTACATTGGCTTCCCTAAGCCAACCGCACAATGGTATTCGAATGATCTAATAATATATGATGATAGTAGGCGCATATTTCAACATTTAACTGAAGACGCTGCATCCTTTGTAGTTAAGAACTCCAAGCGCAGCGATTCCGGCCAATACAGATTGCAAATGAAAAATGAATGCGGTTTTGATACGGCAACAATTAATGTTAAAGTATTAGATAACCCAAATCCTCCAACAAATCTTTATGCTGATGAATATGCGGGAGATTCGTTAACACTATATTGGTCGCCACCAAAGGATGATGGCGGTACCCCTATAACAAACTACATAATAGAAAGGAAAGAAGCATCATCCAACATGTGGTTTAAAGTGAACAGCTATTGCACTGTGCCATTTGTCCGAATACGCAACTTGACCTTAGGCAAAGAATTTGACTTCAGGGTTTATGCAGAGAATAAATACGGTCAGTCCAAGCCAGCCACTACTTCTGAACCTATTCGCGCTCGTCATGCCTTCAATGTACCAAACGCACCTGGTATTCCACGTGGTATTGACTCAAATGAAGACAGTATAACAGTTACATGGGCTAAGCCAAGGCATGATGGAGGATCTCCCATTACAGGTTATGTTATTGAAAAGAGGTTAATGAGCGAAGAGAAATGGACGAAAGCCATTCAGGCTTATTGGCCAGGGTTGACTTGTAGATTGCCGAACCTAATTGAAAATGGAGAGTATGAGTTCAGAATTGCAGCCATCAATGCTGCAGGACAATCTCCATATAGTGCCCCCAGCGATCCTATTTACTGTCGTACTCCACCACATGCCCCAAAGATTACATCGGATTTATCAATAAGGGACGTAATAGTTATTGCCGGAGAGGAATTACGCATAACTGTACCATATGTCTCAAATCCTGTTGCTGTACCTTCCTGGAGTCTAAATGGTCAAGAAATTATAAAAGATGATCGCATTAAATTCGAAACCAAAGATGGTTTTTCAGTTTTCTGCAACAGGTCTGCCAAACGCATTGAAACTGGGTCTTATACAATAACCCTAACTAACAATAAGGGCTATGATACTGCTTCTTGTCACGTAACTGTGGTTGATAGACCTTCTCCTCCTCAGGGACCATTATCGGTTTTCGATATAACACCCGATACTTGCTCTTTGTCTTGGAAATCGCCATTAGATGATGGTGGATCACCGATAACAAATTATGTTATCGAAAAGCTAGACAAAATTGGGACATGGAACAAAGTCAGCAGTTTCGTCCGTAACACGTATTATGATGTTATGGGACTGGAAACCAATCGCAAGTACCATTTCCGTGTACGTGCAGAAAACCAGTACGGTTTATCAGATCCCCTTGAGCTGGTGGATCCAGTAGTAGCTAAATACCAATTCACAGTACCTGATGCACCTGGTCAACCTAAGGTAACTGATTGGGACTCCAGTAATGTCACCCTAATTTGGGCTCGTCCATCTAGTGACGGTGGTTCACGCATTCAAGGATATCAAATTGAATACCGTGACATTGTTAATGACTCCTCATGGAATACTTACGAATACTTAATTAAAGACACAAAATATCAGTTATACAATTTAGCTATTGGTTGCGAATATGAATTCCGTATAAAAGCTAAAAATGCCGCCGGTTTAAGTAAACCATCGCCACCATCAACCAAATTCAAATTGAAGGGAAAAATAACAGTACCTTCACCTCCAGGTACACCCCAAGCAACAAAGGTTGGTAAAAACTACGTTGACCTGATATGGGAAAAACCGACGAACGATGGTGGCTCACGTGTAACTGGCTTTATAGTTGAACGACGCGATGTCGGAGGAGCAGTTTGGGTGAAGAGTAATGACTACAACATTATTGACACAGAGTTTACTGTTCTTAATTTGATCGAAATGGGAGAATACGAGTTTCGTATTTTTGCTGTAAATATTGCAGGTCGATCTGATCCAAGCCCATGCACAATGCCAATAAGGGTATGTGAAGTCATAGGTGGCAATAAACCTGAATGGGTGAGCCGTTTACAGGATTGCATTGCGCCATGTGGCAAAGGGTTTACTTTGGAATGCAAAGCTACAGGTATACCCCCACCAAATAGTAGGTGGCTACGCAATGGCAAAGAAATACAAAAGTGCAATGGGCGCTTTGTCAGTGATTGTAAAGACAATTTATTCCGGTTACACATTTCCGATATACAACCTAGCGATGAGGGCGCTTACACTTGTGAAGCATTTAATTCACTTGGATCTGTACACACAACTGGACACTTAAAAATCGGCTCACCGCCAATGATTACGCGCTGTCCAAATAAATTGTCACTTGCTGAAGGAGACAATGCTAAAATTAAGATTGCCTACGCAGGCGATCAACCAATGAGAATTACAGTTAGTCATAATAATGAGATTATCTTAGACAAAGACGGGACACACTTCAAATACACTATATTTGATGACTATGTGGCGATATTTATCCGAGATATTATGAAAGCTGATGCTGGGACTTATCAGATTAAGTTCGATAATGAGTCTGGTTCTGCTATAGGACAATTTCCCATAAACATTACTGCCTTACCTTCGGCTCCAATTGGACCAATGAGTGTATCGGATATTAATAAACATTCTTGCCTTTTGACTTGGAGGCCACCAGCCCATGATGGCGGGATGCGTATAACACACTATGTTGTCGAACGAAAAGATCTGACTTCACCTCACTGGATAACTGTATCAAGTTTTTGCAAAGAGTTATCATTTAATGTTCAAGGCCTGATAGAAAATCAAGAATACGTTTTCCGAGTTATGGCGGTTAATGAAAATGGAATGGGTCCTCCTTTGGAAGGATTGAATCCAATTCGAGCAAAGGCACCCATTGATCCACCATCGCGGCCAGGGAAGCCCAATGTTACGGAAGTTGGGAGCGAATTTGTTCATTTGGAATGGGAAAAACCGGAATCAGATGGCGGATCACATATTCAAGGTTACTGGATTGATAAACGTGAAGTTGGTAGTGACGCGTGGCAAAGGGTCAACATTGCTATTTCTCTTACCAACCAAATAAATTGCTCAAACTTGATTGAAGGCCGCCAATATGAGTTCCGCATATTCGCACAAAATAAAGCAGGCATATCAAAGGAATCCGCCAATTCCACTTCAGTAAAAGTTGTTGATCCTAGAGCAGCTACACCACCAGTTATTATAAATCCACTTTCTGATATTGCCTGTGTACAAAATCACAATGCACAATTTAAGTGCTCTGTTACTGGTGCACCACGTCCATCTATTACATGGTACAAAGGTGCGCGTGAAATAACTAATGGCGCTCGCTATCATATATACTCGGAAGGCGATACGTTTTTCCTTAACATAACTGATGTATTTGGTGAAGACGCTGATGAATATGTGTGTCGAGCTATCAATAAAGCGGGCGTTAAATCAACACGCGCAGCACTTGCCATCTTAAGTAAGTACAGCATTTCTTCCTTTTCGATGAATTAAACAATTAATGCTAACACAGGCCGACAAATTTTAGACCAAGAAATGAACCAATACTTTTCTAAAGCCGTTCAGTATGCTGAATCTGCACGTCGTTTCTGTAACTTTTTAACGAAGTTCGTTACATAAAAATCCTTAATTTGACACAATTTTCTGTACAAAATTTGTCAAAATCGATGTTAACGACAATAACGAATTTCGTTAAAAAGTTACAGAAACTGGGTGCTGAAGTCAGATTTCTAAATTTGGTTCTGGTTTTTGATAAATTTTTGCTATTTTCACCACTCAATTTCTTCATTTAATCAAATTTTCATTAAAAACTTAATATACCCTTAGAAAACAGTACCATTTCCTTGAAAATTCTTTTTTGATTTTTTGGACAACTCTTTCAGAACTTGAGATATTGTTCTTTTAAGATATTTGAAGTATGCTTTTAGGCAGCTTACTTGTATTATTACTGATGCAAGTAGCTTCAACAATCCTAAAAACAATATGTGATAAAAGCATAGCTGGGGACCCATGGTTGCCGTTTACCTAAAATTTTTCGTACCAAAATTAGTACCAAACCAAAAAGAAACGTAACAAAATTATTTGCTAGCCAAACAATATAACATTTCACACCCTAAATATTGTTGACTATTATCGTTATAGCCTGTTCATGCTGAGCCAGCATTTTGCATTTTAGCATTAAGCCCAAAACGCTGGACTTATTTTAGCATTTACCACACCAAAAGCAACTAAGTAAATGCTACAATATTATTAGCATTATTATGCACATGCACAGCCTGTATTCTTCTACGAAATAATCGTTTCGAACTTGAAAAAGTTCCATCACTAGTGGCTTTTTTTGACATTCTTCCATTCTCTGCCATTCGTAAACAATTGTGAATAACAATATGTGCGATTTGTTTACATTTTGTGACATTTTATTTACATCCGGCACACATCAACATGGCGAATGATAGAAAGAGATAAGAAGATGGAAAGAGATGAGACAAAAGAGGAAATCAAAAAAAGTGCCAAATTTATTTACAATGAAGCTATTCACAATGATTTTCACCGTACAAGGGCACATTTTTTTGTTGAAACGAAATCAGCATAAAAAAATTGAAACTACAATTAAAGTGATGCTTGTGAAACAATATAAGCAGACCAAATGTATAAAAAAAAGTTCGACTTTTTGTAAACATTCTCATAACCTAAACTAATTGCAACCAAGAGCTAAATGCACTAGTTAATGCGGGAGCATGAACGTATCTTCGAACGTATCTGCGATCCAGAAGCGCTTAACTTGAAC
Organism: Campiglossa producta; assembly: GCA_964058755.1. Taxonomy (NCBI): domain Eukaryota; kingdom Metazoa; phylum Arthropoda; class Insecta; order Diptera; family Tephritidae; genus Campiglossa; species Campiglossa producta. The sequence goes on along the minus strand of CAXKVI010000006.1, from coordinate 32,147,538 downwards.
TTCCTCCGATTTTGGATTTAGTGTGCGATTTATTGAAACAATTTTCGTCTTAATTTAACAAGGGTTTTAATATATGAACATATCGCTTCCCTGGTTCTATACTGCCGTCCTATTAAAGAATGTGGGTATCTACATTCTAGCTCAAGCCGAAATATTCAACAATATTTTATTTTTGCAATCAAAATTGACCAATTTAGACTATTTTTGATGCAAAAAAAAACATTGATTTCGGCTTCTGTATATGTGATACTGCACTCTATTCAAAGCAAAATTTGTTAGAAAACCTATTCAATAGCAGTATATACGCAGATACTGCTTTCTAGTAGGAAAGGCACACTCAAAATTAATAGTTTCCTACTGATGAACTAGGGCATCTACTAGAGAATCCAATTTTCGGGATTTCTAGCCTCTCGGGATTTGAAAGTTCAATCCCGGGATTGTCCCGAATTTTTTTTTTTTTTTGCTAAAAATGGCACCCCATATCTATGTAATAAAGTAGACTAAATTATAGTAATTCATTTAAGTATGTCTGTATGTATTTATTAAGGCAGTCATTTTTATAACGAACGAAAAGTAACACTAAATTTGTAACTCAAAGTTACTATTCAGGCACTTGAAAGATAAGTTGTTTGTACTACTGGTAAACATAGCCAAATATACGTACATATATGATTATCAACGACTTACATATCGTCGGAAAAAGTACAAAACCGCACATCGCACTTCTTCAAATCGCACATTCGACATTTCTGTCAAAAATGAAATTTGCCTAACAGGGCTTCTGGGTACCCGGATCCATTCATTAGTAACAAAGAAGTAGGGGTTTGTGCAAAAGAATGTCAAAAAACGACATTTGAATTTGCCCACCACATAGTGACTCGTACAAAAGTTAATCAGTTTTCAGTGTCTCCTTGAAAATTTGAGCGGCTACCTATGTGCGGTTTTGCAGAATTGCGATGTGCGGTTTTGTACTTTTTCCTACGATATGTAAGAACAAAAAAAAATTTACATTAAATTTGTAAATAAAATATATGTATAAAAAAAAAATTTGGTACAATCTTTTGGACGACAGGTACCAATAGCATTTTTGATACATTAGTAACAACTTATGTATATAAATGACTAAAAATTATTAAGCGATAGTGGCGAAAACTACGTACATAGTTATGTTTTTTTTTAATTAAATTTTTTCCATTTGGTCTCCGACAATTCAGGTATGCATAGTAATAATAAAAATTTCATTGTATATAAAAATAAAAAGGAATTCTATTGGACTTAGAGAAAAATTACTTTTTCTGTGTGATCTTAAAGAAATTATTGCATTAATAGTGTCATCTCTTAACCTGGACTTGAATTCGTTGCATATATAAATACAAGATAGCTTAAATGTATTTAAACATTTATTTTCGGTGAACCCGGGATTTAGGTCTAGTAATCCCGGGATTTTCGGGGACCTAAAAAACAACGTGATTGGAATCCCTAGTATCTACAGATTTTAATAATAACAAGTAAGGAAAGCCGTTGTTGTTGTTGTTAACAATGCATTGCCCTGTCTAGAGTGTATGATCATTCCGAAGATCTTCATCAAGCTCTTCTAAGGGGAGTCCAAGGAAACGTGCAGTTTCAACAGGGTTTGTCCAGAGGGACAGAGGGGTTAGAAGAGTAGGTTCAAATGAACAATTGAAGAGATGTAGAGTATCATGGGGGGTCCTACCACATGCAGGGCATGTGTTTGAGATTGTGTCATTAAGTCTGGACAAGTAGGAGTTTAACCTTACACTATATCCAGACCTAAGCTGTGCCAGGGTAACTCTTGTCTCCCTTGGTAAGGTGCGTTCTTCTTCAGCAATATCCGGTGGAGGACTGTTCAGAACGGGGTTCACAGGTAGAGATCCGACAAAAGTATCTACCGACTCGGTGTGGATGTCGGTTAGAGCCCGCTTATGATTCTGCAGATCAAACGGCAAGGTAATATGATGCCGGATCTCATCATAATGTTTACGGAGATGTTTCCTTATGTCTCTCGGGGGCGGATCTATGTCCAAAAGATGACGGTTTGGATGTGCTGGCTTCTGGCAGTTCAGAAGGAATTGCTTGCTCAGCATTTCCGCATGCTCTTTTACATTGAGCCGTCTTCGGCTATGCCGAAGGCTATATACCTTTCATGAATAAGCGTCACGATTTTCACTGTTCGATCCCCAGTACAGCCTGTGTCAATTTAACTATATTTACTATACACATTACACATCTTTGTTATAATTTAAAAAAACTTACAAAATAATAGGATCCGAGTTATCGGAACAATCGATTGTATGGAGGCTATATATTATACGTGTTCAATTGTACTGACTTACACTATACACATTACATATGTAGAAAGTACTAAAGGTGCCATATTTTACGTTCCTAACTTTTTAAATGCGGAAGTATTGGCCAAAAAACCTTATATCGGAACAACCGGTTGTATGGGGCTATATGTTATATTTACCCGATCTTCTTGATTTTCCTCTACACACTACATAAATTGAAAGTACTCAAGTTGCAAAATTTTATGTTCCTAACTTTTTAATTGCAGAAGTTTTGGCCAAAAAACCTTATATCTGAACAATCGGTTGTATGGGGGCTATATGTTACATTTGCCCGATCTTTTTGATTTTTAATTGCAGAAGTTTTGGCCAAAAAACCTTATATCTGAACAATCGGTTGTATGGGGGCTATATGTTACATTTACCCGATCTTGTTGATTTTCACTATATACACTACATAAATAGAAAGTACTCGAGTTGCAAAATTTTACGTTCCTAACTTTTTAATTGCAGAAGTTTTGGTCAAAAAACCTTATATCTGAACAATCGGTTGTATGGGGGCTATATGTTACATTTGCCCGATCTTGTTGATTTTCACTATATACACTACATAAATAGAAAGTACTCGAGTTGCAAAATTTTACGGTCCTAACTTTTTAATTGCAGAAGTTTTGGCCAAAAAACCTTATATCTGAACAATCGGTTGTATGGGGGCTATATGTTACATTTGCCCGATCTTGTTGATTTTCACTATATACACTACATAAATAGAAAGTACTCGAGTTGCAAAATTTTACGTTCCTAACTTTTTAATTGCAGAAGTTTTGGCCAAAAATTCTTATATCTGAACAATCGGTTGTATGGGGGCTATATGTTACATTTGCCCGATCTCGTTGATTTTCACTATATACACTACATAAATAGAAATTACTCGAGTTGCAAAATTTTACGTTCCTAACTTTTTAATTGCGGAAGTTTTGGCCAAAAAACCTTATATCTGAACAATCGGTTGTATGGGGGCTATATGTTATACTGGTCCGATCTTGTCAGTTTCGACAAATGATTCCTATATTACAAAATGGTGGCCACATACAAAATTTCAGCCAGATATCTCAAAAATTGAGGGACTAGTTTGCGTTCAAACAGACAGACGGACAGACGGACATGGCTAAATCAACTCATCTCGTCATCCTGATCATTTCGGTATACTTATTGATGGGTCTATCTCTTCTTCTTCTCATATTTACAAACATCGGACCAAAGTTATAATACCATTTCATGTTCATGAAAGGTATAATAAGTAATTATTAAGCACAGTATGCAGATACGTTACTTTCGAACACCAAGAAATTGATTCGAGCCTACTAAAGAACGTGGGTATGCACATACTGCTATTAATAAAATGAGCTCCATCATCAAAAAGCTGAGATTCCTATTTAAAAAAGCAGTATCTACAAATAATATTGCAGATACGTCGCTTTTGAGTAGGAAACCGGCTTTTATTTCAACCTGCTTCCTATTAAAAGTGTAGATACTGCGGCATTTTTGTACATACCCACATTATTTATTAGGATTTCTGGAAAATTTATGTAGATACTGCAAATGAAGGAATTTAAGTCAGCAATAACTTCATATTCCCTTGCAATGTGCAAAATTTTTTGGCATGAATGAATTTGGACTTTCAATACGCGTCCACCTATATAACTAACTAATTTTCGAAAAAATATGTAGATGCCCACATTCTTAAATAGGACGGCAGTATAATAACGCAATTGTAAAATATTCAGGCCGATTCTAAACAAAATCTCAGTTTGCGGATTTTCTCACTCTCATATAATTTGTGAGAAAAAATGTATGAAAAGGTGAAACCGTTTGCACCGATTCACTAGTGAAAAATTGTTTAGAATTGGCATGATTAAGTTTTGGTGAAGCAAGTTTCAATATTTGTTTGCGCATATGTTATGGACAATTGGAACAACTTCGCAAGCGTCTAGCGCGGAAACTATTTGTAATACAATTATAAAATTTATACACAGCAAAGATTATCATGCCGATTCTAAACAATTTCTCACTTTGCGGATTTTCTCACTCTCATATAATTTGGGAGCAAAACTGTATGAAAAGGTAAAACGGTTTGCACCGGTTCACTAGTGAAAAATTGTTTAGAATTGGCATGTATTACTTTATAAAGCTTTTGTGCACGTTATCTCGAAACTTAGAAATTGACAATTGCGCATTATAGAACCAGTGAAGGGATATGGTGATTCAAATATAAAAAGATTTGTCGCTTTTTTTACCCTTTCCTAAGTAGTACCACTTCAATTCTACTGCCAATAAAGGGGAGTGAAAGAGACGCAACATCATGACTGGATAATTTTTGTGTAGTCATTGAAATGCAGTTTTGATATTTGTAGCAGTGTCATTGGAGTTGCGTTGAAGCTAAAATGGCAAAAACGTACCAAATTTGGAGGTTGCGTACCAACGTACCCGGAGAAAAAATTAGTACCAAAAATGGTACATTTCGGCCAAAACGGCAACCGTGGCTGGGGAACTTCGATTAGAAATCATTACGATTAGAAAAATTAAGTAATCTTATCATTCGATTTTTTTTTTTTGATTCTTTATATTTTGATTTTTTTCCAGTACTGTTGTAGAAAAATATGTACCTACATAAATATTCACTTGCACAAACATACAAATGTATAGGTGAAGCAAGAAGTTCTTTTATATAAATGATTGTATTCATGCATATAAATTACTAGTCTCTTTTGGACATAGTTGGTATCCGGCCGTACCCGTAGGGTATCAAACGAGAAATGTCCGACACTACCCGCTTAGATGTAAAATTATCATCACCCCAACCCATATAACCATCAAACCTGGGATTTTTTCTCATATGTACATATGCTTAGCGTTCTAGGTTCATTCTAGAAGTCCATGAGCCTCAAATTGTAAGTAGGTGTATGAATTTGCATACAAAGATACACAGATGTTTATGCTTTTAACAACAAAAGTTTAAAATCTCCCACCGAGTTAGGGGTGGAAAGAAAACCTGGGCAGGAGCTTCTTTCACCATTCTCATAAAACGACCCGAGCAGCGGAGCTTTTTTGGCTCTAATCTGTGCTGTGCTAATACATATGTACGTAAATCTAGAACAGCTCATGGTTATTTCCTTTCATACTCATCTCCTCTAAAGGAAGTCCGATTAATTTGGCAAGTTCAATAGATAGGGACCAGTGCGAGATTGATGTTGAAAAAGTATGACCCCAAAATTATCCAAAAATGATCCCAACATTACAAAAACTGATACCAAACTGACCCTCGAAATGACCCAAATTGATCCTAATATGACCCCAAAATGATCCAAATTTGACCCCGAAATGACCGCTTTAGATGAGCTTTTAGGTAAAAAATAATATATTTTTATTATTTTTTTTTTTTTAATATCAGTGTCAAAGATGCAACGATATATTAATTAAAGTATATTTTCCGCTGGGCATAGTTCTGCATTGAGCTCTTGTCATTTTTAAAAAATTTTAACTTTTTATATTTCAAATTTTAGTTTCGTTTAGAAACCGAAAAAAACATGGCCGCTCTTCACAATGCAGTAATTGCAAAATTTTTTTCTTTTCTAAATTATCTCACGAATCGGTGGGATTTTTTGAAAGAAAATATATATGTCGATTTAGCAGCTAATTAAAATGTATGACTTACATATATGGTCCTCGCTTCGAATTTGCCTTACCGGTATTTCGACTTTTAATTGTCTTGAAAAGAAAAGAGCTACCTGACGTCCATAGCTTGACTTGGAACATATAGGTGTTGAATTTTGCGCATTTACTTTAGTCAGATGGGATTACTGACCTATCTGAAGTTTCGTTATTAAAAAAAAAAGACAAGAAAAAAATGACACTTGATATGTATAGAAGAAATATTTTCGGAATGATAAAACCTCACCAAATTTGCAATTTAATCACATCAAAAAATAATGGATTTCACCTTTGAGTTAAGTAGTATGAGCCTATGGTGAGCCTATGTAAATCTTAATAGCTGCCTTCTGTATCATCCTACATCGTGGAACACTCATCATTACAATAATACAAATACCTTGTAGGAGGTTAAGGTCCAGAGTTGCCTTATGACCGGTGGATGTCGGGGGGACGGTTGGTGGATACCGGTGGATATCGGTGTAACGGTTGGTGAATGCCGGTGTATCGGTTCTAAGTTACCTTATGACCGGTGGATGTCGGTGTAACGATTGGTGAATGCCGGTGGATCGGTGTCAAGTTACCTTATGACCGGTGGATGTCGGTGGAACGGTTGGTTGATGCCGGTGAATATGGGTGGATCAATTGGAGAATGCCGGTGGATCTGTGCCAGGTTTCCGATGACCGGTGGATATCGGTGGACCAATTGCTGAATGCCGGTGGATCGGTGCCAGGTTACCGATGATCGGTGGATGGATGTTGGTGGATCCCAAGGGAAGCACCTGTCGCCTTGTGGACGGGGCAATGATCCAATGATCACTTCTCCGCATCCAGTAGACACTACCAAAATAATCGAGAGCGGAGGGTAGTGCAGGGTAAGGTAGGCAGCTTCTCACAAAATTACTTCGTGGCGCTTGTCTACTATTACCATAACCGCGCTTTCGACGACCAGTGAAGCGCGAAGTATTTACTTAAGCCGAAGTAAATATAAAGCGATCGAGAATTTCATGTGATGAACGCAAGTGAGTGTGCGAGTGAAAACAAGCAAGGCCGCTTGCTTAGTGCTGGCACTCTGCCTGTTTGCTTTGAGCGCGCGTGGGTGGTGGTAAGGCGTCTGGGTTCGATACCCGTGTGAGGCGTGTGGGTTTAATAACAATGTAATGCTGCATAAAAGCGGCATTACAGTCCCCCTCCCCCCTACTTCGGACAGCGTGTATACGCGGTGGTATTGTAGAGTTTGGGGATTGGGTCGGTGTGTGTGGTGCCCTGCACAAAAAATTTATTTATTATTATATTCTTTCTTTATGTAAGTCTGTTATGAGTTTGTGGTCATTAATTTGAGAATCTTTGAAACTTGGTGGACTTTTGACCGTTTGGGAATAATTTTTCTTATATTATTCTGCGTTTTTATTATTAATGAACAAGATGGAAAAGCAACAACAATTACAAGCTACCATGATTACGTAATTTCGGTCTTGCTCAAGGGCCTTCTCAAATGGCTATGAGTTTAGAAAGTTTTCATCACCTATTGTTGGTTATCGAACCAAGAACCAAGGGGATTCGGAATTTCTAAGCCCGCAGTGTGTACCTCTTACACCAAGCTGCGTTGAAATTATTGCCAGCTTATATCCATGATGTTCGCTTAGTATGTATTCATTTTATTCGTTTTTTGTTTTTATACTACCTTATCGACAACTAGAGCGACATCAATCGGCCGCCATTTATACTAGCAGTGTCAAGGATTTAAGTGCACCCTGTGATCATTTTGCTGACAGCTGCAGCTTATTTTAACAGGGTGGTTTTTTCCGCTGTGTCCTGCGATTAATATGTAAGTCTGTTATGAGTTTGTGGTCATTAATTTGAGAATCTTTGAAACATGGTGGACTTTTGACCGTTTGGGAATAATTTTTCTTAAAGTATTCTGCGTTTTTATTATTAGTGAACAAGATGGAAAAGCAACAACAATTCCATCTACCATGATTACGAAATTTCGGCCTTGCTCAAGGGCCTTCTCAAATGGCTATGTGTTTAGAAATTTTTCATCACCTATTGTTGGTCATCGAACCAAGAACCAAGAGGATTAGGAATTTCTAAGCCCGCAGTGTGTACCTCTTACACCAAGCAGCGTTGAAATTATTGCCAGCTTCGATGACCAACAATAGGTGATGAAAAATTTCTAAACACATAGCCATTTGAGAAGGCCCTTGAGCAAGGCCGAAATTACGTAATCATGGTAGCTTGTAATTGTTGTTGCTTTTCCATCTTGTTCACTAATAATAAAAACGCAGAATAATTTATGAAAAATTATTCCCCTAAACGGTCAAAAGTCCACCAAGTTTCATAGATTCTTTCAGTGGCGTAGCTAGGTCACCAAGGGCCCTTGTGCGAAAAACAAACTACGACCCCAATCTTTGAGTTGTGTCAATATATGCCAAAATATGAATACTTGGTTAAATTAATTGTGTTTTTGTATTAACGTTTTTCTTTATTGCACATAAAATGTGAAAAATTATTTATTTAGTATATTCTAAATTTATTAGTAGTATACTTATAATAGTTTCCGAGCTTTATTTTTTGCAAATGTGTCAATGACTTCGGTTAGATCCAAGTTTGATGCGACTTGGTTTTCGATTGCAATTAGTGATAAATGCCGGAGTCGAGCTTGGCCCATGGTATTCCTTAAATAGTTTTTTATTAGTTTTAATTTGCTAAATGATCTTTCAGCTTCCGCGGAAGTAACAGGAATTGTATGGAATAGCAACATTGCAGTAAATACTTCTGTTATGTCACATTCCAGCACTCCATATTTTCTTATTATTTCATTACAAAATTTGTGAACAGACCATGTTTTTGCCTCAGTTAATCCAGGTAAAATTAGGTGATAAATATTGAGAAATTGAAGGGTAAAGTTAGGGCCTATCATATCAGAATATTTACTTTGGAATTGGTTACACTTTTGTATTAAAGTTGTTTCATCAACATCGAGTAAGAATGTTGGTCTGAGAAAATCGAAAATTTGACTGACTGCACTCATACCAGTAAAACGTGCATTTAACTGACTTATTATTGTGTCCATTACATTATTGAAAACAGTAATTTTAAATATGTGTTCCCTGTTTTTAAATCGGTAATCAGAAGATAATTCGTCAAAATGTTTCTTAATTTTACTTTGCCTTTTTTCTTTAAAATTAGGATGTATACCATATTTTGTTGCAGTTTCAATGGCTTTGCATTTGAAGGACTCAAAGTCATTTCTAAAAGTTTTCATCTTTGAATTTATTTCTGCTAAAGCTCTGCTTGCCACGTCCAAATCGATGTCGGACTTTTGTAAAATTTTAGATGCATAATTGATGTTATTTAAAATACAGTGCATGAATTCGCAAAGAAACACGAACTCAAAAGTAAGCATTTTTGTTTTAATACTTTCTGCTTGATCACGCTCATCTTTTTTGCAACTTTTGAGAATTATTTCTGATAACGCTTTGATTATATCGAAGAAACGAAGTTTCGCTGCAGATACCGTATTTGCCCGACTGGACCATCTAGTCGGGTTTAGTTTTTTCAAAGTGGTGTCCGATTCGCCAGTAAATTTCGACAGCAGATCCCAGCGTTTGATACTAAGTCCGAAAAAATTATACAATTCTTGCAATGTTGCGAAATAGTTTTTCAATTCCGGACAATTACTAACGGCATCATTTACCACCAAATTCAAATTGTGAGTGGAGCAATGTATATAGTCCGCGTTAGGCTGAATATCTCTAATCTGTTTTTGTACACCATTGTACACGCCGCTCATGACACTGGCTCCATCATAGCCTTGCCCAACACATTTTTTTAAATCTAATTTTTTTTCGGTAAAAAATGTAGTCACCTGTCTTACTAAATCTGCTGCGCCATGTTCGCTGACTGCGTAAAATCCTAGAAATGTTTCTTTAACCTCTATTCCAACTGGTTCGCCATTCTCCGAACGGTTGATTAACGCATGTCTCACAACAATACTCAACTGATCTACCCTCGATATATCCTGAGTCGTATCTAATATAATGGCGAAAAACGGGGACGCTCTGATCTGTTCTAGCAGATGATTTTCAAGTGTAGTGCCCAAGGACTCAATCATTTCATTTTGAATAGTTGGACTTAAATATCTTGTAGATCCTAAAGTACGAACAAAAATATCATATATTATAATACAAATTAGAAAAGGAAAAAACTATACAGCTTTAAAATTTGAATATCATCGCTTTCTTTCCAGAAGCATTAATGGTCATTTTTCGATTTCGATTACATCAAAATCTCGAATAAAATGCATAACAGGAGCCATTCAAATGTGCAAACAAAAAACGATAATATTTCGATTTTGACACATGCATGATTCTGGCTTGCGGGCGACGATATGAGAAAGTACCTTTGGGCATATCCAAAACTTGACGCAATATGTGATCATATCGGGCAACAAGTTGTACGACGGACAGAAAGTTTCCATGGTACCCCTTCTCACTTAAGTCTTCTCGATGTCCTCTTAAAGCCAAAGAACTCTGTGCCATTGTAAGTATAACGTCAAATAACCTTTTAAGAACCATTTTCCAAAATGACGATTCTTTACGAATTTCATTTTCAAGTTCTTTGTCGATAGTAGTATCACTTCTTTTCCAAATTTCATAAACAGCACATGCTTCTGTATGACCATTCGAGACACTGTGTTGTTTTATTCTTTCTGATAAATGCCCCCAATCACGAAAGCCCTTACAAAAAACATTATTCCTTTGCGAAGCAAATAACCAGCAGGGTTGGCAAAATACAGCGTCCAGTATTTTAGAATAACACAACCAAAATCGGTGAACTGGTCCATATTTAGAAGTTGAAAAAAAGTAGGATTTTGAAAAGCATCTGTTGTCCTGGTGGGCGTCTTTTGGAAAAGGTCCCGAAGGCTGTAAAGGCCCATGATCAAAAATTTTACGTTTCTCCTTATTGCTTAGCAATAAAATATTCGAAAAATTGCCTAAGTCGTATGGCGATTCATTGTCCAAATTTTCGAAAACTGATGATTTCTCTGTTTTTTCCACTGTTAACTGTGCTAGGAAGGCATCATCGTTGATGTGCTCAGAGGCATCGTGTGTAATGGCGGTATTTTGAACTGCCAGATCTGTCTCAGTAGGATTCTCAGCCTGCACTACAGTAGACACATTCACTTCGTCGGAAATATTTGTAATAAAACTACAAGAAGGCGAACTAAAAAATTTGTCAATTTTTGGTAGCTTTTGTTTAGCATTTTCTCTCTCTTGACGTTGTTTGCGCTTTAAAGCACCACTAGGTTTCTTTTTATCCATAACTTTATTGATTTCTTTTTGCAGACTTATTATGTCACAGAGAACAAGAATCACAATTGATATAAAACGTCACGTAGTTGGGAAATCCCCGGTAAATATTTTATATCGATAATTTTATTTCGATAGTTAGGGAAAACAGATTCACGACGGCAACGACGGGCGACAACCTGTCAAATTATTTTTACACACGTTCTAATGGGGATGCATTTTTAGGAAACGACACGACAAAGCGGCAATCAATCATGAATGCCGCTGTCGCCAGATTAGGTAGATCTATTTAAATTTTTTTATAATTATTGATGTTTATTTTGCATGTCACTGTAATACTCTACAATGTCCATATGCACTATAAAAATATGGCAAAAGGTTGATGTTTTCGTTAAAAAATTTCACATCGACAAAGCATCTGCTGAAATTTGTACTAAAGGATTTTTCAGTAGCTAAATTAGTATAGTTTATTGATGAGGGTCGAGGGCCCTCTCACCTTCAGGGCTCCTGTGCGCTGCACCGGTTAGCACTAAGGTAGCTACGCCACTGGATTCTTTCTTTATCTGTGTTTTTTGTTTTTTTTTTTTTTTTTTAAGTACATTTCAATTTAACTTATATATTAATTTCATTTACATTTCAAAATACCTTTCATTTAGTAAATACATATATAATAGGTATATTTCATTTTGTAAATACATATACAAAATAATTCCATTTTATGATTCAAAAGGTGTGACATTTCATTCTTAAGTACAAAAAAAAGTGCATATACAAAGGTATACATAAGTATATATAAAAAAAATAATGTGGGATTCCTTGTCTTAATGTGAACTGCACGTATGTAACTTAACCCTCATCGCATTCTAGCGTAGACTTGGCGGTATTGTAGGTGGACCTGTATCGGGTGGACCCATGAATGGTTAGTATCGACAATGTTCCCTTTGTTGCTTGACCAGTATTCCCTTTTCGTGCCTGGACCAGAAATCTTTGGTTCTAGTGTTTACGCGGACTGGTTGACAGCAGACGATACCGGGTGGCCCCGCTTTATTTCCCTCCTTCTTATTTTAAACTTCCAGGCATACCTTGCTGCTATCGCAGCCTAGCGAGGTTGCGCGGGTAATATCGCTGCTTCGGCGGTTTGACGTATTTCATCGTCATGACATGTTTCGCTATCGTGAATCGCCTCTCCGTACTGGTGAACCTTTTCTTGTGGTGTGCGGTTACTGCCTGTCGTTTGTGTTGTTTCTCCCGCATCTCGACCAATTGTTGGTCTTCCGAAAGGTGTTTCCACGTAGTCAAAGCATTGAGTCGAGCCGGTGGTGATGGATCTGTTGGCGAGGTGGACGGCAGTCGCTTTCCATCCAGCGTTATGCTGATTCCCCGGCTGTGCAGAAAATCCATTCCTATTATCATTCGTTACGCTAAACTGGGCATTGCTGATACCAACAGGCTAGTGGTCTTTTCCTGGAACGTTATTTTTGCTCGGAACAAGCACGAGCTGATATATATGGTTGATATATATGTTTGGTCCGCCAACTGGATTTGGCGTGACTTCGGGTGTGATCGTATTTGGCGATGCTCCAGATGTTGACGGATATTGTCGTCAATATATGTTATGGTGGCTCCTGTATCCACCAATGCTCGAATCTTCATGCCCTCTATGGTTACCTCAATGTAGAAACGGCCATCATGTTTTTCTTTTTGGCTTGTGTTGGTTATAGTTACGGCATTCGTGGTTACCCCTAGTGCGGGTGGCAGGGGCAATCCCATCTCGGGTCCCATCTCGGCCGCATCTCGAACACAACAGGCGGGCTAATCGGCGGAAGTGCTTGCGCATGTGTCCCTGTTCCTTGCATCTCCAGCATGTTCTGCGACTATCGTTATTTAGCATGGCCAGACTGTGAGTCGCCTTCTGAGCTTGTTTGAACTCATCTGCTTTTAGCAGCTCATACTCGTCTGTCAAGTCCATGAGCTCCTCAATTGTTCGGAATTCTCTCCTTTTCGCGAAAAGTCGGTTCTCTACTCGTAGGCCATTATAAATTCGGTCTAAATTGTCTACATTGGCCATTGTGGGGTGCTGGCGAATGATTTGCATTTCCAGGATGTAGTCCTTAGCAGTCTCGTCATCCTGCTGCTTTCGTTGCCGAATGGCCTCTTCTGGCTGGCTCAGGCGTCGCCGGGACAAAAAAAATCGTTCGGCTTCTTGACGGAACTCCCTCCATTTATGAATATGTGGTTTACGTATTCGGAACCACTATAGCGCTTTGCCCCGTAAGAGTTCTGGTAATTTCATAAGCAACTTGTCCAGTGGGATACGACAACACTCCGCTAATTCTTCGATCCTCTCCAGGAAGTCGTGGAGCATTTCACCCTCGTCATAGTAAATGTCCCATCTGCGGACTGTAGTCATTATTTCGACATCGCTTACCTCATTTTGTTGTTGTCGTACTTGCTTAAGGTCTGCTGCTGGTCGCTCCACCAAAATAGTAATATTTCTATATATCGGCAACTTCACCGGTCTCTTCTCCTCGGCGGCGATTTCCTCCTCTAGCTCCTTCAACAAATTTTCGGTGGAGGCACGTTTTCTTTTTGCTCGCACGTACGCGCTCAATGCATTGCGTAAGTCGGCGACGGTGTATCCGTCCACAAATATGCGATGGCGCTTGCACTCCTCGACTAGCTGTTCCTTCTTCAGTACATAAATCCAACTTAGGTAATCGACGTTTAGGGTGTTTTGTGTGTTGTCCATTTCTGTGTTCGGTGGACTCGCTCCTGCAGTGTTGGTGCTTTTATCTTCTTTTGCACAGTCGCCTGTAGAATTGAGTCCCTGCTCGGGTGCCATTTGTGAGGTGGGTTTTGTCGTAGGCTGGGGTAATGCTCAGCCTGTCCAGGATCAAGTAGAGGTCCCACTTCCTTTACTAATAAGAACACAGTGATTTAGAGGTGATATTCTAGTCGGACACACACACACCCAAAGGAATGTCTAGTCGGGCAAGGTGAATAGGGAGTTGGAGAATGCCGGAAAAACGGCTGGTGGATGTCGGTGGTACGGTTGGTTGGTGCCGGTGAATGTCGGTGTAACGTTTGGTGAATTCCGGTGGATCGGTGCCAAGTTACCTTATGACCGGTGGATGTCGGGGGAACGGTTGGTGGATACCGGTGGATGTCGGTGTAACCGTTGGTGAATGCCGGTGGATCGGTTCTAAGTTACCTTATGACCGGTGGATGTCGGTGTAACGATTGGTGAATTCCGGTGGATCGGTGTCAAATTACCTTATGGCCGGTGGATGTCGGTGGAACGGTTGGTTGATGCCGATGAATATGGTGCCAGATTACCGATGACCGGTGGACCAATTGGTGAATGCCGGTAGATCGGTGCCAGGTTACCGATGACCGGTGGATGGATGTTGGTGGATCCCAAGGGACGCACCAGTGGCAATGATCCAAAAATCACTTCTCCGCATCCAGTAGACACTACCAAAATAATCGAGAGCGGAGGGTTGTGCAGGGTAAGGTAGGCGGCTTCTCACAAAATTACTTCGTGGCGCTTGTCTACTCTTGCCATAACCACGACCGACGACGAATTTACTTAAGCCGAAGTAAATATAAAGCAAGGCCGCTTGCTTAGTGCTGGCACTCTGCGTGTTTGCTTTGAGCGCGCGTGGGTGGTGGTAAGGCGTGTGGGTTCGATACCCGTGTGAGGCGTGTGGGTTTAATAACAATGTGATGCTGCATAAAAGCGGCATTACAATACACCAAAATCTAATATTTTGGTCTCAAGCGCCCTACAGGAGTACTGTATGTAATAAGGCGGGTCGATTTCAAAATTCGCGAAGTGACAAGGAAAATCATATTTTAGGAATCGAAATAAGATCGTGTCCAAATGTAAGACCGACCCCCACTAACTTTGAAGGGCTCACCCCACCCATGCCAATGGCACACACCCTAAAGGCCCACTTGGGGGTAACCCATACAAGCATTAAAAAAATAACTATTTTTTGCTCTTTTCATGAAAAAATCAGTGAAATGTCTATGTTTTTTAAAGTTCGTAAGGGAAAAATGAACTCCAAAAAGAAAAAAGATAGTAATTTTGCTGATTTGTTCATGTAAAGTAAAAAATGGTGATTTTTTTTTTTTATTTTGGTATAGGGAACCCCACAGGTGAGGTCTTACGGAGTGTGCCACTGGCATGGGTGGGTCGGCCCCACAAAGTTAGTGGTGGTCGGTCATCCATTTAAACTTACGGTAAAAGTGAAGATTTAGCTGGACAAAATTCGAGAGGTTAAAATAATAAATGGGATTTTTGAAATTAAGCTAATTTTTTTATTTACTGTTAGCGAAGCCTGAACGATGATGAAAATTTGCAAATTCCCATCTTAACTGCAAGTTAGTACAATATCAAAAGCAAAATTTCCTGGAATGAAAACTTTCGAATATCTCTACTCGTGCGCCACCTATCGGAATTATTTTTTTGTTATTTTGCGTGGAGGCAGAAAACTAAACGATGATGAAAATTTCAAGATCCTACCTCAACGGGAAGTTCGTTGAAAAACGAATTAATCGACACTGAAAACAGACCTTCGTAATTCTCAAATAAAGCGACTCACGCGCCACCTAGCGGGTCCAATTTTTTTTTAACATTTAGAAAGTAATTAAGTAACACACACGTAAAATATCAGCCAAATCGGTCCATAATTACGATTTTGAGTTTTTATTACCGCTATCTCAGCCCCACCTCGCGGAATTTTTTTTACAAAAATATTTCTTTTCATGGTAGTAATACATGTTACGAATTTCAGCTAAATCGGACCATAAATGCGAATTTTGAAAATATAGCGACCCACGCGCCACCTATCGAATTTTTTTTTTATAATATTGCATTGTCATCGGGGTTATACATGGGTGCAGAATTTCAGATCAATCGGACACCGGGAAGTGTATCAAATTTAGCTTGCAAGATTTGATAACAGACAGCCGTCAGGTGAAACTAAATAAAAGCTTATAAAAAAAAAAATAGAGTAGTTTGTTTAAAAGTAAATAGTAAATCATATAGCGAGTACCTGGTATTAAAAACCTGGTACTGAAAATACGTAATTTTTATCCTTTTTTATCAATTTTAGCTGGCTGTGGCGTCTTCACTGTTTTAGGTAGCCTCTCAATACTTTTCAGAAACTAAGGGTACATATCCTAGAAGAAATCAACCCATCCATCGGCCAAAAAACTCACTCCTTTTAGATAAATTATTATCTCGAAATTTGTAAGTTTACAAAAATCGTGTTTTTCAGCCTCTAATACGGACATGTTTCTCAAGAGATAACAAGTAAGGAAAGCTGTCTTCGGCTGTGCCGAAGGCTATATACCTTTCATTAATAAGCGTCACGATTTTCACTGTTCGATCCCCAGTACAGCCTGTGTCAATTTAACTATATTTACTATACACATTACACATCTTTGTTATAATTTAAAAAAACTTACAAAATAATAGGATCCGAGTTATCGGAACAATCGATTGTATGGAGGCTATATATTATACGTGTTCAATTGTACTGACTTACACTATACACATTACATATGTAGAAAGTACTAAAGGTGCAATATTTTACGTTCCTAACTTTTTAAATGCGGAAGTATTGGCCAAAAAACCTTATATCGGAACAACCGGTTGCATGGGGCTACATATATGTTATATTTACCCGATCTTCTTGATTTTCCTCTACACACTACATAAATTGAAAGTACTGAAGTTGCAAAATTTTATGTTCCTAACTTTTTAATTGCAGAAGTTTTGGCCAAAAAAACCTTATATCTGAACAATCGGTTGTATGGGGCTATATGTTACATTTGCCCGATCTTGTTGATTTTCACTATATACACTACATAAATAGCAAGTACTCGAGATGCAAAATTTTACGTTCCTAACTTTTTAATTGCAGAAGTTTTGGGCAAAAAACCTTATATCTGAACAATCGGTTGTATGGGGGCTATATGTTACATTTGCCCGATTTGGTTGATTTTCACTATATACACTACATAAATAGAAAGTACTCGAGATGCAAAATTTTACGTTCCTAACTTTTTAATTGCAGAAGTTTTGGGCAAAAAACCTTATATCTGAACAATCGGTTGTATGGGGGCTATATGTTACATTTGCCCGATCTTGTTGATTTTCACTATATACACTACATAAATAGAAAGTACTCGAGTTGCAAAATTTTACGTTCCTAACTTTTTAATTGCAGAAGTTTTGGCCAAAAAACCTTATATCTGAACAATCGGTTGTATGGGGGCTATATGTTACATTTGCCCGATCTTGTTGATTTTCACTATATACACTACATAAATAGGAAGTACTCGAGTTGCAAAATTTTACGTTCCTAACTTTTTAATTGCAGAAGTTTTGGCCAAAAAACCTTATATCTGAACAATCGGTTGTATGGGGGCTATATGTTACATTTGCCCGATCTTGTTGATTTTCACTATATACACTACATAAATAGAAAGTACTCGAGTTGCAAAATTTTACGTTCCTAACTTTTTAATTGCAGAAGTTTTGGGCAAAAAACCTTATATCTGAACAATCGGTTGTATGGGGGCTATATGTTACATTTGCCCGATCTTGTTGATTTTCACTATATACACTACATAAATAGAAAGTACTCGAGTTGCAAAATTTTACGTTCCTAACTTTTTAATTGCGGAAGTTTTGGCCAAAAAACCTTATATCTGAACAATCGGTTGTATGGGGGCTATATGTTATACTGGTCCGATCTTGTCAGTTCCGACAAATGATTCCTATATTACAAAATGGTGGCCACATACAAAATTTCAGCCAGATATCTCAAAAATTGAGGGACTAGTTTGCGTTCAAACAAACAGACGGACAGACGGACATGGCTAAATCAACTCATCTCGTCATCCTGATCATTTCGGTATACTTATTGATGGGTCTATCTCTTCTTCTTCTCATATTTACAAACATCGGACCAAAGTTATAATACCATTTCATGTTCATGAAAGGTATAAAAATACGAATTTATTATGGTCCTAACCTTTAGCTTCTAGTACCTCAACATTTCGTTTTATTATTTTCACACTAAGGGTCTCTGCTGAAAGAAAATTTTCGTTTATATTTTGGAACTTTTTTCAAGCAACCTTTACATAGTCTGTAAGCTGAAGCTTCCAACATTCCAACAAAAAAAAAAAGCGTGCAATTATCATAACTCTTGAACTAGCCAGAGCCAGCTAAAATTGGCAAAAAAAGATAAAAATGACGTATTTTCAGTACCAGGTTTTCAATTTCAGGTACTCGCTATGTGATTTATTATTTACTTTTAAACAAACTACTCTCTTTTACCTTTAAAACGCCTAATCGAATGTTAGGATATCTCTAATAGAAACAATTTTACAGCTATAATAGCCCTGCAGCGAAATCTCAAACTAGTCAGAAAAATACTAGTATACAACTATAATTTTCTGGCAGAACTCATACTAGTTAGGGAATATCCATTTCATACTAGTATACAACTAGAATTTTCCGGCTGAATTCATACTTACTTACTTACTTAAAATAGCCTTTAACCACCTAGGCGAACATGTTACGCCAGTCGGTTCTTTGTTGAGCCAACTGGCGCCAATTAGAGACCCAGCGTGCTCGCAGGTCTGCCTCTACTTGGTCCTGCCATCGAAGTGGTGGTCTCCCTCTTCCTCTACTTCCACCGGCGGGTGCCGATAAAAATACCTTCTGGGCCGGAGCGTCTTCGTTCATTCGCACCACGTGTCCTAGCCAGCGGAGCCGCTGGGTTTTGATTCGCTGAACTATGTCCACGTCTGCGTAAAGCGCATACCAACTTTTAGGGGTCCATAAATCTTTCGAAGAATTTTCTCTCGAATACTCCCAAAGCCGCCTCATCAGATGCTGTCAGTGTCCATGCTTCTGCACCATATAGCAGGACGGGTACGATAAGTGACTTATACAGTGTTGTTTTTGTTCGTCGAGAGAGGACTTTACTTCTAAATTACCTACTCAGCCCAAAGTAGAATTTGTTTGCAAGAGTTATCCTTCTATGGATTTCCAGGCTTACATTGTTGTTGGTAGTAATGCTGCTTCCCAGGTATACAAAGTCCCTTACTATCTCGAAATTATGGCTGCCAACAGTGGCGTGGTTGCCAAGGCGCGAATGCGCTGACTCTTTGCTTGATGCCAGCAGGTACTTCGTTTTACCTTCGTTTACCACCAAACCCATTTTTTCCGCTTTCTTTTCTAATTTGGAGTACGCAGAAGTTACGGCGCGGTTGTTGAGGCCAATGATGTCGATGTCGTCGGCATACGCCAACAATTGTACACTCTTGTAATATATTGTTCCAGCGCGGTTAAGTTCGGCAGCTTGTATTATTTTCTCCAGCATCAAATTAAAGAAATCGCGCGATAGGGGGTCGCGCTGCCTGAAACCTCGTTTAGTTTCGAACGGCTCGGAGAGGTCCTTCCCGATTCTGACCGAGCTGGTGGTGTTGTTCAGCTTAATTTTGCATAGCCGTATAAGTTTTGCTGGGAAACCAAAATAAGACATAGCGGCATATAGGCAACTCCTGTTCGTACTGTCGAAGGCGGCTTTAAAATCATCGATCGATCAAATCGATCCTTTTCTCACGGGTTTTTCCAAGATTTGGCGTATTATAAAAATCTGGTCGATGGTAGATTTACCAGGTCTGAAGCCACACTGATAAGGTCCAATCAGTCGGTATACGCTTGATAGGACCTTATATGCGATATTCAAAAGGCTGATACCACGATAGTTGGCGCAGTTTGTGGGATCACCCTTCTTATGGATTGGGCAGAGAACACTTAGCTTCCAATCGTCAGGCATGCATTCATCCGACCATATTCTGCACAAGAGCTGGTGCATGCACCTTACCAGCTCCCTGCTCGCCGCATTTGAATAGCTCAGCGGGCAGGCCATCAGCACCCGCCGCTTTACGGTTTTTTAGCCGTGATATAGCTATTCGCACCTCGTTATAGTCGGGTTCTAGAACTTCGATTCCATCGTCTTCGATTGTGGGGTCGGCTTCATCCTCTTATCTGGAATGTTGCTCTGTTCCTCTGTTTAGAAGGGCAGAGAAGTGATCCCTCCATAACCCTAGTACTCTCTGAACATCTGTCACCAGGTCGCCATTGTCATAATTGATAAACGTGGTTGAGCTTAGTCTTGCTGTGAATTTTTTTTTTTTGAAGCAACATCAACAAAAGTTACTAAAGGTTAAAGTTCATACTTGCATTTTTTAAATAGGAATTACTCAAAAACTACTGAACCGATTTTTTATACCATTCTATAGGTATTTTGGTTACATATCGTGGTGGCGCCTGTAAAAACAGATATACGTTTTTAAGTGTTTGGGCCATCTTTTACCAATTTTTTTAAAGATATTTTCAATGATTTGAGACATCGTTTTTTTATTGTTTTGACCGACTTGGCCGTTTTAAAGATTTGCGCCTTTTTCAGCGTATATCCGTTTTTGCACATGCCTCCAAATCATTCTTTGTGCATTAAATCTTGTATTTTTGTACACTGAACCAAAAAAGTTCATGTTTCCACAGAAGAAGTACATGGATTTTAAGAATTGTTCATTAAAACCTCTCCAAATAACTTTTTCATAGAAATTTAAGAATATTTCTTAGAATATAAGTACTTGTTCTTAAAATATGTAAACAAATCCTCAGAAATCATGAATTCATTCATAAATTGTAAAATAATTTTCTTAGAATCTATGAATTGTTTCTTTTATTCTAAGAAATATCAGCTTGAACTTCTATGATGCTTTTTTCTTAAAAAACATGTACATTTTTGGTTCAGTGTATACATTAGGGTGGGTCGATTTGTATGAAATTGTGCTCTATTTCTCTCACTCATCTACTAATAGCTCCTAATTTGGTCATTTGTTTGAAAGCCATTATATGGCGAGTTTTTAGAGTTACAGAAAATCTTTAATTCGGTGAATAGAGGGGTTCGGTCGGATAAGCAAAACTGGAGATTTTTCGTAAAATACGAAAATGGTGTTTTCTCACTTTTTTAAAAACGATAGCTTTGCGAAATCTCAAAACCTATAGCAATTTTTTTTTTTTTTTGTCTTCAGAATCGGTATCTGCACGTTTTTTCACGTAATTAATGTGTACCAAGTTTTCAAATGCAACGTGCAAGTTCTTAAAGTGTTCGTGATTGGCATTCCAATATTATACATTACATTTGAATATTAACTTTGATATGTAACGAGCAATTAATTGCTATCAGTTATCAATACTATTTGTAATCTGTAACTCTCTATTTCTTAATTCTACATTTTTACCTACATTCAATAATTCATACACACTAGGGATTCCAATCCCGGGATCCCGTTGTTTTTTAAGTCCCGAAAATCCCGGGATTACTAGACCTAAATCCCGGGTTCACCGAAAATAAATTTTTAAATACACTCAAGTTATCTTGTATATATGTACTTTAAGTAGAACATTATTCTGAATGATTCTAAACTTCTACCAAAAACATCCCCCTTTGAGAGAAAAATAACTACTAGTACAACATTTGCAACACCGCCTTTTTACGCCTTTTTAAAGAAGGAGCTCGAGAGCATCCTTCGTAATACAGGAAACATGCTTCATAACGAAAACGATACTAATATCACCGACGAAGTGGTTGAAGTTGACAAGCCGGTTAGTCTCAATCAGCGTTTGCATGTCGGGCCACCAATTCAACGAACCTTCGTTCAGTGTCCTTGCGCTTTCGACAACATCGTTTTGTGTTTTGTGCAGATATACAAAAAATGTTTCGTGGCATTCGTGTGGCAGAAAAGCATACTGACTTTCAAAGAATTCTGTGGCGAGCAGATGAAAACCTGCCAATTCAACACTGCCGTCTATTGACAGTAACATACGGGCTGACGTAAGCCTTTTATAGCAGTTCGTGTATTAAAACAACTAACTGATGATCATAAGGAAGAACTTCCCATTGCATCGAATGTGCTTCAAAACGACGCTTATGTCGATAATATTTTAACCGGCTGCAGCACAGCCCACAATTTAATCAAACTTCAAGACGAACTAATTTCTCTGCTTTCTAAGTGCAATTTTTCGTTGCGAAAGTGGAGCTCGAACTGGTGGCCATTGCTAAATACCCTTCCTGAGGAAATATGCGAATATAATCCCATCGATTTGACATCACAATCAGTTGACGCGTTTTTGAAAATACTTAGAGTACAGTGGAATCCATGCACTGATGAATTATCTATAAAAATTTAATCGATGGCAAGTGTAAAGCCGACAAAGAGACATGTGCAATGTTGTGAAATGTCGAAAATATACGACCCATTGGGTGTAGTGTCGCCATTTGTGGTTTTATTCAGGGTATTGTTTCAAGAGCTGTGGCTTCTAGGGCTAAATTGCGACGACAAGCTTCCTCTTGAGCTGTGAACTCGCTGGCAGCAATATGTACAAGATTTAGAATTGCATAAGAAAATATCAATTCCGCGCCTAATTGCATCTGACTCAGGCTCAATCGAAATCCACGGATTTGCGGACGCATCATCTGTCGCATACGCAGCAGTTGTGTGCAGCCGAACAAAGGTAAACAATGAATATCGTACAAACATTATCGCATCGAAGACGCGAGTGGCGCCGTTAAAACCCGTATCAATACCTAGCCTTGAACTTAATGCGGCAATATTGCTAACGAAATTAATCAAGCTAGTTCAAAGATCGTTGACACTAACCATTGAAAAACAAGTAAGGAAAGCTGTCTTCGGCTGTGCCGAAGGCTAAATACCTTTCATGAATAAGCGTCACGATTTTCACTGTTCGATCCCCAGTACAGCCTGTGTCAATTTAATTTTAGCTCATACCGAAATTTTCGGAACTATCGATTATATGGGGGCGATGTGTTATATTGGTCCAATCTCATTGATTTTTACATCGACATGCCACATTCTAAAAGAGAAATAGTTACGAAATTTCACTTTCCTACTTATCTAATTACAGAAGTTATCTACCAAAATCCGTTTATTGGAACAATCGATTGTATGGGGGCTATGTGAAATATTTATCCCATCTCGATGATTTTCAACATCGATATTTCGGATATAAAAATAGCAATACGTCCAAAATTTCACGTTCTTACGTGTTTAATTACAGGAGTTATAGCCCAAAATCCGTTTGTCGGAATAATCGATTGTATGGGAGCTATGTGAAATATTTATCCCATCTCGATGATTTTCAACATCGATATTTCACATATAAAAATAGCAATACTTACAAAATTTCACGTTCCTAGCTTTATAATTACAGGAGTTATAGCACAAAATCCGTTTATCGGAACAATCGATTGTATGGGGGCTATGTGAAATATTTATCCCATCTCGATGATTTTGAACATCGATATTTCTCATATAAAAATAGCTATATTTACAAAATTTCACGTTCCTAGCTCATAAATTAAAGGAGTTATCTACCAAAATCCGTTTATCGGAACAATCGATTGTATGGGGGCTATGTGAAATATTTATCCCATCTCGATGATTTTCAACATCGATATTTCACATATAAAAATAGCTATACTTACAAAATTTCACGTTCCTAGCTCTTAAATTAAAGGAGTTATAGCCCAAAATCGGTTTATCGGAACAATCGATTGTATGGGAGCTATATGTAATATTGGTCCGATCTTGCTGGTTCCGACAAATGATTCCTATATTGGAAAATGGTGGCCGCATACAAAATTTCAGCCAGATATCTCAAAAACTGAGGGACTAGTTTGCGTTCAAACAGACAGACAGACAGACAGACAGACAGACAGACGGACATGGCTAAATCAACTCATCTCGTCATCCTGATCATTTCGGTATACTTATTGATGGGTCTATCTCTTCTTCTTCTCATACTTACAAACATCGGACCAAAGTTATAATACCATTTCATGTTCATGAAAGGTATAAATATACTGCTATACTGATTCGCAAATAGTACTCCATTGGCTATCATCGCACCCGCGCAGATGGACCACATATGTATGCAATCGTTCCGCCAAAATTTTGGATGGCTTTCCACGCATTTGTTGGTATCACGTCTCTCCTGAACAAAATCCAGCTGATTGCGCGTCACGGGGTCTAACACCCTCAAAACTAATCACGCATACACTTTGGTTGAATGGCTTGTGTTGCCTAATTCAGAGTGGCCAGTAGTTAAACATACAACTCTATCTCAAGACGAGGCTTCAATTATTGCAGAGCAGAGACCAGTATAACATCAATCACTATTCGTACCGAGCGACGACGAAGCTATTGGCAAATTGGTGAACAGTGTGTCCTCGTGGATTCGTCTTATTCGAATTGTTGCATAATGTCTTTGTTTCGGCTCCAGCAGAAATAATCAACAAATGGCATGGCTGAGTTCTGCTAAGCTACAGCGTGCATCCAATCTTGTCATTAAACACGCTCAGCAATCGTCATTTCATGTTGAATATCAACTATTACAACAAAAAAGACCGTTGGCAGCAAAATCTTCTTTGATACGCTACACTCGGTTCATAGATACGGATGGCCTGTTACGTGTGGGTGGACGCCTCAAGCACGCCAACGTCAACTACAATACTAAGTATCCTATCTTGCTACCTGAATGTTTTTTTGTTTCTTTACTTTTAGTTCGCTACATTCATGAATCGTATCTTCATACCGGAGTAGAAGCCACTGTAACACTTCTGCGTCAACGGTTTTGGATACTGGGTGTGCGGAATCTGGTGCGAAAACTAGTATTCTCCTGCAAAACATGTTTCATGCAGCGACGTGCGACAAGCACTCAATTAATGGCTGATCTCCCTTCTCCACGAGTGCAACCTATCCGCTGTTTTCTTCATTGTGGGCTCGACTATGCTGGGCCCGTTCTTATTAAGTTGTCACGGGGACGAAACCCTTAAGTGGTAAAGGCGTGGTTTGCTATATTCGATTGCTTTTCTACAAAGGCCCTTCATATCGAATTAGTAGGCATTTCGGAGGTTCATAGCTCGCAAAGGTAAACCTACAGATTTGTACTCTGACAATGGTACTACTTTCCATGGCGCAAAACGAAAGATGGACGAATTACAACAGCTAACATTGTCGCAAACGTATATGAAAGAAGTAGCGGAATCACTTGCCAAAGATGAGGTGCATTGGCACTTTACTCCCCTGTCGGCACCACACCTCGGTGTATCATGGGAGGCTGGCGTACCGTCTATCAAGCTTCACCTGCGTCGTGTCATAGGCCACAGTGTTTTAACACTGTACTTGCTCAGATTGAATTAATTCTCAACAGTAGACCATTGTGCGCAATCTCTGATGACGATCTTGATCCGCTGACACCAGCGCATTTCCTTATTGGGGAACCATACACTTGTGTGCCATAACCATCATTATTGAATATCAGTCCAAATCGTTTGGACCATTGGCGTCATTTACAAGCTATGGTTCAAGGGGTTTGGAAGAGATGGCATGCGGAATACCTAACATCACTACAACAGCGCCAAAAATGGAAGAATATAACCCTAATTTAAAAGAAGGAGCTCTGGTGGTCGTGAAGGATCGGAATGTACCACCTTCGAAATGGGTTCTTGGCAGAATAATAGAAGTAACTAGAGGAGACGATGGTCGAGTACAGGTTGTAACCGTAAAAACTACCCGTGGAGAATAATAAAGGCCGATTACTAAGATAGCTGCTTGCCGTGTTGCTGAACAGCCGTTCAGCGGGGGCAGTATGTTCGTGATTGGCATTCCAATATTATACATTATATTTGATTACTAACTTTGATATGTAACAATCGATTAATTGCTATCAGTTATCAATACTATTTGTAATCTGTAACTCTCTATTTCTTAATTCTTCATTTTTACCTACATTCAATAATTCATACACACACATCTATACACATATGTACGTTGTGCATACATACCTGCCTATATACACTTGCTACTCATTTCTTCATTACTTCATGTACTCATTTGTTTTTTGATTTGCCTTAATAGATTCAGTCAAGGTTAAACTCTAAACAACGTCGGTTAATTCGATGGTAAACAAAAAGTCATCCAATTCGAGTGTAATTTTGCACATCTTATTTGCAAAAAAAGTTGATATAAGGAACAGCTTAATATACATACATATTTTGTAACAATATAATATGTAGTTGAATTTTGCATATACACATACATACCCTGCAATCAACTTAACTAGTTTTATACTAATCAAATACCAGTCAGCCAGGCGGCCTCAACTAGTTCGAGTTCTGTAATTTTTCCATATTAGCAACTGGTATTTTTAACACGGCGATGTCCTACGAGATGGCAATTGTCCTTCTCTGCATCAGCACCATACCAATTGGCTGACTAGTCAGCCTCTGCATCAGGAATATACCAGTTGGTAGACTTGTTATTATACACATCAGTATCATACCATTTAAGATACTAGTTCGTATATACTTCAGGATCGTACCAGTTGAAAGAATAGTTCATATATACATAAGAATCATACCAGTTGGCAGACTAGTTCATATATACATCAGAATCATACCAGTTGAAAGACTAGTTCATATATGCATCAGAATCCTTCCAGTTGACAGACTAGTTCATATATGCATCAGAATCATACCAGTTGGCAGACTAGTTCATATATGCATCAGAATCATACCTGTTGACAGACTACTTCTTATATGCACCAGAATCATACCAGTTGACAGACTAGTTAAAAAAAGCATCGGAATCATACCAGTTGTCATACTAGTTCATATATGCGTCAGAATCATACCAGTTGATGTAGTAGTTCATTTATGCATCAGAATCATACCAGTTGGCAGACTAGTTCATATATGCATCAGAATCATACCTGCCCTGCAGTCAACCTAACTAGTTTTATACTAATCAAATACCACTCAGCTAGGCGGCTTCAACTAGTTCGAGTTCTGTAATTTTTCCATATTAGCAACTGGTATTTTTAACACGGCGATGTCCTACGAGATGGCAATTGTCCTTCTCTGCATCAGCACCATACCAATTGGCTGACTAGTCAGCCTCTGCATCAGGAATATACCAGTTAATATACTTGTTATTATACACATCAGTATCATACCATTTAAGATATTAGTTCGTATATACGTCAGGATCGTACCAGTTGAAAGAATAGTTCATATATACATCAGAATCATACCAGTTGGCAGACTAGTTCATCTATGCATCATAATCATACCAGTTGACAGACTAGATAATATATGCATCAGAATCATACCAGTTGGCAGACTAGTTCATATATGCATCAGAATCATACCTGTTGACAGACTACTTCTTATATGCAACAGAATCATACCAGTTGACATACTAGTTCATTAATGCATCAGAATCATACCAATTAACAGACTAGTTAAAAAAATCATCGGAATCATACCAGTTGTCATACTAGTTCATATATGCGTCAGAATCATACCAGTTGATATACTAGTTCATTTATGCATCAGAATCATACCAGTTGACATATCAGTTCATTTATGCATCATAATCATATCAGTTGACATACTAGTTCAAATTTGCATCAGAAATATACCATTTGACATACTAATTCATATATGCATCAGAATCTTACCAGTTGACATACTGCTCAGTCTATGCGGCAGGACATACTAATCATTATGCCCATTCAGATCGTACCACTTGTCATACTAGTCCACGAATTTGACATTCATTCCAGTTGGTATACTAGTCGGTCTATGCACCAGTATCATAGTCAGCCTCTACATCAGCAATATACCAGTTTATTCTTTAGAAAGCAGCGACTATTTGTATTTACCCAAACACGAAAAAGAATCTGTGAATTACAAGGTAAAAAAGAAGCAGTTACAAGAGAAAATGAAAAACAATTGTCCTCTTCTACATCAGCACCATACCAATTGGTATACTAGTCAGCCTCTGCATCAGCATTATACCAGTTGATATACTAGTTCATACACAGCCAAAAATGAGCTAAAGGCTCTGAGTTCGATTCTCGGTAAAGTTAACACAAGTTTTTTTTTCTATATTTTTTAAATTATGTTGTTTATTGTATTTTTAATTTAATTATTGAATTCTACTTGCAACGGCTCCTTTCAAATTCCGCGTTCGTCAAGTTTGATTATATAGGTGAAGGCCCAATTGCATTCAACTTTGTAGGATCCACTTTCATACAAAGTTTTTTAAACGTAAAGCGAAGCGAAATTTTTGCAAATGCTCAAAAACGAGGCGCGCATTTGTCAAAGTTTTATGTAATTGGGGCTTTGGGGTTGTATTTTTAGGTAAGGTAAATTAAGGTTAAGTTAGTCGTCCACTGCGGAGTTCCGGACCCACATATGATATATAGATAAAATTAAGTCTTATTTTTACATCAAAAAGAGTGAAAGTAAGACTGCTTTCATGCTGGGCCACACACTCGAGTTAAAGGAGCATTGGTAGAGTTAATTTATATTGTTGTTGTCAATATACTCAAGTTTATGCCACAACGTAAAAAAAAAATGGCGGTTATATACCAACAGGTTGTTATAACCTCTAACGAGACTTTTGCCGAACTTCTCTTCCAACTTATAGTGTGCTGCTTTGATTTTTTCCCTATGAGTTGGCGGGACCTAGTTTTTTTTAAATTTAAAAATCTGTGACTGTTCAAACAGTTGAATGCAGTTAGGTTAGGTTAGGTTAGTGGCTGCCGCAGAGGCACACTTAGGCCAGTTTTGAAAAGCCGGTTGTGATACCACCAGCACTAGGAAAGTCAGTCCCGGGACCCGGCCATTTGGAAAATCCCAGCGGTCTGGTTTAGACTATCCAGGAAGGGAACTCCCAAAAAGCGCGTTCCCGCGCCGCTTAAGGCCGGGCAGTTGCAGATGAGGTGCTTCACCGTTTCCTCTTCCTCATCATCTTTGCAGCTCCTACAGCATCGTCGATAGGGCACCCCTTCTGCGTGCCTACCAATAAGGCAGTGCCCAGTTAGAACACCTATTAATATTAAGATTTCTCTCTTTCTTAGGGCGTGAATGCCTCTAGATCTTTTATGATCCCATTTCGGCCAGGTTTGTTTGGATGTCCGGCAACTTGGGGATTGTTGCCACCTTTCGTTGGCTTGGAGTACACACTCCGTCAAGCCAACGAAA
Organism: Campiglossa producta; assembly: GCA_964058755.1. Lineage (NCBI taxonomy): Eukaryota > Metazoa > Arthropoda > Insecta > Diptera > Tephritidae > Campiglossa > Campiglossa producta. The sequence continues at coordinate 32,118,039 of CAXKVI010000006.1, read as the reverse complement.
AGTAGAAACAATCCCCAGGGTGCCGGACATCCAAACAAACCTGGCCAAAATGGGGTCATAAAAGATCTAGAGGGATCATAAAAGATCTGAATGCAGTTACAGAATTTCCATTTGATTTTCAGAAAAATACAATTGACATTCAGAAAATTACAATTGATATTCAGAAAACTTTCTGAATATAAACTGAAAAAGGTGTAGTATGATTTCAACCCGAGTTTCATACATACTTGCATACTAGTACGAACCAGGATTTTTCTGACTAGTATTATTTCGCCCAGCAAATTATAGTTGTTTACTAGTATGTTTTCTGATTAGATTGGCATTGATTGGTTTAAGGGTAATCAGCAAAGAACTAGTATAAAAACATCCATAAAATGTATAGTAAACGAGCTAGGTGTCTGCTGAGTAGTTTGAAATTGATTAGTTTGAAGGTAGTCAGAAATTAACTAGTATGAATACACCACAACATTTTTAGGCGTAGAACTATAATGTTGCTGAGTAGTTTGGCATTGACTGGTTTAAAGCTAATCAGAAATGAACTAGTATGAATACACCACAAAATGCATAGTCAATGAACTAGAATTTTCGCTAAGTAGTTTGGCATTGAATGGTTTAAAGCTAATCAACAATGAACTGGTATCCATATGCCACAAAATGCATAGTCAATGAACTATATTGTTTGCTGAGTAGTTCGACATTGACTGGTTTAAAGGTGATCAGAAATTAACTAGTATGAATACACCACAAAATGTATAGTCAATGAACTATATTGTTTGCTGAGTAGTTTGGCCTTGACTGGTTTGAAGCTAATCAGCAATGAACTAGTATAAATACACCACAAAATGTATAGTCAATGAACTATATTGTTAGCTGAGTAGTTGGACATTGACTGGTTTAAAGGTGATCAGCAATGAACTAGTATGAATACACTACAAAATGTATAGACAATGAATTATATTGTTTGCTGAGTAGTTCGACATTGACTGGTTTAAAGGTGTTCAGAAATGAACTAGTATGAATACACCACAAAATATACAGTCAATCAACTACATTGTTTGCCGAGTAGTTTGGCAATGTCTGGCTTAAAGGAAATCAGAAATGAACTGGTATGAATACACCACAAAATGCATAGTCAATGAACTAGAATTTTCGCTAAGTAGTTTGGCATTGAATGGTTTAAAGCTAATCAACAATGAACTGGTATCCATATGCCACAAAATGCATAGTCAATGAACTATATTGTTTGCTGAGTAGTTCGACATTGACTGGTTTAAAGGTGATCAGAAATTAACTAGTATGAATACACCACAAAATGTATAGTCAATGAACTATATTGTTTGCTGAGTAGTTTGGCCTTGATTGGTTTGAAGCTAATCAGCAATGAACTAGTATAAATACACCACAAAATGTATAGTCAATGAACTATATTGTTAGCTGAGTAGTTGGACATTGACTGGTTTAAAGGTGATCAGCAATGAACTAGTATGAATACACTACAAAATGTATAGACAATGAATTATATTGTTTGCTGAGTAGTTCGACATTGACTGGTTTAAAGGTGTTCAGAAATGAACTAGTATGAATACACCACAAAATGTATAGTCAATGAACTATATTGCTTGCTGAGTAGTTTGGCCTTGACTGGTTTGAAGCTAATCAGCAATGAACTAGTAGAAATACACCACAAAATGTATAGTCAATGAACTATATTCTTTGCTGAGTAGTTGGACATTGACTGGTTTAAAGGTGATCAGAAATGAACTAGTATGAATACACCACAAAATGTATCGTCATTGAACTATATTGTTTGCTGAGTAGTTCGACATTGACTGGTTTAAAGGTGATCAGAAGTGAACTAGTATGAATACACCACAAAATGTATAGTCATTGAACTATATTGTTTGCTGAGTAGTTTGGCCTTGACTGGTTTGAAGCTAATCAGCAATGAACTAGTATAAATACACCACAAAATGTATAGTCAATGAACTATATTCTTTGCTGAGTAGTTGGACATTGACTGGTTTAAAGGTGATCAGAAATGAACTAGTATGAATACACCACAAAATGTATCGTCATTGAACTATATTGTTTGCTGAGTAGTTCGACATTGACTGGTTTAAAGGTGATCAGAAGTGAACTAGTATGCATACGCCACAAAATGTATAGTCAATGAACTAGAATTTTCGCTGAGTAGTTTGGCATTGACTGCTTTTAAAACTAATCAACAACGAACTGGTAGGCATATGCCACAAAATGGTTAGTCAATGAACTAGTATGTTTGCTGAGTAGTTCGGAATTTGACTGCAGGGTACCTTTAGAATTTACCGTATTTAGACATTGATTTGTCTACTTGAAAGAAAATAGTGAAATTCTTTTGTATGGCGTTAGGTTAATTGCATTCCAAACTCTCAAATAAAAGAATGGAGAAAAAAACCAAGAACAAGTAAGGAAAGCTGTCTTCGGCTGTGCCGAAGGCTAAATACCTTTCATGAATAAGCGTCACGATTTTCAATGTTTGATCCCAGTACAGCCGGGGTGAATTTAACTTAAGCTCATACCGAAATTATCGGAACTATCGATTATATGGGGGCGATGTGTTATATTGGTCCAATCTCATTGATTTTTAATACCGACATTCCACATTCTAAAATAGCAATAGTTACGAAATTTCACGTTCCTACCTATATAACTACAGGAGTTATCTACCAAAATCCGTTTATTGGAACAATCGATTGTATGGGGGCTATGTGAAATATTTATCCCATCTCGATGATTTTCAACATCGATATTTCAGATATAAAAATAGCAATACGTCCAAAATTTCACGTTCCTACGTCTTTAATTACAGGAGTCATAGCCCAAAATCCGTTTATCGGAACAATCGATTGTATGGGAGCTATGTGAAATATTTATCCCATCTCCATGATTCTCAACATCGATATTTCACATATAAAAATAACAACACTTACAAAATTTCACGTTCCTACGTGTTTAATTACAGGAGTTATAGCCCAAAATCCGTTTATCGGAACAATCGATTGTATGGGAGCTATGTGAAATATTTATCTCATCTCGATGATTTTCAACACCGATATTTCACTTATAAAAATAGCAACACATACAAAATTTCACGTTCCTAGGTGTTTAATTACACGAGTTATAGCCCAAAATCCGTTTATCGGAACAATCGATTGTATGGGAGCTATATGTAATATCGGTCCGATCTTGCTGGTTCCGACAAATGATTCCTATATTGGAAAATGGTGGCCGCATACAAAATTTGCGTTCAAACAGACAGACAGACAGACAGACAGACAGACAGACGGACATGGCTAAATCAACTCATCTCGTCATCCTGATCATTTCGGTATACTTATTGATGGGTCTATCTCTTCTTCTCATACTTACAAACATCGGACCAAAGTTATAATACCATTTCATGTTCATGAAAGGTATAAAAAGTAGCCAGCCCGAAACTGCGACCTTTGCGTGCTCATTCGCACGCTAGTCTTTGGGCTTTAATTCGCTGGACTATGGTCAGATCTGCGTAGAGCTCGTACAGCTCATCGTTAAATTTCCTTCTATACTCGCCGTTGGCATCACGGGAAGGACCATAAATCTTCCGGAGAACTTTTCTCTCAAATACTCCAAGGGCCATCTCATCTTCTCTTGACATTGTCCATGAATCTGAGCCATACATCAGGACAGGTATGATGAGAGACTTATAGAGCGTGATCTTTGTTCTGCGAGAGAGGACTTTACTTCTCAATTGCCTACTCAGTCCAAAGTAGCACTTGTTGGCAAGAGTGATTCTCCGCTGGATTTCTAGACTGATATTATTTTCGGTGTTGATACTGGTTCCCAAATAGACGAAGTCCCTCACAGTTTCAAATTTGTAACTATCAACAGTGACATGGCTGCCAAGGCGCAGGTGCGCCGATTCTTTCTTTGATGACAGCAAATACTTCGTCTTGTCCTCGTTCACGGCAAGACCCACTTTTTTCGCTTCCTTATCCAGTCCAGAGAAGGCAGCGCTTACGGCGCGGTTGTTAAGGCCAATGATATCAATATCATCGGCATACGCCAGCAATTGCAGGCTCTTGTAAAAGATTGTACCATTGCGGTTTAGCTCTGCTGCTCGAATTATCTTCTCCAGCATCAGATTGAAGAAATCGCACGAAAGGGAGTCGCCCTGTCTGAAGCCTCGTTTGGTTTCAAATGGCTCAGAGAGGTCCTTCCCGATTCTGACGGAGCTGTTTGTATTGCTCAACGTCATTTGACAAAGCCGTATAAGCTTTGCAGGGAAGTCAAATTCAGACATGGCGGCATACAGGCAACTCCTTTTTACGCTGTCAAAAGCGGCTTTATGGTGAGTGTCGATTCTCTTATCATGGGTCTTCTCCAGGATTTGGCGTATCGTGAAAATCTGGTCGATGGTAGACTTACCAGGTCTAAAGCCACACTGATAAGGTCCAATCAGTTTGTCTACGATGGGCTTCAGCCTTTCACACAACACGCTAGAAAGAACCTTATATGCGATATTAAGAAGACTAATTCCGCGGTAGTTGGTGCGGTTAGCGGGATCGCCTTTCTTATGGATTGGGCAAAGCACACTTAAATTCCAATCCGGAGGCATGCATTCGTCTGACCATATTCTGCATAAGAGCTGATGCATGCTTTTTACCAGCTCTTCGCCTCCGCGTTTGAACAGCTCGGCGGGTAGTCCGTCTTTTCCCGGCGCTTTGTTGTTTTTGAGCCGGGATATAGCTATCCTCACTTCATCATAGTCAGGTGGTGGGACGACTTTTCCATCGTCAGGGATTGGGGTATCGGGTTCGACGTCTCCCTCGCAATTTAGCAGTGAGGAGAAGTGCTTCCTCCATAATTTAAGTACACTTTGTACGTCGGTTACCAGGTCGCCATTATTGTCCTTACAGGAGCTTGCCCCGGTCTTAAAACCTTCCGTCAATCGCCGGATCTTTTCATAGAATTTTCGGGCATCATTCCTGTCAGCCAGCATCTCAAGCTCCTAACACTCACGCCTTTCGGCCTCACTTTTCTTTTTTCTGAAAAGGCGTCTCTCTTCCTTCTTTGCCTCACGTTATTGTTGCCATACACTGCGGGTTGCGCCCGTTCGCAACGTCTCCTTGTAGGCAGCGTCCTTTTTTTTCGAGGCAGTTTTGCATTCCTCATCGTACCAGTTGTTCTTGCGGGCTCGCTGGAACCCTATAGTGGCCTCAGCGGCGGCATAACTAGCTCCTGTAAAACGCTCTCGCTTCGCAACAACAACATTGATATGGTTGTTGTCTTTCAATTTCGTTGCAGTTTTTCAAATGCATGCCGCTATAAAAGTAAACTTCAAAAACAAATTAGAAAAAGAAGCCAGCCTCGAAACCGCGACCTTTGCGGGCTCGTTCGTACGCTTACCACATGTGCCATATCAACGTTTTCATTTTTATGTCAAATGCCGTACTTAAGATTATCTATGGTGTTTTTGCTATATGAGTGTGGTGTGGTATGGTGTGGTTAGTTCGTAAAATTCAAAGCCTGCGCCTTTCGTATACTGGCCGTGTGTAAGAAGCGTGTCAAACATTATTATATGAATCAGTGCAAATGTGAGTTCTGCGCATGCGCAAGTTTTGTTTGTGTTAGTGAATTGTAGTAGCGCGTTTAAAAAAAAATATCAAAGGGCTTAAAAAGGGTCACTATCCCCATTACACAAATTGTGCATAGTTTTAGTTATAAAATCTTTGATTAGTCGATTAAATAATGAAAATACCAAAATAGTAAATCACAAAATAAATAAATAAAAATGTTCGTATTTGTTGTTTAAAAAATAATAATAAGCTACAGAGAATTTTTTCATTTGGTAAAATAATGTCATATCCGCTACCTTGGGTATTTTTGGCATGGTTTAATGTTAATTAGTGAAAGGAGTGATAAGAAAAACGAAGTGGGAAGGTGTACAAGAAGTCTATAAAGTAAGGAAAACACATGGCAAATATTAGTAAGAATATAAATGCAAAATTGCATGCAGGGCACATGGCTCAAAGCGTTAAGAGAACGCAATGCCAATGCAGTCTGGTAGGTTCGATGCCAGCCAGACCGGATAAAACACTACGTCTAAATGCTTGGTCGCATGGAAACTAGTCAGTGAATTACCATTCCGCTGTATAAAATTTTGCATTCAATTCTTTCTAATACCTATGAATTTATTTACATTTTGTTCAAGTATGCATTTATTTATGCCCCTTTGTTTACAAAAGTTTAACGACATCCTTGAGATTTTGTCTCCTTCTCTCATGGTATATCTGTACTGTAATGTTTGACACGCTTCACTGTTCGGTATTATCTATATAGAAGTATTACATATATGGTAAAATTCCACACACACATGTACATGCATACAAAGCATCACTAGCTCCTGTAAAACGATGTCGCTTCGCAACAACAACATTCATATGGTTGTTGTCTTTCAATTTCGTTGCAGTTTTTCTCAAATGCATGCCGTTATAAAAGTAAACTTCAAAAACAAATTAGAAAAAGTAGCCAGCCTCGAACCCGCGACCTTTGCATGCTCATTCGCACGCTTGCCACATGTCTCATATCGACGTTTTCATTTTCATGTTAAATGACGTACTTAATTGTCTATGGTGCTTTTGATATATGAGTGTGGTGTTGTGTGTTTAGTTCGTGAAATTCCACACACAAATACCCTGCAGCGAAACCTCAAACTAGTCAGAAAAATACTAGTATACAACTATAATTTTCTGGCAGAACTCATACTAGTCAGGAAATATCCATTTCATACCAGTATACAACTAGAATTTTCTGACTGAATTCGTACTAGTCAGGAAATATCCATTTCATACTAGTATACAACTATAACTTTCTGGTAGAACTCATACTAGTCAGGAAATATCCACTTCATACCAGTATACAACTAGAATTTTCTGGCTGAACCCATACTAGTCAGGAAATATCCATTCCATACTAGTATACAACTAGATTTTTCTGGATGAAATTATACCAGTTAAAAAATTCAAAATTCATTCGTTTCGTTTTCTCTTATAATTCATAGATGCTTTTTCGTGATAGGGTAAATACAAATAGCCGCTGCTTTCTTAAGGATAAACATGAAAATAAAGTCAAATGATAAAATAAAAGGTAAGACAGGAAAATTCTGGTTGAAATCATACTAGTCCAGGTTAAATGCTTTTTGGACTAGTATGGAACTAGTATATTGCATACTAGTCATTTTGGGACTAGTATGTGGACTAGTTAATTTTATGGAAATTTTACTAGTATAGGATGAACTAGTATGGAACTGGTATTTTACAACTAGTATGAAACTGGTATTTCCTTACTAGTAGATAACTGGTCTATTCTGGTTGAAATCTGACAATTGACATCTCGTAGGACATCAACACGTAAAAAATACCAGTTGCTTATATGGAAAAAATACAGAACACTGACTAGTTGGGCCCGGTGCACCAACTAGTTGTAAAGTAGTTTTCAACTAGTTGCTTTCGCTGCAGAGTATACATTAGGGTGATTCAAATAAAAAAAATTTAGTTTTTTTTTCGGTCTTCCCCCTGAAACTTTAGGTATTGATGAGAAAATAAGCCTTACAAGAAATTGGCGCCCTAACTTTATCCTTAAGGGTGGCTATTTTTTCGCCCTTTCCCATACATTTTGTATGGGGAAAAATGGTATTTTTTTTTCAAAGTGAATTTTCTTTTATTTTTTGAAAATATTTTTACATACTCTTAAAGTTGAAGCTTTGAAGCTTCCAAAATGGTAAGCCGTGTGCGAATATCTTAGCTATTAAAAAAATTACAGCCATTTAAAATTTACTAAATTTTATACGTGTTACTATGTATGTGTGCAATAGTACAAAATTCAGCCATTTTCGCACACGGCTTACCATTTTGGAAGCTTCAACTTTAAGAGTATGCAAAAATATTTTTAAAAAAGTTTCAAAAATTAAAAGAAAATTCACTTTGAAAATAATGCCATTTTTCCCCATACGAAATGTATCATCTGGTAATAAGGAATGTACTTCTTAGAAAAGATTAAAAGATTGGATCCCTGAAGTCGATGAAAAGGTATTTGCAAGTACTGCGTTTCTAAATTAAACCAGAAATTGAGCACCTTAATTGATCACGCAGCTACGAAAAAACATATACCAGCTAAACGTAAACTCTCAACAGGAAAGCAGTTCACAATTTCTGCTAGCATATCTTTCGACACAAAGCAAGCTGAAGCTCGTTCCACTATAGCGAAATGCAACAAGAATAAGACTGCCCAGAACAAAGTGCAGTGCTTTAATCGGAAATGTATTGTCTCCGTTTTTTTTTTGTTCAAAAAACGATATTGGCAGCAATCCATTTAGTAGTCTGTCATGTCAATTGTTAACATATTTCTGAAAATATCACATTTAGATGATTGCAGAGCAAAAGGATTGGTAGATGCGATCTTCAAAACATTGAGTGAATTCGCGTTAAGCCAAGTATTATCATCAAAGCCGTGGGATTTCGCCAGCAACATGCAATTGGCTTGTCGTGAAATGTTGCTAGCTATTTTCATTTTTTTATTTTATTAATTCTTTGTTTATTTATCTCTTTTCGCACTGTTTTAAATGACATGGACAATTAAAAAAGTCGTGAAGGTCTTCGACTTAGTACTACTTTGATGTGAAGCACAAGGGAAATTTCACGGCTATTTCACGACAAGAAATTTTGTTTGGATTTTGACAGCTGTTTAACGTTAAAAACGAAGTTAGTGCTTGGGGACAGATAATGCTAGCGTTATGGTGGGAAGAAGTCGGGGAGTTGTTACTTTGTTGAAGGAACATCAACGTAATATTCGAAGTCTACAAGTAGCCAAAAAAAGGTATGCATTATAATATGCTGCCACAAATGATGGAATGCAACCAGGGGCGCAGCCAGGGGGTGGTTTTGGGGGTTTAAACCACCCCTGAGATATAAAACTGTATATATGAAAACTAGTTTTCATGACATGTTTGCAAAAATTTCGATTGCATGAAAATCGAAAAATGTCAATTCCATAACAGGGGCCTAATTTTGACGCGATCCATGGCGGTTACATCCATACGCCTAAGATACAGGGTCATAAGTGTGCAAAGTCTGTAAAATCTAAACTAGCGATGATAGACCTTTAGACATTAATTTAAAAATCTGAAAAAATTACCGTAATTTTTTCACCTTTCTTAAAAAGAAAATCAATATAATTTTTGAAAAAAAACGAAATTTTGATTTTTTGGCCTAGTCTGGTGTATATATGTGTATAATTATCTTTCTTAAATGCTTTCTTCACGCTACTCCTGACCAGGGACCCCCAATAATGATTATTTTTGTATTTTTAAGGTAAAAACTCAAAGGCTTCCTCCTATCGTAGAACAGTTTCTAGTACATGAATGGGCATGTCTCTTCATGCTCAACCGAAATCTACAATGATTGAAAAAAGTTTGAGTGAATCCTATATAAATTACAACTTAATCATTACTTTTGAGTTTTATTTTTTTGATTAAGCGTAATGATCACTTTTTGAGTTTTATTTCTTTGATCAAACGTAAAACTTATTTCTTGAGTTTTATTTTTTTTTTTGAGAGAAAATAAAACTTACTCTGGAGTTTTATATTTTTGCTCGACAGTAAAGCGAGCGATATTTTATCGTTCAAGGATAAAAATTAAGTTCCGAGTTTTAAGTTTTTTTACGGATCAAAAAACTCAAAAGGCCGCTGCGCCTTTTTGGCAAGTATTTGGTCATTATTATTGGTTGGTATAATCTCGTCAACATATGTACTCAATTGAAGCATCATCGCGAATAACGTTCTAAGTAACATTTTTCAAAACCGGTTTTATTGCATATAACATTTTGTATTGCTCTCGCGCATTGTCCAGATAAGAAATTTTCTAAAACTGGACACACCAAAACTGTAAAAATGCATTTAAAAATAGTAGGTTAATTTAAAGTGACATACATTATTTTGCATAGAAGCGTCGAAAGTGATTCGTACCGGCACTGGAAGATCATAGGGAAGGTGTAAAACTGATAATATGAAAAATATAAAAGAAAAAGTTAAGGAGACAGATGACAGAAATAAATTTAAAAAATATGACTTTAGCGTTTTTTTGCTCTCCTGACAAATTCTGATTTTGTAACTTAGAACGTTATTCGCGATGATGCTTCAATTATTTAAACATACTTTTAGGCACATACAGATCTACGTATATGTACATAAATAGTCATGTACATAGTAAAGGGACATGAAATAAATATTGTCCACAATGAAAAATGCAAATTTCAGTAAGAATAACCTGTTTCACATATTTCGCTATTTTGTTATTCAAGTATGTGTAAAAATACAATACAAGTACTGCTTGTTAAGGTTTACAACTTTGTGGAAAATTCAGGAAAATTCGGATTTTTTCAACAAAACTTAAAACTTAATACTAAATTACTTATTTCACAAATTTCGCTATCATTTTGTTCAAGTATGTGAAAAATATAATACAAGTACTGCTTATTAAGGCCTACGACTTTGTGGATAATTCAGGAAAATTCGGACAATTTTCATCAAAAATTAAAATTTTATACTAAATTTTTTAGATTTTTTTCGAGTATGTAGTTTTGTAGCTGTTGTTGTTGTTATTAACAATGCATTTTCCTGCCTAGAGTGTATGATTATTCCGAAGATCTTCATCAAGCTCTTCTAACGGGAGTACAAGGAAACGCGGAGTTTCAACAGGGTTGGACCAGAGGGACAGAGGGGTTAGAAGAGTAGGTTCAATTGGACAATTGAAGAGATGTAGGGTAGCAGGGGTCCTACCACATGCAGGGCATGTGTTTGAAATTGTATCATTTAGTCTGGACAAGTAAGAGTTTAACCTGACACTGTATCCAGAACGAAGCTGTGCCATGGTCACTCTTGTCTCCCTTGGTAAGGTGCGTTCTTCTACAGCAATATCGGGTGGGAGACTGTTTAGAACGGGGTTCACAGGTCGAGATCTGACAAAAGTGTCAACGGACTTGGTGTGGATGTCGGTTAGAGCCCGCTTATGATTCCGCAGATCAAACGACAAAGTAATATGATGCCGGAGCTCGTCATAATGCTTACGGAGATGACTCCTTATGTCTCTCGGGGGCGGATCTGTGTCCAAAAGATGTCAGTTTGGATGTCCCGGCTTGTGGCAGTTCAGAAGGAATTGCTTGCTGAGCATTTCCGCGTGCTCTCTTACATTGAGCAGTTTTGCCTCTTGATGGAGGTGAGACTCAGGAGGCATGAAAAGACATCCCGTAGCAGTTCTGATAGGTGTATTTTGGCAGACTTGTAACTTCGCCCAGTTGATGTTACGCACGTTAGGCGACTATATGGGTTCAGCATAGTCAAAAACTGGTCGGCTAATGGCCTTAAATGTAGTCAGCAACGTTTCCTTGTCTTTTCCCCAAGTACTGCCGGCAAGTGACTTGAGGATCTTGTTTCGACCTCGTACCTTTGAGACCATTGCAGACACATGACCAGCAAATGAGAAAGTATTATTCAATGTCACCCCCAGTAACTTTGGGTTGCTGACAGTTGGTAGCATATTGAAATCACTTGGTGCGTCCATGTCGTAAAGAGTGTCACCGTAGATTTAGTCGGTGATATCGTCAGATCTCGCTCAGTGAAAAGGGTAACTAGTGGACGATTTGGACTGTGAACCAACGTACATATCAGTGTTGCCGCTGAAAAATTTCAAAAAGGGTCCAAAAAAGGGTCCCTTTTCCATTTTTTTTTGATGTTGAATGGCTGAGTTTTGTACTATTGCAAGTAATACATACAAAATATAAACATTTTTAAATGGTTGTAATTAGTTTAATAATACTAATAATCGCATAATGTGAAAGATTTTAAACTTAAAAACCTCCACTTTAAGGATATGTTTTTGCAAAAGGTTTCAAATAATAAGAAAACTCACTTTAAAAAGCCACAACAACAGTTTACAAGAATAAAAAAAATAAATAAATAAAAAGTCAAAATAAACATTTGAAATAACCTTTGAAACTTTGGTGGACTTTTGACCGTTTGGGAATAATTTTTCTTAAATTATTCTATGTTTTTATTATTAGTGAACAAGATGGAAAAGTAACAACAATTACAAGCTACCATGATTACGTAATTTCGTCCTTGCTCAAGGGCACTTATCAAATGGCTTTGTGTTTAGAAATTTTTCATCACCTTTTGTTGGTCATCGAACCAAGAACCAAGGGGATTAGGAATTTCTAAGCCCGCAGTGTGCACCTCTTGCACCAAGCTGCGTTGAAATTATTGCCAGCTTATATCCATCATGTTCACTTAGTATGTATTCATTTTATTTGTTTTTTGTTTTTATACTACCTTATCGACAACTAGAGCGACATCAATCGGTCGCCATTTATACTAGCAGTGTCAAGGATTTTAGTGCACCCCGTGATCATTTTACTGACAGCTGCAGCTTATATTCACAGGGTGGCTTTTTCCGCTGTGTCCTGCGATTAATATGTAAGTATGTTATGAGTTTGTGGTCATTAATTTGAGAATCTTTGAAACTTTGGTGGACTTTTGACCGTTTGGGAATAATTTTTCTTAAATTATTCTATGTTTTTATTATTAGTGAAACAAGATGGAAAAGTAACAACAATTACAAGCTACCATGATTACGTAATTTCGGCCTTGCTCAAGGGCACTTATCAAATGGCTTTGTGTTTAGAAATTTTTCATCACATTTTGTTGGTCATCGAACCAAGAACCAAGGGGATTAGGAATTTCTAAGCCCGCAGTGTGTACCTCTTACACCAAGCTGCGTTGAAATTATTGCCAGCTTATATCCATCATGTTCACTTAGTATGTATTCATTTTATTTGTTTTTTGTTTTTATACTACCTTATCGACAACTAGAGCGACATCAATCGGCCGCCATTTATACTAGCAGTGTCAAGGATTTTAGTACACCCCGTGATCATTTTACTGACAGCTGCAGCTTATTTTCATAGGGTGGCTTTTTCCGCTGTGTCCTGCGATTAATATGTAAGTATGTTATGAGTTTGTGGTCATTAATTTGAGAATCTTTGAAACTTTGGTGGACTTTTGACCGTTTGGGAATAATTGGCAATAATTTCAACGCAGCTTGGTGTAAGAGGTACACACTGCGGGCTTAGAAATTCCTAATCCCCTTGGTTCTTGGTTCGATGACCAACAAAAGGTGATGAAAAATTTCTAAACACAAAGCCATTTGATAAGTGCCCTTGAGCAAGGCCGAAATTACGTAATCATGGTAGCTTGTAATTGTTGTTACTTTTCCATCTTGTTCACTAATAATAAAAACATAGAATAATTTAAGAAAAATTATTCCGATAAACGGATTTTGGGCTACAACTCCTATAATTATATAGGTAGGGTCGTGAAATTTCGTAACTATTGCTCTGTTAGAAAGTGGAATATCGATGTTAACAATCAATTAGATTGGACCAACAAAACACATCGCCCCCATTTAAATTCACACAGGCTGTACTGGCGATCGAACAGTGAAAGTCGTGACGCTTATTCATGAAAGGTATGTAGCCTTCGGCACAGCCGAACACAGCTTTCCTTACTTGTTTTGCTGCTTAATATAGGCTTTCTCTGCGGGGGTGTAGTTCTACAGTCTTCAAATGGCGCAGGCACAAAAAAAAACAAAAAGTTGACGGATCTGTGACCTCAATACATGAATTTTCATGCATTTTGGCGAGCTAAATCCAAATCCGTGATCAGAAGTAGCCTAACAGGTCGCAGTTCTTCAGTAACCTTCACAAAATAATATTGGACTTTTTTGCACGGTTAGGGCCGAACCTGCCCTAAGAATGTGTATTTACCTTTATTCGATATTGATTTTTTCATGTTTCGCAAATTTTCAAACCAAAATTGGGAATTCTAAGAAAATTTCAGTCTAGGTAGCTTTGGTAGAGAATTCAATTTCCTACAAAAATATGTTCAGGTAAATGGTGTTTTTCTCTAGAATTTAATATAAAAATCTGAAAAATTACAGTAATTTTTTTCACCTTTCTTAAAAAGAAAATCAATATAAGTTTTGAAAAAAAAAAACGAAATTTGGAATTTGTGGCCCAGTCTAATATACATACATACCTGCCAATAAATGTTACTTTATATTGACATATATAACAGAGGCCAGTCTTCTTTTTATACCCAGCTGTACTTGTACACAGGGTATTATAACTTTGTTAGGATAACGGTTGGTTGTACAGGTATAAAGGAATCGAGATAGATATAGACTTCCATATATCAATATGATCAGGATCGAAAAAAAATTTGATTGAGCCATGTCCGTCCGTCTGTCCGTCCGTCCGTCCGTCCGTCTGTCCGTTAACACGATAACTTGAGCAAATAATGAGATATCTTCACCAAATTTGGCATGCGTACTTATTTGGGTTCAGAATAGATTGCTATTGAAAATGGGTAAAATCGGACCATAACCACGCCCCTTTTTCGATATCGAAAATTTCGAAAAACGTATAAAATGGGTTAATTCAATATTAGAAGCAGCTACAATGATAAAATTTGCAATATGTATTGATTTAGATGTTCTAAGGCCGATTTTATAAAAAAAATTTGAAAAGGGGGCGTGGTACCGCCCACGTATATTTGAAGAAATTTTAAAATTTTGACTCTTAATAACTTCAGAACAGTTTATGCTAGTATAACGAAATTTCGTAGAGGACATACTATTGTTGTGGTAAATTCAGCTATAGAAAATAAACGAAATCGCTTCGCGACCACGCCTACTTTTTCATAAAAGTTATATTGAAAGGAGGTGGAAATATTGAAAAGTCCATATCTAATTAACTGATTTCGCTATAATAATATAATTTGGTACATGCATCAACTTTCATATTCTTTACATAATTTTTTCAAAATTTTGGAAAGTGGGCGTGGCACCGCCCACTTATGAGTCAAGCAATTTTTAAAATCGACTGCTAACAACTTCAGAACGGTGTGAGATAGATTTACGAAACTAGGTACCAGGCATGTTATGTTTATGTAGAGTACTACCACAGAAAATAAGAAAAATCGGTGAACGATCACGCCCACTTTATGTGCACAGCTGGGTATGTAATGTTCGGTTTCACCCGAACTTAGACTTCCTTACTTGTTTTATTTGTCATTGAATCTATTATCTATGAATCTATTTTTTTGGTAGATCTCAATGGATCTAAAGAAATTTGCCGGAGTTAGGGGTCAAAACCGGGTTTTCGTACCTTTGCACACTTATGACCCTGTATCTTAGGTGTATGGATGTAACAGCCATGGATCGCGTCAATATGGATGTAACGTGTGACACCCCTATATGCAAACGGCCCAAAAGCTTAGGCCCCTGTTATGGAATTGTCGTTTTTCTATTTTCATGCAATCGAAATTTTTGCAAACATGTCAAGAAAACTAGTTTTCACATACACAGTTTTATATCTCAGGGGTGGTTTAAACCCCTAAAAGCACCCCCTGATGGGGAAATTGTGTTTTCTTTTTGACGGCGAACCTAAGCTTTCTACCAAAATTTGCTGTGTGGGAATTATTGTTATTTCAAATGTTTATTTTGACGTTTTTTTTTTTTGCATTCTTTGTAAATTGTTGTTGTGACTTATTTTTTCTATAACCCACCCGACCAATCCTATTTAAACGAACATTGGAGATTTATGATAGTTTCTCGTTGCTTCAAAGTTCGTTAAATATAAGAGTCTCGAATTTAAAACAGATGTTAGGAAGTTAAAGAGAATTGCGATAGTTTTTCGTAACTTCAGATATAAGAGTTTCGGATTTAAAACGGATGTTAAAGAGGTCAAGAGAATTGCGATAGTTTCTCGCACTTTGAAAGTTCGCTACAATTAAGAGTCTCGGGTTTAAAACGAATATTTTTATATTTTTTCCAAACCTTCATTTCTGTGTCAATCAAATGGAAAATTAGTTCAACAAAAAGCTGAAAAGCAATCAAATGTGGTCAGGAGTCCTAATTTATCGGAAAATCTACTAAATAGGGCTTGGTGGGCAATATTTGTGGTTGGCGAATCGAAGTAAGTGTTTCATCGCTAACGAATATTCAATATATCACTTAATTTAACAACTCTTTCTGTTTTAAATCTTCAGGACTTGAGGAAAAATTCTCTAATAAAATGACCTGCCGCAGAAAAATTGTTGATTCCTTTCATATGCAATTGTAGATAACTAACATCTACGAACTCATTGGCGACGTTCTCCCAAGAGCCGTAATAAAGGCTAACTATTTCTATTGACGTAATTACTCTAATTGTAATTGTATTATGTATGTTTAAAACCAAAGATGTATATTTATTTGAAATTAGCTATAGAAATTAAAATAAAATCAATGATTTAAATTTAAAAAATTTTTAATGTTGAATATGGAACGAGTTGGATCTTATCGTAAGCGTAAACATTTTCGACCCGTTTTCGATACTGTTTTAGGTAGTTTCTCGATAGCAAATCGTATCGAAAATATATTCGTTTGCGAGCCGTTTTTGATACTGTTTTAGGTACCTTCTCGATAGCAAATAGCATCGAAAATATATTCGTTTGCGATCCGTTTTCAACAGCTATAAAGTGTCGTAAACTGATCGCAAAGGGATATCGAGAAAATGAGCTCTGCTGCCACAAACTGGGCGACATGTAATACTTTTACGATAGTTTTGCGGGACCCATTCTCGATACATTTGTCAGGAAAATTATTGCTAAAGCTTTGAAAACTTAAGCATTTTCGTGAGCGTTGGTTGGGTGGGTAGTGTCATACGAATAAGGAAGTTTCTCAGATGTAATAGGTGACGAATCGTGTATAACTTTCACGCTAGCTTAAATTAATATGCCGCTAGTGTTGATTATAGACATATTTTTTACACCACCCGATACCTAAAGAACGTTTTCTCATAGGGGGCCTGGCCAGACCACTTCACACAACGAAAGGGTAAAAACACTTTAACACGGTTAAAATGAAAATTGAGACTTGCGCAATTGTTGCCCCGTGGAAGCTGTATGTTAAGTTACGTTATTATATTACTATTTCCCTCGTGAAGGGTGGATACCTTGCCGCGGTACGAGGGCTTAAGTCGATAGCCACAGGGCTATGCTGCCCTTGTGATCATAGCTCCGTACGGCACTTCATCACGAGAGCAGCCTAGCCTCTCTGGCGCGACGACAAAGATCTTCCCCCTCCCAATCCAGGGTGTTATGCGACCACGTGCCCATTGGACGTTTGCAGCCGGGAGGCAAATCGTGGATGTATTTGAACGGAGCCTCTCTGATACCGGGTCGCCTCAGAGAGTAAGCATGGCCTTACCGCGGTACAGGGCTCTGCCGCGGCGGACGACACATTTTCCCCTACTCTTCCCTTGACCCTAAGCTGGCCTTGTCCGGCGATGGGTCGTACGAACAAGATGAACTCAAATAACGCAAATAAAAACGAAAAACCCAAAAAACAAACAACGCCAAATTTCACTCCTCAGCAAAGGAGAGCTATGGAGGAGCAGGCGAGAAAGCAACAACAACGCCGGAGGACAACCTCCGTTCCACAATCAAGGGAGGGATCGACAGCGATGGCAACTACGAGTCGGTCAACCAACCCTCTATCGAGTAAGATTGACTTGATGGGAGCTAGCACCAGTGCGGTTGCCAACGCAGCTAAGCGGACAACGGCGGATGCTAAACTCCCATCAACCTCTGATATGAAAACCAGTATCTTTACGTCTGTGGCAGCGGTCTCACGACCTGGCCTCGGAGTTTCGAAGGGGAAGGAAGCTGCAACTGAGATTTCGGCAAGGGGAGCGACCGCGATGACAACTACGGGTCCGCACTCCCGGGAGACATCTCCCCGCCGCTTCACATACCACGAGAAAAGATTGGCTGCAAAGATCCTGAAGAGGTATTAAGGGGTACCGCAGGAGTCGCTGTCGCCGAATTCCAGTAAATCGGTAGAGCTAGCGAAAGCTGTGATACCGGATTTCCAAAATTCTTACATGCCAAAGAGGTTAAAAGTTAACCCTTTCAAGCGCCAGAGATCGGACTTGGAGTTAAATCCCCCTCCCAAGCGGCATCAGAATACCTCTGGAGCGGGCAAACTAAGCTTTGCTGAGGTAACCAAGGACAGGATCCTTATAGGCGTCCTTGACCGAGGCAATGACCGTCTGGCCATCCCCAAGGACCGGTGGCGTTACGTGCGAAATGAACTCGGCAACATTCTTCTCAACGTTGCTCCGGAGTTTCCGGGTAGTTCGGCGCGAGTAACGGATGCGGGTTGGCACCAGGGTCAGATCAAATTACTCGCATGCGAGGATGCAAAAACCGTAGCACTGTATAAGGCAGCAGCTGCTAAACTGGGTAAAGTCTACAAGGGCGCAAAGATAGAGGTCGTCGACTGGAAGGACATTCCAGCTCGTCCAAGGGCAAGGGCGTGGATTCCGGCCATCCCTGACGAACCCGACAGAATTCTCGGGATGCTACGGCTAATGAATCCGTCCCTCCCAACGCATGACTGGAGTGTTAATCTGGTCGCGGATGCGGTGGGGCCCGACAGACAGGTGGTGTTCACCATGAATCAAGAGTCAATCGAGCCCCTCAAAAAGTGCAATGGCCTAGTACACTTCAGCGTAGGCCAGATCGTTATCCACGTATATCGTGGTGATGCTCAGCGCGCTGCCTTCTCGGCTGCTCCGGGGGAACCGGAAAACGAATTACCAGAAGAGGAAGCGAAGGATTCCGATGCGGAAAGCATGTTATCCGCCACGTCCCTTGCCGATAGTGCTGTGAACAACTCGTCGTTGATAGGCAACCGCCGGGATGGGGCAAACCTCGACGACATGGGGACGGCAGGGAAGTCTGTGCGCTCTCATGTTGGTGGTGCTTCAGATTAATTTGCACAAATCTAAAGTGGCTTCGGCTGCTTTAAGTAGTCGTCTTTCTAAAGGCGACGTGGATGTGGTCCTCATCCAAGAACCCTGGGTCAATAGCTCGAGAATCTGCGGATTGGGGACTAAGGGCTTCAAGCTCATTCGAGCCAGCGAGGAGAGCAAAGTCCGAACGTGTATTTTGGTCAAGTCTGAGTTGAACTCCTTTCTCTAACCTAACTACACCAATGGTGATATTACCGCTATCAGTCTAACGGTCGACAGCACCCGCCTGACGGCGGCGTCGGTCTATATGCCCTACAGCGCCGAAGAACCCCCACCACAAACGGAGGTGAAAGACCTGGTGTCAAATTTCTGCACGGGTAATCTTATTATTGGAGCGGACGCTAATGCTCACCATGTCCAATGGGGGAGTTCCGATATCAATGCCAGGGGCGAGTCTCTGTTTGATTACCTCTTAACAACCAACCTGGTAATTTGCAACGTGGGTAATGAGCCTACTTTTATCACTAAGACCCGTAGGGAGGTCATAGACCTCACTATCTGTAGTGAAGGCGCTTATGGGTGGGTCAGAAAATGGCGGGTTCTGGAAGAACATTCCTTCTCCGACCACCGTTACATAGAAATGGTTTTAGACTTTATTGTAGAACAACCAATCATTAAGCGCAGTCCACGTAACACAAATTGGCAGTTACACAATGAAATATTAGACAGAGATCTCCCAGTACTGCCCTCACAAGCCCCCTCATCAGTAGAGGAGCTGGAGGATCTTGTTACTACATTTACATCGGCGCTCTCAAATGCTCTAGGACAGGCTTGTCCAGTGCCAAAACCACGCGGTAAACACAGGCCACATTGGTGGTCCTACGATTTGGACTCGTTCCGCAAATCATGCCGGAAACAATTTAACAAGGCCAAGAGCCTCGGCTCTAAGCCTCATTGGCACGAATATAAAGCTAAACTTAGGGCCTACAAAAAATCTCTGAGACAGGCGAAGAGAACTTCGTGGAGAAATTTCTGCACTGGCGTCGAAAAGGTCGACGACACAGCGAGACTTAGACGAGTCCTCTCGAAAAGTCAAACAGCCATCAGCTATTTGCGAAAAACTGACGGATGCTGGACCAGCACGGAAGAGGAAACCCTTGAGCTGCTCTTGAATACACATTTTCCGGGGAATCTGCATGACGCACCACTAGTACCTGCAACACACCTGGCAGTAAAAATACCCATCACTGAGGAAAGGGTAAGGTGGGCAGTTAAGAGATTTGAACCGTATAAGGCTGCCGGGCCGGACGGGATTATCCCCGCGCAACTTATAAACACGTTGGAGACATCAGCTAAATGGCTGGTATTTCTCTTCACAGCCTGTCTGGATCTCAACCACATTCAGGGCTCCTGGAGAAGCGCCGCGGTAGTGTTTATCCAAACGTGTTATCGGAGAAGATATCGCTATTTTCAGCGATAGCCAAGCGGCCATCAAATCCCTTGGCTCATACACGTTCAACTCTGAACTGACGCTCAGCTGTTGTCGATCTCTTCAGGAGATGGCCCAATAGAACCGCGTAAACCTCATATGGGTCCCGGGACATAGGGACATTGGGGGAAACTGTAAGGCAGACGAGCTTGCCAGGCAGGGCACGACCAAGCAGGTTCTTCAGGATAAAGAGCGCTTAAGTATTCCGTTTGCCACATGCAAACTAATGCTGAAGGAGCACACACTCCGTCAAGCCAACGAAAGATGGCTGCAATCGCCAGGGTGTCGGATATCGAAACAAACCTGGCCAAAATGGGATCTTAAAAGGTCTAGACGCATTTATGCCCTAACTAGGAGGGAAATCTGCATATTGATAGGGGTATTAACCGGTCACTGCCTCATTGGTAGGCATGCAGAAAGGCTAAGTGAGCCCTACCGACGATGCTGCAGGAGTTGCAAAGATGATGAGGAGGAGGAAACAGTGCAACACCTCATCTGCAACTGTCCGGCTTTAAGCGGCGCGAGAACGCGCTTTTTGGGAGTTCCGTTCCTGGATAGCCTAAGCCATATCGCGGAACTGGACATAAAGGACTTGATGGCCTTCATAAAGTCATCTAAGTGGTTCGAGGAGGAGTAACGGTGTCGGTTTAGAATTGTCAGTCCCGGGATTCTGCTATGTGAAAAATCCCAACAACTCAGGGATTTTCCATTTTGCTGGGTCCGGGACGGACTTTCCTTGTGTTGGTGGTATCACAACGGGCCTTTCAAAACTGGCCCAAGTGTGCCTCTGCGGTAGCCACCTGAACCTAACCTATATTACTATTTTTTTTTTATATTTATTTTATACCTACATATTTTAAATGTTAAAATACAAGATTTAAAATAAATATATGTATATAATTAATTTTTTTTTTACTTTTTACTCTACCTTATAGCTCCACCAAAACTGAATGTACCGCCTAGATTCCGTGATACCGCCTATTTTGACAAGGGAGAAAACGTTGTTATAAAAATTCCTTTCACTGGATATAGAAGACCTAAAATCACCTGGATTCGAGAAGGCGAAACCATTGAATCAGGTGGACACTATAGCGTGGAAGAAAAGGAACGGCATGCGGTGTTAATTATACGGGATGGATCTCAGCTAGATTCTGGACCTTATATAATTACTGCGGAAAATGACCTGGGCTTCGACACAGCGACAATTAAAATTGAAATCAGCGATCGCCCAGACCCTCCACGTTTCCCAATGATTGAGAGTATTGCTACGGACTCATTGTCGTTAAGCTGGAAGGCACCACTTTGGGACGGTGGCAGTCAAATAACCAATTATTTGATCGAGAAACGAGAACATCCAATGTCATCATGGATTCGTGTTGGTAATACGAGGCTGACATCCATGGCTGTTACAGGGTTAGCGCCAGGCAAAGAATACGAGTTCCGTATTTATGCTGACAATGTATATGGACGATCAGACCAATCGGAAGTCAGTACGTTGATTAAAACAAAAGATACTATTAAGAAAAAATCTACCGAAAAGCGTTGGGAACTTGATGAGAATGGCAAAAAAATTCGTGGAAAACCGGATGGGCCAATTAAAGATTATGATTCGTATGTCTTCGATATATATTCCAAATTTATACCACAACCAGTTGAAATTTCTCATGACAATGTTTACGATAAATACGATATATTGGAGGAAATTGGAGCTGGTGCCTTTGGAGTTGTACATCGGTGTCGCGAACGTAGTACTGGTAATATATTTGCTGCAAAATTCATTCCAGTTTCACATGCTCTCGAAAAAGATTTAATAAGGCGCGAAATTGATGTAATGAATCAATTGCATCATCAAAAACTGATCAATCTTCATGATGCCTTTGAGGATGATGATGAAATGGTTCTTATACTGGAATTGTAAGTATGATGATTGTAATAAAAATTAAATAGTTACATTTTTATACTCTGTCTAATGGCTGGTTTTCATTAAGTCAAAATATGCCGTCAAATGTTACCAAATCAATGAAAACGGCTGGCATATTGTGCCAATTGCGTTTGTAGTCAGTTATGACAACACATTTTCTTATCCAATAATGCATGTGAAAACGATCGAATTTCAGTTTTCCAATGGAATTTTCAACGTTTAACACACAAAATAAATTTGCCAACATGTTGCCAAATGTGTGTAATTTGACGTGCGCACCAGGGATGGGCAATGTTTTATTTTTGAGTGACGAGTGACGAAAAAATTAATTTTTATTCATTCATGTAGTACTAAAAAATACCTATTCAACGATATATCAAACTTTGAAATCGGATTATAAACAAAAAAAAAAAACCGCGTGTAGCCAGTCAACGTGAAAGAAGTTAACTGCTTAAGTTCAGAAATAACGAAATATGAATAAGATGTATTCGAGAATGGTTTAGACTCACAATATCTTTTTTCCGGGAAGTGGACCAGGGAAACGATCCCTTCGAAAATATCTTATATATAGTGCGTTTGCCTTAAAATTTGGTACATGGGTATAATAAGCCCTAAATTAACAGGGGCCAATAGAAATGGGATATAGAGGAAGAGGGGCGTGGTAGAAGGAAAAAGGGCAATGAAGAGTAAAAGGGAGGGAGATAGGAAAGAGAGCTGTACGAAGAAAGATAGGAAGACTAGGTGGCAAGCCTGCTTGACATTTAAATATTTGGAACACGGTCGCAAATATCTTTCATTTGATAACTATATAGGCATATCTTGCTCAATATTAAAAAGAAATAGATAGGTGGCAACCCTTTGAACCGCCCCAAGTGCCAACCGCCATGTATATAGTCTTAGAATGAATCATACTACTAATAATGCCAAATTTAATACAAAACGGCAAAGCGGTTCCCGAGATATAAGGAAAAATAAATAAAATACGGTTTGAAATGCAACCGAAAATATCTTTCATTTGATACCCATATTGGCATATATTGCTAAATATTTAAAAAGAAAATTGAGATAGGTGGCAACCCTGTGAACAGCCTCAAATGGAAACACCGACGCATATAATCTTAGAATGAATCATACTATCTATAATGCGAAACTTTATCCAAATCGGTCGAGCGGTTCCCAAGATATGGAGAAAAATAAATAAAATGCGGTTAGGTGGCAACACTAGGTGACAACTCAGCTTGAGATTTACGTATTTGGAATACCGTCGAAAATACCTTTCATTTTATACCCATATTGGCATATCTTCTCAATATTTAAAAAAAATTGAGATAGGTGGCAACCCTGTGAACCGCCCCAAAACCCACGCATATAATCTTAGAATGAATCATACTATCTATAAGGCCAAACTTTATTCACATCGGTCAAGCGGTTCCCGAGATATCAATAAAAATAAATAAAATGCGGTTAGGTGGCAACCCTGCTTGATATTTACATACTTGGAGTACGGTCGAAAATACCTTTCATTTTTCATATATTGCTCAATATTAAAATTTTTTTTTTAGATAGGTGGCAACCCTGTGAACCGCCCCAAGTGGCAACACCCACGCATATAATCTTAGAATGATTCATACTATCTATAATGCCAAGCTTTATCCACATCGGTCAAGCGGTTCCCGAGATATCAATAAAAATAAATGCAATGCGGTTAGGTTGCAGCCCTGCTTGAGATTTACATATTTGGAATACGGTCTAAAATACCTTCCCTTTTATACCCATATTGGCATATCTTGCTTAATATTAAAAACAATTTGAGATAGGTGGCAACCCTGTGAACCGCCCCAAGTGACAACGCCCACGCATATAATCATGGAATGAATCATACTATCTATAATGCCAAATTTTATCCACATCGGTCAAGCGGTTCCCGAGATATAAATAAAAATAAATTTAATGCGGTAAGGTGACAACCCTAGGTGGAGACCCTGCTTAAGATTTAAATATTTGGAATGCGGTCGGTAATACCTTTCATTTGATACCCATATTGGCATATCTTGCTCAATATTTAAAAAAATTGAGATAGGTGGCACACCTGTGAACCACTTCAAGTGGCAACACCCACGCATATAATCTTAGAATGGATCATACTATCCATAATGTCAAACTTTATCCAAATCGGTCGAGCGGTTCCGAGATATAGAGAAAAATATATAATATGGGGCTAGGTGGCAATCCTAGTTGGCAACCCTGCTTGAGATTTACATATTTGGAATACGGTCGAAAATACCTTTCATTTTATACCAATATTGGCATATCTTGCTCAATATTAAAAAAAAAAATTGAGATAAGTGGCAACCCTGTGAACTGCCCCAAGTGGCAACACCCACGCATATTATCTTAGAATGAATCATACTATCTATAATGCCAAATTTTATCCAAATCGGTTGAGCGGTTCCGGAGATATAAGAAAAACGCCTACGCCTGAAAGTCTGCAACATACGCCCGAAAGTCGGCTACAATTTCTATTTACGCCATAACTTCCGTTTCATCGTCATCCATTTTCTAAAATTATACTCTCAATCAAAACTTCATATCGCCGTCTAAGAAACCGGTCGAGTTATCGAAGTAAGGAATGTTTTAAATTTTAAGTTGCACGTCTAATAATACAATGGTGAAAGTTTCATTTAATTCCATTCAGCAGTTTTCGAGTGATACGACCTCAAACATACAGACAGAAAGACTGACAGACAGTTAAAAAGAAAGACAGACAAAAGTTCCAAAAACGATTGATTTGGACTCTATTGGCTTAGTAATGATAAACACTTAGAGTTTTTTTGAATGTCTGCAATATACAGATATCGACCTGTTAAAATTCAATTAAAAGTAGGGATGTTGAAAGTTACAAAAAAAATCGCCAAAAATACAGTTTACACTAGATTTTGGTAATATTATGCTTCAAAAAAAAAAAACTAATTGCGGCGATACACCAACAGGTTATCATAACCTCTAACGAGATTTTTGCCAAGCTTCTCTTTCCAACTTGTGGTGTGTTGCTTTTGAGTTTTTCCTACAATTTGGCGGGGCATACAGTTTTTTGCCGACTCCGAACGGCACTTGCAAAACAAATGAATTTTTTGCTGAGAAGCTTCACATGCCAGAAATACACCGGGAGAGTTTGCCAAACTACTGCCGAGGGGCGACCCCGTTTAGAAAAATTCTTTTATAAGCTTTTATTTAGTTTCACCTGACGGCTGTCTGTTATCAAATCTTGCAAGCTAAATTTGATACACTTCCCGGTGTCCGATTGATTTGAAATTCTGCACCCATGTATAACCCTGATGACAATGCAATATTATAAAAAAAAATTTCGATAGGTGGCGCGTGGGTCGCTATATTTTCAAAATTCGCATTTATGGTCCGATTTAGCTGAAATTCGTAACATGTATTACTACCATGAAAAGAAATATTTTTGTAAAAAAAAATTCCGCTAGGTGGGGCTGAGATAGCGGTAATAAAAACTCAAAATCGTAATTATGGACCGATTTGGCTGATATTTTACGTGTGTGTTACTTAATTAATTTCTAAATGTTAAAAAAATTGGACCCGCTAGGTGGCGCGTGAGTCGCTTTATTTGAGAATTACGAAGGTATGTTTTCAGTGTCGATTAATTCGTTTTTCAACAAACTTCCCGTTGAGGTAGGATCTTGAAATTTTCATCATCGTTTAGATTTCTGCCTCCACGCAAAATAACAAAAAAATAATTCCGATAGGTGGCGTACGACTAGAGATATTCGAAAGTTTTCATTCCAGGAAATTTTGCTTTTGATATTGTACTAACTTGCAGTTAAGATGGGATTTTGCAAATTTTCATCATCGTTCAGGCTTCGCTAACAGTAAATAAAAAATTAGCTTAATTTCAAAAATCCCATTTATCGTTTAGTTTAGTCTTTATTCCAATATCCCAAAAGTAACTTTATTAACCACGCGGCTTTATTGTAAAAGATTCTATGGTTTCTGTTGCTGCTAGCTGCCGATTGATGTCGCTGCGACATTATTGCCTCTTGTTGATAAACCGAACTAAAAAGTTAAAAATAAAATTAAAGAAAAAAAAAACAATTTTTAAAATAAGCTTTTATTATTGGTTTATAAAATTAACTAAAAAGTAAAAAATAAATTCACTGTAATGGAATATAACACTTTATAAGTTCATTGTAACCTTTAAAGATAATTTGGCTTCTTCGTCTGCCACAAAATAATTCCATATTGTACATAATTATATATTTTTAACATTAAAACTTTACACCTAAATTATTAAATCTTCCAGTATACATCACATTCCTAATTATACCTTTCATGAACATGAAATGGTATTATAACTTTGGTCCGATGTTTGTAAGTCTGAGAAGAAGAAGAGATGGACCCATCAATAAGTATACCGAAATGATCAGGATGACAAGCTGAGTTGATTTAGCCATGTCCGTCTGTCCGTCTGTCTGTTTGAACGCAAACTAGTCCCTCAATTTTTGAGATATCTGGCTGAAATTTTGTATGTGACCACCATTTTGTATTATATGAATCATTTGTCGGAACTGACAAGATCGGACCAGTATAACATATAGCCCCCATACAACCGATTGTTCAGATATAAGAATTTTTGGACAAAACTTCTGCAATTAAAAAGTTAGGAACGTAAAATTTTGCAACTCGAGTACTTTCTATTTATGTAGTGTATATAGTGAAAATCAACGAGATCGGGCAAATGTAACATATAGCCCCCATACAACCGATTGTTCAGATATAAGGTTTTTTGGCCAAAACTTCCGCAATTAAAAAGTTAGGAACGTAAAATTTTGCAACTCGAGTACTTTCTATTTATGTAGTGTATATAGTGAAAATCAACGAGATCGGGCAAATGTAACATATAGCCCCCATACAACCGATTGTTCAGATATAAGAATTTTTGGCCAAAACTTCTGCAATTAAAAAGTTAGGAACGTAAAATTTTGCAACTCGAGTACTTTCTATTTATGTAGTGTATATAGTGAAAATCAACGAGATCGGGCAAATGTAACATATAGCCCCCATACAACCGATTGTTCAGATATAAGGTTTTTTGGCCAAAACTTCCGCAATTAAAAAGTTAGAAACGTAAAATTTTGCAACTCGAGTACTTTCTATTTATGTAGTGTATATAGTGAAAATCAACGAGATCGGGCAAATGTAACATATAGCCCCCATACAACCGATTGTTCAGATATAAGAATTTTTGGCCAAAACTTCTGCAATTAAAAAGTTAGGAACATAAAATTTTGCAACTTGAGTACTTTCAATTTATGTAGTGTGTAGAGGAAAATCAAGAAGATCGGGTAAATATAACATATAGGCCCATACAACCGGTTGTTCCGATATAAGGTTTTTTGGACAATACTTCCGCATTTAAAAAGTTAGGAACGTAAAATATAGCACCTTTAGTACTTTCTACATATGTAATGTGTATAGTGTAAGTCAGTACAATTGAACACGTATAATATATAGCCTCCATACAATCGATTGTTCCGATAACTCGGATCCTAAGATGTGTAATGTGTATAGTAAATATAGTTAAATTGAAACAGGCTGTACTGGGGATCGAACAGTGAAAATCGTGACGCTTATTCATGAAAGGTATATAGCCTTCGGCACAGCCGAAGACAGCTTTCCTTACTTGTTTTATTAATAATAAAAGCGTGTTAAATTTTGATGGTATAATTAAGAACATTTAGGACCTTCTTTTCTATTTGATGGTATAATTAAGAACATTCAGGACCTTCATTTCTTGCTATCGAAGAGATTGTTAGAAATTAATGCGAACCATCTTTCGCGAGCGCCAATGTTTTTATACATTTCAAACTCCAAGTACTAATTAATACCTATAAGAATTCCCACTCACAAATGTTCCAGATAAGCTTTACGTGGTGAAGAATCTATGTAGGCAGATGGGAAATTATTTTCCAGTTTTTAGTTCATTTTAAAACATTTTAAATTAAAAATATTTTTTATTCTATTTTTTATTTTATACTTTTTAGTTGTGAGTCTGTGAAAATTTCTAAAATTGTAGTTGGATATTCTGTGTCATGTGTTAGTGGTACTCATGTAACCATATAACTTAACGAAAGCGTAAATATATACATTTAACAGCTCAGTTAGATGAACGATATAGATAAATTTATGTGAATACTTTTTATTTTGAAATTCTTATTAATTTAATTTTTGACCCATTTTTTAGCATATTCTTCTATTTTTGTCTAGTATGCATTGACCGCTTTGGAAAACTGCATGTCGAACAGCGTAATCGAATTGGGTAATTTTTCGAGATGTTTAAACATGCAAATATTCGAAATTTCGATGCTTTTTAAGGCGCTGAAAACGCATTATAGCATGCTCATTATAGCATGTGTGCGAAATATTCAGATAGCAATATGGAAGATATGCCGATAAATAGGACTTTTGGATTTTTTTTGTATAATGCATTGTCAGCGAAACCTGAACGATGGGGAAAATTTCAAAACCCCCAGCTCAATGGGAAGTTAGTTCAAAATCCAAAGCAAAATCTCTGGAAATGAAACTTTTCAAATATCGGAATTATTTCTTTGTTATACTGCGTGGGGCCAGAAAACTAAACGACGGTGAAAATTTCAAGATTCTACCTCAACGGGAAGTTCGTTGAGAAACAAATTAATCGACACAGACCTTCACATTTCTTAAATAGAGCGACTCACGCGCCACCTAGCGGGTCCAAATATTTTTTGAACATTTGGAAATTGGTTAAGTAATACACACGCTAAATATCTGCTAAATCGGTCCATAATTGAAGACATGCATGGATGAAGGGGGTATGTCGCATTTTGAGTGAAACGAGTAAATCGACTTTAAAGTTTTGCTTAAACATTTGAGGTTTTTTCGAATCTTTATGGAAAACTGACAAAA
Organism: Campiglossa producta; assembly: GCA_964058755.1. Lineage (NCBI taxonomy): Eukaryota > Metazoa > Arthropoda > Insecta > Diptera > Tephritidae > Campiglossa > Campiglossa producta. The sequence continues at coordinate 32,088,736 of CAXKVI010000006.1, read as the reverse complement.
AAATTATGCAAAGCTATAAAAGACGTTGCATAATATGCAATAAAAAGCATAAGTTTATATTTAGAACTTTATATGAAAAAAACGGAACATACCCCCTTCTTCCACAATTCATATTGAAAAGTTGTGTACATACCCCCTTCATCCATGAATTATCTTCTACAATTTTCACGATAGCCAAGTTCTGATAAGACAGAGATATAGATATGCATAAAAGCTAGTCACCAATGCCAAAAACAGAAATTGAGTGAGAATGCGACATACCCCCTTCATCCATGCATGTCTTCAATTAGGATTTTCAGTTTTTATTACCCCGATCTCAGCTCCACCTAGCGGAATTTTTTTTAGGAAAATATTTCTTTTCATAGTAGTAATACATGTTCCGAATTTCAGCCAAATCGGACCATAAATTCGATTTTTGAAAATGTAGCGACCCACGCGCCTCCTATAGGAATTTTTAATATTGCATTGTCATCGCGACCTGAACTGTGATGAAAATTTCAAGACCCTAGAACAACAGGATGTTGGTTTAAAATCGAATGCAAAAATCCGGGCACATGAACGAAAGCGACCTAATAAAAACATTTTAAAAAGTGACGCCGAATGAAAATTTTGGGGACAACCTTTCTTTGCAACGCCAAATTCGCACTAATTAATCTATATATATAAAATTGGATGTATGTATGTATGTATGTATGTGGCTTATGGACTCCAAAACTACTCGGCCGATTTTGTTGAAATTTTGGGGATAGATTAGTAGGAGCCTGGAGAGTGTTTCTGTAAATTTTTTTTTATGGGAAGTGGACCCGGGACCGCCCTATTCGAAAATATCGTATAAATGGCTGGATTTGCTTGAAATTTGGTATGTAGGTAGGGTTATGCTTAGGTTAAAGTATAGGATGATTTTTCTTCCGGAAAGCGGACCAGGGACCGATCTGTTCTAAACAATCGTATTTATGGCTCGAATTACTTAAAACTTGGTATGTAGTTAGCTATATGCTAAGATTAATATATAGAGTAAATTTTCTTCCGGAAAGTGGACCCGGGGCTGACTTATTCTAAACTATCGTAAAAATGGTTGCATTTACTTGAAATTTGGTATGCAGGTAACGTTATGCTTATGTCAAAGTATAGGATGATTTTTCTTCCGGAAAGTGGACCCAGGGCTGACTTATTCTAAACTATCGTGAAAATGGTTGAATTTACTTGAAATTTGATATGTAGGTAGCGTTATGCTTAGATCAAAGAATGGGATGATTTTTCTTCCGGGAAGTGGACCAGAGCCTGATATATTCTAAACAATCATGTTTATGACTCAATGTGCTTGATATTTGGAGTGTAGCTGGCGATAATATATCTTCCGAGAAGTAGGTCAGAGACCGACCAATTCGTATGGAGGTAGAATTCTGCTTAGTTTGATACATAGAATAATTTTTCTTCTGGGAAGTGAACCAGAAAGCGGGGGGAAAATCATCATTTTCGAATGCGATATTTTTCAGTTTTTACAATTTGCTAAAATAATACCTATAATTTTTATAGAATGGGTGTTCTTGAAGAATGTATACTAACTAATGTGTTTCGCACATAAAGCTGTGTTCAATATAATAGTAGGCAAATTATACCGATGATTTCCAATGATTTACCATTCGAATTCAAGCTGCTTCAATTCCCGTTGCGTCTTGCATTTGCTGTAACCATAAATAAAGCACAAGGACAATCACTTACTATCGCTGGACTGGATTTGAGAAAAGCGTGTTTTTCACATGGTCAATTATACGTCGCCTGTTCACGAGTCCCCAAAAAATTTATTTGTTTACACACCTAATGAAAAAACCAAAAATATTGTTTATCCTTTAGCATTAAGATAAATAAAAGTCCTTAAATGGTAAAATCTTATTCAGGTGTTTTTCTTTGGCGTAGCAACGCACTCCGGGTATTATTAGTTTTTTATAACTATAACAAATCAAAACAAAGGAAAGAAACCCAAAAATTCGAAATCTGTTATTAAATGTTGAGTTGAATTTTGTGAAGTGAGCCACCTACAATTTTTTCGACGGCCATGTATTTTAATGAAAGTTGGTAGTATAGCTCACAACGATTAAACAAAAATACGTATATAACAATTTTTTGAAATTCGAATTATTTTCAAAGGTATAGCTATCAACACTATTCGAAATTCCTCACTTTTTGATGATTTTCTCCCGATTGGACAAACCGATTTTGCTAATTTTCTAAATATATATAAAAGGTGGTATCTTCTACCAAACGACGATTTAAATTTTTGCAAACATTTTTCGCAATTTTCAACTTCTCCATCGTGGTCAGATGGTGCTTTTGTATGATGTTGTTGGGCATTCCATTAGTAACTATTAGCACACAGTACGTAGAGAAAAAAAATTTCATAAAAAATTAACTAGTCTGGGACACATGCTTTTGTATGAAAGGAGTCAGAGGAAGAAACAAAACACCATTCTGAATAAACAAAGAAACAAACATACAAATTTGAGAATTACGTTTTTTTGTTGCATGTTGTTGTTGTTGTAAAATAGTAGTGTAAAGTGCAGGGTCACAAAAATTATGTTTTTTTTTTAAATTGCCCTCCCATGCTTTTGTTCTACCAACTAGCGACAATGCCTTGTGGTTTTCCCACACACAAAACAAAAAACAGAAATGCATATACATATGTATATGTAGTAGGGCGGGTCGATTTGGATCATTTCAAGCGTTTTTGCCCAAGAAACTATAGGTGTAACATGAATTTCGAACTGGCAGTTTTCTTTTTGATTTTGCGTTCTTGATGAATTACACGGTGCTACAAAAAAAAACTTGAATACACTTTTCAAGCGACCTAGTAGAGATTGTTCACCTGCTCTAGTTATACACGAAACACCTTTCAAAAGATTTATAACACCCCAAAATCTGGTTTCAAGGCCAAAACCCGTTTTTTCAGAGTTTTCGTTGAAAAAAATTATTAAAAATCGACTTTGTACTTTTGACTTTGAGCGCCAAAGTTTGTAAAATCCTAAGTTGACCATTTAGAGTGCCCCAATCGTGTTAAAATGTATGATCGACCCCCACTAACTATGTAGGGCCGACTCCCCATGCCAGTGGCACATCCCCTTAGACCTCACCTGTGAGGGTCCCCATACAAAAATTTCATTTTTGGCACTTTACGTGAAAAAGTCAGCTAATTAAACACGTAGGAACGTGAAATTTTGTACGTATTGCTATTTTTATATGAGAAATATCGATGTTGAAACTCATAGAGATGGGAAAAATATTTCACATAGCTCCCATACAATCGATTATTCCGATAAACGGATTTTGGGCTATAACTCCTGTAATTAAACACGTAGGAACGTGAAATTTTGTAAGTATTGCTATTTTTATATGAGAAATATCGATGTTGAAACTCATAGAGATGGGATAAATATTTCACATAGCTACCATACAATCGATTATTCCGATAAACGGATTTTGGGCTATAACTCCTGTAATTAAACACATAGGAACGTGAAATTTTGGTCGTATTGCTATTTTTATATGTGAAATATCGATGTTGAAAATCATCGAGATTGGATAAATATTTCACATAGCCCCCGTACAATCGATTGTTCCGATAAACGGATTTTGGTAGATAACTCCTGTAATTATATAGGTAGGAACGTGAAATTTTGGAAGTATCGCTATTTTTATATGCATATCGATGTTGAAAATCATTGAGATGGCATAAATATTTCACATAGCTCCCATACAATCGATTATTCCGATAAGCGGATTTTGGGCTATAAGTCCTGTAATTAAACACATAGGAACGTGAAATTTTGTACGTATTGCTATTTTTATATGAGAAATATCGATGTTGAAAATCATCGAGAGTGGATAAATATTTCACATAGCCCCCGTACAATCGATTGTTCCGATAAACGGATTTTGGTAGATAACTCCTGTAATTATATCGGTAGGAACGTGAAATTTCGTAAATGTTGCTATTTTAGAATGTGGAATGTCGATGTTAAAAATCAATGAGATTGGACCAATATAACATATCGTCCCCATATAATCGATAGCTCCGATAATTTCGGTATGAGCTAAAGTTAAATTCACACAGGCTGTACTGGGGATCAAACAGTGAAAATCGTGACGCTTATTCATGAAAGGTATTTAGCCTTCGGCACAGCCGAAGACAGCTTTCCTTACTTGTTTTTCCCTTAAGAACTTTAAAATCACTTTAGTGGGGTCGGTCATACATTTGGACACGTTTGGGGCACTCCATTTTTATACCCAGCTGTACTTGTACACAGGGCATTATAACTTTGTTAGGATAACGGTTGGTTGTACAGGTATAAAGGAATCGAGATAGATATAGACTTCCATATATCAATATGATCAGGATCGAAAAAAAATTTGATTGAGCCATGTCCGTCCGTCTGTCCGTCCGTCCGTCCGTCCGTCCGTCCGTCCGTCTGTCCGTTAACACGATAACTTGAGCAAATAATGAGATATCTTCACCAAATTTGGCATGCGTACTTATTTGGGTTCAGAATAGATTGCTATTGAAAATGGGTAAAATCGGACCATAACCACGCCCCTTTTTCGATATCGAAATTTTCGACGTATAAAATGGGTTAATTCAATATTAGAAGCAGCTACAATGATAAATTTTAGATGTTCTAAGGCCGATTTTATAAAACGTATATTTGAAGAAATTTTAAAATTTTGACTCTTAATAACTTAAGAACAGTTTATGCTAGTATAACGAAATTTCGTAGAGGACATACTATTGTTGTGGTAAATTCAGCTATAGAAAATAAACGAAATCGCTTCGCGACCACGCCTACTTTTTCATAAAAGTTATATTGAAAGGAGGTGGAAATATTGAAAAGTCCATATCTAATTAACTGATTTCGCTATAATAATATAATTTGGTGCATACATCAACTTTCATATTCTTTACATAATTTTTTCAAAATTTTGGAAAGTGGGCGTGACACCGCTCACTTATGAGTCAAGCAATTTTTAAATTCGACTGCTAACAACTTCAGAACGGTGTGAGATAGATTTACGAAACTAGGTACCAGCCATGTTATGTTTATGTAGAGTACTACCACAGAAAATAAGAAAAATCGGTGAACGATCACGCCCACTTTATGTGCACAGCTGGGTATGTAATGTTCGGTTTCACCCGAACTTAGACTTCCTTACTTGTTTCATCTAATTTGATTGTTGAGTTGAATTTTGTGAAGTGAGCCACTTTTTCTCGAAGTTGAATTATTTCGAATTATTTTCAAAGTTATAGCTATTTAACACTTTTCGAAATTCCTCATCTTTTGACGATTTTCTCACGATTGGTCAAACCGATTTTGCCAATTTTTTAAATACGTACTGTGTACTATGAAGACAAAAAATGAAAATAACTTCCGCTCCCTTAAAGTGCCAAAAAAATTTTTTGTTGCTAATAGTTACTAATGGAATGCCCAACAACATCATACAAAATAGCCATCTGGCCACGATGGAGCATGGTTCAATTATAAGATGGTTTGCTCTTCCCTTGACGTTTATTATTGTCACTCCCAATATGAAAATGTGTACGGGTTTCGTTTGCGAATAAAAAAGTAGGAATGTTTTTTTTCTTTCGTCAAGGAAATGGTAGTAGAAAAATCGAAGAAGGAGGATATAAATTGTAATGCAAATAAAAAAATGCAAAGTAAACTAACACATTCGACGGGGCCAAAAAAAAGTTTATTTTGTTTATTTCAAAAATTATATGATTTTATTTTTCAGAAAGGTGAAAAAATATTGCTGTAAAAATTATAGATCTTAACATTAAATTCTAGAGGTCTATCATCGCTAGTTTAGATTTCACAAACTTTACCTCATATTAAGAGTAAGAACTCGGAATCCCTTCAAAAGCTGCATAGCCTAAAATTTTCTCCGACTAGCCGTTTTCTAGTATTCTAGCCTCAAAATAAGTGTCGATTTCCTGGTAGATTTTTTTTTTCGATCCTCCGTGTTAATAGTAATTCGACCGATCGACAACTTGTATTTGATGGTTGAATACAATCGAACGTCTAATCGAATAGGACATCGACTCATGTAAAGCAGTCTTAACCTAAATGTTTACTAAAAGTTCCTTGAAAAAGTTCCGGAAAAAGTCTGCCAAAGGATAGTATTACAATTTTACTAACCAAATTTAACCAGTTCCAATAAATTTACCTCCAACTCTTTCATGCACACTTGGCTGATGATTAAGAATGCTACTATTTTAAACTAATTTTCTAACTACTTTTTTTACATGATTTTGCTAAAAGGCTACCCAGAATGTGAATGACAATTTTTCAGGGAGCAAGATGGCCGCAACTGACAGAATCTGTCATCGAAAAGCTAACCTGGTATAATTGAACCATGACGATGGAGAAGTTAAAAATTGCGAATAGAGTTTGCAAAAAAAAAATTTTTGCAAAAATTAGAATCGTCGTTATATATATATAGTTAAAAATTAGCAAAATCGGTTTGACCAATCGTGAGAAAATCATCAAAAAGTGAGGAATTTCGAAAAGTGTTGATAGCTATAACTTTCAAAATAATTCGAATTTCGAAAAACTGTTATATATGTATTTTTGTTTAATCGTTGTGAGCCATATTACCAACTTTCAATAAAATACATGGCCGTCGAAAAAATTGTAGGAAATTTAACTCTGTTTTGAATGTTTCATACAAAAACTTTTAATATCAGAAAAGAAAAAAAATCGCAATGGTTTTTTGCTTTGATTATTAGAAGATACTTCAGACTATAACATTTATAAGATTTGGCCCGGGGACCCCGGAGGAGGTATCGCTATTTATATATGTGAAATATCGATGCTGAAAATCATCGATATGGGATATATATTTCAATGAACTGCATTATAGGAAAGTCAAATTACATAGATTTTCGGAACATTGTATGAACGGAAGCGCCCTCTGGCGGACGTCAAAAGAAAAAAATAATACCAGAAATGGATTCCTCGACCCTAAAAACCCTCAGATGCACATTAAAAAAGAATTTTTAATTTGAATGAATAACATTTGTTTAGTAAAATTCATAAAACAAATTAAAACAAGTAAGGAAAGCTGGCTATATACCTTTCATGAATAAGCGTCACGATTTTCACTGTTCGATCCCCAGTACAGCCTGTTTCAATTTAACTTTAGCTCAATTCTCACAAAATTTTACGTTCCTACCTCTTTAATTACAGGAGTTATAGCCCAAAATCCGTTTATCGGAACAATCGGTTGTATGGGAGCTATATGTAATATCGGTCCGATCTTGCTGGTTCCGACAAATGATTATTATATTAGAAAATGGTGGCCACATACAAAATTTCAGCCAAATATCTCAAAAACTGAGGGACTAGTTTGCGTTCAAACAGACAGACGGACAGACGGACATGGCTACATCAACTCATCTCGTCATCCTGATCATCTCAGTATACTTAGTGATGGGTCCATCTCTTCTTCTTCACATACTTACAAACATCGGACCAAAGTTATAATACCATTTCATGTTCATGAAAGATATAATCAAGGAAATTTTCATAAACGATATAATAAACGATAAAGCGCGCTGTTGCGGACGTCAAATGAAAAAATTAATACCGGAATTGGATTCGTCGACCCCAAAAACCCCCAGATGCACATAGAGAATGATTTTTGTTAGTTTTCAACACAGCTTTAGCCATTTCCGTTACCGAATTATGTCAATTTAGATGATTTTAGAAATTTTCGATATCGAAAGTGGGCGTGGTTGGAGGGCGATTTTATCCAATTTCATCAGGTATACTCCCAACGATACTAGTATGCTTTGTGCCAAATTCCATCGCGCCATCGTAATCAGTTTAAAAGTTACGCCCAGTCGAATTTTCAAAAATGCCCCTCTTGAAAGTGGGCGGTGCCACGCCCACTATAAAATTTTTTTGGAAAAATCATAAAAGAATGACCAGGAGGGTTCATCTATAAAATTATATCATTTTAGTCATTTCAGCTCCCGAGATATGCCAATTTGTGTGATTTTCGAAATTTTCGATATCGAAAAAGGGGGCGTGGTTATCATCCGATTTCGCCCATATTTAATAGCAACCTACCTTGGCCAGAAAGTAACCTGCATACAAAATTTCATGCAAATATCTCAATTTTTACTCAAGTTATCGTGTACACGGACGGACAGACGGACGGACATGCCTTAATCAACTCCTCTTTTAATTCTAAGAACTTTCATATATGGAACTCTATATCTATCTCGATTATTTTGTGCCGTTACAAACAACCGTTATGTGAACAAAATTAATATACCCTTGTACTAGTACTAGTACGCTGGGTATAAAAACTATATGCATTCAAGGTGCAGCAAATTATATAAAAATATTGATAGCCGTAAACTTGATACACGTTTATTACGTGAAAAACGTGCGGATTCCGATTCTGTAGAGAAAAATAGAAAATTCGCTATAGGTTTTGAGATTTCGCAAAGTTATCGTTTTTAAGAAAGTAAAAAAACACCATTTTTGTATTTGATGAAAAATCTCCAGCTTTGCTTATCCGATCGAACCCCTCTACTCACCGCATGAGAGGTCTTCGAAAGCTCTAAACATCCGTCATATAATGGTTTTCAATCAGATGACCAGGTTAGAAGATATTAGCAGATTAATGAGAGAAATAGAGTACAATTTCAAGTCACCTCGTAGTATGTATTGATATACAGCGAAAACTAACAACCTTTTTAATTTTATTTTGATACGATGTCAAAGCTCAATCAATTCCAAATCATGTTGGTCAAAGCTGTTTGCAAATCAGTTCAGAAATACGAAAGTTATAGCCATTTTAGTATGACTATATAGCTACCTTTGGTATACCGATATTCATAATCGAGAAAATTATTACAAAATCAACAAGTGTTTTGATATCAACTTTTCGAATGCCTTGCTGCACAGAATCGATATGATAAACCTAGCTATAACATATTTTTAAATTGGATATAGCTTTGCTACTATTGAGCCGATAAAAAAATGGTTAAGATAAATTTTGTTTGAAATTGATTAAGCTTTAAAGCGACAAGGCAAAATAATTATCCCCTTTCGATTAATGACACTGTGACTTGAAATTTGTAAAATTTCTCGACTAACCTGCTAATAGCTCTTAAACTGGGCAAAGCAGGAGATTTTTCTCAAAATACAAAAATTGTGTTTTCTCACTTTTTTTTAAAACGATAACTTTGCGAAATCTCAAAACCTATATCATATTGGAATCTTCACAAATTTCAGGTTTTAAAAGTAATTATGTGATTTTTTACATATACTTAATTCTGTAAAAAGTACCAACACTCATTTTCGTGGCATTAGGTTTCGATGTTTCGAGCTTATCTATAATCAGTATATACTCAATGCCCAAACAAAACTATAAAGAATTTTGGGACGAAACAAATTTTTGTTTGGTTGGCCTAATTTGAATTTAATTTATTTGACAGCTAGTTTTCGGCTGTCCTATGAATAATATACTTACATCCAAAAATTCTTATCACTATGGAATATCTGGAGGATTTTATTCAAACTGTGTAACAAAAAGGTATGGCATCACGCAGTTTTCTCACGGCGCTCAGTAAACTTAGAATTTACGTAGAAAATCAAAAATCATCAGACTTCTAAGTCAAGTCAAGTAGGGTAATCGGTTGCATGCAAACTTCATATAACAGAACGCTAAGTGGCAGTCCCAAGTCAAGTCAAGTAAAGTCTCTGCTAAGTATCGCTAATGGTTACTTAAGTCAAGTCAAGTAGGGTAATCGATTACATGCAAACTTCATTTAACAGGACGCTAAAGCAGTGAACAGATACAGCGTTATTGCGTTGAGTGACATTTATAACTTTGGCAAAATTGCACAAGCCCAAAAAAGTATCCCACAATGAACGCAAAAATATACAAGGAAAAATCAGCTGATTATGTCATCGCACGTAAAAAGATAAAACTTGGTCAAGCTCTGCGCTAACGCGCGTTGAAAAGCGTTATGAGACAGGTTGCATTGAACTATGTAATTTTATCTCAGCTGTCGAAAATGAAATGTCACGCAACGCGACCTAAAGTCGTTTCTGTTTTCAGCTTAAGTGACAGTTCCCAAGTCAAGTCAATGTCTGCTTTTGCTTTTGACTGATTTATACGCACTCATACCTACTCAAAAGGCTGTGAATATCAGCGTTGCCGTTTTGTGGTTAATTCCACGTTTTTTGGGTAATCTTTAACGCTTATTTATTCTGGGGAATTTCGTTATACACATATTGGAGCTCCATGAAAGGTCTTACATTTAACTAAATATATATGGGCAAATCCCAAATAGTGTTACATTTTTGGATACTCGGATTCTACACATGGGTTAATGAATTAAAGCGGGTAAAAAGCATATGAATATTTAGTTTTACGTATTGACTATCTTCTCTGAAAATTTGGACGGAAAAAATTTAGACAATAAGTTTTTACAGAACTTTGAAAGGTGAAAGAAGTCGAATTTACCGCTTTTTCAAGTGATACTCTTAATTTTCTTTTTGGTATTTGATCTACAAAATTTTGAGGCATCAAGGTATCGCTTTTACCAGGATGTAGTTCTTGAGACGGAGATTCTAAAAATGTAAGCGGGGTTGATGTGCTTCTCCAATATTAAATGTTATCATCAACGAAAGTAGCGATACGCTATTTGTGGTCATTTTCAATATTTGTGAATTTCTACTTATATGTTTTTGAGGCAACAGAGTATTAAAATTTTGGTTGTACGTAATGATAGTATATTATACAGCAAAACTTTCTGTGATTTTGAATTTGATGTGCTCCCTTTAGTTTTCAAGGTAAAGGCAGAAATGTGAGCTACTTTGGTGCGTAACTTTTTTACGGTAGGATCTTTTTTGTAGGCACAGCTACAGTGTTACTTTTATTACGTGCTACTCTTTTTATACCTTTCATGAACATGAAATGGTATTATAACTTTGGTCCGATGTTTGTAAGTATGAGAAGAAGAAGAGATGGACCCATCAATAAGTATACCGAAATGATCAGGATGACAAGCTGAGTTGATTTAGCCATGTCCGTCTGTCTGTTTGAACGCAAACTAGTCCCTCAATTTTTGAGATATCTGACTGAAATTTTGTATGTGGCCACCATTTTGTAATATAGGAATCATTTGACGGAACTGACAAGATCGGACCAGTATAACATATAGCCCCCATACAACCGATTGGTCAGATATAAGGTTTTTTGGCCAAAACTTCCGCAATTAAAAAGTTAGGAACGTAAAATTTTGCAACTTGAGTACTTTCAATTTATGTAGTGTATATAGTGAAAATCAAAAAGATCGGGCAAATGTAACATATAGCCCCCATACAACCGATTGTTCAGATATAAGGTTTTTTGACCAAAACTTCTGCAATTAAAAAGTTAGGAACGTAAAATTTTGCAACTCGAGTATTTTCTATTTATGTAGTGTATATAGTGAAAATCAACAAGATCGGGCAAATGTAACATATAGCCCCATACAACCGGTTGTTCCGATATAAGGTTTTTTGACCAATACTTCCGCATTTAAAAAGTTAGGAACGTAAAATATTGCACCTTTAGTACTTTCTACATATGTAATGTGTATAGTGTAAGTCAGTACAATTGAACACGTATAATATATAGCCTCCATACAATCGGTTGTTCCGATAACTCGGATCCTATTATTTTGTAAGTTTTTTTAAATTATATCAAAGATGTGTAATGTGTATAGTAAATATAGTTAAATTGAAACAGGCTGTACTGGGGATCGAACAGTGAAAATCGTGACGCTTATTCATGAAAGGTATATAGCCTTCGGCACAGCCGAAGACAGCTTTCCTTACTTTTTTAATTTGTTGTCCTACACTCATCATCATTTATTGGCGCTTAACCGCCTAAGCGATTTTGGCCGTTTCGTATCAAAGCACGCCAGTCATTCCTTTTTAGCGATAACCGACGCAAATTGGAAACCCCAAGGGAGTTCAAGTCATCCTCCACCTGTTGTTTCCATCTCAGTCGAGGCCTCCCCCTTCCTCTGCTGCCGAATTCAGGCGACGATAGGAAAACCTTCTGTGCTGGAGCTTCTTTGTCCATTCGCATAACATGGCCCAGCCAGCGGAGTCTTTGGGCTTTAATTCGCTGGACTATGGTCAGATCTGCGTAGAGCTCCTACAGCTCATCGTTAAATTTCCTTCGATACTCGCCGTTGGCATCACGGGAAGGACCATAAATCTTCCGGAGAACTTTTCTCTCATTTACTCCAAGGGCCATCTCATCTTCTCTTGACATTGTCCATGAATCTGAGCCATACATCATACGTTGTCCTACACTACAGTAGTATAAAACCAAATGCCTCATTTTGAAAGATTAACAACAAGGGGCAAATATGGTGAATTTTCAAAAAATATCAGAAACCGTAAAAAATTTGGAAAAATAGATCTAATTACTTCCAAACTAAATTTTATTCAAACGTTAGTGAAATGAAACACAAATTTATTATAATAATTAAAAAAAATCAAAAAATGCAAGTATACCTACATATGTACAATTATACAAGTGCTAGGAAATCTTCTAGATTTTAGCTTGAATTTCTTCTCAAATATATAGAAAGGGAAATCGGCTAAAAACAAGGAGTTAGCTTCTTATTTATGAATTTTTTATGTACTTTTGTCAAAAGTTAGAAGAAATCTGCTTGTTTTTATGAGAAAACCTGTTTAAAGTAAATTAATGAGAACATCCTCTTATTTTCACTAGATTCATATTGAATTTATTGAAAAGGAAAACTATATATTTTTAGAAGATCCCTTATTAATTCAAATTCAGGTATGCCTTCTTCGAATGTGTAAATCGACGCTACCAAGCACAGGCACACGATAGCATCATGGTCTCTGTTCTTAATAATTCTTAGTTCGATTCGCGGTGATGGCAATAAGGCAAGTGGACATGTGGTGAGGCAAAAAGAACAAAGGTGTAAATAGACGTTGGCAAGTTAAGTATACGATGGGTCCCGTACGATATGTCGAAAAAAAAAATGTCGAATTTCCAAGACCGAATTTAAAAAAGTTTTAAAATACCGAAGAGATTTTTGACCGAAAAAAAAAAATGTCGAAAAAATGCAAATGACCGAAAAAGGTCGAAATTTGGATGCTTAATGTAAAACTTCGGAAATTTGAGTTTAACAACGTGTTTTATGACAGTATACAATTATTTATCACTTCCTTACCTCTTACCAAGAACTTTTCAACCATTTTCCAATACAAAGTCTATTCAAATTTTCCCCTTGTTAGAGGTAACAACAGAAATATTCTCAGACATTTTCGGGCTACAAACTGCACATGTAAAAATTAAGATTGAGAATGACTTATGATTTGTACTTATTGAAAGCATAACACTAATCATTTGGTAATGATCATTTCGAGAAAGTTACCGTTATCTTTTTGAGCTAAACTATGCTGGAGTCACCAATGGCAAAAATAAATCGATGGGTGTTTGATGCAAAGTCTATGTACATTTGTTTCGCTATATATGTACATCGATGCTTCGACTTGGTTAGTTTTCTAATATGTGTATATTTTTCTTATTACGTGCATATTTTTGAACAAGGAAAAGATGTTGGTCCAATTTACTTTTGTTTTTGGACAAGTGAGAAACCGAAATAACGTTTAAACGTTCAAAACTTCACAATTTTTATAGAAACATCGATACATCAAATATTTACGTGACTATAAAAGTCGCCAAAAATCAAAATTTTTCTGACATCTTTAAACCGGAGATTCGTTTCTGAGAGGTTGTTGTTAATTATATTGAGAAGAGCTTAAGAGTATGTGCTTGTAACTTTACCGTCAGGTTTTATATTTGCTTGCAAGAGGTATTGCAAAACACTAGAAAAATAATACTCAACATTTATATATAAGATGTAGAAACAATGTAATGAATGATGTGTTAAATTCGCGCGAATTTTACACATCATTCATTACATTGTTTCTACATCTTATATATTTTTTTTTTCGACATTTTTTCATTCGACATTTTTTTTCGAGACATTTTTTTTTTTCTACCTTTTGTGTTTTCGGCAAATTTTTTTTCCACATTTTTTTTTCGACATTTTTAGTTTCGACTTCTTTTTTTTCGACATATCGTACCAGACCCGTATACGATGGCATGGTAGTGTAGATTATACTAGACTGACTAGACATCTGGGTTGAGCGTTCATTTTTTTTTTTTGATTTGAAATATTAAAAAGAAAATCTTCTTAATATTATGTGATTATCTACTCAGTTTTATTAAAAAGAGACACCCAGTCATAATAAGACGGGCATCTTATTGGAAAAATATCATAGAGAAATCCTTCTGATTTAGAGGGAATTTTATGTGACTTGACAAACGCAGTTTCTGTTGATTTACCCTTGGTGTAAGCATGCTGATAGCTAGAGATAAGGTTGCTATCAATAGTAGTGGAGAGGTAGTCGCTAATTATTCCCTCGAAGGTTTTGAGTGCAAAGAACGAGAGGCTGATGGGTCTGTAGTCCTTTGGCTCGTAGTGGGAGGCCTTCCCAGCCTTAGGAACAAAAACTACCGTTGTGTGTCTCCAGGAACCCGGAATGCAGTCGAGAGCCGGGCAGGCTGTATAGAGAAATACTAGCCATTTGGCCGATGTCTCCAGCGTGTTAATGAGTTGCGCGGGGATAATCCCGTCCGGTCCGGTAGCCTTAAACGGTTCAAAGCTCTTAACTGCCCGCCTTACCATTTCCTCCGTGATGGGTATATTTACTGCCAGGCTTGTTGCAGGTGCTGATGATGCATTATGCAAGTTACCCGGAAAATGTGTGCAGAGCAAGCTCAAGGGTTTCCCCTTCCGTGCTGGTCCAGGATCCATCAGGCTTCTGTAAATAGCTAATGGCTGTTTGAGTTTTCTTAGTTTAACTTTAAATTCGAGCCATTGAGGATCCGTGTCGAGGTTTTAGCTCTATTAAATTGCTTCCTGCATGGCAATGTGGCCTATGTTTACTGCGTGGGTTTGATAATGAACAAGCAATGTGGCCTATGTTTACCGCGTGGGTTTGGCACTGGACAGCTTGTTCTAGGGCATTTGAGAGCACCGTGGTGTATGTCGTTACCAGGTCCTCCAGCTCCTCAACCGCTGAGGGGGCTTGTTATGGTAGTACTGGTAGGTCTTTGTCTAAAATTTCATTGTGTATCTGCCAGTTGGTATTGCGTGGATTGCGCTTCATAATAGGTTGCTCTACACGAAAGGCCAAAACTATTTCCATATATCGGTGGTCGGAGAAAGAGTGTTCTTCAAGAACACGCCATTTTCTGACCACTCATCGTCAGACTTAACTAAAATACTGGCTCTGACTTTGCCCTCCTCACTGGCTCGAATGAGCTTGAAGCCCTTAGTCTCCTATCCGCAAATCCTCGAGCTGTTGACCCAAGGTTCTTGGATGAGGACCACATCCACGTCGCCTCTATAAAGACGACTTCTTGAAGCAGCCGAGGCTACTTTAGATTTGTACAGGTTTATCTGAAGCACCACCAACATGAGAGCGATCAGACTTCCCTGCCGTCCCCATATCTTCGGGGTCTGCCCTGTCCCGAAGGCTGTCTCTCAACGACGAGTTCAGTGAAACTGCGCGATTTAGCGTAGCGGGAGCCATGCTGTCTGAAGCATTAGAGATATTGCGCACAGGATGGGCTGCTACCACCGTGACTTCGAGGCCTTCCCCGTCCAGCAGGCTGTCTTCCATCTCCGAATTGGCGGATAACATGGTTTCCGCGTGGGATTCCTCGGTTTCCTCTTGCGGTACTGCGATTTCCGAGTCTCCCGGAGCAGACGCGATGGCAACGTGGTGTATATCGCCACGGTATACGTGGATGACGATCTGGCCTACACTGTAGTGCACTAGCCCATTACACCTTTTAAGTGGCTCGAATGCCTCCTTATTCATGGTGAAGAAGCCGGAATGTCCCTCTAGTCTACGACCTCGATTTTTGCACCTTCGTAGACTTCACCCAGTCTTGCAGCTGCTGCCTTGCAAAGTGCAACAGTTCTTCCGTCATCGCACGCGACAATTTTGATCTGTCGCTGGTGCCAGCCCATATCCGTGACCGCCGATGGTGAGTCATCAGCAAGGACTGAAACTGAAACCGAAACCTTAACCGATTAAAACCGTTTCATTTTTCAAAACCGAAACCGAAACCGTAACCGTTATTTTGATCTGAAAAAGAACGAAACCGAAACCGTTTCAAAAGCCGAAACCGGTTCCAAACGGTTTTGAATTTTTTTATGCCTCTTTACTTTACACGGCTTTGCGAAATGACGTTGAGCAATACCAACAGCTCCGTCAGAATCGGGAAGGACCTCTCTGAGCCATTTGAAACCAAACGAGGCTTCAGACAGGGCGACTCCCTTTCGTGCGATTTCTTTAACCTGATGCTGGAGAAGATAATTCGAGCAGCAGAGCTAAACCGCAACGGTACAATCTATTACAAGAGCGTGCAATTGCTGGCGTATGCCGATGATATTGGAATTAGCAACCGCGCAGTAAGCGCTGCCTTCTCTGGACTGGATAAGGAAGCGAAAAAAGTGGGTCTTGCGGTCAACGAGGACAAGACGAAGTATTTGCTGTACTCAAAGAAAGAATCGGCGCACCTGCGCCTTGGCAGCCATGTCACTGTTGATAGTTACAAATTTGAAACTGTGAGGGACTTCGTCTATTTGGGAACCAGTATTAACACCGAAAATAATATCAGTCTAGAAATCCAACGGAGTGATTGCCAACAAGTGCTACTTTGGACTGAGTAGGCAATTGAGAAGTAAAGTCCTCTCTCGAAGAACAAAGATCACGCTCTATAGGTCTCTCATCATACCTGTCCTGATGTATAGCTCAGATTCATGGACAATGTCAAGAGAAGATGAGATGGCCCTTGGAGTATTTGAGAGAAAAGTTCTCCGGAAGATTTACGGTTCTTCCCGTGATGCAAACGGCGAGTATCGAAGGAAATTTAACGATGAGCTGTACGAGCTTTACGCAGATCTGACCATAGTCCAGCGAATTGAAGTCCAAAGTCTCCGCTGGCTGGGTCATGTTATGCGAATGGAAGGAAGGGGGAGGCCTCGACTGAAATGGAAACAACAGGTGGAGGATGACTTGAACTCCCTTGGGGTTTCCAATTGGCGTCAGTTATCGCTAAAAAGGAATGACTGGCGTGCTTTGATAGGCAACGGCCAAAATCGCTTAGGCGGTTAAGCGCCAATAAATGATGATGATTTTCCTTTTTATGGGAACATATTTTTTTTACCAACTTGTGTGTGAATCTGCTAAAGAGAAACTAATGTACCTGTGTTCTGAGAAAGAGTGCTCTTTAGAGACCCTCCACGATTCTATGAGGTCACTGTAGGTGTCAGTGACCAAGGTTATGTCGAGGGTTTCTTCGCGGTTTTTTTTTTTTAAAAGTGGGGTCATTTCCCCTGTTGCATATACTTAGATTAGTGCCTAGTAAGTAGTTGTAAAGTAACTCACCTCGCTCGTCAGTGTCACTGCTGCCCCATTGATTGTGGTGGGCATTTGCGTCGCCACCTAGCACGATGATGTCGTCTCGTGGTTTAGTGGAATTCACGAGCTCTCTAAGTTGTATGATGGTAGTGGACTTTGGTGATCGTGAGCCAGATAGAAGGATGCGAAGCTACACCTCCTACCCAGCCCCTCGACGCTAATCGCTGTGAAATCTCCGTCACTGAATTGGGGTAAAAGAAGAGCATTAATGTTTGATTTGGCTAAAATGCACGTACGAGGCTTACCTTTATCTCTAGCGCTGTACAGCTTATATGTAGGGGTCCTCAAGCCACGGATCTTATCACCAGTGATCCACGGCTCTTGGACCAGAACAATATCTTCTCCACCTTTCGAAAGCTGCAGTAGAAGTGCAGCCGATGCTGCTTTGCTGTGATGGAGGTTAATTTGGAGGACCCTCATCACTATTTTTGGCGCCCTCCTCCGTGAGCGTCGCGTCCGCATCGTCCCCGCTCAAAACTGACTCTCGGAGTAAAGCCTCCTGAGAGTGAGCTACCGTCCGAGCTGGACGACGCGTAGCCACTCCGTGCAAACGACGTAACTGACCCGTTGTCGTCCACGTCCATCTCGTTGTCACTGGGGGAGGAGTCCACCTCCGCAAGAGTAGCAAAGTTGGCTACGGCTTCGGCATCGAAGAAGTGCAGCCGATGCTGCTTTGCTGTGATGGAGATTAATTTGGAGGACCTCATCACTATTTTTGGCGCCCTCCCCCGTGAGCGTCGCGTCCGCATCGTCCCCGCTCAGAAGCTGACTCTCGGAGTAAAGCCTCCTGAGACCCCAGCCACGGGCTCACCAGATCGCTGAATGGCAAGACCACTGGTGGAGGCTACAGGGTTGGAGATGTCCGCATCGCTGGTCTCCCCATCATCACCCCTGGAGGTGGCGCCGATCATCGGACTTTTTGAACCGGTTTTGCACATTGAAACGCTGGGGTGTCCTATCAGCTTTCCTTGTTTTTGTTTTTATTTTTGTTATTTTTATACGGTTCCATTTTGTCGTTTCCACGAGTGGCGGAAGAAGGGAAAGGTCCACCCGGGCAGAGATCCGCATTACCCGGGTAAGGCTAAATAGAATCGGAGGTCGCCAGGTATCCGAAATACTCCGTTCGCGACTGGCATATTTGAGGGCCCCCAACCAGGTTGATCCCTGGCACGGGTCGTATGACACTTTGATCCATCCCTTGCAGAGAAAGGAAAACTAGGAGAGGGGGGAGAGGTCTCCGCTCGAATTAGCCGCCGTAGCGTTACCAGGTGTCACCACGAGGAGGCTCCACCCCCGATTGGAGGAGGAGGGTGCATGCACCTACGAGTCGACGGTTTGAGGTGCCGCTGGTGTGTGCAAGGCGCAGACACCCCCATGAAAGACATCCAAAAAAGGATTGGTATGATGAGAGACTTATAGAGCGTAATCTTTGTTTGTCGAGAGAGGACTTTATTTCTCAATTGCTTACTTAGTCCAAAGTAACACTTGTTGGCAAGAGTGATTTTCCGTTGGACTTCTAGACTGATATTATTTTCGGTGGTAATGCTGGTTCCCAAATAGACGAAGTCTCTTACAATTTCAAATTTGTAACTATTAACAGTGACATAGCTGACAAGGCGCAGGTGCGCCGATTCTTTCTTTGATGACAGCAAGACCCACTTTTTTCGCTTTTTTATCCAGTCCAGAGAAGGCAGCGATATCAATATCATCGGCATTGCGGTTTAGCTCTGCTGCTCTAATCTCCAGCATCAGGTTGAAGAAATCGCACGAAAGGGACTCGCCCTGTCTGAAGCCTCGTTTGGTTTGAAATGGCTCAGAGAGGTCCTTCCCGATTCTGACGGAGCTGTTGGTATTGCTCAACGTCATTTGGCAAAGCCGTATAAGCTTTGCAGGGAAGTCAAATTCAGACATGGCGGCATACAGGCAACTCCTTTTTGCGCTGTCAAAATCGGCTTTGAAATCCACAAAGAGATGGTGTGTCTCGATTCTTTTATCATGGGTCTTCTCCAGGATTTGACGTATGGTGAAAATCTGGTCGATGGTAGACTTACCAGGTCTAAAGCCACACTGATAAGGCCCAATCAATTTGTCTACGATGGGTTTCAGTCTTTCACACAATACGCTAGAAAGAACCTTATATGCGATATTAAGAAGGCTGATTCCGCGGTAGTTGGGGCGGTTAGCGGGATCGCTTTTCTTGTGGATTGGGCAGAGCACACTTAAATTCCAATCCGGAGGCATGCACTTATCTGACCATATTCTGCATAAGAGCTTATGCACGCTTTTTACCAGCTCTTCGCCTCCGTGTTTGAACAGCTCGCGGGTAGTCCGTCTTTTCCAGGCGATTTGTTGTTCTTGAGCCTGGATATAGCTGTCCTCACTTCATTATAGTCAGGTGGTGAGACGACGTTTCCATCGTCAGGGATTGGGGTATCGGGTTCGACGTCTCCCTCGCAATTTAGCAGTGAGGAGAAGTGCTCCCTACATAATTTAAGTACATGCTGTACGAAGGTTACCAGGTCGCCATTATTGTCCTTACAGGAACTTGCCCCGGTCTTTAAACCTTCCGTCATCTAGTGCCGTTGGGGGATGTTATATCGTGGAGACTGAATTTTCCAAAAAAGACTCCTACCTTGCCCACCTTGGCATTAAAGTCGCTGAGCACGATTTTGATATCATGCTGGGGGCAGCGATCATAGGTCTGTTCAAGTTTATCGTAGAAGGAGTCCGCAGATAAATGTTATGTTGAAAAACCTCGCCTTGATGCGGATCGCAGCGAGACGCTCGTCCACAGAAGTGAACGCTAGTACTTGACGGCGAAGTCTCTTTCCCACCACAAACCCTACACCACGCGCTTTGCCGCGTGTCTGGCCACTGTAGTATACGTCACAAGGATCGATGGTCGTCTTTCCTCGCCCCGTCCATCGCATTTCCTGCAGGGCGGTGATGTCAGCCTTTGCGTTCACAAGGACATCAACCAGTCGGGCTGCGGTACGCTCCCTAGAAAGGGTCCGAACTGAGCTCTTCCAAAACGGTTTGAAAAATTTGAAAGCTAATAAAATTTACTATAATCAGTACATACAACACTTTTTGCTAGGTCCTGCAGATTCAAACATATTGAACAATCATTACGGATTTTTTAAATTTTTTTTGTAAAAATATAAAAAAATTTGTACTTTGCGAGGAAGCATCTCGAAAACTTTTTGTTTTTTAGCAGATATTTCCCCCCCCCCCCCCCCCCCCCCTCTAAGCTCTGTTTTATTACAAAAAAAAAAAAACAAGCTATCAGTGAACTAATACAAAAGTTATAAGCCTTCAAGTAAATATATCCATTTAATGCTTAAGTACCCTACTGGTACTGCAAGGCTATCCGGATACTGTTCAGTTTATAATTGCAGTTTATAACCCGTCATTTACTTAAAAATAAAAAATGAATAAAAGGGCGCGAGAGTTTGAGTGTACAAATGATCCAGATATGTTCTGTTTCATCTGCGGTCAATTTATTGTTAAAAGTATGAGACGTGTGTTTTCAAATCCTTTGAAAGTTACATACTATAAGTGTTTTGGAATTGAGCCTAAAAACAATGAAAAACCATGGACACCGAACACTGTGTGCACCACATGCCGAGTCGAATTGATTTCTTCGGAAACCGGAACAAAAAGTTACGTTGTAAAAATTAGGAATTTGTTCCCTTTTAATGCATAGCTGACTAATTTCTGAAACTATCTATTTAGGCGACGTGTGAAATTTATTACACCAATGAAGTGGCCGCCGTGGTGTAGCGGTTAAGTGTTCGGCCTTCTACACCAAGTCGTGTCGGTTCGATGCCCGGCAAAAGTAACATCCAAAATTATTTAGAAAAAGAATTTTTCTAAACGGGGTCGCCCCTCGGCAGTAGTTTGGCAAACTCTCCGGGTGTATTTCTGCCATGAGAAGCTTCTCAGCAAAAAATTCATTTGCTTTGCAAGTGCCGTTCGGAGTCGGCAAAAAACTGTAGGTCCCGCCAACTTGTAGGAAAAACTCAAAGGCAACACACCACAAGTTGGAAAGAGAAGCTCGGCTAAAAATCTCGTTAGAGGTTATGATAACCTGTTGGTATATCGCCGCCATTAGTTTTTTTTTTTTTTTTAATGAAGTGGAGGGAACCAACTTGCCATTCAACGGACTGCTATATTTGTACTACAAAAGTACTTGGGGTTGGAAAGTCCAGAAAAGTAACCTATGCGAGCGTACATATCTACAGTGTACATAATTATTTCTCTGTAATAGCCTTAAAGTCAAAGATTTCCTAATAGGCCCTTAAGTGAAGAGATTTAAGGTTCTCCTGTTCGTTAAATAAAATTAACGAAAAGCTGGAGAACAGAGGTCAGGTAAATAAAATACGTCAGACTATCTCATAACTGTAATTGAGCCATTAATAGGAAAAAAATTACATTCATGACTTCCAGATTTGTCACTTTAGCAGTGAGTGCATAGTGGGCGTTAGGGGGTTTACAAAACTAAACGTGTTTTTTCTAGTTCCGTGTTCTGAGCATTTTATGGTAATAATAGCTCAACAGAAATATTTTTTGATACCAGTGTTTTAAAACAGAAAAAAAAAAACATGGGTAAAAGTTTTGTGTTTTTCCGTGAAACATCGTCTATTTGATACCCTTATTGTTTAGAAAGTTTTGTGAGTATCTAGGTCCAAATATCGGAATACACTTCTGGAAAAGTAGAAATATCGATATGAGAACCATAGTACGTCGCTCTCCTCAGTACTTTTCATTTGATACCCATATTGCAGGTAGAAAAATTTTTTACCCGATTTCATATTTTTGAGTATATCTCAAAAACCGGGTTTCGGGTATCAAAAAAAGTTTACATAAATATCTACATGCTGCTAAACTTTTAAAATAATCGGTAAAGAAGTGCCTAAGTTAGCAAAAATATTTAACGATTTTCCGGGTATTACTTTTATCGATATATTCAAAACCGGTTATCGGATATCGACAATTTTGTTCCAAATTATTCTCCGTTTATATATCAGTACGCTGCTAAAATTTCAAAATGATCAGAGGGAAAGTGTTAATATTATTGAATAACCAACTTCGCTCTAAAAAATATTTGACTGTTTTTTGGGTTTATATTGTTAACGATATCTCCAAAACCGGGTGTCGGGTAAACAAATTTTTGCTTAAATATAACCTTCATATATCTCTACACGTTGATAAAATTTCAACAAAATCGGTGCAGTAGTGTTTATATAAATGTATATTAAACACTGCGACTTGAATTTATATATATAATCTTTGATCTATTGACTATATCTTTTTGGGGCATTATGTAAGACGAAGTACGCTGATAAATTTAAGCTCCTCTGTATCTACCAATGTACCAGAATAAAAGTTATTCTTGTGCTTCGATGTGTCAACATTTATTGTTTTTTTTTTGGCAAAAATGAAACACTATTTTGGGTTTGTCCATATGTCATTTCGTCGTATGCACCCTGTGTATTAAAATTCTAGGCAGTGTATCCGGAATCGGGGAATTCTACCTTTTTTAGGAATAGCTGCGGATTTTTCGAAATCAGGACAAAATCCGAAATTAAAATTCTTCTAATATTTTTTTTTTTAAACTGCCCAACGTTGGTGAGTAAACTTCTGGTCAGATATCAGAAGGCCGTCTACCAATGATTTATTTAGTAAAAATTCAATTAAATAACTTGAATAAAATTGCCAATCCATAGTTAACTGTGGAACTTAAGTTAACCTGCCACTGTGAAATCGGACGTATGTGGCAAACATTTTTATTTTAAATGTATGTGGGGAGTTCGAGGGATATTTGATTATTATGGGGGGGAATTGGGGTGGATTTCGGGGAATTTTTTTTAATGTTGGTAATTTTGAGATTTTCAACGCTGCAACAACAGCAAACGCACGTGATTTATCTTTTGTTCTAAAGCCTCAACCTGTATATAAACCTTGATAAAGGGCGCTCACGATTCGGTGCATTATAATACAGTTACATGATTTTGTCAAGCCATTTGCAATTTTTTATGAATACCCCTATAAATTTATTCATTTCATGAAGCATTTGTAAAATTATATGAGTACCCTTTTATTTTTCAGCTTGTCCGGAGGAGAACTTTTTGAACGGATAACCACCGAAGGATACCGAATAACTGAGGCTGAAGTAATTAACTACATGCGTCAGATTTGCGAGGGAATACGGCACATGCATGAGAGGAATATTATTCACCTAGACATAAAGCCGGAGAACATTATGTGCCAGACTCGGAATAGTACCAATGTTAAACTTATTGACTTTGGTTTGGCGACGCATTTGGATCCGAATGAAGTTGTTAAAATAACCACCGGCACTGCAGAGTTCGCTGCACCTGAAATTGTTAACCGTGAACCAGTTGGCTTTTACACGGATATGTGGGCGTATGGAGTACTAGCATACGTGCTGTTAGTATTTTGTTTGTGTGTGTGTGTTTTTTTTATCTGTTTCCCTTTTTTCTCTTTCAGACTGAGTGGCTTGTCACCATTTTCTGGCGAAAATGACATTCAAACTTTAAAGAATGTTAAAAACTGTGAATGGGACTTTGATGCAAATACCTTCCGTAATATATCCAATGAAGCCAAAGACTTTATACGTAAACTTCTGGTCGCTAACAAGGAAAAACGAATGACTGCACATGAATGTCTTTTGCATCCATGGCTTACAGGAGATCATATTAATCACGAGCAGGAAATAACTCGTGAAAGCTATATAAGTTTCCGTGACAAACTTCGAAATAAATATAATGAATTCGGAAAATTTGTATTACCTATTGGGCGTTTGTCTGAGTATTCGTCGCTTCGCAAATTGCTAATGGAAAAGTATAAAATGCATGAGACTTCGTTCGACCGCAGGCAGGCAGCTCCACGCTTTGTTATAAGGCCTACTTCACAGTTCTGCTACGAAGGTCAAAGTGTAAAGTTCTATTGTCGTTGTATAGCTGGAGCTACACCGACACTTACATGGTATCACAATAATATAGAATTGCGACAAAGTGTTAAATTTATGAAACGGTACACTGGCGAAGACTATTATTTCATTATAAATCGTGTAAAGCTCGATGACAGAGGCGAATACATAATTCGTGCCGAAAATCATTATGGTTGTAGAGAGGAGGTTGTTTTTCTGAATGTGCATCCATTGCCAAAAGAACAGCCACGTTATCGCAGTGAAACGACACCTATACGCCGTCGCGATCCATTGCCATATACGTTCTGGCAAGAAGATTACGAATCAGCACCAAATTTCACATTTCTCTTACGCCCACGTGTCATGCAAGCACGCGACACATGTAAACTTTTATGTTGTCTCAGCGGAAAGCCCACACCCACGGTTAAGTGGTTTAAGGACGGTCGAGAACTTAGTAAATATGAATATTCCATGTCAGCATCTGACGGTGTTATCACAATGGAAATTGTTGGTTGCAAACCCTCAGATTCCGGTAAATATGTTTGTAAAGCGACCAATACTCATGGTACGGATGAAACTGAAAGTGTAGTCATTGTTGAAGGTAAGTATTCATTTATTTAGCGGAAATACCTCCAATAAAACTATAAAAAAAATATTTTTAATTTGAAATGTTTCTTTCTAACTAAAAACTGCAAAATAATTTCTCCACTGTCTACATTGAATCTTCTCCACATAGAGCTTTTGTAAGTGTGAATTCTTATACGTATTAAACAGCACAGGAAGTTTGAAATGTATAAAAACATATCGGTAAGAAGATAGATTCAAACTTATGTGAACAATCTATAGCGTGACTTACGTATAATTCTGCTACTCTAGCTATTAAGGTCAAGTGCCAAGTTATATAAGTGCAAATTCAGCAGTCGACCATATTGACCTCTTCATTTTAAGAATTACAAATAACCAAAACCAATAAACATCCGGTCAACATTAAAGTTGCTAGCTGACAATTCTGGGAATTCTGCTATATAGCAAAATATTAAGTTAACCTACTTAGTTTGCAATAAGCAATAATATGCATTTTAATTATTCTACTTAGTAAGCAATAAGTAATAATAGCACTTGAACAATTGTAAGCTTCTTGATCGATTTCAATAAAGTAAAAATTCAGTTTGTACTAGAGCTACAACCTAGTCAGTTGTATTTGATCTATCTTAGGTAGGTAGGTTGCGGTGGCTGCTAGCAGACAGCTAGCACACGTAGGCCCCGAAGGTCCCGTTGTGATACCACGTGGATCTGGATGATCCCCTACTCGAACCACTTTGTGGATTCCGCGAACCGCAGAATATCCTTCGGCTTAATGGACGCTACCTCGCCGAGCTGATTAAGAATACCAAACCCCAGGTATTTTAACCTAAAGCCCCACAGCGCAGGACACTCACATAGGAGATGCCTCACAGTTTCGGGCTCCTCCTCGTCTCTGCAGCTTCTGCAGAAGTCATTTAAGGGAATGCCTAACCTTTCGGCATGTCTGCCCAAGCCTATATGCCCTGTTAGAATCCCCGTTAATAAAGAGAGTGGAGCGGATGTGCCCCCTCTAGCAAGCTCGTCTGCCATCTCGTTTCCCGGTATGTCGCAGTGTCCAGGCACCCATACCAAGTGGATCGAGAGTTGCTCAGCCATGTCTTTGAGAGATTTGCGGCAGCTCTCCACAGTCCGGGGATTACATGTATTAGTCCCCAGCGCCCTGAGAGCTGCTTGACTATCTGAGAAGATGTAAACATCACCATTATTGATGTCTGCTTTCTTCAGAAATTCCACAGCTTCCTGTATAGCAGACACTTCTGCCTGAAAGAACTACAGTGGTCGGGCAATCTAAAGCTAAGATTGAGGCTCAGCTGGGGAGCGTACACTCCCCCTCCAACCTTGTTATCAAGTTTTGAGCCATCTGTGTATATATGTATGTAGGTATGCATTGAGCCGTTGTCTTCGGCCTTACTAAACGCCGTGGGCGTAGGGAAGGGGTTCTTTGGGGCGAGCGCACCAGCTTCGCCGTTGGCCGTAGCATCGAGCCGCCTACTGGGTACGACTCCGCGGCAGACACAGCTCCCTTAGCTGCCCCTCCCTCACCCACTGCTACTACCTCATTTACTGCACCAGAATCCCGCATCGCCTGAAGCCTGGCTGCACTTTCCCAAACAGCGCAGCGCGACTTGTAGAGGCGCCCTGCATCGCAAGAACGCCGTGAACCATAGGGGTTACCCCCTCCGACAGTTTTGGAGTGTCGGCCTCCTTGGTTTTGTTGTTTTTGATTTTTTTCATGAATATGAAGTGGTATTATAACTTTGGTCCGATGTTTGTAAGTATGAGAAGAAGAAGAGATAGACCCATCAATAAGTATACCGAAATGATCAGGATGTCGAGATGAGTTGATTTAGCCATGTCCGTCTCTCCGTCTGTCTGTCTGTCTGTCTGTCTGTCTGTCTGTTTGAACGCAAACTAGTCCCTCAGTTTTTGAGATATTTGGCTGAAATTTTGTATGCGGCCACCATTTTCCAATATAGCAATCATTTGTCGGAACCAGCATGATAGGACCGATATTACATATAGCTCCCATACAATCGATTGTTCCGATAAACGGATTTTGGGCTATAACTCCTGTAATTAAACACCTAGGAACGTGAAATTTCGTAAGTATTGCTATTTTTATATGTGAAATATCGATGTTGATGACTACCATGATGTCGATGACTACCATCGAAGTCCGGAACAACGATTTTGGCCCACTCTATCTCGGCCTCAATCTCAGCCACATCCCAAGGCAGCGCCTTGGCTGGTAGATCTGGCGTATACCAGGACCTCCTCAGGATCCTAAGCGCCGTAAGCCTATGCCTAGCACGCACGTTTGCCAAAGCTGGCCTATCGTGAAGCTTTAGGTATTGATGAGAAAATATGCCTTGCAAAGAATTAGCGCTCTAACTTAACCCTTAGGGGTGGCTATTTTTTTCGCCCTTTCCCATACATTTTGTATGGGGAAAAATGGCATTTTTTTTCAAAGTGAATTTTATTTTAATTTTTGAAACTTTTTTCAAAATATTTTTACACACTCTTAAAGTTGAAGCTTTGAAGCTTCCAAAATGAGCTTTAAAACATTTTTTTTTTAAAGAAAAATATTTAAATTCATGCAAAGGAATGTAAAGCAGAAGTAATTAGCTTTCGAATGTTGTTAAAAAAAATCTGTAGCATTACTACAAGCCGAAACATAATAATTTCAGTTGGGGCATGTTTTCATGACCTTAGGAAAAATTGCAGTATCTATTAGACTCCTGCATGATTGGATTCAAACTTTGAGTACAATAGAATACAGTAAATTTGAATTTTCCATTTGAATATATTTTGAATATTCACTTTGCCTAAAATTTTCAAAATTAAAAAAAAGAATATGAATGAATGAATGAAAATAATTTTTATTCATTCTGATTCAAAACAAATATATTGGCTACACAGCTTACAATTTCACATATTTTTTTATAAAGTTGTAGAGTATTAGTAAAATTGGCTTTATAGGACATAAATGGGTGTATTTTATTTGTAATTGTAGAGTTTTGAGTTTTGTGAGGGTTAGAAATACATCTGGCTAAAAGTTCTTGGTTAAGTTGGCTGCAATAAATACCACTGCTTTTGGTTTTCAATCCTGAAATATTTCAGAAAAATTCTTGAAAAAACCCTAGTAAAAGTATTTATTATTATATGTATACAAATATGGGAATATACAAATATGGATATCGTCGGTGATTATGCACAACCACTCATCGGGCATCTAAGAGACCGCGTAAACGACGTTTGTGATAAACACTTTTATAGCCCTTGCAATTAAAACTTGTTCCTTTATTCTCAAGAAAATTTTATAATTTGTAGCTGCAAACCCGCCAAACTTAAATATCGCATACTACTAATGGCGGCGATATCCCAACAGGTTATCATAACCTCTAACGAGATTTTTTGCCGATATTCTCTTTCCAGCTTGTGGTGTGTTGCTTTTTGAGTTTTCCTACAAGTTGGCGGGACCTACAATTTTTTGCCGACTCCGAACGGTACTTGCAAAGCAAATGAATTTTTTGCTGAGAAGCTTCTCATGGCAGAAATACACCCGGATAGATTGCCAAACTACTGCCGAGAGGCGACCCCGTTTAGAAAACTTATTTTTCTAAATAATTTTTGATGTTACTTTTGCCAGGCATCGAACCGCTACGTCTTGGTGTAGAAGGCCGAACACTTAAATGCCCGTATGTTACGTAGCTTTGCAGAATCACCGAAGATATGTTTTTTTAACAGAACAGACTGGACTTAAGTCCATTTTGAAGATATATGTATGAAATGCCCATGTACCGTTCAAATTTACAATTCAACATTCAATTCTACAAACTTTCACAGAAATGATTGTTGGGATATCTTCATGGATTTAAAAAAAAAAATGTCAAAATATGAATTCAATTTCGTTTGAAATTTTTTGAATATTCAAAGTAGACATTTATTTCAAACAGCCAGATATTCAAATTCAAAGCAAAGCAAAGCCAATTCAATTCAATTCAAATTCAATATGAATGATTCATTTGCCGTTTTGGATGGAGTCATGCAGAGGTCTAGTATCTATATATTAATACGCTAACACTCTCCGCATACAAACTTTCGCAACCCAATTTCGTATAGTACTTATAGATAGATCCCTTTAAAAGTTATATTGGAAACTTAGAATAGACTATTATGCTGTCTCGCAAAAAAAAACTTTGAAAATTATGCTTATTTTATTTATTATTAAACAAAAAAGCGGTCTCCAAACTCTCCAGCTATTTTGTTATCTCCACATTCTGTTATACCCGCACTATACATCACTATTCAGCACTCTATGCAATGATCCAGCAGCTGCCACTTGCTTTTATTTTTGTGCCAAAAAAACAAAAAAATGTACCAAATCATATCCTCTTCAGCATCTTAAAACCATTTGTAAGCTAAGAAATCCAGCTTCACTTCTGGCTTTATGTACAGTACGGTTCAATTGATTAAAGGCAGCTATTTTTATGGAAAAAAATCCTGATAAAAGCAATTGCAGTTGATCTAATAACCAGGAGTTTTCTGCTAATAAAAAAACTTCGACAACTGTGATATTGTGCTTGATTTGTTGGTTCATTAGATTAAAGGCGCTTAGTTTGCTTGCAATATTTACGCAATAAAGGTGTGAAAATAAATTATTTGTTTAACCCTAGAATGGTAATATACGTAAATTTTACGTGTATGTCTCATAAAAAGTGCCGTTACAGTTTACCGCAGTTCCGTATAGCTGTGAGCACTCGGCAGTGCTTTCTTCATTTTATTGTTTCATTAAAAAGTGAATAATTAATCATTTGTCAGTTCCTGGTTCGCTTTTATCGTTCTTACAAAAAAAGTGTGTACGTAAATTTTACGTAGTCTTAGCATTAACTTATGTATTATTATCCAAACTTTCTATACAATTGAAGAACAGTTTCTGTGATAAACCTAATAAAACGCAATTACTTTAACTTTTTCACCAAAAGGCGAACCTTTATACTTAAAACTTTGTAACTATTTAAAAAAAAAGGCGGACAACTACCTCTTTTTGAATACATAATGAAGCTGCCCTGTGTGGTGAGCATCAAATTAAAATATTCGACGGATGTATGTAGAAATTCTTATTATTTAGTTTTAAAAACAAAAAAACTTTGTACTTTCATTTAATAAAATCAACACAAAAGAAAAACAGGTTTTTATTAAACATTTATCTAAAATTACTGCCCCAAACGGTGTAGTACGTAAAATTTACATATATTAGCATTAACGTAGGGTAAAACTGTATTACGATTCTAGGGTTAAGTATTCATTGTGTTTAGTGGAAAAATTGTTTTTTTTTGCAGTATAATGGGTAAGCAGAAAGGATTGACAGATCGCGAAAAGTGAAAAATCGATATCATGATCGCAGAAGGGATTTCCCACCGCCAAATAGCTAGAAAGATTGGTCGAAGTCCAGGCGTGGTTGACCGTTACGTAAAACAAGGTGACTCTTATGGAAAAAAGTATAAAGGCAAGACCGCGATGGCGTTGACACCGCAGGAAATCCGCAAAATCCATAGAATAGCATCCAATTCTGCTCTTTCTATTTTATTTATTATGTATTTAACTTTTTGTCTATTGCTAAACTTTATTTTTTTTAGCGATATGATTTTGTAAGAAAATTTCACAATGTTAAGATCGAAATTTAAATAATGTACGGACTTTAACTAAAGAACAATTTTACATGACACTAATGCTGATTTCGTTGAACATGTTTACACCCTTGCACAGAATACTGTAAAAGTGTGATAAAAGTGTACTCGTTCTACATGAACCTGCTATACCGATAAAATGAACAAAAAACACTGCCCGTTTGCTACGCTATGTGTATGAATAATTAGGTTTAGCTTATCTACCATATTTAGTTGTTATTGCAAAATTCAATTTTTTTTTCACCAAATTTATCTGTCAAATAAAATTTTCGTCAGCTGATTTTCAGTGGAACCAACTACCCTGTCAAAGCATCAGAGGGTAAAAAGTGTGAGTTTTTTAGGAAACGAAAACATATTCTGTTTGACGTTTTACCTTCATTTTGCAAACGGAAATGGAAAATTGAAGAGTGTAAAAAAATGGGAATTTTTTTGATGAAACGATATCACCATAATTCTACTTTTTTTTACGAAAAACACACTTTGATTATTTGATGTTGTAAGCTTTTCTTGATTTTTTAAAATTTAAATTCACTAATGAAATTTTAAGAGGGTTAAATATTGGAAAAGTATATTTTCTAAGCAGAAAATATATTTTCATTACAGTTGAAGATTGCCTAGAAAAAAAAACCCAATTGTCTCATTTAAAGCAAAGCTGTAATTAGAGGCTGGCAAGTATAAGATTAATTGACAGAACTCTGATTTTTTTAAGTTAACTTCCTAGGCGGCGATATGAAGTTTTGATTGAGAGTAAAATTTGAGAAAATGGATGACGCTGTAACGGAAGTTATGGCACGGAAATAGAAATTGTAGCCGACTTTCAGGCGATTTGGATAAAATTTGGCATTATAGATAGTGTGTTTCATTCTATGATTATATGCGTGGGTGTTGCCACTTAGGGCAATTTTTTTTTAAATATTGAGCAAGATATGCCAATATGGGTAGCAAATAAAAGGTATTTTCTACCGTATTCCAAATATGTAAATCTCAAGCAGGGTTGCCACCTAACCGCATTTTATTTATTTTTCTTGATATCTCGGGAACCGCTTGACCGATGTGGATAAGGTTTGGAATTATAGATAGTATGATTCATTCTAAGATTATATGCGTGGGTGTTGCCACTTTGGGGCGGTTCACAGGGTTCCCACCTATCTCAATTTTTTTTTTTAATATTGAGCAAGATATGCCAACCCTCGTGAAGGGTGGACACCTTGCCGCGGTACGAGCGCTTAAGTCGATAGCCACAGGGCTGCGCTGCCCTTGTGATCATAGCGCCGCCCAGTACTACATCACGAGAGAAGCCAAGCCTCTCTGGCGCGACGACTAAGATCTTCCCCCTCCCAATCCAGGGTGTTATGCGATCACGTGCCCATTGGACGTTTGCAGCCGGGAGGCAAATCGTGGCTGTAATCGAGCGGAGCCTCTCTGATACCGGGCCGCCTCGGAGAGTAACTATGGCCTTACCGCGGTATGGGGCTCTGCCGCGGCGGACGACACATTCCCCTTACTCTTCCTGTGACCCTAAACTGGCCTTGCCCGGCGAGGGGTCATACGAACAAGATGAAAAATCGTTATAAAAACCTTAAAACTAAAGATACAACCATGTATACTGCACAGCAGAGGAGGAAAATGCTGGAGCAAGCGAGAACGCAACGTCGGAGGACAAACTCCATTTCTTTATCAGCCGAGAGATCGACAGCGATGGCAACCACGGGTCGATTAGCTCTGGATAATAAGGGGACAATCCCCAAAGCAAGTACCGGTACAAACACAGTGAAGCCAACAACGGCTGATGCTAAACCTCCAGTAAGTGCCGGTATCGAAACCAAGTCTTTAATGTCTGTGGCAGTGGTCTCACAACCTGGCCCCAGAGATCCAAATAAGGGAACGACAAAAGAGCGGCCGCAAGGATCCTGAAGAAATACGAAGGTATTTCACAACAGACGCTATCGCCGAATGCCAGAAAGACGGTGGAGATGGCTGAAGCTATCTTACCGGACTTCCAAAGCAATTACGCGCCAAAGAAGGTTAATGGAAATCCCTTCAAACGCCAGAGATCGGACGTGGATTTAAACCCCCACCCGAAGCAGCAGCAGAACGCCCCCGTAGTGGGAAAACTCAGCTTTGCTGAAGTGACCAAGGACAGGATCCTCATAGGCGTCATTGACCGAGGTAACGAAAGCTGGGCCATCCCTAGGGACCAGTGGTGGTACGTCCGGAACGCGATCGGTAATGCCCTTCTTGACATTATGGATGAGTCTCCGGGTGCCACGCCGATGGGTTCTGATGCGGGTATTCGCTTGCGAGGATGCAAAAACTGTTGCACTGTACAAGGCAGCAGCTGCAAGACTGGGTGAGATCTACCAAGGGGCAAGAATCGAGCTTGTCGGTTTCAGTCCTTGATTGAGAGTAAAATTTGAGAAAATGGATGACGATGAAACGGAAGTTATGGCACGGAAATAGAAGTTGTAGCCGACTTTCAGGCGTATGTTGCAGGCGTAGGCGTTTTTCTTATATCTCGGGAACCGCTCAATCGATTTGGATAAAATTTGGAATTATAGATAGTATGATTCATTCTAAGATTACATGCGTGGGTGTTGCCACTTGAGGCAGTTCACAGGGTTGCCACTTAGCTCAATTTTTTTTTAAATATTGAGCATGATATGCCAATATTGGTTTCAAATAAAAGGTACTTTCGACCGTATTCCAAATAAGTTAATCTCAAGCACGGTTGCCACTTAGGGTTGTCACCTAACCCCATTTTCTCTATATCTCGGGAACCGCTTGACCGATTTGGATAAAGTTTGGCATTATAGATAGTATGATTCATTCTAAGATTATGTGCGTGGGTGTTGCCACTTAGAGCGGTTCACAGGGTTGCCACCAATCTCAATTTTTTTTAATATTGAGCAAGATATGCCAATATGCGTATCAAATGAAAGGTATTATTGACCTTATTCCAAATATGTAAATCACAAGCAGGGTTGCCACCTAACCGCACTTAATATATTTTTATTAATATCTCGGGACCGCTTGCGTGGGTGTTGCCACTTGAGGCGGTTCACAGGGTTGCTAAATGTCTAAATTTGTTTCAAATATTGAGAAAGATATGTCTTAATGGGTATCAAAAGAAAGGTATTTTCGACCGTATTCCAAATATGGAAATCTCAAGCAGGGTTGCCACCTAGGGTTGCCACCTAACCGCATTTTATTTTTCTCTATATCTCGGGAACCGCTCGACCGATTTGGATAAAGTTTGACATTATAGATAGTACGATTCATTCTAAGATTATATGCGTGGGTGTTGCCACTTGGGGCAGTTCATAGGGTTGCCACTTATCTCAATTTTTTTTTAAATATTGAGCAAGATATGCCTTAATTGGTATCAAATGAAAGGTATTTTCGACCGTATTCCAAATATGGAAATCTCAAGCAGGGTTGCCACCTAACCGCATTTTATTTATTTTTCTCTCTATCTCGGGAACCGTTCGACCGATTTGGATAAAGTTTGACATTATAGATAGTACGATTCATTCTAAGATTATATGTGTGGGTGTTTCCATTTGAGGCTGTTCACAGGGTTGCCAACTATCTCAATTTTTTTTTTAAATATTTAGCAATATGGGTATCGAATGAAAGGTATTTTCGGTCGCATTTCAAATATGACAATTTCTAGCAGGTTTGCCAGCTAGGGTGGCCGCAAACCGTATTTTATTTATTTTTCCTTATATCTCGGGAACCACTTTGCCGTTTTATACTAAATTTGGCATTATTAGTAGTATGATTCATTCTAAGACTATATACATGGCGGTTGCCACTTGGGGCGGTTCAAAGGGTTGCCACCTATCTAATTTTTTTAATATTGAGAAAGATATGCCTATATGGGTATGAAGTGAAAGGTATTTGCGAAAGTGCTCCAAATATTTAAATTTCAAGCAGGCTTGCCACCTAGTATTCCTTTCTTTCTTCGTACAACTCTCTTTCCTATCTCCCTTCCTTTTGCTCTTCATTGCCCTCTTTCCTTCTACCACGCCCCTCTTCCTCTATATCCCATTCGTATTGGCCCCTGTTAATCTAGGCCTAATTCTACCCATGTACCAAATTTTAAGGAAAACGCACCCTATATAAGATATTTTCGTATGGATCGTTTCCCTGGTCCACTTCCCGGAAGTAAGATATTGTGAATCTAAACCATTATCGAATACATCTTATTCATATTTCGTCATTTCTGAACTTAATAAGTTAACTTCTTTCCCGTGTACTGACTACACGCGGTTTTTTTTTTAATTTTCCTTGCTTAAAAAAATAAAATAAAAACGAAAAACTAAAAAAAAAAAAATTTTAAAATTTGCCTCCTCCGAGAATCGAAGTCAGGTGTCCCGCAAATAGTATACATTTATACCCATTTTGGTATAAAAAGGGTACAATTAGTCTCTTCATAGGACATGCTTGAACAAATATGACCACTAAAAAAGTAGTAGTCTACTGTTCCTCCGCGATTGGTCCCGGACTAATCGCATTTTTTGCAGGGAAATACCATACGAACTTTTACTAAAGTACGGTTTTACATGAGTAAGTCCACTTTTTTGTATGAAGAGACCTTTTCTATTTTGATAATTGGATGTGCTAAGCTTTTTCTATTTTTTTTTTTCACTTATGATATTTTTAGAGGAATAAAATATTGGAAAAGTATATTTTCTACGCAGAAAATGTATTGTTCAAACTAAAAAGTGAAGTTAGTTATATATGTAGAATTAAAAATTTTGTTCGCAACATCAGAATTATAATTAAAAAAATAGCTTTAAAAAAAATTGATTAAAAGAAAAACATTTAAACATACTGCACCACCCTAATGTGTGAATTCTTTGCATGGTATTACTCAAATGTGTAAACTCCCAAACATCACATGAAGTATAAGTGGTAGACACTCAAAAAAGTGGTAGATCTTCCACTAAGTGGTAGAAGTCCGAACACTGACCTGGTATTAAAAATCTGGTACTGAAAATACGTAATTTTTATCCTTTTTTGCAAATTTTAGCTGGCTCTGGCGTCTTCCCTGTTTTAAGTAGCCACTAATTTTTTTTTCAGAAATTAAGGGTACATATCATGGAAGAAACTAACCCGTCCATCGGCCAAAAAACTCACTCCTTATAGATAAATTGTTATCTCGAAATTTGTAAGTTTTCAAAAATCGTGTTTTTCAGGCTCTAAAACGGACATGTTTCTCAAGAGATAAAAATACGAATTTCTCATGGACTCCAGTCCTGACCTTTAGCTTGTAATACCTGAACATTTCGTTTTGTTATTTTCATACTAAGGGTCTCTGCTGATGGATCTCCTAAACCAATATAAATTTTTATTCAAAGTAAATTTTAGTATAATTTTTGAAACTTTTCTCAAGCAACCTTTACATAGTCTGAAAGCTGAAGCTTCCAACTTTCCAACAAAAAAACCGCGTGCAATTATCATAACTATTAAACTACTTACATATATTTAAAAATTAATTGCGGCATTATATGTACTAGGATCGCCCGGGTCGAAATTCGACCATCTTAAATTTTCTTCAACTCTCTCTTAATATACATTTTAGAGGTATACGCCGTCAAATTTGTCGGCGGCGGCGGCGTAAGGCCCATTTTATAGCGGCGGCGGCGGCTACGCCGGCGCGGCGCGCCGCCGGCGTGCGCCGGCGTGGTGGTGAATTTAAAAACTCCATAATTTCAATTGTTGGGATTTTTATTGAACTGACAAACAATTTTGGGTACATTTTTTATGTAATGTAAATGAACGTAACTTTAAATGTTTCACATTTTATAATATAATATAGAAGAATACTAAAAACATAACGCATAGCAGTCTTTTAATCAAATTCTTACACTGAAATAACTATGTTACATATTGAGTCTAGGACTAAAATTATGTACATTAACCGAAGGCTTTGTTATGATCACTACAATATGCATGTGTGATTTAAAATATATGTTTATAGTGTAATATTATATCAATTCAGTCTTTGCATACATTGTTAACATAAAAGTAAAGCTATTGTAATGCTTACATTGATAGAATTTTACTTATTTAGTTTAAAAAAAAATTTGTACCATGTTATGTTTATAAAGTTGTATGTGTCTCTTTTCATAGCGAAAAATAATCATTTTAAATATTCTACACAAGACTCGTAGTTGTCATGGATAAAAATTGTTTTGTTAATGTTGTGAGGGCTTAGCTGCGACCGCTTATTTGTGACTGTCAGACCAGCTATAGAAAAAACTCGCTCACTCGGCGTACTTGTTGCAGGTATGCATAAAACTTTTTTTGCTAGCTTGGATAGCTAGGGCATTGCAGCCGCCTTTTCCCTCCAAAACTCTAAAACATTCTGATTGGAGGACAGACTTAGCAGCAAATGACATTCTGCTTCTAAATTAGAGTTTTTCAAACTCGAAGAATACCGCTTGGCAAGTTTCAATATTTTAGAAGAAGGTGAAGTTTCTTCAGAATCGTTTACACTATTTCCGTTTTTTTGATGAATCACCAACAAGTCTTTTATACATCTCTATCAAAAACTGTACTTCTGTCTTACATTTGCTTTTGCAGTATTCTGTAACACAATCGAATGTGTTAAAACGCGGATCCAGCAGCGTTGCGCATACTAAAATATCAGTTATTGGAAATCTATAGTCAAGTTTACTCTTTATATTTTTTTTTTTATTTGTTGCAATAAATGATCGTGACAAAAGCTGAAATTATTCTGATTTAAATCAGTGTCATCGTTTTCAGATAATATTGATAATATCTCAGTTCGAATGATTAACGCAAGAGAAATCGATGGGTATGAGTCCCCAGAAAGAATATTGACAGCATCTTTGAATTTTTGCAAAAAGTCTCTTAATTTATACAATAGTAGTACTTCCGTTTCGAGTAAAATTAAGTCACTTTTATTACAGTTTAAAAGAAGTTTATTAATGGCAGCCCTTTGAGATCCAAGACTATCAAGTAATGATAAGACACTGTGCCATCTTGTAGATATCGAATTTTTAAGGGTGATGTTTCTCTTATCCACCAAACTGCCATGCAAGTCATTGGTATTATTTATGTTTCTATATACTTCCAAGGACACATCATCAAGGAGACCGAACCCTTCGTCGTAGTCGACCCATAAAGCGTCTTCTGAAGCCAGGAGTTCTTCCAAGTTATCAATTTTTGACAAAATCTCTTTTTGTATGGCATCGGCCTGTAACTTCAGAGTATGTGTTTTGAAACGTAGGGCTCGCGCGATTTTTTTACACTTTAAATTTAGACGATTTATTTCTGGAACGGAATCATACCCATCTACCGTAAGCAAATTGTGAAGCCCCTGCCCAATACAGAAGTGGTTGTTAAGGCTGCCCAAATCGATGGCTTTCTTCATATTACTGCCTTGGTCAGTGACAACGAAATTCGAACCAAGCTTTACGTTAAAGTATTCAGTTACTTCCTCAATCTCCTGCAATATGTTGTTTCCTGTATGGGACTTTGAGACATATTTTGTTTCTAGTGTGAGACTCGACATAGCGAAGTTTGTTGAAAGGTAATGAAAAGTAAAAGTTATATAATTACGCCTACAGTACCTTGTGGAATTTTACTTTTAAAAAAACCATATCGTTAAAAATATTAACTTTTTAATGGACAAAAAACTAAATATAGAAGTGCTCTGCAAAAAACTTTGGATTATGTGAATTATGTGATTATGTGAATGATGATGGTGTGAAGATGGCGAGGATGCAATGATATTTATATGATTTGGTGCATTTTTATACCTTTCATGAACATGAAATGGTATTATAACTTTGGTCCGATGTTTGTAAATATGAGAAGAAGAAGAGATAGACCCATCAATAAGTATACCGAAATGATCAGGATGACGAGATGAGTTGATTTAGCCATGTCCGTCTGTCCGTCTGTCCGTCTGTCTGTCTGTCTGTTTGAACGCAAACTAGTCCCTCAGTTTTTGAGATATTTGGCTGAAATTTGGTATGCGGCCACCATTTTCCAATATAGGAATCATTTGCCGGAACCAGTAAGATCGGACCAATATAACATATAGCTCCCATACAACCGATTATTCCGATAAACGGATTTTGGGCTATAACTCCTGTAATTAAACACGAAGGAACGTGAAATTTTATAAGTGTTGCTATTTTTATATGTGAAATATCGATGCTGAAAATCATAGAGATGGGATAAATATTTCACATAGCTCCCATACAATCGATTATTCCGATAAACGGATTTTGGGCAATAACTCCTGTAATTAAACACGTAGGAACGTGAAATTTTGTAAGTATTGCTATTTTTATATGTGAAATATCGATGTTGAAACTCATAGAGATGGGATAAATATTTCACATAGCTCCCATACAATCGATTATTCCGATAAACGGATTTTGGGCTATAACTCCTGTAATTAAACACGTAGGAACGTGAAATTTTGGACGTAGTGCTATTTTTATATGTGAAATATCGATGTTGAAAATCATCGAGATTAGATAAATATTTCACATAGCCCCCATACAATCGATTGTTCCGATAAACGGATTTTGGTAGATAACTCCTGTAATTATATAGGTAGGAACGTGAAATTTTGGAAGTATCGCTATTTTTATATGCGAAATATCGATGTTGAAAATCATTGGGATGGCGTAAATATTTCACATAGCTCCCATACAATCGATTATTCCGATAAGCGGATTTTGGGCTATAAGTCCTGTAATTAAACACATAGGAACGCGAAATTTTGGAAGCATCGCTATTTTTATATGTAAAATATCGATGTTGAAAATCATTGAAATGGGATAAATATTACACATAGCCCCCATACAATCGATTGTTCCGATAAACGGATTTTGGTAGATAACTCCTGTAATTATATCGGTAGGAACGTGAAATTTCGTAAATGTTGGTATTTTAGAATGTGGAATGTCGATGTTAAAAATCAATGAGATTGGACCGTATGAGCTAAAGTTTCGGTATGAGCTAAAGTTAAATTCACACAGGCAGTACTGGGGATCAAACAGTGAAAATCGTGACGCTTATTCATGAAAGGTATTTAGCCTTCGGCACAGCCGAAGACAGCTTTCCTTACTTGTTTTTTTTTTTTGGGACAAAAATGAAGGCAAGTGGCAGCTGTCTGGATGGCTGTATACTTATGTAAGTTCATAAGATGTTTGGGAGTTTAAATATTTGAGTGATACCATGCAAAGAATTCACACATTAGGATGGTGCAGTATGTTTAAATGTTTTTATTTTAAACAATTTTTTTTAAAGCTATTTTTATACCTTTCATTATATTATAACTTTGGTCCCATGTTTGTAAGTATGAGAAGAAGAAAAGATAGACCCATTAATAGGTATACCGAAATGATCAGGATGACTAGGTGAGTTGATTTAGCCATGTCCGTCTGTCCGTCTGTCTTACCCCTATTGCGAGTGTCGATCAACAGTAGAATAGAATACGATCGATTTATTCGATCGTTTTTCGTTTTGGTATTGCGAAACTTGATCGAAAAAAATGTGCACCATTGTGAATAGCTCATTGAATAGCAATCAGCTGATTGCTGTTTATTTACAATTTTGACGCGTTTGAAAAAACTAAAAGAAATAAAACATTTTTAAAATACTTATTAATTATCAATTCTCCCATTTCCGGCGTAGGGTCTCTTCTAGGCTCTTGTTGTGATCTAACTCTGCTGCTTCCCATTTCTTCACCAGGCGGATCGCTGCCAACATCAAAACTTAAGAAACTGATAATTGCTTCCTCTGTAGCTGTAAATGTCTGGAGATTGTTTGGGCCCCCACCAGTTGCCCTGAATTCGGCCCTGTTTTTCGAATACTTCTTTTTAGTGTTACTTTTCAAATCTTGCCAAACCTACGATGAAATATATTTTTTATTTATTGAACCAAGCTTTATACACACTTTTACTTTGTTCCATTTTTCCCATGAACGTAATGGTGGTCCCAACCTATTGAGTTCAGCAGCTATCAACTCCCATCTCGACTTTCCCTGCGTCTTTCCGCAAACACCTTTAGCTATGTCTGCGTTCTCCTGCATTAGCTGCACCAGTCGGGCAAGTTGCCTTTTATTACTTACAACTTTTGGTCTGTAATTTAAATTTTATTATTTTGTTATTTATTTTTATATTTAAATTCATATTTTTACCTTCTATTCATTTTATTTGCACTTTTTTGGTAATTCGAAACTTCAACGATTGCAAAATGCCAGTAGAAAGATGATCGATCACAAAGTGTCCACAGTCGATAGCTGATCGATCGATCGACACTCGTAGTAGCATAGGCAATCGATAATCGATTAATTTTCGATTATCTATTATTGAACGACACTCGCAATAGGGGTGTCTGTCTGTCTGTATGTTTGAACACAAACTAGTCCCTCAGTTTTTGAGATATTTGGCTGAAATTTTGTATGCGGCCACCATTTTCGAATGAAGGAATCATTTGTCGGAACCAGCAAGATCGGACCGATATTACATATAGCTCCCATACTTACAATCGATTGTTCCGATAAACGGATTTTGGGCTATAACTCCTGTAATTAAACACGTAGGAACGTGAAATTTTGGGCGTAATGCTATTTTTATATGTGAAGTATCGATGTTGAAAATCATCGAGATGGGATAAATATTTCACATAGCTCCCATACAATCGGTTATTCCGATAAACGGATTTTGGGCTATAACTCCTGTAATTAAACACGTAGGAACGTGAAATTTTGGATGTATTACTATTTTTATATCTAAAATATCGATGATGAAAATCATGGAGATGGGATAAATATTTCACATAGCCCCCATACAATCGATTGTTCCAATAAACGGATTTTGGTAGATAACTCCTGTAGTTATATAGGTAGGAACGTGAAATTTCGTAACTATTGCTATTTTAGAATGTGAAATGTCGGTGTTAAAAATCAATGAGATTGGACCAGTATAACACATCGCCCCCATATAATCGATAGTTCCGATAATTTCGATATGAGCTTAAGTTAAATTCACACAGGTTGTACTGGGATCAAACAGTGAAAATCGTGACGCTTATTCATGAAAGGTATTTAGCCTTCGGCACAGCCGAAGACAGCTTTCCTTACTTGTTATACCTTTCATGAACATGTCCGTCTGTCCGTCTGTCTGTCTGTCTGTTTGAACGCAAACTAGTCCCTCAGTTTTTGAGATATTTGGCTGAAATTTTATATGCGGCCACCATTTTCCAATATAGGAATCATTTGTCGGAACCAGCAAGATCGGACCAATATAACATATAGCTCCCATACAACCGATTATTCCGATAAACGGTTTTTGGGCTATAACTCCTGTAATTAAACACGTAGGAACGTAAAATTTTATAAGTGTTGCTATTTTTATATGTGAAATATCGATGCTGAAAATCATAGAGATGGGATAAATATTTCACATAGCTCCCATACAATCGATTATTCCGATAAACGGATTTTGGGCTATAACTCCTGTATTTAAACACGTAGGAACGTGAAATTGTGTAAGTATTGCTATTTTTATATGTGAAATATCAATGTTGAAAATCATCGAGATTGGATAAATATTTCACATAGCCCCCATACAATCGATTGTTCCGATAAACGGATTTTGGTAGATAACTCCTGTAATTATATAGGTAGGAACATGAAATTTTGGAAGTATCGCTATTTTTATATGCGAAATATCGATGTTGAAAATCATTGAGATGGCATAAATATTTCACATAGCTCCCATACAATCGATTATTCCGATAAGCGGATTTTGGGCTATAAGTCCTGTAATTAAACACATAGGAACGTGAAATTTTGGAAGCATCGCCATTTTTATATGTAAAATATCGATGTTGAAAATCATTGAAATGGGATAAATATTTCACATAGCCCCCATACAATCGATTGTTCCGATAAACGGATTTTGGTAGATAACTCCTGTAATTATATCGGTAGGAACGTGAAATTTCGTAAATGTTGCTATTTTAGAATGTGGAATGTCGATGTTATAAATGAATGAGATTGGACCAATATAACACATCGTCCCCATATAATCGATAGCTCCGATAATTTCGGTATGAGCTAAAGTTAAATTCACACAGGCTGTACTGGGGATCAAACAGTGAAAATCGTGACGCTTATTAATGAAAGGTATTTAGCCTTCGGCACAGCCGAAGACAGCTTTCCTTACTTGTTTTTTTTTATACCTTTCATGAACATGAAATGGTATTATAACTTTGGTCCGATGTTTGTAAATATGAGAAGAAGAAGAGATAGACCCATCAATAAGTATACCGAAATGATCAGGATGACGAGATGAGTTGATTTAGCCATGTCCGTCTGTCCGTCTGTCCGTCTGTCTGTTTGAACGCAAACTAGTCCCTCAATTTTTGAGATATCTGGCTGAAATTTTGTATGTGGCCACCATTTTGTAATATAGGAATCATTTGTCGGAACTGACAAGATCGGACCAGTATAACATATAGCCCCCATACAACCGATTGTTCAGATATAAGGTTTTTTGGCCAAAACTTCTGCAATTAAAAAGTTAGAAACGTAAAATTTTGCAACTCGAGTACTTTCTATTTATGTGGTGTATATAGTGAAAATCAACCAGATCGGGCAAATGTAACATATAGCCCCCATACAACCGATTGTTCAGATATAAGGTTTTTTGGCCAAAACTTCTGCAATTAAAAAGTTAGGAACGTAAAATTTTGCAACTCGAGTACTTTCTATTTATGTAGTATATATAGTGAAAATCAACAAGATCGGGCAAATGTAACATATAGCCCCCATACAACCGATTGTTCAGATATAAGGTTTTTTGGCCAAAACTTCTGCAATTAAAAAGTTAGGAACGTAAAATTTTGCAACTCGAGTACTTTCTATTTATGTGGTGTATATAGTGAAAATCAACCAGATCGGGCAAATGTAACATATAGCCCCCATACAACCGATTGTTCAGATATAAGGTTTTTTGGCCAAAACTTCTGCAATTAAAAAGTTAGGAAAGTAAAATTTTGCAACTCGAGTACTTTCTATTTATGTAGTGTATATAGTGAAAATCAACAAGATCGGGCAAATGTAACATATAGCCCCCATACAACCGATTGTTCAGATATAAGGTTTTTTGGCCAAAACTTCTGCAATTAAAAAGTTAGGAACGTAAAATTTTGCATCTCGAGTACTTTCTATTTATGTAGTGTATATAGTGAAAATCAACAAGATCGGGCAAATGTAACATATAGCCCCCATACAACCGATTGTTCAGATATAAGGTTTTTTTGGCCA
The DNA here is from genome assembly GCA_964058755.1 of Campiglossa producta. Lineage (NCBI taxonomy): Eukaryota > Metazoa > Arthropoda > Insecta > Diptera > Tephritidae > Campiglossa > Campiglossa producta. Next base: position 32,044,576 of record CAXKVI010000006.1, on the reverse strand, counting down.
AAACTTCTGCAATTAAAAAGTTAGGAACATAAAATTTTGCAACTTGAGTACTTTCAATTTATGTAGTGTGTAGAGGAAAATCAAGAAGATCGGGTAAATATAACATATATTTAGCCCCATACAACCGGTTGTTCCAATATAAGGTTTTTTGGCCAATACTTCCGCGTTTAAAAAGTTAGGAACGTAAAATATTTCATCTTTAGTACTTTCTACATATGTAATGTGTATAGTGTAAGTCAGTACAATTGAACACGTATAATATATAGCCTCCATACAATCGATTGTTCCGATAACTCGGATCCTATTATTTTGTAAGTTTTTTTTAAATTATAACAAAGATGTGTAATGTGTATAGTAAATATAGTTAAATTGAAACAGGCTGTACTGGGGATCGAACCGTGAAAATCGTGACGCTTATTCATGAAAGGTATATAGCCTTCGGCACAGCCGAAGACAGCTTTCCTTACTTGTTTTAATTATAGGTTTGTTTACTGACCAAAAAAAAGTTCAGAGCAGGTTAGAGCAGAGCAGGGCAGGGCAGCTGTCAAAATAGAAATAGAGCAACTTAGAGCAACTCAGAGCAGAAATGCCATGAAACACTTGAATCTCGATAGTTTCTTTTTATTTGGTTTTTTTGTTTAAATCTTCAAAATTAATGCAAATTCACGTATACAAAAATATTGATTTTCTTGCAAGCTAATTTTTTTGAAGTTTTCAAAAATTTATTTTTTCGTGACTGACAATTGCTTCTCTGCTCTAACTTACTCCATAAAAAAAGTTAGAGCAGAAATTTGTGATCTGGATTACTCTAGTTTTGTTTTGAGCGTACTCATGAAACAAAAGTTAGAGCAACCTAGAGCAAGAAAAGTGTTCGTTAAACACAATTTTGTGAAATATCTCAATCTGGCGTAAGCTAGAGCAGCCCAATAAACAAACCTTATAATTCTCGTGTTGCGAACAAAATTTTTAATTCTATATAACTAACTTCACTTTTTAGTTTAAACAAGACATTTTCTGCTTAGAAAATATACTTTTCCAATATTTTATTCCTCTAAAAATATCATACGTGAAAAAAAAATAAATTGAAAAAGCTTAGCACATCAAATTATCAAAGTAGAAAAGGTCTTTTCATACAAAAAAGTGGAGTTACTCATGTAAAACCGTACTTTAGTAAAAGTTCGTATATATGTACGTGTGTGTGTGAGGGAATGAGCGGATGGGTGTGGCTTTGGGAGTTTTATAAGAGTGCTGAATAGTGATGTATAGTGCGGGTATAACAGAATGTGGAGATAACAAAATAGCTGGAGAGTTTGGAGACCTCTTTTTTGTTTAATAATAAATAAAATAAGCATAATTTTCAAAGTTTTTTTTGGCGAGACAGCATAATAGTCTATTCTAAGTTTCCAGTATAACTTTTAAAGGGATCTATCTATAAGAACTATACGAAATTGGGTTGCGAAAGTTTGTATGCGGAGAGTGTTGGCGTATTAATATATAGATTCTGCAATTTTTCCTAAGATGATGAAAACATGCCCCAACTGAAATTATTATGTTTCGGCTTGTAGTAATGCTACAGATTTTTTTAACAACATTTGAAAGCTAATAACTACTGCTTTACATTCCTTTGCATTAAACAAAATTTTTTTAAAGCTATTTTTTTTTAATTAAACATTTTCAATTCTATATAACTAACTTCACTTTTTTGTATGAAAAATACATTTTCTGCTTAGAAGATATACCCTTTCAATATATTTTATTTCTCTAAAAATTTCATAACTAAAAATACTATTTAAAAATCGAAAAGCTTAGCACATCAAATTGTTGTGTTTTTATACAAAAAATTGGGTTAATTATGTAAAAAGGTATAACTATTAGTAAAAGTTCGTATGGTATTTCCAGCAAAAAATGCAATTAGTCCGGGATCAACCCAGAGGAACAGCAGACTACTACTTTTTTAGTCTCTTTTAGATGGAATAAATTGGTCACATTTGTTCGAGCATGTCCTATGAAGAGACTAATTGTAACCTTTTTATACCAGAAGGGATATAAATGTACCTATACTACTTGCAGGACACCTGACTTCGATTCTCGGTGGAGGCAAAAATTTAAAACTGTCTTCTTTAAATTTTTCGTTTTTATTTTATTTTTTAAGCAAGGAAAAAGGAAAAAAAATCAGAGTTCTGTCAATTATACTTATACTTGCCAGCGTCTAATTACAGCTTTGCTTTAGATGAGACAATTGGGGATATTTTTCTGGGCAATCTTCAACTGTATGAAAAATATATTTTCTGCTTAGAAAATATACTTTTCCAATGTTTAACCCCCTAAAAATTTCATTAGTGAATTAAAATTAAAAAAAATCGAGAAAAGCTTAGAACATCAAATAATCAAAGTAAAAATGTGTTTTTCGTAAAAAAGTAGAGTTATGGTGATTTCGTTTCAACAAAAAAATTCGCAAGTTTTTACATTTTTAAATTTTCCGTTATCGTTTGCAAAATGAAGGTAAAACGTCAAACAGAATATGTTTTCGTTTCCTAAAAACCCTACACTTTTTACCCTCTGAAGCTTTGACAGGGTAGTTGGTTGCACTGAAAACAAGCTGACGAAAATTTTATTTGACAGATAAATTTGGTGATAAAAAATTGAATTTTGCAATAACAATTAAATATGGCTGATAAGCGAAACCTCATTAATCATGCACATTGCGTAGCAAACGGGCAGTGTTTTTGTTCGTTTTATCGATCATGTAGAATGGGTATGCTTTTATCACACTTTTACAGTATTCTGTGCAAGGGTGTAAACATGTTCAACGAAATCAGCATTAGTGTCATGTAATACGGTGTTTCCACCAAAAGCAAACACCGTGTTTTCCTAGCGTGTTTAGAAGCAAACAAAACACCATTCGAAAATTTCATACAAATTTCATAACCCAAACCCATTTCAAACCCCTTTTCAAAGCGCACAGAGCCAAAAATGCCTAATAAAATTAATAAGGTTGTCTTCATGATTAGTTTTTGACCAAAGGGGTAGTCGAAACGGTGGAAACGAAGAAAAAACTATAGGGAAATCTCTATGGCTTTACTAAGAAATTCTTATTAAAAAAACTATACATTTAGTACAAAGCTGTATTTAGCCGCTGGCAACTATTAGTACACGATGGCCGGATGGTAAGCAGCTGGGTTTAGCATTCCAATAATTGTAAGTTCGATTCTCTCTCTTTTTTTCCTAATTTGAAATGTTAAAAAGAAATCTTCTCAATTATATTTATGTGATTTTCTTTTGAAACATTAACAACTATCATAGTACATATCAGTAATTAGACGCTGGCAATCAAAAGTGAGCGATGGCCTGATGGTTAACAGCTGGGTTTATCATTCCGAAAAGTGTAAGTTCGATTCTCGGTCAGTGATATCATTTTATTTTTCATTTAAAATATTAAAAAGAAAATCTTCTTAATAACATTAAAAAGACTGTCTCTACAATAATAAGAAGCACATCTTCTTGAAGAAAAACTATACAGATATCTTATAATTTTTGTTCTATTTTATTAGGTACCTTTGGCTGTGTGCGTGTTTGCTTTGGGTTTGCATACACTTGCGGTTTTTTCGAACCCAAAACTTGCAAATACGGTGTTTGTGTTTGGCGGAAACACCATATAAAATTGTTCTTTAGTTAAAGTCCGTACGTAATTTAAATTTCGATCTTAACCTTGTGGAATTTTGCTTATAAAATCACATCGTTAAAAAAAATAAACTTTACCAATAGGCAAAAGGTTAAATATATAAAACCAGAAGTGAAGCTGGATTTCTTAGCTTACAAATGGTGTTTAGATGCCGACGAAGATATGATTTGGTACATTTTTTTTTTTTTTTTTTTGGCCCAAAAATAAAAGCAAGTGGCAGCTGCTGGATCGTTGCATAGATATGTACGTGTGTGTGTAAGGAAATGAGCGGATGGGTGTGGCTTTGGGAGTTTTATAAGAGTGCTGAATAGTGATGTATAGTGCGGGTATAACAGAATGTGTAGATAACAAAATAGCTGGAGAGTTTGAAGACCTCCTCTTTGTTTAATAATAAATAAACTAAGCATAATTTTCAATTTTTTTTTTGGCGAGAAAGCATAATAGTCCATTCTAAGTTTCCAATACAACTTTTATAGAGATCTATCTATAAATACTATACGAAATTCGGTTGCGAAAGTTTGTATGCGGAGAGTGTTAGCGTATTAATATATACTAGTATATCCCGTGGTCGAAATTCGACCAATTTAAAATAGTTGAACTTATTCAAACATCTGATCAACTTTTTGTCAATAGCTGCCTTTAGGCCCGTGGCCGAACCTCGACCAATTTAAATGTATACATTAAAAACTCATCTATAGGCAAAATGAGGCCATCAAAGAATTTAAAAAATAGCGGCTGTTATTATATAATAAAAATATTAAATTACAGCAGCCCTTTCCAAAATTATTTATGGCAATGCCATGCAAATATTCGGTTTTCGAGATTTTATGTTGCACTTGAATAATCGGATGATGAGATTGTGCTTAACAAATAGCCACTAATTTATGCGATCGTTTTGAGCAGGTGAAGAACAAAAAAATATTAGGTGGAAAATTAAGTAAATTGTAATAGTTAAGATTAAAGGTTTTTTAATATAAAAACCATAATTTAAGAAAAAAAAGGAATATTCCGCAACAGGGTCTTGCAACTGTGCACACCGTATTCTATACGCTCACCGCCGCGCCATTACCTTATGCACAAAGCAGTTATCAAATTCTGCAATTAGGCTTTATGAGAATTAGAATTAAAAAAATAACAATATACCAACAACAAAGTTAGACTATTATATAAATAATGGACCGAAGTACTCAATGAGCGAGGGAGTGAAAATAATTTCTCTAATAATAGGAGGAGCTTGATTAAAAAAAAAAAAATGTAGGTATATTGATTAAAAAAAAAATGTATTCAAAGTGGTAAAATCAGCCAAAATCTAACCTTTTGCAAAAACTGTTAAAGGTTTTTCTATATTTTTTCCTTAACCATAACTTAAAAATATTTAAAAATACATTTCTTATCGATTTTTGATTTGATTTTTGAAAAAAATAGTACGTATATTGATTTAAAAAAAAAATATTAAAAAGTGGTGAAACCGGGCAAAATGTAGCCTTTTGCAAAAATAGTTTGAGGGTTTTCTAGCCTTTTTCCTTAGCCATAACTTAGAAATATTTAAAAAGACATTTCATATCGATTTTTGATTTGATTTTTGAAAAAAATGTGGGTATGTTGATTTAAAAAAAAAGTTATTCAAAATTGGTTAAACCGGGAACACAGTTTGAGGGAAAACCAGTTTGAGGGTTTTCTAGCTTTTTTCATTAACCATAACTTAGAATATTTAAAAAGTGGTCAAATTTTGTCTAGACTTGTTTGGTGTTCGGATTGTAAATCTGGATGAATAGAAATGAGTTGTTGTCTTTAGTAATATTTTAGTTGACCTCTAACCACTTCGTTTAGTACAAAATTTAAGGACCTGTGAAAAATTATGGATTTTTATATTTCAAAATTTATAGAAATAATCTACCGAATTTCGATAAACAGAACAATATCCCCCTTATTCATAAAAAATATCAAAGGTTTATTAAGCTCTTATTATTCAAAATTTGTATGAAAATGTCATTTTAAAAAGCTTTATAAACCAATTTTATTTTTTATGAATATGAGGGTATGTTTAAAAAAATTGTAATTTTCGGAAAAACTTACCAAAAAACCCAAATTGTATAAGCGGTTATCTCATTTCTATAATGGGTGGTATGTATGTATATTTATGAAAATATTCGCAGTAAGTTTTTTCCGAAAAGAGTATCACAAATATAAAAATATGTCTTATGAAATTTTAATGAGCTTATAAAAAAGCAAGATTAGAAATACTCATATACCTAACAATGTTTTAAAAAAGAAAAAACAATTTTCAATGAAAAAAAAAAATTGAAGCCTGGAGCTGCTCTCGAACCTACAACAGTTCGCTCGCTATCCGATGCGCTAACCACTGCTCTACTGCTTTATCAACGAATTTATTGTCAAATCACCAATTCAAGCTGTATGGGCAATGAGCGAGAGAATGAAAATAGTTTCTCTAATAAAAGGAGGAGCTTGTTGAGTGAAAGATTGAAAGGTCCATTTTGCAGAAAATGAGTTCTTTTTATAGAAATTTATTATACAGGCGTGTTTTTAAATCTTTTTAGAGGGGTAAATTACAAATTCTGGTTAGGTCAAAAAAAGTTTGAGGATTTTCTAGCTTTTTTCTTTAACCATAACTTAGCAATATTTAAGACAATTTATATGGATTTTTTTTGATTTAAAGAAAAAATATATATTAATTTTTCTATTCAATTTGGTCTAGTCTTGTTTGGGGTCGGCAAATCTGCCCTTTTAAAAGTTAATACATATGTACATATGAATAGAAATCAGTTGTTGCCTTCAGTAAAATTTAAGACGACCGCTAACCACTTGTAAATATGTTGTCGATTTTTATATTTTAAATAGGGAGTCTATCAGCAACTTTGTCTCAAACGGTAGAAATCACTAAAATTTATAGAACTAATCTACCGAAGTCCGATAAATAGACTACTGTGTTTGAAAACATTTCGCAACTTCGATCTTATATCATCAAAAATTAGACAAAAACCCAAATTGAATAAGCGGTTATCGCATTTCTATAATGGGTGGTATGTATGCATATGCTTTCCGTCAACTAAAAATATTCATCATTTTTTTTTCTCGAAAATAGCGATCACAAACATAAAATTTTTAAAAAAGTCAAGATAAGAAATATTTATATATTGAAAAAATAAAAACAATTTTCAATGACAAAAAATAAAAAAAAAAATGTGGCCGATAGTTGTACTTGAACCATTAACCGCTCGACCACTACCCCCGACGCTTCCCACTGAGCCATCGCTTTATGTACAAATTGATTGTCAGATAACCAATTCAAGTGGCATGAGAAATTTTCATTCGCTTTTTACAGATAAATGAAGCAGGATTGGTTATATATTAGATAATTGTGCACTGCCTTAGAGGTATGCCAACAAATCCATATGCGTTTCATAAATATTTATGCATATTTAGTATGGGTTTAAGCTTGGCAAATATTTATATGTAAAATTTGTTAGCCTATTAATATAATAGATATGTCTTCCTTGAAATAGTACAAAATTTATATAAGTTATTTTCATATTTTCAAGAGTTTTGATAATTGCACGCGGCTGCTACTTTAAGACTATGTGAAGGTTGGCTGAAAAAAGTTCCAAAAATTATACGAAAATTGACTTTGAAAAAAAAAAAATATATTGCTTTAGGAGATCCAACAGCAGAGACCCTTAGTATGAAAACAACAAAGCGAAATGATCAGGTATTACAAGCTAAAGGTCAGGACTGGAGTCCATGGGAAATTCGTAATTTTATCTCTTGAGAAACATGTCCGTTTTAGAGCCGGAAAAACACGATTTTTGAAAACTTACAAATTTCGAGAATACAATTTATCTATAAGGAGTGAGTTTTTTTTGGCCGATGGACGGGTTAGTTTCTATTTGAATCAGTAAAGACGCCAGAGCCAGCTTAAACTGACAAAAAAGGATAAAAAACCTATATTCAGTACCAGGTTTTTAATACCAGGTACTCGCTATATGATTCATTATTTACTTTTGAACAAACTACTCTCTTTTGCCTTTAAAACGTCCTATAGAATGTAAGGATATCTCTAATAGAAACATTTTTACAGCTATAATAGGGTAAGCCTAAAAGTGACTTTTTCACACTTTGAAATTCGACCAGTCCGAAACCAATGGTTATCTACATCTACATCAACATCTACATCTACACCTATATATTAATAGGCTAACACTCTCCACATACAAACTTTCGTAACCCCGTTTCGTATAATATTTATGGGTAGATCCCTATAAAATTTATATTGGAAACTTAGAATGGGCTAATCTGCTGTCTCACCAAAAAAAAATTTGAAAATTATTCTTAGTTTATTTATTATTAAACAAAAAATAGGTCTCCAAAGTCTCCGGCTATTTTATTATCTCCACATTCTGTTATACCCGAACTATACATCACCATTCAGCATACATCACTATCCAGCACTCTTATAAAACTCCCAAAGACACACTCACCATCCGCTCATTCCCTTACACACACACGTACATATCTATGCAATGATCCAGGAGCTGCCACTTGTACCAAATGTACCAAATCATATCATCTTCGGCATCTAAACACCATTTGTAAGCTAAGAAATCCAGGTTCACTTGTGGCTTTATGTATTTAACTTTTTTCCTATTGGTAAAATTTTTTTTCTTAACGATAAGATTTTGTAAGAAAATTCCACAATGTTAAGATCGAAATTTAAATATCGTACGGAGTTTAACTAAAGAACAATTTTACATGACACTAATGCTGATTTCGTTGAACATGTTTACACCCTTGCACAGAATACTGTAAAAGTGTGATAAAAGTGTACAAAAAACATTGCCCGTTTGCTACGCTATGTGCATGAATAATTAGGTTTCGCTTATCAACCAAATTGTTGTTGTTGTTGTTGTTAACAACAAAACACTCCCCGAAGGTTTTGGGGAGTGATGCCGAAGTTGACAGTCCTTGGCCGGATATGACCCCGGTACGCTGCGGTACTCCCTTGCGGTACTGCCCGACTGTCGTGGTAGCGATTTGGTATGACCAGTGGAACCTTCTAGGTCATGGCATCCCTCCATCCATGAGGAAGGAGAAGATGGGTAATGAGAGGTGAGAGGCATCATATCCGTAGATCAACCATCGAGTAGCACGTCAATTACCTATGTGCATATTAGTCGCCTCTTACGACCGGTATGCCTACCTCGGGCATATTCTAAACCCCTAACCCGCAGGGGTTATCAACCAAATTCAATTGTTATTGCACAATCCAATTTTTTTCACCAAATTTATCTGTCAAATAAAATTTTCGTCAGCTGATTTTCAGTGCAACCAACTACCCTGTCAAAGCTTCAGAGGATAAAAAGTGTGAGTTTTTTAGGAAACGAAAACATATTCTGTTTGACGTTTTACCTTCATTTTGCAAACGAAAACGGAAAACTGAAAAAAATCGCATTTTTTGATGAAACGAAATCACCATAACTCTACTTTTTATACCCAGCTGTACTTGTACACAGGGTATTATAACTTTGTTAGGATAACGGTTGGTTGTACAGGTATAAAGGAATCGAGATAGATATAGACTTCCATATATCAATATGATCAGGATCGAAAAAAAATTTTATTGAGCCATGTCCGTCCGTCTGTCCGTCCGTCCGTCCGTCCGTCCGTCCGTCCGTCTGTCCGTTAACACGATAACTTGAGCAAATAATGAGATATCTTCACCAAATTTGGCATGCGTACTTATTTGGGTTCAGAATAGATTGCTATTGAAAATGAGTAAAATCGGACCATAACCACGCCCCTTTTTCGATATCGAAAATTTCGAAAAACGTATAAAATGGGTTAATTCAATATTAGAAGCAGCTACAATGATAAAATTTGCAATATGTATTGATTTAGATGTTCTAAGGCCGATTTTATAAAAATTTTTGAAAAGGGGGCGTGGTACCGCCCACGTATATTTAAAATTTTGACTCTTAATAACTTCAGAACAGTTTATGCTAGTATAACGAAATTTCGTAGAGGACATACTATTGTTGTGGTAAATTCAGCTATAGAAAATAAACGAAATCGCTTCGCGACCACGCCTACTTTTTCATAAAAGTTATATTGAAAGGAGGTGGAAATATTGAAAAGTCCATATCTAATTAACTGATTTCGCTATAATAATATAATTTGGTACATACATCAACTTTCATATTCTTTACATAATTTTTTCAAAATTTTGGAAAGTGGGCGTGGCACCGCCCACTTATGAGTCAAGCAATTTTTAAATTCGACTGCTAACAACTTCAGAACGGTGTGAGATAGATTTACGAAACTAGGTACCAGGCATGTTATGTTTATGTAGAGTACTACCACAGAAAATAAGAAAAATCGGTGAACGATCACGCCCACTTTATGTGCACAGCTGGGTATGTAATGTTCGGTTTCACCCGAACTTAGACTTCCTTACTTGTTTTTTACGAAAACACACATTTTTAGGTATTTGTTTCCTTTAGGGATCAACAGCTAATAAATTAACTAAAATTATGGGAGATAGCTCAAAAGACAGGTTTTGGCCTCAGGATCACGAGTACGGAAGCGCTTTTTTAATTTTTTGTTTCTGTGGAAAGTTATGGTCCAAAAATCGAAAAATGAAACACGGCACGCATTTTTTCGCACGTTTTTAGGTACAGCCTAATAAAATTACAACAACCACACGAAAACTTGCCACTTTGATTGCAAATATCTATTCAGAGAAGCCAAATATCAAAAAGAGCTTTCGGATTCGTGATCACGAGGCCAAACCCCGACTTTTGAGCTATCTCCCATATTTTTATCTAATTTAGTAGCAGTTGACACCTGAAGGAAACAAATATCCATTTTACTTTGATTATTTGATGTTCTAAGTTTTTCTCGATTTTTTTAAGTTTAATTCACTTATGAAATTTTTACGGGGTAAAATATAAAATAAAATAGGGGGTTAGAAAATATATTTTTCATACAGTTGAAGATTGCCCAGAAAAATATCCCCAATCGTCTCATTTAAAGCAAAGCTGTAACAAGACGAAGTATCTGCTGTCATCAAAGAAAGAATCGGCGCACCTGCGTCTTGGCAGCCAAGTCACCGTTGATAGCTACAAGTTTGAAACGGAGAGAGACTTCGTCTATTTAGGAACCAGCATTAACACCGAAAATAATATCAGTCTAGAAATCCAGCGGAGAATCACCCTTGCCAACAAGTGTTACTTTGGACTAAGTAGGCAATTGAGAAGTAAAGTCCTCTCTCGACAAACAAAGATAACGCTCTATAAGTCTCTCATCATACCTGTCCTGATGTACGGCTCGGAATCATGGACAGTGTCAAGAGAAGATGAGATGGCTCTTGGAGTATTTGAGAGAAAAGTTCTCCGGAAGATTTATGGTCCTTCCCGTGATGCCAACGGCGAGTATCGAAGGAAATTTAACGATGAGCTGTACGAGCTTTACGCAGGCCTGACCATAGTTCAGCGGATTAAAGCCCAAAGGCTCCGCTGGCTGGCACCAGCACAGAAAGTTTTCCTATCGACACCCGAATTCGGCAGCAGAGGAAGGGGGAGACCTCAGCTGAGATGGAAACAACAGGTGGAGGATGACTTGAACTCCCTTTGGGTTTCCAATTGGCGTTAAAAAGGAATGACTAGCGTGCTTTGATACGAAACGGCCAAAATCGCCTAGGCGGTTAAGCGTCATTATGACGCAAGCCAAGATTAGATTAGATGTAATTAGACGCTGGCAAATAAAATTATAATTATTAATATAATAATTAATATAATTAAGATTAATTAATTAATCAGTTTAATATAATAAAAAATAAAATAAAAACGAAAAATTAAAAAAAAACAAGTAAGGAAAGCTGTCTTCGGCTGTGCCGAAGGCTAAATACCTTTCATGAATAAGCGTCACGATTTTCACTGTTTGATCCCCAGTACAGCCTGTGTGAATTTAACTTTAGCTCATACCGAAATTATCGGAGCTATCGATTATATGGGGACGATGTGTTATATTGGTCCAATCTCATTGATTTTTAACATCGACATTCCACATTCTAAAATAGCAACATTTACGAAATTTCACGTTACTACCGATATAATTACAGGAGTTATCTACCAAAATCCGTTTATCGGAACAATCGATTGTATGGGGGCTATGTGAAATATTTATCCCATTTCAATGATTTTCAACATCGATATTTTACATATAAAAATAGCGATGCTTCCAAAATTTCGCGTTCCTATGTGTTTAATTAAAGGACTTATAGCCCAAAATCCGCTTATCGGAATAATCGATTGTATGGGAGCTATGTGAAATATTTATGCCATCTCAATGATTTTCAACATCGCTATTTCGCATATAAAAATAGTGATACTTCCAAAATTTCACGTTCCTACCTATATAATTACAGGAGTTATCTACCAAAATCCGTTTATCGGAACAATCGATTGTATGGGGGCTATGTGAAATATTTATCCCATCTCGATGATTTTCAACATCGATATTTCACATATAAAAATAGCAATACGTCCAAAATTTCACGTTCCTACGTGTTTAATTACAGGAGTTATAGCCCAAAATCCGTTTATCGGAACAATCGATTGTATGGGGGCTATGTGAAATATTTATCCAATCTCGATGATTTTCAACATCGATATTTCACATATAAAAATAGCAATACTTCCAAAATTTCACGTTCCTACGTGTTTAATTACAGGAGCTATAGCCCAAAATCCGTTTACCGGAATAATCGATTGTATGGGAGCTATGTGAAATATTTATCCCATCTCTATGAATTTCAACATCGATATTTCACATATAAAAATAGCAATACTTACAAAATTTCACGTTCCTACGTGTTTAATTACAGGAGTTATAGCCCAAAATCCGTTTATCGGAATAATCGGTTGTATGGGAGCTATATGTTATATTGGTCCGATCTTGCTGGTTCCGACAAATGATTCCTATATTGGAAAATGGTGGCCGCATACCAAATTTCAGCCAAATATCTCAAAAACTGAGGGACTAGTTTGCGTTCAAACAGACAGACAGACAGACAGACAGACGGACAGACGGACAGACGGACATGGCTAAATCAACTCATCTCGTCATCCTGATCATTTCGGTATACTTATTGATGGGTCTATCTCTTCTTCTTCTCATATTTACAAACATCGGACCAAAGTTATAATACCATTTCATGTTCATGAAAGGTATAAAAAAAGAAACAGTTTTCAATGTTTGCCTCCACCGAGAATCGAATATAGGTGGCCTGCAAATAGTAAACATTTATACCCATTCTGGTATAAAAAGGGTACAATTAGTCTCTTCATAGGACATGCTCGAACATTTGTAACATACCCACATTTTTTTCAAAAATCAAATCAAAAATCGATATGAGGTGTCTTTTTAAATATTTTTAAGTTATGGTTAAGGAAAAAAGCTAGAAATCCCTCAATCTGTTTTTGCATAAGGCTAGATTTTGAGAGGTTTAACAACTTTTGAATAACTTTTTTTTTAAATCAACATACCCTCACTTTTTTCAAAACTCAAATCAAAAATCGATATGAAATGTCTTTTTAAATATTTTTAAGTTATGGTTAATGAAAAAAGCTAGAAAACGCTCAAACTGTTTTTGCATAAGGCTAGATTTTGCAACTTTTGAATAACTTTTTTTAAATCGTGTCTTTTTAAATATTTTTAAGTTATGGTTAAGGAAAAAAGATAAAAATCTTTAACAGTTTTTACAAAAGGCTAGATTTTGGCCGATTTTACCACGTTGAATACAATTTTTTTTTAAATCAATATACCTACATTTTTTTTTAAAATCAATTTAAAATGTCTTCTAAATATTGCTAAGTTATGGATAAAGAAAAAAGCTAGAAAAACCTTTAAATGTTTTTGCAAAAGGGTAGATTTGCCCTACCAGCATTTGTAATTTACCAACACTAAAGAGATGAAAAAAGCCACGTAAGATAAATTTCTACTAACTAGGATCGCCCGTGGTCGAAATTCGACCATCTTAAATTTTCTTCAACTCTCTCTTAATATACATACATATCTTTCGTTCACAACAAAACCAAGTAAGTGGCTCCCCCGTGGCAAATGCAAATTTGGATTAAGTGATACCATACAAACAATCGTCACATTAGGGTGGTGCAGCAAAGTAGTACAACAGAATAGCTGACGACAATACATTAGGATACATGTATATAAAACAGACTTATATGCACAAAAACCCGGTATGGGCTTATAATATTTCGATATATAACGGTACTTTTTTATCGTAACCTTGTGGAATTTTACTTAAAAATACCATATCGTTAAAAATATAAACTTTTTAATGGAAAAAAGACTAAATATAGAAGTGCTCTGCGAAAAACCTTCACAGAGCCAAAAAGTTCACCTATAATCAAAGAGATCGACGTCTAAAAAAGCTTTTTGGCCGGGGAGAGCGAGTGGGGACAAATTTGAAGAAATTTGTGCTAGGAAATCTTCTAAATTTTAGCTCGAATTTCTTCTCAAATTTATTGAAAAGGAAATCGGCTAAAAACTAGGAGTTAGCTTCTTATTTATGAATTTTTTATGTACTTTTGTCAAAAGTTAGAAGAAATCTCCTTGTTTTTATGAGAAAATCTGTTTAAAGTAAATTAATGAGAACATCCTCTTATTTTCACTAGATTCATATTGAATTTATTGAAAAGGAAAACACTATATTTTTAGAAGATCCCTTATTAATTCAAATTCAGGTATACCTTTTTCGAATATGTAATTCCACGCTACCAAGCACAAGCACACGATAGCATCATGGTGTGTAAAAGTAGGTCGCCTCCCAGGTGGTGCACCCTGGGTAACGCTAAATGACCTACATAGCCTTCACGGCTAGTTTCTTGTATTGCCGGTTCTACGAGAACGGTACCAGTACTTGTGCTGTACCCATCGTGCCGAAACGACCCGGGCCGTTTTCTTATATCGACCCGGCTAAGAGCAATACACTCGGGATGACCCTGTCTGACATTTAGGCAGGGCTACACCTCGCTACAACAACAACAACAACATCATGGTAGAGATCTCCGTTCAGCAGTTAATAATTCTTAGTTCGATTCGCGGTGAAGGCAATAAGGCAAGTGGACATGTGGTGAGGCAAAAAGAACAAAGGTGTAATTAGACGTTGGCAAGTTAAGTATACGATGGCATGGTAGTGTAGATTAGACTAGACTGACTATACATCTGGGTTGAGCGTTGATTTTTTGTTTTTTAAATTTGAAATATTAAAAAGAAAATCTTCTTAATATTATGTGATTATCTTCTCAGTTTTATTAAAAAGAGACACCCAGTCATAATAAGACGGGCATCTTATTGGAAATATATCATAGAGAAATCCTTCTGATTTAGAGGGCATTTTATGTGACTTTTTGCTCTGTGTTGGATTATGTGAATTATGTGTTTATGTGAATGATGATGGAGTGAAGATGGCGAGGATGCAATGATATTTATATAATTTGGTACATTTGTTTTTTTTTTTTTGCCACAAAAATGAAGGCAAGTGGCAGCTGCCTGGATCGCTGTATACTTATACTTACGTTCATGTGAGAGTAATGAGTGCGAAAAAGGGTGGGAGTGGTTTTCGAAGCGCAGAATTTTTGCGGAAGAGTGTTTGTCGGAGTTTCGAAGACTGTGCAAGGTATCGTTTTTCTCCTTAATTCTCGCATACATATATATATACATATATATATGATGTTTGGGAATTTAAACATTTGATTTGAGTAATACCATGCAAAGAATCCACACATTAGGGTGGTGCAGTATATTTAAATTTTTTTTTCTTTTAAACAATTTTTTTTAAAGTTTTTTTTTGAAAATTACAATTCTGGTGTTGCCAACAAAATTTTTAATTCTATGTAACTAACTTCACTTTTTAGTTTGAAAAATACATTTTCTGCTTGGAAATATACTTTTCCAATATTTTAAATTCCTCTCATACGTGAATAAAATAAATAAATAGAAAATGCTTAGCACATCAAATTATCAAAGTACAAAATATGTTTTCATTCAAAAAAAGTGGAGTTACTCATAAAAAACGGTACTTTAGCAAAAGTTCGTATGGTATTTCCACCAAAAAATGCGATTAGTCCGGGATTATTCGCAGAGGAATAGTAGACTACTATTTTTTTAGTCTCTTTTAGATGGAATAAATTGGTCGCGTTTGTTCAAGCATGTCCTATGAGGAGACTAATTATACCCTTTTTATACCAGAATTGGTATAAATGTATACTCGTACTACTTGCAGGAGACCTGTCTTCGGTTCTCGGCGAAGCCAAAAATTTAAAAATTGTTTTTTTTTTCTAATTTCTTATGTTTAAAGCAAGGAAAACTAAAAAAATCAGAGTTCTGGGAATCGATGTGTCTACCATGACGCCAGCAACTACTTATACTTGTCAGCGTCTAATTACAGCGATGCTCTAAATGAAACAATCGGGTATATCTTTCTGACCAACCTGCAACTGTATGAAAAATATATTTTTTTGCTTAGGAAACATAGGTACTTTTCCAATATTTAACCCCTTAAAAATTTCATTAGTGAATTAAACTTTTAAGAAATCGAGAAAAGCTTAGAACATCAAATAATCAAAGTAAAAATGGGTATTTGGGAGATAGCTCAATAGACGGGGTTTGGCCTCAGGATCACGAATCTGGAAGCGCTTTTAATAATTTGCTTCTCTAAAGAGATATTTGCAATCAAAGTTGCAAGTTGTACCGTGGGGCCTTGGGTCAAATAATCAAAGTAAAAATGGGCATTTGTTTCCTTTAGGGGTCAACTGCTAATAAATTAGCTCAAATTATTGGAGATAGCTCAAAAGACGGGATTTGGCCTCAGGAACCCGGAAGCGTTTTTTAATATTTTGCTTCTCTGAAGAGATATTTGAAATCAAAGCTGCAAGTTGTACCGTGGCGCCGTGGGTAATTTTTCGATTTTTTTACCATAACTTTCCCCAGAAAGAAAAATTAAAAAAGCGCTTTTGGATTCGTGACCCTGAGGCCAAAACCTGTCTATCTCCCATAACTTTAGCTAATTTATTAGCGGTTGACCCCTAAAGGAAACAAATACCAAAAAATGCGCATTTTTTACACTCTTCAATTTTCCGTTTTCGTTTGCAAAATGAAGGTAAAACGTCAAACAGAATATGTTTTCGTTTCCTAAAAAACTCAAACTTTTTTACCCTCTGAAGCTTTGACACTGAAAATCAGCCGACGAAAATTTTATTAGACAGATAAATTTAGTGAAAAAAAATTGGATTGTGCAATAAAAATAGAATTTGGTTGATAAGCGAAACCTAATTATTCATGCACATAGCGTAGCAAGCGGGCAATGTTTTTTGTTCGTTTTATCGATATAGCAGTTTCATGTAGAACGAGTACACTTTTACAGTATTCTGTGCAAGGGCGTAAACATGTTCAACGAAATCAGCATTAGTGTCATGTAAAATTGTCCTTTAGTTAAAGTCCGTACGATATTTAAATTTCGATCTTAACATTGTGGAATTTTCTTACAAAACTATATCATTAAAAAAAAGCTTTACCAATAGGCAAAAAGTTAAATATATAAAT
Source organism: Campiglossa producta (assembly GCA_964058755.1). Taxonomy (NCBI): domain Eukaryota; kingdom Metazoa; phylum Arthropoda; class Insecta; order Diptera; family Tephritidae; genus Campiglossa; species Campiglossa producta. The sequence continues at coordinate 32,027,256 of CAXKVI010000006.1, read as the reverse complement.
CCAGAAGTGAAGCTGGATTTCTTAGCTTATAAATTGTGTTTAGATGCCGAAGATGATATGATTTGGTATATTTTGTTGTTGTTTTATGGCGCGAAAATAAAAGCAAGTGGCAGCTGCTGGATCATTGCATAGATATGCACGTGTGTGTGTAAGGGAATGAACGGATGGGTGTGTCTTTGGGAGTTTTATAAGAGTACTGAATAGTGATTATAGTTCGGGTATAACAGAATGTGGAGATAACAAAATAGCTGGAGAGTTTGAATACCTCTTTTTTGTTTAATAATAAATAAACTAAGAATAATTTTACAATTTTTTTTTTTGTGAGACAGCAGATTAGTCAATTCTAAGTTTCCAATATAACTTTTATAGGGATCTATCTATAAATACTATACGAAATCGGGTAACGAAAGTTTGTATGCGGAGAGTGTTAGCCTATTAATATATAGATAAATAGAACTCAATGAATTTCATTCTTTCACTCAATAAGCTCCTATTATTAGAGAAATTATTTTCACTCCCTCGCTCATTGAGTACTTGGGTCCATTATATATACTAAAAAAACCTTTAACTGTTTTTGCAAAAGGGTAGATTCGCCCTAACCAGCATTTGTAATTTACCAACACTAAAATGTTGTTAAATAAAATCTGTAGCATTACTACAAGCCGAAACATAATAATTTCAAATGGTGCATGTTTTCATCACCTTAGGAAAAATTGAGGCCTAGACACACCCACCATCCGCTCATTCCCTTACACACACTTACATATCTATGCAATCATCCAGCGGCTGCCACCTGCTTTTATTTTTTGCCAAAAAAAAAACAACAAAATGTTCCAAATCATATCATCTTCGGCATCTAAACACCATTTGTAAGCTAAGAAATCCAGCTTCACTTCTGGCTTTATGTATTTAACTTTTTACCTATTGGTAAAGTTTATTTTTTTAACGATATGATTTTGTACAAAAATTCCACAATCTTAAGATCGAAATTTTGCAAAAGGCTAGATTTTGCCCGACTTTACCACTTTAGAATACATTTTTTTTTTTAAATCAATATAGGTATCTACACTGAGAGAAATGCATTGAATGTTGTGACAATATCGCTATTGATAGCGACGAGTTTGATGCAATATTCATTCAGAATGAGCGAGTTATCAAATATTATTTGCTCCCAATAAAAAGTAAAATGACATGTCAACCATTTCGATATGATATACTATTTTTTATATTTATGGATAGAATACTAATATATTTGAACGGCATGTCCATATCTATGGTCGTGATATGAATTTCTATTGTTGGTATATCCATATCCATATTTACTGCATAGTAATAATGGTAGAGACAACGCATTAATATATATTGGCGAAATGTAAATTTTTCTGGGACGAATAATCATAATAGTTCATAAATTTTTACTATGGATTTTCTAACAATATTACAACTTGTTGGAGCGTTTTTTTTAATTCAAAATTTTTTGAATTTCTTATGATTGAACATTTTTCTTAAAATTTTATAAAATGCCGTAGCCGAATGGTAGAATACTGGGCTAACGTGCCAGAGGAGCAGGGTTCGAAACTTACTGAAACCAGATGTTAAATTATATAAAATTTTGTTTTTTTAAACTAGTTAGAATTTATCAATAGTTTATATGGATACCATTTCAATAGTGATTTATCAAAAAAGCATTGATGAAACATCCATATTCATTGATGGGACAGAATTATCAATTTTTATTTAATGTGATATCAATAATTATGGATGTTCCATCCATAGATTTCCCTCCGTGTACATTTTGTTTTTGCGAAAATCAAGACAAAAATCAAGATAAAATGTCTTTTAAACTATTTCTAAGTTATGATTCCTGTAAGGACAATAATGGCGACCTGGTAACCGACGTACAGAGTGTACTTAAATTATGGGGGGAGCACTTCTCCTCACTGCTAAATTGCGAGGGAGACGTCGAACCCGATACCCCAATCCCTGACGATGGAAAAGTCGTCCCACCACCTGACTATGATGAAGTGAGGATAGCTATATCCCGGCTCAAAAACAACAAAGCGCCTGGAAAAGACGGACTACCCGCCGAGCTGGTAAAAAGCATGCATCAGCTCTTATGCAGAATATGGTCAGACGAGTGCATGCCTCCAGATTGGAATTTAAGTGTGCTCTGCCCAATCCACAAGAAAGGCGATCCCGCTAACCGCACCAACTACCGCGGAATCAGCCTTCTTAATATCGCATATAAGGTTCTTTCTAGCGTATTGTGTGAAAGACTGAAGCCCATCGTAGACAAGCTGATTGGACCTTATCAGTGTGGCTTTAGACCTGGTAAGTCTACCATCGACCAGATTTTCACGATACGCCAAATCCTGGAGAAGACCCATGATAAAAGAATCGACACACACCATCTCTTTGTCGATTTCAAAGCCGCTTTTGACAGCGCAAAAAGGAGTTGCCTGTATGCCGCCATGTCTGAATTTGACTTCCCTGCAAAGCTTATACGGCTTTGCCAAATGACGTTGAGCAATACTAACAGCTCCGTCCGAGTCGGGAAGGACCTCTCTGAGCCATTTGAAACCAAAACGAGGCTTCAGACAGGGCGACTCCCTTTCGTGCGATTTCTTCAACCTGATGCTGGAGAAGATAATTCGAGCAGCAGAGCTAAACCGCAATGGTACAATCTTTTACAAGAGCGTGCAATTGCTGGCGTATGCCGATGATATTGATATCATTGGCCTTAACAACCGCGCCGTAAGCGCTGCCTTCTCTGGACTGGATAAAGAAGCGAAAAAAGTGGGTATTGCGGTCAACGAGGACAAGACGAAGTATTTGCTGTCATCAAAGAAAGAATCGGCGCACCTGCGCCTTGGCAGCCACGTCACTGTTGATAGTTACAAATTTGAAACTGTGAGGGACTTCGTCTATTTGGGAACCAGCATTAACTCCGAAAATAATATCAGTCTAGAAATCCAACGGAGAATCACTCTTGCGAACAAGTGCTACTTTGGACTGAGTAGGCAATTGAGAAGTAAAGTCCTCTCTCGAAGAACAAAGATCGCGCTCTATAAGTCTCTCATCATACCTGTCCTGATGTATGGCTCAGATTCATGGACAATGTCAAGAGAAGATGAGATGGCCCTTGGAGTATTTGAGAGAAAAGTTCTCCGGAAGATTTATGGTCCTTCCCGTGATGCCGACGGCGAGTATCGAAGGAGATCTAACGATGAGCTGTACGAGCTTTACGCAGATCTGACCATAGTCCAGCGAATTAAAGCCCAAAGGCTCCGCTGGCTGGGTCACGTCATGCGAATGGACAAAGAAGCTCCAGCCCAGAAGGTTTTCCAATCGTCACCCGAATTCGGCAGCAGAGGAAGGGGGAGGCCTCGACTGAGATGGAAACAACAGGTGGAGGATGACTTGAACTCCCTTGGGGTTTCCAATTGGCGTCAGTTATCGCTAAAAAGGAATGACTGGCGTGCTTTGATAGGCGACGGCCAAAATCGCTTAGGCGGTTAAGCGCCAATAAATGATGATGATGAAGTTATGATTGAGGAAAAAAGCTAGAAAACCCTCAAACTGTTTTTGCATAAAGCTAGAAGAACTTTTTTTTAAATCAACATACCCACATTTTTTTCAAAAATCAAATGAAAAATATATATGGATGGAGGAAAAAAGATAGAAAAACCTTTAACAGTTTTTACAAGAGGCTAGATTTTGCCCGGTTTCACCACTTTTGAATATTTATTTTTTTTAAATCAATATACATACCTTTTATTCAAAAATCAAAAAAAAATGTTTGAAAATTATTCTTAGTTTATTTATTATTAAACAAAAAATAGGTCTCTAAACTCTCCAGCTATTTTATTATCTCCACACTCTGTTATACCCGAACTACCATCACTATTCAGCATACATCACTATTGAGCACTCTTATAAAACTCTCAAAGACACACCCACCATCCGCTCATTCCCTTACAAACACACGTACATATCTATGCAATGATCCAGCGGCTGCCACCTGCTTTTATTTTTTGCCAATTCAACATACCCACATTTTTTTCAAAAATCAAATCAAAAATCATAAGGCTAGATTTTGCGAGGTTTAACCACTTTTGAATAACTTTTTTTAAATCAACATACCCACATTTTTTTCAAAAATCAAATCAAAAATCGATATGAGGCGTCTTTTTAAATATTTTTAAGTTATGGTTAAAGAAAATACAATTTTTTTTAAAATCAATATACCTACATTGCAAGGCTTGATTTTGCCCGGTTTAACCACTTTTGAATAACTTTTTATACCTTTCATGAACATGAAATGGTATTATAACTTTGGTCCGATGTTTGTAAATATGAGAAGAAGAAGAGATAGACCCATCAATAAGTATACCGAAATGATCAGGATGACGAGATGAGTTGATTTAGCCATGTCCGTCTGTCCGTCTGTCTGTCTGTCTGTTTGAACGCAAACTAGTCCCTCAGTTTTTGAGATATTTGGCTGAAATTTGGTATGCGGCCACCATTTTCCAATATAGGAATCATTTGTCGGAACCAGCAAGATCGGACCAATATAACATATAGCTCCCATACAACCGATTATTCCGATAAACGGATTTTGGGCTATAACTCCTGTAATTAAACACGAAGGAACGTGAAATTTTATAAGTGTTGCTATTTTTATATGTGAAATATCGATGCTGAAAATCATAGAGATGGGATAAATATTTCACATAGCTCCCATACAATCGATTATTCCGATAAACGGATTTTGGGCTATAACTCCTGTAATTAAACACGTAGGAACGTGAAATTTTGTAAGTATTGCTATTTTTATATGTGAAATATCGATGTTGAAACTCATAGAGATGGGATAAATATTTCACATAGCTCCCATACAATCGATTGTTCGATAAACGGATTTTGGTAGATAACTCCTGTAATTATATAGTTAGGAACGTGAAATTTTGGAAGTATCGCTATTTTTATATGCGAAATATCGATGTTGAAAATCATTGAGATGGCATAAATATTTCACATAGCTCCCATACAATCGATTATTCCGATAAGCGGATTTTGGGCTATAAGTCCTGTAATTAAACACATAGAAACGCGAAATTTTGGAAGCATCGCTATTTTTATATGTAAAATATCGATGTTGAAAATCATTGAAATGGGATAAATATTTCACATAGCCCCCATACAATCGATTGTTCCGATAAACGGATTTTGGTAGATAACTCCTGTAATTATATCGGTAGGAACGTGAAATTTCGTAAATGTTGCTATTTTAGAATGTGGAATGTCGATGTTAAAAATCAATGAGATTGGACCAATATAACACATCGCCCCCGTATAATCGATAGTTCCGATAATTTCGGTATGAGCTAAATTTAAATTCACATAGGTTTTACTCGGATCAAACAGTGAAAATCGTGACGCTTATTCATGAAAGGTATTTAGCCTTCGGCACAGCCGAAGACAGCTTTCCTTACTTGTTTTTAAATCAACATAGACACATTCTTTTCAAAAATTAATTCAAAAATCGATATGAAATGTCTTTTTAAATATTTTTAAGTTATGGTTAAGGAAAATATGTATATTAAGAGAGAGTTGAAGAAAATTTCAGATGGTCGAATTTCGACCACGGGCGATCCTAGTATATATTAATACGCTAACACTCTCCGCATACAAACTTTCGCAACCCAATTTCGTATAGTATATATAGTTATATTGGAAACTTAGCTGTCTCGCCAAAAAAAAATTTGGAAATTATGCTTAGTTTATTTATTATTAAACAAAAAAGAGGTCTCCAAACTCTCCAGCTATTTTCTTATCTCCACATTCTGTTATACCCACACTATACATCACTATTCAGTACTCTTATAAAACCCCAAAAGCAACACATCCCCTCATTCCCTTACACACACACGTACATATCTATGCAATGATCCAGCAGCTGCCACTTGCTTTAATTTTTGTGCCAAAAAAAAACAACAAAATGTACCAAGTCATATCCTCTTCGGCATTTAAACACAATTTGTAAGCTAAGAAATCCAGCTTCACTTCTGGCTTTATATATTTAACTTTTTGTCTATTGGTAAAGTTTATTTTTCACAATGTTAAGATCGAAATTTAAATAACGTACGGACTTCAACTAAAGAACAGTTTTACATGACACTAATGCTGATTTCGTTAAACATGTTTACACCCTTTAACAGAACACTGTAAAAGTGTTATAGAAGTATACCCGTTCCACATGAACCTGCTACCGATAAAACGAACAAAAAATACTGCCCGTTTGCTACGCTATGTGCATGAATAATTAGGTTTCGCTCATCACCCATATTTAATTCTTATAGCAAAATCCAATTTATTTCACCAAATTTATCTGTCAAATAAAATTTTCGTCAGCTGAATTTCAACCAGCTACCCTGTCAAAGCTTCTACCTTTTTTACTAAAAACACATTTTTACTTTAGATTATTTGATGTTCTAGGCTTTTCTCGAATTTTTTAAAGTTTAATTCACTTATGAAATTTTAGGGGGTTAAATATTGGAAAAGTACGTTTTCTAAGCCGAAAATATATTTTTCATACTGTTGAAGATTGACCAGATAAATATCCCCAATTGTCTCATTTAGAGCAAAGCTGTAATTAGACGCTGACAAATATTAGTTGCTGACAGCATGGTAGACACCTCGACTGTCAGAACTCTAATTTGTTTAGTTTGCCTTGCGTTAAAACATAAAAATTAAAAAACAAAACAATTTTTGCCTTCGCCGAGAATCGAAGTCAGGTGTCCTGCAAGTAGTATACATACATTTATACCCATTCTGGTATAAAAAGGCTATAATTAGTCTCTTCATAGGACATGCTCGAACAAATGTGACCAATTTATTTCATCTAAAAGAGACTAAAAAAGTAGTAGTCTACTGTTCCTCCGCGATTGGTCCCGGACTAATCGCATTTTTTACAGGGAAATACCATACGAACTTTTACTAAAGTACAGTTTTACATGAGTAACTCCACTTTTTTGTATGAAAACACCTTTTCTACTTTGATAATTTAATGTGCTAAGCTTTTTCTATTTTTTTTTTTCACGTATATTTTTAGAGGAATAAAATATTGGAAAAGTATATTTTCTAAGCAGAAAATGTCTTGTTTAAACTAAAAAGTGAAGATAGTTATATAGAATTAAAAATGTTGTTCGCAACACCAGAATTATAATTTAAAAAAATAGCTTTAAAAAAAGTTTAAAAGAAAAACATTGCATGGTATTACTCAAAGCAAATGTTTAAACTCACAAACATCATATATATATGTATGTATGAAGCAAGGAGAAAAAACGGTACCTTGCAAATTGCACAGTCATCGAAACTACGACAAATGTACCAAATCATATAAATATCATTGCATCCTCGCCATCTTCACACCATCATCATAATCACGTAATTTAATTTTTTATCCATTAAAAAGTTTATATTTTTAACGACATGGTTTTTTTAAAACTGAAATTCCACAAGGTTACGATAAAAAAGCCCATACCGGGCTTTTGTGCATATAAATCTGTTGTAGATGTATCCTAATGTATTGTCGTCAGCTATTCTGTTGTACTAGTTTGCTGCAGGGGGGAGCCACTTACTTGGTTACGAGAGAGTTGAAGAAAATTTAAGATGGTCGAATTTCGACCACGGGCGATCCTAGTAAAAAATTATTGTGTGTAAATTTGATCCTGTAGAACCCTAAAGAAGTGTTCCTCAAAGTTTGAGCGAAATCCGAGACTAGCAAGCATTCTCAATTAGACGTTTTCATATGTAATGTCTCAAACCTTTCATATTTTTTATGAATAAGGATTGTTTTTCATTTTATAATAATCATTTCTGAAAACAATTTAAATAATCATTGTTAATTCATATAAGCATCTAATCAAAGAATTACTATTCGTAGCTCTCATCTAAGAGGTCTATATAAATTTCAATAAGAGATATAGCAAAACAAATAATAACCACATTTTTCTTTTATCTTTTCAGGAGAATTTGTAACACCAGAGCAAGCCGAACTTGCTCACAATTTACTACATTCTGGAGGTAAACTAAAAATATAAAATGTTTACAATGTTTTCAATAATAAATTAGAATTTATTCTACTGTCAACTGGCTGTGGCGCTTATACATACCTTAGAAAGGAATTTTAAAGAACACTTCATGAAGTTTAGGTTTGTGGCTTATATTTTAGAATTAGGGCTCATTCTTTCATTTACGCCCTAACTCTAATGTGGTAAAAACATTCCTTTTACCGGCAAACAAAGAATCTGTAAACTTTTACACCCGTTTGGTATTCTGCCAACCAAAGTTGCCTACAAGTTTTCTAACCACCAAAATAGGTGGTAACGTCACGTAACCGCGAAAAATGCACGTGTTTTGTAAAAATTTTTTTGCACGTGTTTTGTAAAAATTTTTTTGGACCAAAAATAGTAGGTACATATTTTGTACGCACTCTAGCTAACAAGAAATATGGATAGGTACCTTGCTTATACATATAAAAAAACGGTTCTGGCAAAAAAAAACCGCATTTACTGAGGACACAAATTTGTCAGATGTTTATACGTACCTAAATCGATAGCAAAGAAGTCGTCTTGAACTGACAGTTCGCAAAAGTGAGTGTGAAATGAAGAAATACTTAGCTGATTTTTAAAGCGCTTTGAAAAAAATTTGTGTTTATACCAGAGGCCTGTAGCGGAATTCAGTAACTTTAAACAATACGGAACAACAAATACAACAGGTAAAACCGTTCTCTCTTTTAATTTTATTTTTTTTAACCAATATAATACTTGTCAGTATATAAGTCAAATAGAAAAAAAAATATTCAAAAAATTTAAAATAAGAAAAATAAAAAAATATTTTCGAATTTACACTGCACGTTTGCCTGGACACTAGACCTCCCGTAAAACCAAAAGTGCGAATTTTATCGCTCCCCGCGCATTTTCGGATAGCTTGAGGAAAAAAAATAAGATCTGCATAAAAAAAAGTTACCTCTAGTGGGAAAATCCCAGGCCCCTGGGACCTAAAGGTCAAAAATGGGGTAAAAAAAGATACTAACAGAAAACTAGTTCTAACTCCTTATTATGTGGTCCTATGTAAAAAATGCATATAAGCAATGTGCTTCAAAATTAATCAGGGAATATTTCTTGGGCAACAACTTTTTACCACTGATGCAAATTGTTGCACTTTTGTGCAATTGAATGCAAAATTATGTGAAACGCATTTTTTGAGGGGCTTTTTTTTGGTATTTCTAAGAACGTGAATGGGAGTGTAATGGGGTGTGGTTGCTGAGTGACCGCGCTCAATCCCGACTCTTGCGTCCTCGTTCGTGCACTCTGGGCAACGTTGAGCTACCTAGGCTCGCGGCAGAAAGAGAGGGAGCCCCGGGGGGGCCACTCTGACATACTTGGTTTAAGGGCTCACCTGGGTCTTTTTCGCAGCGTCTGTACACCAAGAGGTGCGGCTGTAAGCGGGCGTCTGTCTTGAAGCAAGCGGCTCGCTATATAAATGTGCAAAACTTTTCCCTCCCAATCCAGGGTGTTATGCGATACCGTGCCCATTGGACGTTTGCAGCCGGGAGGCAAATCGTGGCTGTAGTCGAACGGAGCCTCACTGATACCGGGCCGCCTCAGGGAGTAACTATGGTCTTACCGCGGTATGGGGCTCTGCCGCGGCGGACGACACACTTCCCCTTACACTACCCTTGACCCTAAGCTGGCCTTGTCCGGCGAGGGGTCGTACGAACAAGATGAAGAACACACAAAATACAAAGCAATTAACGACTTCGTTTACTCCGCAGCAGAGAAGAACTATGCTGGAGCAAGCGAAAACACAACGCCGGAGGACAAACTCCGCCTCAAAGTTAACTGGGAGGCCGACAACGATGGAAACTACGGGTCAGTCATCCCCCAAACTGCTATCAAGTAAGAGTGACTTGATGGGAGCAAGCAACAGTGCGGCTGCCTACGCAGCCAAGCAGAAAACGGCGGAAGCTAAGCTTCCATCAAGCGCTGGTACGAATCCCAATCTCTTCACATCTGGGGCAATGGTCTCACGACCTGGTTTCAGAGTTTCGAAAGAGAAGGACGACGCCGTAAAGGGAGAGACTACGATGGCAACTACGAGTCTGAATCCCCCCAAAGAGGCATCTCCCCGACGCTTTGCGTACTGGGATAAAAGAAAGGCCGCAAGGATCCTTAAAAGATATGAGGGAGCATCGCAGGAGAAGCTGTCGCCGGAAGAAAGGAAGATGGTGGAGGAAGCGAAAGCTCTGATACCAAATTTCCAGAGGCCCTATGTGCCTAAGAGGGTGAACGGTAATCCCTTCAAACGCCAGAGATCGGACGGAGAGGTAGACCCCCATCCGAAGCGGCATCAGGTCAACCCCGTAGTGGGAAAACTCAGCTTTGCTGAAGTAACCAAGGACAGAATCCTTATAGGTTTCATTGACCGAGGTAACGACCGTTGGTCCATCCCCAAAGACCAGTGGCTGTATGTCCGGAATGAAATGGGCAGGGCCCTCCTCCACTTAATGCGTGAGTCTCCGGGTAGTCCGCCGCGAGGTACTGACGCGGGCTGGCACCAAGGTCAGATCAAAATATTCGCGTGCGAGGATGCAAGAACTGTCGCACTGTATAAGGCAGCAGTTGCAAGACTGGGTGAAGTCTATCCAGGGGCAAGACTAGATGTCGTCGACTGGAAGGACATTCCTGCTCGGCCAAGGGCAAGGGCATGGATTCCTGCCGTCCCTGCAGAACCCGAGAATATTCTTGAGATGCTGCAGGTCTGGAATCCGTCTCTCCCGACGCAGGATTGGGGCGTCAATCTGGTCGATGATGTGGTTGGGCCCAATAGACAGGTGGTTATCACTCTGAATAAGGAGGCGCTCGAGCCCCTTAAACGGTGCAACGGACGAGTGCATTACGGCTTGGGTCAGATCGTGATCCACGTATACCGTGGCGATGCACAGCGCGCTGCTATTCCGGACGCTCCGGAGGACTCGGAGATCGAGGCATCGGAAGGGAAAGCAGAGGAGTCCGACGCGGAAAGTATGTTATCCGCCACGTCAAATTGCGATGGTGCTGCGAACAACTCGGCGATAGAAGAAAGCCTGCTTGACGAAGAAGGCCTCGACGTCACGATCGTGGCTAAACCTGAGCACACTAACGTTGATGCTGCTTCAGACAGCAGGGTTCCCGCCACGCCAAATCGTGCAGGTGCTCTGAACAACTCCTCGTTGAGAGACAGCCCCCGGAACAGGCCAGACCTCGACGACACGCTGGCGGCAGGGATGTCTGAGCTCTCTCATGTTGGTGGTGCTTCAGATAAATCTGCACAAATCTAAAGCAGCCTCGGCTGTTTTAAGCAGTCGTCTTTCTAAAGGCGACGTAGACGTGGTCCTTATCCAAGAGCCCTGGGTCAATAGCTCTAGGATCTGTGGATTGGGGACTAAAGGGTACAAGCTCATCCAAGCCAATGATGAGGGCAAGGTCAGAACCTGTATTTTGGTAAAGTCTGAGCTAAACACCTTTCTATTACCCAACTACTCAAATGGTGACGTTACAGCTGCCAGCTTAACAGTCGGCAGCACCAGCCTAACGATGGCGTCGGTCTATATGCCCTATGACGCCGAAGAACCTCCTCCACAAAAGGAGGTGAAAGATCTGGTGGATAATTTCTGTACGGGCCATCTTATTATTGGAGCTGACGCTAATGCTCATCACGTCCAGTGGGGAAGCTCCGATATTAACGCTAGGGGCGAGTCTCTGTTTGACTACCTACTAACAACTAACCTGGTGGTTTGTAACGTGGGTAATGAGCCTACTTTTATAACTAAAGCTCGTAGGGAGGTTATAGACCTCACTGTTTGTAGCGAAGGTGCTTATGAGTGGGTCAGAAAATGGCGTGTTCTTGATGAGCATTCATTTTCTGACCATCGGTACATAGAAATTGTGTTAGACTTTATTGTTGAGCAGCCAGTCATGAAGCGAAATCCACGCAACACTAACTGGCAGCTACATAACCAAATATTAGCTAGGGACCTACCAGTATTACCTCCACAAGCCCCCTCATCAGTGGGAGAACTGGATGATCTGGTAACGACCTTTACAACGGCGCTCTCAAATGCCCTAGAGCAGGCTTGTCCAGTACCAAAACCACGCGGCAAACATAGACCCCACTGGTGGTCTTACGACCTGGATTCGTTCCGTATATCATGCAGGAAGCAATTTAACAAGGCCAAGAGCATCGGTACGGAGCCTGAATGGCTCGAATATAAAGCTAAACTGAGGGCCTATAAAAAGGCTCTAAGGCAAGCGAAGAGAACTTCGTGGAGAAATTTCTGCACCGGGGTCGAAAAAGTCGATGATACAGCGAGACTTAGACGAGTGCTATCAAAAACTCAAACAGCCATTAGCTATTTACGGAAGCCTGACGGATCTTGGACCAGCACGGAAGGGGAAACCCTGGAGCTGCTCCTGAACACACACTTTCCGGGGAACTTGTATGATGCACCTGTAGCATCTGCAACAAACCTGGCGGTAAACATACCCATTACGGAGGAAAGGGTAAGGTGGGCAATCAAAAGCTTTGAGCCGTTCAAGGCAGCCGGGCCAGACGGGATTTTCCCCGCACAACTTATAAACACGCTGGAAATATCAGCTAAATGGCTGGTAGTTCTCTATTCAGCCTGCCTGGCTCTTAATTACATTCCGTGCTCCTGGAGAAGCGCCACGGTAGTCTTTATTCCAAAGGCTGGGAAGGCCTCACACTATGAGCCTAAAGACTACAGACCGATCAGTCTCTCGTCTTTTGCACTTAAAACCTTCGAGAGGATAATTAGCGATTATCTCTCCTCTACTATTGATAGCAACCTTATTTCTAGCTATCAACATGCATACACCAAAGGTAAATCAACGGAAACTGCGCTCCACAGCCTAGTCTCTATTGTTGAAAAATCATTGCACGAAAAGGAGTACTGTCTCGTGGCCTTTCTGGAGATCGAAGGGGCTTTCAACAATATAAGGCCGGAGGCTATTAACACTGCTTTAACAAACCTGGGCATAAATAGGTCTCTTATTGGACTAATTGATCAACTACTAAAGGGAAGGAAAATAGTTTCTTCACTGGGAACAGTTGATCTTTCACGCTATGTCACAAGAGGAACGCCTCAGGGTGGTGTTCTCTCCCCGCTCCTATGGAACCTCACCGTAAACTCGCTGCTACGAGACACAAGGTGGGGGGGCGGGAAGATAGTGGCATATGCAGACGATTTAGCTATTGCATATAGGGGCAAATTCCCACAAACCCTGTGTGACTTGATGCAAGTAGCACTGCGAGAAGTTTCTTCATGGTCCTCTCGCTGCGGACTTAGCATCAACCCGGGAAAGGTGGAGCTTGTCCTTTATACCAGGCGGTACAAGATACCACCGCTGAACCTACCAGAACTAGATGGCGTGCGCCTGAACTTAGCTAATAAAGCCAAATTCCTAGGCACAGTTCTAGATAGAAAGCTTAACTGGAAGGAGAATGTCATCCAGCGCCAGAGGAAAGCGTGCATTGCACTTTACACGTGTAAAAGAGCCATTGGCAAAAAATGGGGGCTCAGCCCCAAAATTTGCAGATGGATCTACACTGCGATAATCCAGCCAATTTTGCTGTATGGAGTCGTGGTATGGTGGCCTGCGCTAGGAAAGGCAACAAACCTAAATCTGTTAGGAAAAGTCCACAGATCGAGCATGATCTGTATAAGCGGGGCGTTGAGAACAACGCCCAATGAAGCTCTCCAGGCCATTCTTGGCTTTTTGCCACTCGATCTGGAAGGGTACCGGGCAGCAGCGGCATCGGCTCTGCGTCTAAGGGAAACGTCCGTCTGGGGCGCAAGCACTATTGGACACTCCTGTATTCTAAGATCTTACAGCTTTCTCCCTCTGAGCACAGATCGGTGTGCGACTACAACAGTCGGAGATTGTTGTTTTAGAATAAACATTCCCAGCAGGGAAGACTGGGAGAACATAGATCGGTGTCCCGCTACTAATGGCGGCACTTTTATATACACCGACGGCTCGAAGTTAGACGCCAGAGTCGGAGGAGGGGTTTACTCAAGGAATTTGGACCTAGAACTCTCCTTTAGACTACCTGATCACTGCAGCGTCTTCCAGGCTGAAGTTTCTGCAATCATGGACGCCGTGACTTGGATAGGTAAACGCACCATCGGACAGGATATCTGTATTTTCAGCGACAGCCAAGCGGATATCCAAGCAAACCTGGCCAAAATGCGATCTTAAAAGATCTAGCCACATATACGCCCTAAAAAGGAAGGAAATCTCCATATTAATAGGTGTTTTAACCGGGCACTGCCTTATTGGTAGGCACGCAGCAAGGCTAGGCGTTCCCTACCGACGATGCTGCAGGAGTTGCAAAGATGATGAGGAAGAGGAAACGGTGGAGCATCTCATCTGCAACTGCCCGGCCTTAAGCGGAGCGAGAAGGCGCTCTCTGGGAGTTCCCTTCCTGGTTAGCTTAAGCCAGGTCGCGGAGCTAGACATAAAGGACTTGATGGCCTTCATCAAGTTATCAAAATGGTTCGAGGAGGGGTAGCGGTGTCGGTTAGGAGTGTCAGTCCCGGGTTTCGGCTATATGGAGAGTCCCAACAGCACTGGGATTTTCCATATGGCCGGGCCCCGGGACTGACTTTCCTAGTGTTTGGTGGTATCACAACGGGCCTTTTATTACTGGCCTAGGTGTGCCTTTGCGGCAGCCACTTCTACCTACCTACCTAAGAACGTGAATTATATGACCTTGGTAGCGTTGAATGAAGAATTTAATGCACTTTAACCCATGCTAAACATTTTTTAAAATATTTATTTTTTAGTGGGGAAAATCAAAATAATAAAATTTATTTTTGTTATATTATGGTAAAAAACAATAGAATTGATAGTGTGGCTGGAAGGACCTTGGGAAGTTCGAACATTTTAAATTTAATTTATATAATTTGGAGATTCGTGAATATTTTTCGATTAACACTTTTGACCACTGATGCACTTTATTGCAATTTAATGCAGTTGAATTCAAATTTGATAGGAATCATTTTTTAAAACTTTTTTTTATAACCTAATATTGCTATAATTATATAATGCTGAAGTCATTAAATAGAAAAATTTATACATTTTAACCCATTTTAGCCAATTTTTTTAAATATCGCAGCAAAAAATTTATCAGTTCCGAATTTTAAACAAAGTGTAAAAAATACAATACAGAACAAGCTTGCTTTTAGCTTTAACAAGGTTAACACTGTATTCGCAAATATGAAAAAATTACTTTGTTATTTTTTTATTGTCACCAACAATACATACTTCTTTTTCGAAGCAATTTTAAACGAGAAAATTACCGGTATCAGTCCAACATTTTTATTATAAGATCCAGCTATTTGGGAACAAAATTTGAACTACCTTTCGGCCAAAAAAATTATTACAAAACTATTGGTTGTAAATGACATTGCCGAAAGAGGGGTCTCACTTATAACACGGTACAATGCAGTTTTGACGCATCAGGAGCAAGAAAACAGTTCATCCTCCATATGATGGAAAATTATTACAAGGCTTTGCCATCGCAACAATACTCTGAGTTGAAATTCCTAGAATATTTGAACAACAACTAATGGCGGCGATATACCAACAGGTTATCATAACCTCTAATGAGATTTTTGCCGAGCTTCTCTTTCCAACTTGTGGTGTGTTGCTTTTGAGTTTTTCCTACAAGTTGGCGGGACCTACAGTTTTTTGCCGACTCCGAACGGCACTTGCAAAACAAATGAATTTTTTGCCGTGAAGCTTTACATGGCAGAAATACACCCAGAGAGTTTGCCAAACTACTGCCGAGGGGCGACCCCGTTTAGAAAATTTCTTTTTCTACACAGAGCAAAAAGTCACATAAAATGCCCTCTAAATCAGAAGGATTTCTCTATGATATTTTTCCAATAAGATACCCGTCAAATTATGACTGGGTGTCTCTTTTTAATAAAACTGAGTAGATAATCACATAATATTAAGAAGATTTTCTTTTTAATATTTCAAATTAAAAAAAAAAAAAAAAAAAAAATGAACGCTCAACCCAGATGTCTAGTAAGTCTAGTCAATCTACACTACCATGCCATCGTATACATAGCTTGCCAACGTCTATTTACACCTTTGTTCTTTTTGCCTCACCACAAGTCCACTTGCCTTATTGCCTTCACCGCGAATCGAACTAAGAATTATTAACTGCTAAACGGAGATCTCTACCATGATGCTATCGTGTGCTTGTGCTTGGTAGCGTCGAATTACACATTCGAAGAAGGCATACCTGAATTTGAATTAATAAGGGATCTTCTAAAAATATATAGTTTTCCTTTTCAATAAATTCAATATGAATCTAGTGAAAATAAGAGGATGTTCTCACTAATTTACTTTAAACAGGTTTTCTCATAAAAACAAGCAGATTTCTTCTAACTTTTGACAAAAGTACATAAAAAATTCATAAATAAGAAGCTAACCTCTTGTTTTTAGCCGATTTCTTTTTCAATAAATTTGAGAAGAAATTCAAGCTAAAATCTAGAAGATTTCCTAGCACAAATTTCTTCAAATTTGTCCCCATTCGCTGTCCCCGGCCAAAAAGCTTTTTTAGACGTCGATCTCTTTGAATATAGGTGAGCTTTTTGGCTCTGTGTAAATAATTTTTGATGTTACTACGGGCATCGGACCGCCACGACTTGGGGTAGAAGGCCGAACACTTAACCGCTACACCACGGCGGTCGCCGTTGCAAAACTTAACTAACTTATAACTTGCAACGTTACTTTTATTTAAATGCATTGAATGTTGTGACAATATCGCTATTGATAGCGACGAGTTTGATGCAATATTCATTCAGAATGAGCGAGTTATCAAATATTATTTGCTCCCAATAAAAAGTAAAATGACATGTCAACCATTTCGAAATTATGTACTATTTTCTATATTTATGGATAGAATGCTAATATATTTGAACGGCACGTCAATATATATGGTCGTGATGTGAATTTCTATTGTCGGTGTATCCATATCCATATTTACTGCATAGTAATAATGGTAGAGACAGCGCATTAATATATATTGGCGAAATGTAAATTTTTCTGGGACGCAGAATCATAATAGTTCAACAATTTTTACTATGGATTTTCTAACAATATTACAACTTGTTGCGTTTTTTTTAATTCGAAATTTTTTGAATTTTTTATGATTGAACATATTTCTAAAAATTTTATAAAATGCCGTAGCCGAATGATAGAATACTGGGCTAACGTGCCAGAGGAGCAGGGTTCGAATCTTACTGAAACCAGATGTTAAATTATATAAAATTTTGTTTTTTTAAACTATTCAGAATTTATCAATAGTTTATATGGATACCATTTCAATAGTGATTTATCAAAAAAGCATTGATGAAACATCCATATTCATTGATGGGACAGAATTATCAATTTTTATTTAATGTGATATCAATAATTATGGATGTTCTATCCATAGATTTCCCTCCGTGTGGAAATATACATACATATGAAGTAACAGAAAAAATAAATTCTAATTAAAATTTTAGTTTTTTTAATTTTGATTGCTGTATGTACGAAAATTCCATCGCGTAAGTATACTTTTCCAGTGCTGTTAGCAATTGTAGCCCAAAGCTAAAAGCAAGCTTGTTCAGTATTGTATTTTATACACTTTGTTTAAAATTCGGAACTGATAAATTTTCTGCTGCGATTTAAAAAAAAATTTGGCTAACATGGGTTAAAGCGTATAAGTTTTTTATTTCATGACGTTATCATCATATAATTATGGTATAAAAAATATTAGGTTATAAAAAAAAAGATTTAAAAAATTATTCCTATCAAATTTGAACTCAATTTCATTAAAATGCAATAAAGTGCATCAGTGGTCAAAGTGTTAATCCAAAAATATTCACGAATCTCCAAATTATATAAAATACATTTAAAATGTTCGAACTTCCCAAGGTCCTTCCAGTCACACTATCAATTTTACTGTTTTTTACCATAATATAACAAAAAAAAATTTATTCTTTTGATTTTCCCAACTACAAAAATAAATATTTTAAAAAAATGTTTAGCATGGGTTAAAATGCATTCAATTCTTTATTCAACGTTCAAAAAATGCTTTTCACAAAATTTTGCATTCAATTGCACAAAAGTGCAACAAAGTGCATCAGTGGTAAAAAGTTGTTGCCCAAGAAATATTCCCTGATTAATTTTGAAGCATATTGCTTATATGCATTTTTTACATAGGACCCCATAATAAAGAGTTGGAATTAGTTTTCTGTTAGTATCTTTTTATACCCAGCGTACCAGTACTAGTACAAGGGTATATTAATTTTGTTCACATAACGGTAGTTTTTAACGGCACAAAAGAATCGAGATATATATAGAGTTCCATGCATGAAAGTTCTTAGTTTGAAAAGAGGATTTCATTCAGGCATGTCCGTCCGTCTGTCCGTCCGTCTGTGTACACGATAACTTGAGTAAAAATTGAGATATTTACATGAAATTTTATATACAGGTTACTCTTTGGCCAAGGTAGGTTGCTATTGAAAATGGGATGATAACCACGCTTCCTTTTTCGATATCGAAAATTTCGAAAATCACACAAATTGACATATCTTGGTAACTGAAATGGCTAAAATGATGTAATTTCATAGGTGAATCCAACCGGCCATCCTCTTATGATTTTTCCAAAAAAAATTTATAGTGGGCGTGGCACCGCCCACTTTTAAGGGTGGAATTTTTGAAAATTTGACTGGTCGTAAGTTTTAAACTGATTAAGATAGAAGGATGAAATTTGGCACAAGGCATACTAGTCTCGTTGGGAGTATATCTGATGAAATTGGATAAAATTGCCCTCCAACCATGCCCACTTTCGATATCGAAAACTTCGAAAATCACCTAAATTGACATGATTCGGTAACAGAAATGGCTAAAATGATATAATTTCTCAGGTGAATCGCCCTGGCCATCCTCTTATGATTTCTCCATACATTTTTTATAGTGGGCGTGTCACCACTTACTTTTAAGGGTGGATTTTTTGAAAATTTGACTGGTCATAACTTTTAAACCGATTAAGATAGAACGATGAAATTTTGCACAACGCATACTACTATCGTTGGGAGTATATCTGATAAAATTGGATAAAATCGCCCTCCCACCATGCCCACTTTCGATATTAAAAATCACATAAATTGAAATAATTCGGTAACGGATATTAGGTAAATCCTCCTAAGGCCTAATGATTGTTATCCCGTTCTAAAAATTACCGCTGGGTATTGAATGTTCTGTTCACCCGAACTTAGACTTCCTTACTTGTTTTACATATTCTTGACCTTTAGGTCCCGGGGGCCTGGGATTTTCCCACTAGGGGTAACTTTTTTTTTTGCAGATCTTATTTTTTTTGCTCAAGCTGTCCGAAAATGCTCGGGGAGCGAACATACACGGAGGGAAATCTATGGATGGAACATCCATAATTATTGACATCACATTAAATAAAAATGGATAATTCTGTCCTATCAATGAATATGGATGTTTCATCAATGCTTTTTTGATAAATCACTATTGAAATAGTATCCATATAAACTATTGATAAATTCTGAATAGTTTAAAAAAACAAAATTTTATATAATTTAACATCTGGTTTCAGTAAGACTCGAGGCCTGCTCCTCTGGCACGTTAGCCCAGTATTCTATCATTCGGCTACGGCATTTTATAAAATTTTTAGAAAAATGTTCAATCATAAGAAATTCAAAAAATTTTGAATTAAAAAAAAACGCTCCAACAAGTTGTAATATTGTTAGAAAATCCATAGTAAAAATTGTTGAACTATTATGATTATGCGTCCCAGAAAAATTTACATTTCGCCAATATATATTAATGCGCTGTCTCTACCATTATTACTATGCAGTAAATATGGATATGGATATACCGACAGTAGAAATTCATATCACGACCATATATATTGACGTGCCGTTCAAATATATTAGCATTCTATCCATAAATATAGAAAATAGTACATAATTTCGAAATGGTTGACATGTCATTTTACTTTTTATTGGGAGCAAATAATATTTGATAACTCGCTCATTCTGAATGAATATTGCATCAAACTCGTCGCTATCAATAGCGATATTGTCACAACATTCAATGCATTTCTCTCAGTGTACAGATATGTTGGTCTTTTTTATATGTATATTCGGCGGGTGCTCTACTGGACACTGTAATTTGGCACGAAATAAGATGGTAGACTAGCCTGCTAGAGGGGCACATTGGCTCCTCTTTTACAGTCCTTATTTTTAACAATTCTAGCAATAGTTATAATCGCAAATTGAAGAAAAATAAAAAGAAATTATTTTGATTTGTATATCATTTGATTGAAAAAACCAAACAGAAAAGACGTGGCAAAAAATAAATAGGTTTGTTTACTGACCAAAATAAAGTTCAGAGCAGGTTAGAGCAGAGCAGAGCAGGGCAGCTGTCAAAATATAAATAGAGCAACTTAGAGCAACTCAGAGCAGAAATGCCATGAAACACTTGAATCTCGATAGTTTCTTTTTATTTGGTTTTTTTTGTTTAAATCTTCAAAATTACTGCAAATTCACGTTTACAAAAATATTGATTTTCTTGCAAACTAATTTTTTTGAAGTTTTCAAAAATTTATTTTTTCCTGCTTGACAATTGCTTCTCTGCTCTAACTTACTCCATAAAAAAAGCTGGAGCAGAAATTTGTGATCTGGATTACTCTAGTTTTGCTTTGAGCGTACTCATGAAACAAATGATAGAGCAACCTAGAGCAAGAAAAGTGTTCGTTAAACACAATTTTGTGAAATATCTCAATCTGGCGTAAGCTAGAGCAGCCCAATAAACAAACCTAATGAGTATGAGAATTGCTTAAAAATGCCATTAGTGTCACTAACGGTTTTACCTGTAGTATTTATATCATGGGAACGGGTTGTTAGCTTAACAATTTTGTTGTTTGCACTATCGATTTGGTGATTCATTAGCTCTTCCTTAACAATTACCAATAGGTCATTGTCTCAAGTAAAACATAGCAAAACTTAGCAGATTCTTAGCTAAAGCGAAGTACTGCCATCAAAGCCGTGGAATTTCGAAGGCAACATGCAATTGGCTTGCCATGAAATTTTGCTAGCATTTTTCATTTTTTTATTTCATTAATTCCTTGTTTATTTATCTCTCTTCTGTTATTTTTCCAATTTCAACGGTTAATGTCAACAAATGTCCTTTTCGCAGTTTTAAATGACATGGACAATTAAAAAAGTCGTGAAAAAATGTTGCTAATGCCATAATGCGCAATATCTTCAGGTCGTGAACTTAGTACCACTTTGCCATGAAGTACAGGCGAAATTTCACGGCTATTTCACGACAACAAATTTTGTATGGATTTTGACAGCTGTTTCGGGTGAAACAATAGGTGATTGTCTCAGCTAACACATATCAAAACAAAGCAGTGTCTCAGATAAAATATAAAAAGTACCCATTTGTTGTTTTAACAAACAACACCAAATTAGAGGTCGACAATTATTTCGCGGTTAGTTAAAGAAGAAACTGGTTACTAACCTAAGGTAACCAATGGGAAGATAATTATCTCCCAAAAGGTGCTTTTAGTATCTAGACACATTGTTATCTAGATACCAAAGTTACTTTTGTATCGAGTTACTTTTGTTTTCAAGATACCAAAGACTATTTTGTATCGAGTTACTTTAGTATCTCGTTACTTTAGGGTTACTAACTGCACTTTCTTTAGATACTAACTGGAAACGTATTTAACAGGATAAGTAACTTTGTGAAGAGTTGAGGGATGGGTATTAACAAAAATTTTAAAGTGTTGGTTCGGTACTAGGTTCAGTTCGAGATCATTTCTGAATCAAATACATGTTTTATTGGGACTCTTTGAAATTATTTGGATTAACTTAAGGTAACATTTGCAGCTTCAATATATATACATATACATTTGACTATACCTTTTAAGGGCATGATATAAGAAAAGTAGCAGCGATGTATTGCAATTCCATATTAAGTTTTAATGTACCTAAAAAACATTTTAGCATGCAATGCTTTTAACCGAATTGTGTAGAGAAGTATAAAAACACATCTCATGTAGAATATAATGTATTAAATTGGTGGCTTCTTCACGAGAGCACGAGTTTCCTTTAATGGCTAAATTGGCAAAGCAGATGTTATGCATTCCAGCCAGTGTTGCCGGTGAAAATTTTCAAGAAGGGTCTCCTCTTTTTTTAGATAGGAACACATTTACATAGGCCTTTTCCATTTTTATACCTTTCATGAACATGAAATGGTATTATAACTTTGGTCCGATGTTTGTAAATATGAGAAGAAGAAGAGATAGACCCATCAATAAGTATACCGAAATGATCAGGATGACGAGATGAGTTGATTTAGCCATGTCCGTCTGTCCGTCTGTCCGTCTGTCCGTCTGTCTGTCTGTCTGTTTGAACGCAAACTAGTCCCTCAGTTTTTGAGATATTTGGCTGAAATTTGGTATGCGGCGACTATTTTCCAATATAGGAATCATTTGTCGGAACCAGCAAGATCGGACCAATATAACATATAGCTCCCATACAACCGATTATTCCGATAAACGTATTTTGGGCTATAACTCCTGTAATTTAACCCGAAGGAACGTGAAATTTTATAAGTGTTGCTATTTTTATATGTGAAATATCGATGCTGAAAATCATAGAGATGGGATAAATATTTCACATAGCTCCCATACAATCGATTATTCCGATAAACGGATTTTGGGCTATAACTCCTGTAATTAAACACGTAGGAACGTGAAATTTTGTAAGTATTGCTATTTTTATATGTGAAATATCGATGTTGAAACTCATAGAGATGGGATAAATATTTCACATAGCTCCCATACAATCGATTATTCCGATAAACGGATTTTGGGCTATAACTCCTGTAATTAAACACGTAGGAACGTGAAATTTAGGACGTATTGCTATTTTTATATGTGAAATATCGATGTTGAAAATCATCGAGATTGGATAAATATTTCACATAGCCCCCATACAATCGATTGTTCCGATAAACCGATTTTGGTAGATAACTCCTGTAATTATATAGGTAGGAACGTGAAATTTTGGAAGTATCGCTATTTTTAAATGCGAAATATCGGTGTTGAAAATCATTGAGATGGCATACAAATTTCACATAGCTCCCATACAATCGATTATTCCGATAAGCGGATTTTGGGCTATAAGTCCTGTAATTAAACACATAGGAACGTGAAATTTTGGAAGCATCGCTATTTTTATATGTAAAATATCGATGTTGAAAATAATTGAAATGGGATAAATATTTCACATTGCCCCCATATAATCGATTGTTCCGATAAACGGATTTTGGTAGATAACTCCTGTAATTATAGCGGTAGGAACGTGAAATTTCGTAAATGTTGCTATTTTAGAATGTGGAATGTCGATGTTAAAAATCAATGAGATTGGACCAATATAACACATCGTCCCCATATAATCGATAGCTCCGATAATTTCGGTATGAGCTAAAGTTAAATTCACACAGGCTGTACTGGGGATCAAACAGTGAAAATCGTGACGCTTATTCATGAAAGGTATTTAGCCTTTGGCACAGCCGAAGACAGCTTTCCTTACTTGTTTTTTTATGTTGAATGACTGAGCCTTGTACTATTGCAAGAAACACATACAAAATATAAACATTTTTAAATGGTTGTAGTTAGTTTAATAGTAATGCCTCCACTTTAGGGATATGTTTTTGCAAAAGGTTTACAAAATGATAAGAAAACTCACTTTGAAAAGAATCCCATTTTTTCCAGTAAATTATGGGAAAGGGCGAAAAAGCGACCCCTAAGGCACGGCCAGAATCGTCTAGGCGGTTAAAGGCTATTTTAAGTAGGTAAGGGGTAAGTTGCAGAGCTAACTTTTTGCGAGGCTTATTTTCTCATCATTTACTTACTTTGTAGGGGGTAAGACCCAAAAAAACTAAAACTTTTTTTTTGAATCACCCTTATGTATACATTAGGGTGGATCGACAAAAAAAGTTTTTCCAGTCCACCCCTAGGATTAAAGATATTTTGAAGGAGATCCCAAAAAAAATTTTTTTTTCCACGCTCCCCTGATGGGCTATTTAGGTTAGGTTAGGTTCAAGTGGCTGCCGCAGAGGCACACTTAGGCCAGTTTTGAAAGGCCCGTTGTGATACCATCAACACAAGGAAAGTCAGTCCCGGGACCCAGCCATATGGAAAATCCCTGAGTTGTTGGGATTTTCCACATAGCAGAATCCCGGGACTGACACTCCTAAACCGACACCGTTACTCCTCCTCGAACCACTTAGATGACTTTATGAAGCCCATCAAGTCCTTTATGTCCATTTCCGCGATCTGGCTTAGGCTATCCAGGAACGGAACTCCCAAAAAGCGCGTTCTCGCGCCGCTTAAAGCCGGACAGTTGCAGATGAGGTGCTCCACTGTTTCCTCCTCCTCATCATCTTTGCAACTCCTGCAGCATCGTCGGTAGGGCACACCTAGCCTTTCTGCATGCCTACCAATGAGGCAGTGTCCGGTTAATACCCCTATCAATATGCAGATTTCCCTCCTAGTTAGGGCATAAATGCGTCTAGACCTTTTAAGATCCCATTTTGGCCAGGTTTGTTTCGATATGCGACACCCTGGGGATAGCAGCCATCTTTCGTTGGCTTGACGGAGTGTGTGCTCCTTCAGCATTAGTTTGCATGTGGCAAACGGCATACCTAAGCGCTCTTTATCCTGAAGAACCTGCTTGGTCGTGCCCTGCCTGGCAAGCTCGTCTGCCTTACAGTTTCCCTCAATGTCCCTATGTCCCGGGACCCATATGAGGTTTACGCGGTTCTGTTGGGCCATCTCCTGAAGAGATCGACGACAGCTGAGCGTCAGTTCAGAGTTGAACGTGTATGAGCCAAGGGATTTGATGGCCGCTTGGCTATCGCTGAAAATAGCAATATCTTCTCCGATAACACGTTTGCTTAACCAGACCGCGGCGTCCAGGATTGCCGAGACTTCCGCCTGGAAGACGCTACAATGATCAGGTAGTCTGAAGGAGAGCTCAAGGTCCAAATCCCTTGAATAAACTCCTCCTCCAACTCTGCCGTCCAACTTCGAGCCGTCGGTGTATATGGAAGTGCCACCATTTGTTTCGGGACACCAATCCGTCCTCTCCCAGTCTTCTCTGCTGGGAATGTTTATTTTGAAACAGCTATCCCCGACTGTAGTAGTCGCACAACGATATGTGCTTAGAGGGAGAAAGCTGTAAGATTCCAGAATACTGGAGTGTCCAATAGTACCCGCAGCCCAACTGGAGGTTTCTCTTAGGCGCAGAGCTGATGCCGCCGCTGACCGAAACCCTTCCAGATCAAGTGGCAAAATGCCCAGAATGACCTGGAGGGCTTCGTTGGGCGTTGTCCTTAGCGCACCGCTTATACAGATCATATTGGATCTATGGACTTTCCGCAACAGATTCAGGTATGTTGCCTTGCTCAGCGCAGGCCACCATACGACGACTCCATAAAGCATGATTGGGCGAATGATGGCCGTGTAGATCCAACTGCATACTGTAGGGCTGAACCCCCATTTTTTGCCAATGGCTCTTTTGCATGTGTAAAGAGCGATGCAAGCTTTCTTCTGGCGCTGAAGAACATTCTCCTTCCAATTCAATTTCCTGTCCAGAACTATGCCTAGAAACTTGGCCTTATCCGACAAGCCCAGGCGCGTGCCATCTAGTTCTGGTAGGCTTAGTGGCGGTATTTTGTACCGGTTGGTGAAGAGGACAAGTTCCACCTTCCCTGGGTTGATACTAAGTCCGCAGCGAGAGGACCACGTCGAAACTTCTCGCAGTGCTACTTACATCAGGTCACACAGAGTTTGTGGGAACTTGCCTCTGAATGCAATAGCTAAATCGTCTGCGTATGCCACTATCTTCCCGCCCCCCCAGCTTGTGTCACGTAGCAACGAGTTGACTGTGAGGTTCCATAAAAGCGGGGAAAGAACACCACCCTGGGGTGTTCCCCTTGTGACATAACGTGATAACTCAACCGTACCAAGTGAAGAAGCTATTTTCCTTCCCCTTAAAAGTTGGTCAATTAAATCAGTTAGAGGTCTATCTACGCCCAGATTAGTTAGAGCGGAGTTGATAGCCTCCGGGCTTATATTGTTGAAAGCCCCCTCAATGTCTAGGAGGGCCACGAGACAGTAGTCCTTTTCACACAGCGATTTCTCAATGACAGACACTAGGCTGTGCAGAGCGGTTTCTGTTGATTTACCATTGGTGTATGCATGCTGATAGCTAGAGATAAGGTTGCTATCAATAGTTGTTAAGAGGTAGTCGCTTAGTATCCTCTCAAAGGTTTTTAGTACAAAGGACGAGAGACTGATCGGTCTGTAGTCTTTTGGCTCGTAGTGGGATGCCTTCCCAGCCTTAGGGATAAACACTACCGTGGCGCTTCTCCAGGAGCCCGGAATGTGGTTGAGAGCCAAGCAGGCTGTGAAGAGAAATACCAGCCATTTAGCTGATGTCTCCAACGTGTTTATAAGTTGCGCGGGGATAATCCCGTCCGGCCCGGCAGCCTTATTCGGTTCAAAGCTCTTAACTGTCCACCTTACTCTTTCCTCAGTGATGGGTATATTTACTGCCAGGTTTGTTGCAGGTGCTAGTGGTGCATCATGCAGATTCCCCGGAAAATGTGTATTCAAGAGCAGCTCAAGGGTTTCCTCTTCCGTGCTGGTCCAGGATCCGTCAGGTTTTCGCAGATAGCTGATGGTTGTTTGACTTTTCGAGAGGACTCGTCTAAGTCTCGCTGTGTCGTCGACCTTTTCGACGCCAGTGCAGAAATTTCTCCACGAGGTTCTCTTCGCCTGTCTCAGAGCTTTTTTGTAGGCCCTTAGTTTAGCTTTATATTCGTGCCAATGAGGCTCAGAGCCGAAGCTCTTGGCCTTGTTAAATTGTTTCCGGCATGATATTCGGAGCGAGTCCAAATCGTAGGACCACCAATGTGGCCTGTGTTTACCGCGTGGTTTTGGCACTGGACAAGCCTGTCCTAGAGCATTTGAGAGCGCCGATGTAAATGTAGTAACAAGATCCTCCAGCTCCTCTACTGATGAGGGGGCTTGTGAGGGCAGTACTGGTAGGTCTCTGTCTAATATTTCATTGTGTAACTGCCAATCAGTGTTACGTGGATTGCGCTTCATAATTGGTTGTTCTACAATAAAGTCTAAAACCATTTCTATGTAACGGTGGTCGGAGAAAGAATGTTCTTCCAGAACCCGCCATTTTCTGACCCACTCATAAGCGCCTTCACTACAGATAGTGAGGTCTATGACCTCCCTGCGGGTCTTAGTGATAAAAGTAGGCTCATTACCCACGTTGAAAATCACCAGGTTGGTTGTTAAGAGGTAATCAAACAGAGACTCGCCCCTGGCATTGATGTCGGAGCTCCCCCATTGGACATGGTGAGCATTAGCGTCCGCTCCAATAATAAGATTACCCGTGCAGAAATTTGACACCAGGTCTTTCACCTCCGTTTGTGGTGGGGGTTCTTCGGCGTCGTAGGGCATATAGACCGAAGCCACCGTCAGGCGGGTGCTGTCGACCGTTAGACTGATAGCGGTAATATCCCCATTGGTGTAATTAGGTAGGAGAAAGGAGTTCAACTCAGACTTGACCAGAATACACGTTCTGACTTTGCTCTCCTCGCTGGCTCGAATGAGCTTGAAGCCCTTAGTCCCCAATCCGCAGATTCTCGAGCTATTGACCCAGGGTTCTTGGATGAGGACCACATCCACGTCGCCTTTAGAAAGACGACTACTTAAAGCAGCCGAAGCTACTTTAGATTTGTGCAGATTAATCTGAAGCACCACCAACATGAGAGCGCACAGACTTCCCTGCCGTCCCCATATCGTCGAGGTTTGCCCCATCCCGGAGGTTGCCTATCAACGACGAGTTGTTCCGATTAACTGCCCGATATGGCGTTGCAGGTGTCTTGCTGTCTGTAGCGTTAGATGTTAATCGCTCAGCGTTGGCTGCTACCACCGTGACGTCGAGGGCTTCCTCGTCCTGTAGGCTGTCCTCCATCTCCGAGTTGTTCACAGCATTATCGCCAAGGGACGTGGCGGATAACATGCTTTCCGCATCGGAATCCTCCGCTTCCTCTTCTGGTAATTCGTTTTCCGGTTCCCCCGGAGCAGCCGAGAAGGCAGCGCGCTGAGCATCACCACGATATACGTGGATAACGATCTGGCCTACGCTGTAATGTACTAGGCCATTGCACCTTTTGTGGGGCTCGATTGACTCTTTATTCATGGTGAACACCACCTGTCTGTCGGGCCCTACCGCATCCCCGACCAGATTGACACTCCAGTCATGCGTTGGCAGGGACGGATTCATTAGCCGTAGCATCTCGAGAATTCTCTCGGGTTCGTAAGGGATGGCCGGAATCCACGCCCTTGCGCCCTTGTAGACTTCACCCAGCTTAGCAGCTGCTGCCTTGTACAGTGCTACGGTTTTTGCATCCTCGCATGCGAGTAATTTAATCTGACCCTGGTGCCAACCCGCATCCGTTACTCGCGCCGAACTACCCGGAAACTCTGGAGCAACATTGAGAAGAATGTTGCCGAGTTCATTTCGCACGTAACGCCACCGGTCCTTAGGGATGGCCAGACGGTCATTGCCTCGGTCAAGGACGCCTATAAGGATCCTGTCCTTGGTTACCTCAGCAAAGCTTAGGTTGCCCGCTCCAGGGGTCTTCTGATGCCGCTTGGGAGGGGGATTTAACTCCAGGTCCGATCTCTGGCGCTTGAAAGGGTTAACTTTTAACCTCTTTGGCATGTACGAATTTTGGAAATCCGGTATCACAGCTTTCGCTAGCTCTACCGATTTACTGGAATTCGGCGACAACGATTCCTGCGGTACCCCTTCATACCTCTTCAGGATCTTTGCAGCCAATCTTTTCTCGTGGTATGTGAAGCGGCGGGGAGATGTCTCCTGGGAGTGCGGACCCGTAGTTGCAATCGCGGTCGCTCTCCTTGCCGAAATCTCAGTTGCAGCTTCCTTCTCCTTCGAAACTCCGAGGCCAGGTCGTGAGACCGCTGCCACAGACGTAAAGATACTGGTTTTCATATCAGCGGTTGATGGGAGTTTAGCATCCGCCGTTGTCCGCTTAGTTGCGTTGGCAACCGCACTGGTGCTAGCTCCCATCAAGTCAATCTTAGTCGATAGAGGGTTGGTTGACCGACTCGTAGTTGCCATCGCTGTCGATCCCTCCCTTGATTGTGGAACGGAGGTTGTCCTCCGGCGTTGTTGTTGCTTTCTCGCCTGTTCCTCCATAGCTCTCCTTTGCTGAGGAGTGAAATTTGGCGTTGTTTGTTTTTTAGTTTTATCGTATTTATTTGGGTTTTTTGAGTTCATCTTGTTCGTACGACCCGTCGCCGGACAAGGCCAGCTTAGGGTCAAGGGAAGAGTAGGGGAAAATGTGTCGTCCGCCGCGGCAGAGCCCCGTACCGCGGTAAGGCCATGCTTACTCTCTGAGGCGACCCGGTATCAGAGAGGCTCCGTTCAAATACAGCCACGATTTGCCTCCCGGCTGCAAACGTCCAATGGGCACGGTTTCGCATAACACCCTGGATTGGGAGGGGGAAGATCTTTGTCGTCGCGCCAGAGAGGCTAGGCTGCTCTCGTGATGAAGTGCCGTACGTATGATCACAAGGGCAGCGTAGCCCTGTGGCTATCGACTTAAGCCCTCGTACCGCGGCAAGGTATCCACCCTTCACGAGGGGATGGGCTATTTACTTTTTTCCAATTTTAATGAGCCATACCCCGTTGTTCATGGCTCGGAAGCCGCCACAAATCTTACCTTAATCATTTTTTACTCCGAGTTCAAATTCTAGTGGTGACTGTGTGTGTAGTGATTGAAGCGGTGAGCATGTAGCGGTAGCTAGATAGCGGCACCGCTATTCGAGGCAACCATCGCTTTATCGATAAATATATCGAAATGAACCAAAGTCCAAATGAAAGCTGTGGTGGTGTTGACCTTTTTCGCGGTGGTGTAGCACTTACCGCGTGGGGGCTTCCCAACGGCTTCCACGTAATTATTTCAATTTAAACAACTGGAATTTACTCTTTTGTAAATTATAAATAGATTTTGTGTTTTTCGCGCACTAACTAAATGACGTTGCTGCAACTCGGGTTGGATGATTTACCGACTGATTCGCGACCATGTCGTTCCTGTCAGTTATCACTTGTCTCTTTCTTGTCTATATCTTACAAGTGCATGTCATCTGTCGTAAGATGAAGTGTTGCACCCTTCTAGGAAAGTCTACAATCCTTTACTAGTACAGGGTGCACCACATGATCACACAACAGGTGGTATGTCCCTGTAGGAATATAATTACCAACTACCAATCATTTATCATCACATCTTCCTTTTTGGGAAAAGAAGAATTTGGTAGGGTGATCAGTCCTAACAGATTCTTCTTACCCATATCTTATATATAAATGCGCCATGTTCAAAAGTTTTTTTTGTAGAAATTTGTAGGAAATGAAAGGAAAGGAAATAATATAAAATAAATTAAAATAGAACAAAATGAAATAAATAAAAGTATAAAATAGAGGAAAGAATGGGAAAGGAAAATAATGGATAAAAGGAAAGTAGAGGTAAGTTAAGGTAAGAAAAGGAAAAGAGAGAAAAATCAAAGGCAAGTGAAGGTAGGAAAAGGAAAGGAATGGAAGAGAAAAAAGGAAGGGAAAGAAAGAAAAGGTAGTGAAAGTAAAGGAATGGAAAAGAGAGGCAAATAGAGAAAGACAAAGAGAGGGAAGAAAAGAAAAAGAAAGGAAAGAAAAGGTAGGGAGGTGGAAGGTATGGAAAAGAAATGAAGATAAAAAGAAAAAAAAAATAAAGGAAAGGAAGGAAATGAAAATGGGAAAAAATAATTAAAGGAAATGAATGGAAAAGAAAAGAAACGTGCAGATTCCGATTCCTGAAGAGATTTCGCAAAGTTATTGCTTTTAAGAAAGTGAAAAAACACCATTTTTGTATTTGACGAAAAATCTCCAGCTTTGCTTATCCGAACGAACCCCTCTACTCACTGTATCAAAGGTCTTCGATAACTCTAAAAATCCGTCATATAATGGTTTTCGATCAGATGACCAGGTTAGAAGCTATTAGCAGATTAATGAGAGAAATAGAGCACAATTGCAAGTCACCTCGTAGTATGTATTGATATACAGCGAAAACTAATAACCTTTTTAATTTTATTTTGATACGATGTTAAAGCTCAATCAATTCCAAATCATATTGGTCAAAGCTGTTTGAAAATCAGTTCAGAAATACGAAAGTTATAGCCATTTTAGTATGATAGCTACATTTGGTATATCGCTATTCACAAATTATTTCAAAATCAACAAGTGTTTTTCATGTCAAATCCATACGAATATTGCTGTGGGTTTTATGTATCAACTTTTCGACTGCTTTGCTGTACACAATCGATATGATAAATCTAGTTGTAACAGATTTTTAATTTGGATATAGCTTTGCTACTATTGAGCCGATAAGAAAATGGTTAAGATACATTTTGTTTGAAATTGATTAAGCTTTAAAACTACATAAAAATCATGGCAAAATAATTATCCCTTTTCGATGTACTTAAGAATTAATGACACTGTGACTTGAAACTTGTAAAATTTCTCGACTAAACCTGCTAATAGCTCTTAAACTGAGCATATGATTGAAACCCATTATATGACGGATTTTTAGAGCTATCGAAGATGATGCGGTGAATAGAGGGGTTCGATCGGATGAGCAAAGCTGGAGATTTTTCGTAAAATACAAAAACGAATTTTTGGTTTTTATCTTCAGAATCGGAATCTGCACGTTTTTTCACTTAATAAACGTGTACTAAGTTTACGGCTATCAATGTTTTTATATAATCTGCTGCACCTTGAATGCATATAGTTTTTAAAATTTTCAGTTCTCAAAGTTATCCAATTCGAGTTAAATTTTGCACTGCTTATTTTTAGAGCAAAATCTATCATATTCCGCCCGGCGAAAAAATTTGTTTCTTAAGGAACACCTTAGTGTTCCTCCCCTTTTTATTAATTCGGTCATTATAAGCAATTTTTACTTAATTACTTATAATCCAAACATGCTTAAATCTTAATTATATGTAAATGAATTAAATATTTCAGTATGTGATATAGAAAATTTATATTTATGACTTATAATAAATATTTTTGTTAGCACAAAATTTCACCTCAAAACCTTATTTTAGTTCTCTATCTTTTTGAAGTGCAGTTTGCTTAGGTTTCACTTTTTTTTGCTATTTCTTAAATTTTCTTTATTTTTCCTAATTTTTTATATTTTCCGTTTATATACATTTCTATTCTTTTTGCGTTTTCCTCCCTCTTTACACAATTCAGTAATACAGTTTCAGTGTTTATAATTATTTACTTTAGGTCACTTTTGTTCGTCTTTCATTTCCTTCCTTTTCTCTCCTTTCCTTTCTTTTTCTTTACTCTCCTTTCCCTTCCCTTTCTTTTCTTTTTTGTTCTTTTCTTTTCTTTTCTTTTTTCCTTTCCTTTATTTTCCTTTTTTTTGTTTTCTTACCTTTCCTTTCCTATCCATTACATTCCTTTATTCATTTTATTTTCTTTTTTTTCCTTTCCTTTCATTTCCTTTCCACTCATTTCCTTTCGCTTTAGTTCCGTTTCGTTTGATTCATTTTCTTTATTCTCTTTTCTTTTCTTTTTTTCTTACCTTTCTTTTTCATTGCATTCCTTTTTTTCTTACCTTTCGTTTCCTTTTCTAAGCTTTCTTTTCCTGTGATTTCCTTTCCTTACCTTACCTTTCCTCACGTTTCCTTACTTTTTTTCTTCTCCTTTTCGAAACTCCCTTAGTTTTATTTCTTTTCCATTTATTTCCTTAAATTATTTTTTCCCCTTTCCATACCATTCCTTTCCTTTATTTTTCTTTCTTTTTATCTTCATTTCTTTTCCATACATTCCTCTTCCCTACCTTTTATTTCCTTTCTTTTTCTTTTCTTCCCTTTCTTTATCTTCCTCTATTTTCCTTTACTTTTCATTCCTTTACTTTGATTGCCTTTCCTTTCTTTCCCTTTCCTTTTTTCTTTTCCATTCCTTTAAATTCCCTACGTTGACTTTCCTTTTATTATACCCAGCGTACTAGTACCAGTACAAGGGTATAATAATTTTGTTCACATAACGGTAGTTTGTAACGGCACAAAATAATCGAGATAGATATAGAGTTCCATATATGAAAGTTCTTAGTTTGAAAAGAGAATTTCATTCAGGCATGTCCGCCCGTCCGTCCGTCCGTCTGTGTACACGATAACTTGAGATATTTGCATGAAATTTTATATATAGGTTACCCTTTGGCCAAGGTAGGTTGCTATTGAAAATGGGCGAAATCGGATTATAACCACGCCCCCTTTTTCGATATCGAACATTTCGAAAATCACACAAATTGACATATCTCGGTTACTGAAATTGCTAAAATGATGTAATTTCATAGGTCCAAAAAAATTTTATAGTGGGCGTGGCACCGCCCACTTTTAAGGGTGGAATTTTTGAAAACTTGACTGGTCGCAATTTTTAAACTGATTAAGATAGAACGATGAAATTTAGCACAAGGCATACTAGTATCGTTGGGAGTATATGTGATGAAATTGGATAAAATCGCCCCCAACCATGCCCACTTCCGATATCGAAAATTTCGAAAAACACACAAATTGAGATATCTCGGTAACTGAAATGGCTAAAACGACATAATTTCATAGGTGAATCACCCTGGTCATCCTCTTATGATTTCTCCATAATTTTTTTAGTGGGCGTGGCACCGCCCACTTTTAAGGGTGGATTTTTTGAAAATTTGACTGGTCGTAACTTTTAAACTGATTAAGATAGAACGATGAAATTTGACACAATGCATACTAGTATCGTTGGGAGTATATCTGATGAAATTGGATAAAATCGCCCTCCAACCATGCCCACTTTCGATATCGAAAATCACATAAATTGAAATAATTCGGTAACGGAAATTAGGTAAATCCTCCTAGGGCCTAATGATTGTTATCCCGTTCTAAAAATTACCGCTGGGTATTTTATGTTCGGTTCACCCGAACTTAGGCTTCCTTACTTGTTTTTCTCTATTTTCCTTTCCATATGTAGGGCCTTTATTTTCCCTTTATCCATTCCTTTCCTTTCCCATTCTTTCCGTTATTTTATACTTTTATATATTTCATTTTGCTTTAATGTTATTTATTCTATATTATTTCCTTTCCTTTTATTTCCTACAAATTCCTTTCTTTATTTGCAATCATTTTTTTTATTTTCCATTTTATTTTATTTCACAGTCTATCCACGAAGGGAGTTGTTTACGATGTAGCTTATTTTTTTTTTCTTTTAACATCAAGTGAGGGGAAGCATTTACTTCCCTGAATACCTACTCACAAATTTTGTTTTCGTAAACACTGTTTGTACCTACGGTCAATAACGTTGACGGGCTGGCCCATGTTTATTATTGCTGCCAACAAAACAACTCTTGTTCTCACACTCGGGCTCTCCCCAACAATAATGAATGCCAAAACAACAATGCAATTGCACACATAACAGCTGCTCTTTAAAGTGAATGCGTGTTTAGCATTTGTAGTGGTGTGACTTTCAATTTAGTTTTTATACCCAGCTGTACTTGTACACAGGGTTTTATAACTTTGTTAGGATAACGGTTGGTTGTACAGGTATAAAGGAATCGAGATAGATATAGACTTCCATATATCAATATGATCAGGATCGAAAAAAAATTTGATTGAGCCATGTCCGTCCGTCTGTCCGTCCGTCCGTTAACACGATAACTTGAGCAAATAATGAGATATCTTCACCAAATTTGGCATGCGTACTTATTTGGGTTCAGAATAGATTGCTATTGAAAATGGGTAAAATCGGACCATAACCACGCCCCTTTTTCGATATCGAAAATTTCGAAAAACGTATAAAATGGGTTAATTCAATATTAGAAGCAGCTACAATGATAAAATTTGCAATATGTATTGATTTAGATGTTCTAAGGCCGATTTTATAAAAATTGTTGAAAAGGGGGCGTGGTACCGCCCACGTATATTTGAAGAAATTTTAAAATTTTGACTCTTAATAACTTCAGAACAGTTTATGCTAGTATAACGAAATTTCGTAGAGGACATACTATATAGAAAATAAACGAAATCGCTTCGCGACCACGCCTACTTTTTCATAAAAGTTATATTGAAAGGAGGTGGAAATATTGAAAAGTCCATATCTAATTAACTGATTTCGCTATAATAATATAATTTGGTACATACATCAACTTTCATATTCTTTACATAATTTTTTCAAAATTTTGGAAAGTGGGCGTGGCACCGCCCACTTATGAGTCAAGCAATTTTTAAATTCGACTGCTAACAACCTCAGAACGGTGTGAGATAGATTTACGACACTAGGTACCAGGCATGTTATGTTTATGTAGAGTACTACCACAGAAAATAAGAAAAATCGGTGAACGATCACGCCCACTTTATGTGCACAGCTGGGTATGTAATGTTCGGTTTCACCCGAACTTAGACTTCCTTACTTGTTTATTTTTGGTTTGTTCACTCACACCCTGCTCCGGAACGAAAAATAGGTTGGCCGAAACTGGCACCAAAAACTGGAAATGCCACATCGTCTGGGATGAATCACTTTGAGTTGAAATCCTAGCTGCTCCTTTTTGGAAAATAAGGACATTTTTTCACGTACACGACACATTGCACCTAAAGGATTAATTGGAAATAAACAACTCAACTAAAAACTGAAAATGACATTTCGTTGACAATGTCATCCAGTTCAAAAAAAGGTTTTAGTTGAGATCGTAGTTACCATCCTTTAGAAAATATGCACATTTTTTCATTTTTTTGTATATGTTATTTTTGTAGTACATTAATGGTACAGGTTTCGATGCATTATCTTGTATATACAGATTGTTTTTTATGTATGTGTGTCTATAAATTAAAATACAATTTTTTCTAAATATATACATAGGATTGCATTTATATAATTTTATATATAAGTAAGAATTTTGTGAGCTATAGACCGGGATAATAATTCCTATTGAAACTTCATGTTGAATTATTATGTTTTTGTTTTGAAGAAAAACTCAAAGAAAAGCTACATACAACATTACGCGCTATAGTTATAGTACTGGCGTGCCAATATGGCACGGTATAGCCTAGTGATTAGACTGCCGTGACTAAAAGTTGAAGCAACCGAGCTCAAAGCCCGCTCGGAAGCAAAACACTTCTAGTAAAATCATTACAAATTAGTTTTTCTTTGAGTTTTTCTTCAAAACAAAAACATAATAATTTAAAATAAAGTTTCAATAGGAATTATTATCCCGGTCTATAGCTCACAAAATTCTTACTTATATGTGAAAATGCAAGACCATTAAAAAAAAACCTGTTAGTTCAGCCGAGAGCACTCGGCATTTAATACAACAACAAATGTATTAAAAAGTCCCTGCAAATATAATTGTTGGAAACAGTATGTTTCTTCCCGAGTAGGCAATGGGCAAAGAACACCAACAAAACAAAATTGAAGGAAAACTCTAGTTAAGCCAACATGCCAATATGGCACGGTATAGCCTAGTGATTAGACTGCCGTGACTAGAAGTTGAAGCAACCGAGCTCAAAGCCCGTCGCAAGCAAAACACTTCTAGTAAAATCATTACAAATTAATGCGTAGATTGCTTTCGCCTGCGTGAAATAGTACTATAACTATAGCGTGTAATGTTGTATGTAGCTTTTCTTTGAGTTTTTCTTCAAAACAAAAACATAATAATTCAACATCAAGTTTCAATAGGAATTATTATCCCGGTCTATAGCTCACAAAATTCTTACTTATATGTAACAAGTAAGGAAAGCTGTCTTCGGCTGTGCCAAAGGCTAAATACCTTTCATGAATAAGCGTCACGATTTTCACTGTTTGATCCCCAGTACAGCCTGTGTGAATTTAACTTTAGCTCATACCGAAATTATCGGAGCTATCGATTATATGGGGACGATGTGTTATATTGGTCCAATCTCATTGATTTTTAACATCGACATTCCACATTCTAAAATAGCAACATTTCACGTTCCTACCGCTATAATTACAGGAGTTATCTACCAAAATCCGTTTATCGGAACAATCGATTGTATGGGGGCAATGTGAAATATTTATCCCATTTCAATTATTTTCAACATCGATATTTTACATATAAAAATAGCGATGCTTCCAAAATTTCACGTTCCTATGTGTTTAATTACAGGACTTATAGCCCAAAATCCGCTTATCGGAATAATCGATTGTATGGGAGCTATGTGAAATTTGTATGCCATCTCAATGATTTTCAACACCGATATTTCGCATTTAAAAATAGCGATACTTCCAAAATTTCACGTTCCTACCTATATAATTACAGGAGTTATCTACCAAAATCGGTTTATCGGAACAATCGATTGTATGGGGGCTATGTGAAATATTTATCCAATCTCGATGATTTTCAACATCGATATTTCACATATAAAAATAGCAATACGTCCAAAATTTCACGTTCCTACGTGTTTAATTACAGGAGTTATAGCCCAAAATCCGTTTATCGGAATAATCGATTGTATGGGAGCTATGTGAAATATTTATCCCATCTCTATGAGTTTCAACATCGATATTTCACATATAAAAATAGCAATACTTACAAAATTTCACGTTCCTACGTGTTTAATTACAGGAGTTATAGCCCAAAATCCGTTTATCGGAATAATCGATTGTATGGGAGCTATGTGAAATATTTATCCCATCTCTATGATTTTCAGCATCGATATTTCACATATAAAAATAGCAACACTTATAAAATTTCACGTTCCTTCGGGTTAAATTACAGGAGTTATAGCCCAAAATACGTTTATCGGAATAATCGGTTGTATGGGAGCTATATGTTATATTGGTCCGATCTTGCTGGTTCCGACAAATGATTCCTATATTGGAAAATAGTGGCCGCATACCAAATTTCAGCCAAATATCTCAAAAACTGAGGGACTAGTTTGCGTTCAAACAGACAGACAGACAGACGGACAGACGGACAGACGGACAGACGGACATGGCTAAATCAACTCATCTCGTCATCCTGATCATTTCGGTATACTTATTGATGGGTCTATCTCTTCTTCTTCTCATATTTACAAACATCGGACCAAAGTTATAATACCATTTCATGTTCATGAAAGGTATAAAAATGCGAGAATTTTAACACAACAAGCAGATCATTTTATATATAAAAATCCCAGTAGGAAAACTACAAGGTGCTTCTATATAAATCGTCGCCGCCAAGCAGTTTTTGTTCAGATCTTAAATTTAAAACTGGCATTTGAATAAACTTGAATCTACCATTTCTTGAAAGTAATTGGAAAAGTTTTGTTTTCATAGCAACGGAGAAAATCAAAGTTTTTTTATACCCAGCTGTACTTGTACACATGGTATTATAACTTTGTTAGGATAACGGTTGGTTGTACAGGTATAAAGGAATCGAGATAGATATAGACTTCCATATATCAATATGATCAGGATCGAAAAAAAATTTGATTGAGCCATGTCCGTCCGTCCGTCCGTCTGTCCGTTAACACGATAACTTGAGCAAATAATGAGATATCTTCACCAAATTTGGCATGCGTACTTATTTGGGTTCAGAATAGATTGCT
Organism: Campiglossa producta; assembly: GCA_964058755.1. Lineage (NCBI taxonomy): Eukaryota > Metazoa > Arthropoda > Insecta > Diptera > Tephritidae > Campiglossa > Campiglossa producta. The sequence goes on along the minus strand of CAXKVI010000006.1, from coordinate 31,988,349 downwards.
ATTGAAAATGGGTAAAATCGGACCATAACCACGCCCCTTTTTCGATATCGAAAATTTCGAAAAACGTATAAAATGGGTTAATTCAATATTAGAAGCAGCTACAATGATAAAATTTGCAATATGTATTGATTTAGATGTTCTAAGGCCGATTTTATAAAAATTTTTGAAAAGGGGGCGTGGTACCGCCCACGTATATTTGAAGAAATTTTAAAATTTTGACTCTTAATAACTTCAGAACAGTTTATGCTAGTATAACGAAATTTCGTAGAGGACATACTATTGTTGTGGTAAATTCAGCTATAGAAAATAAACGAAATCGCTTCGCGACCACGCCTACTTTTTCATAAAAGTTATATTGAAAGGAGGTGGAAATATTGAAAAGTCCATATCTAATTAACTGATTTCGCTATAATAATATAATTTGGTACATACATCAACTTTCATATTCTTTACATAATTTTTTCAACATTTTGGAAAGTGGGCGTGGCACCGCCCACTTATGAGTCAAGCAATTTTTAAATTCGACTGCTAACAACTTCAGAACGGTGTGAGATAGATTTACGAAGCTAGGTACCAGGCATGTTATGTTTATGTAGAGTACTACCACAGAAAATAAGAAAAATCGGTGAACGATCACGCCCACTTTATGTGCACAGCTGGGTATGTAATGTTCGGTTTCACCCGAACTTAGACTTCCTTACTTGTTTAATTTGCATTAGAAAATATTTACATATTTTTTGTGTATGGAATAATTTTTAAAATCATGACAAGGTTAAGTATACAGTAGAAGGGTTTTAGCAGACTTATGGGTTTTAGGGTCTTCCTATTTAAAGCAATAATGTTCTATTCATTTAAGTGATATCGTTACCACACCATCCAATGAGATAGATATCATGGCGCGTTTTTTTAAGTGGTTTCCCTATAGGCCTATTGCACTATATATATGTAAATACTGCTACTTAAGGAACGATATGTTCTGAAGTGCTACGCACTGGATATAGTGTTGTTTTATATGTGTTGGGAAGAAAAGGTTATCACAGCGTTTTTTAGACGCTGTGAATAGGATTTGTCTTCAATTAAATTTATTTTGAATCTTTGCCAAAACTTTTCAAATTCTCTATGGACATATTCTCCGGCCTGTTCTGACCACAACCCGAAACCATCTTCATCCAAATGCATAATACATTCTTTAAGGTGGTCTAATATTACATGAATTTTGATTGTTAGCGATACTCCTGTACTTTCCAAAGTACTATATCTGTTGCGGTATCAAGAATAGTCATTGCGTAGCACTTCACAACCTATCGTTCCTTAACTAGCAGTATTTACATATATATAGTGGAATAGGTCTATAGGGGAAACCACTTAAAAACAAACGCGCCATGATATCTATCTCATTGGATGGTGTGGAAACGATATCACCAAATAAATAGTCCATTATTGCTTTAGGATGTCCCTAAAACCCATAAGTCTGCTAAAACCCTTCTAATGTATACTTAACCTTGTCATGATTTCAAAAAAATTTTCCATATACAAAAAATCTGTTAATATTTTCTGATGCGAATTTAAAAAAAAACTTTGATTTTCTCCGTTGCTATGGAAACAAATCTTTTCCAATTACCTTCAGGAAAGGGTAGATTCAAGCTTATTCAAATACCAGTTTTAAATTTAAGATCTGAACAAAAACGGCTTGACGGGGACGATTTATATAGGAGCACCTTGTAGTTTTCCTACTGGTATTTTTATATATACTATGATATAAATGCAATCCGATATATATTTAGAAAAAATTTGATTTTAATTTATAGACACACATGCATAGGTATACGTTATGCAAAAAAACAATCTGTATATACAAGATAATGCATCGAAACCTGTACCATTAGTGCACTACAAAAATAGCATACACAAACAAATGCAAAAATGTGCATATTTTCTAAAGGATGGTGCTAGGATCTCTACTAAAACCTTTTCTGAATTGGATGACATTGTCAACGAAATGTCGTTTCCAGTTTTTAGTTGAGTGATTTATTTCCAATTAATCCTTTAGGTGCAATGTGTCGTATACGTGAAAAAATGTCCTTATTTTTCAAAAAGGAGCAGCTAGGATTTCAAATCAAAGTGATTCATCATCAGGAAACCATCCCAGACGATGTGAAATTTCCACTTTTTGGTGTTAGTTTAGGCCAACCTATTCTATTCTATTGTAATGGAGTGTGGTTGCTAAGTGACCTTGCTCAATCCCGACTCTTGCGTCCTCGTTCGTGCACTCTGGGCAACGGGAGCTACCTAGGCTCGCGGCAGAAAGAGAGGGAGCCCCGGTGGGGCCACTCTGACATACTTGGTTTAAGGGCTCACCGAGGTTTTTGCGCAGCGTCTGTTCACCATGAGGTGCGGCTGCAAGCGGGCGTCTGTCTTGAAGCAAGCGGCTCGCTATATAAATGTGTAAATATTTTCCAAAAACCCCGAAACGGGTTGTGCGCTGGGTTTGGGACCCGCCACGTAAAAAATTTAGTCCAATGAAAAATAAATTAAAGCCTCGGATGAGAACCCCCTTTAATGTTGACGACCCGGCAAAACGAATAAGGCATAATGATTTGGATATTAGGGCATGTACCGGGAATGTCCGGACCCTTTCAAGGGACGGTACCGCTGCCCGACTGGTTGATGTCCTTGTTAACGCAAAGGCTGACATCACCGCCCTGCAGGAAATGCGATGGACGGGACAAGGAAAGATGACCATCGGACCTTGTGACGTATACTACAGTGGCCAGACACGCGGCAAAGCGCGTGGTGTAGGATTCGTGGTGGGAAAGAGACTTCGCCGCCAAGTACTAGCGTTCACCCCCGTGGACGAGCGTCTCGCTGCGATCCACATCAAAGCGAAATTTTTCAACATAACATTTATCTGCGCCTATGCGCCGACTGAGGAGACGGACGACGCAGAGAAGGACTCCTTCTACGATAAACTTGAACAGACTTATGATCGCTGCCCCCAACATGATATCAAAATCGTGCTCGGCGACTTTAATGCGAAGGTGGGCAAGGAAGGAGTCTTTGGTCCAACAGTTAGAAAATTTAGTCTCCATGATATAACATCCCCCAACGGCACTAGGTTGATTGATTTCGCTGCTGCTCGCAATATGGTCATCAGTAGTACCAGGTTCCAGCATAAACGAATACACCAAGCCACATGGCTGTCTCCTGATCAAAGAACAAGAAACCAGATTGATCATGTCATGATCGACGGCAGACATAGCTCCACCGTTCTGGACGTGCGTACCCTTCGTGGTCCCAATAGCGACTCGGACCATTATCTTGTTGCAGCCAAGATACGCACACGCCTCTGTGTAGCAAAGAAAGTGCGCACAGTAACGGAAGGAAAGTTTGACGTCGAGAAGCTGCGCACGACACAGACAGCTGACAATTTCTCCACTCGACTCTCACACCTGCTATCGGAGAGCAATCCTCGACCTAACGATGCAACCGAGCAATGGAAGCATATCTCTCACTCATTACGTACCGCCGCTGAGGCCACTATAGGGTTCCAGCGAGCCCGCAAAAACAACTGGTACGATGAGGAATGCAGCACTGCCTCGGACAAAAAGGACGCTGCCTACAGGGAGACGTTGCGAACGGGCGCAACCCGCAGTGTATGGCAACGCTATCGTGAGGCAAAGAAGGAAGAGAGACGCCTTTTCAGAAAAAAGAAACGTGAGGCCGAAAGGCGTGAGTGTGAGAAGCTTGAGATGCTGGCTGACAGGAATGATGCCCGAAAATTCTATGAAAAGATCCGGCGGATGACGGAAGGTTTTAAGACCGGGGCAAGTTCCTGTAAGGACAATAATGGCGACCTGGTAACCGACGTACAGAGTGTACTTAAATTATGGAGGGAGCACTTCTCCTCACTGCTAAATTGCGAGGGAGACGTCGAACCCGATACCCCAATCCCTGACGATGGAAAAGTCGTCCCACCACCTGACTATGATGAAGTGAGGATAGCTATATCCCGGCTCAAAAACAACAAAGCGCCTGGAAAAGACGGACTACCCGCCGAGCTGGTAAAAAGCATGCATCAGCTCTTATGCAGAATATGGTCAGACGAGTGCATGCCTCCAGATTGGAATTTAAGTGTGCTCTGCCCAATCCACAAGAAAGGCGATCCCGCTAACCGCACCAACTACCGCGGAATCAGCCTTCTTAATATCGCATATAAGGTTCTTTCTAGCGTATTGTGTGAAAGACTGAAGCCCATCGTAGACAAGCTGATTGGACCTTATCAGTGTGGCTTTAGACCTGGTAAGTCTACCATCGACCAGATTTTCACGATACGCCAAATCCTGGAGAAGACCCATGATAAAAGAATCGACACACACCATCTCTTTGTCGATTTCAAAGCCGCTTTTGACAGCGCAAAAAGGAGTTGCCTGTATGCCGCCATGTCTGAATTTGACTTCCCTGCAAAGCTTATACGGCTTTGCCAAATGACGTTGAGCAATACTAACAGCTCCGTCCGAGTCGGGAAGGACCTCTCTGAGCCATTTGAAACCAAAACGAGGCTTCAGACAGGGCGACTCCCTTTCGTGCGATTTCTTCAACCTGATGCTGGAGAAGATAATTCGAGCAGCAGAGCTAAACCGCAATGGTACAATCTTTTACAAGAGCGTGCAATTGCTGGCGTATGCCGATGATATTGATATCATTGGCCTTAACAACCGCGCCGTAAGCGCTGCCTTCTCTGGACTGGATAAAGAAGCGAAAAAAGTGGGTCTTGCGGTCAACGAGGACAAGACGAAGTATTTGCTGTCATCAAAGAAAGAATCGGCGCACCTGCGCCTTGGCAGCCACGTCACTGTTGATAGTTACAAATTTGAAACTGTGAGGGACTTCGTCTATTTGGGAACCAGCATTAACACCGAAAATAATATCAGTCTAGAAATCCAACGGAGAATCACTCTTGCGAACAAGTGCTACTTTGGACTGAGTAGGCAATTGAGAAGTAAAGTCCTCTCTCGAAGAACAAAGATCGCGCTCTATAAGTCTCTCATCATACCTGTCCTGATGTATGGCTCAGATTCATGGACAATGTCAAGAGAAGATGAGATGGCCCTTGGAGTATTTGAGAGAAAAGTTCTCCGGAAGATTTATGGTCCTTCCCGTGATGCCGACGGCGAGTATCGAAGGAGATCTAACGATGAGCTGTACGAGCTTTACGCAGATCTGACCATAGTCCAGCGAATTAAAGCCCAAAGGCTCCGCTGGCTGGGTCACGTCATGCGAATGGACAAAGAAGCTCCAGCCCAGAAGGTTTTCCAATCGTCACCCGAATTCGGCAGCAGAGGAAGGGGGAGGCCTCGACTGAGATGGAAACAACAGGTGGAGGATGACTTGAACTCCCTTGGGGTTTCCAATTGGCGTCAGTTATCGCTAAAAAGGAATGACTGGCGTGCTTTGATAGGCGACGGCCAAAATCGCTTAGGCGGTTAAGCGCCAATAAATGATGATGATGATTCTTCGTTCAGGAGCAGTGTGTCGGGGAGACCTATCAATACTTATACAATTTTATATACCTTAGAATTATGGTTATTGCAAAAAAGTGTTGGACATTGCGCATTTATATATAGGTAACTCAGGGGTTTATACTTCACGGTACTCATGTTACCTGGAAGGTGGGTTATGGGCAATTACTTCAGTCAGGTGCTCCGGTACGATTCCAATTCCTTGCCGGGATGAGGCGGTTTGTGTCGAGGCGGTCAACTAACAGCACTGCACACTAATTGCCGGTGCAGATACGATTTATGTTGCTTGCTGTGTTGGATAGTGTTGGCTCGGGCACCGGTAGGTTGAGGAACCGAGAGTTGTGGAGGGATTCTTGACAAAGCTGCAAACAAGTCTGTTTGTCGGCACTAGCAAACTCTTTTCCAATGCACAACACCGCAAATTAGTTTGTATGGAGATTATTGCTTCTTTTATTTCAATACAAAAATTCACTATACAATGCACAGCTCAGTTTATAGAGTAGTATATATAACTATATAAAAGCACTTGTGAAAAGAAAATACTCGAACAATAATATTTATTACAAAATAACTTCAAATTATAAAAAGAGTGCACAGCGGTGATTGATCGCATGAATTTGCTTAAAAAACATAAGAAAACTAATAATAAAGAGAAAAGGGATTGAAGGCCCTTTTGACAGCTGGCGGCGATGCCAGATCGCCCCACTGCTGATTGCGCGAACTCATTTTGGTGGTTTTACGCGACAGAGGTTGCCACACGTCCCATATCCTGACAAATGAGGAGTATTAAAATTCAATGCTTAAATAAGTTAGGATGATTATATACATTTTAGTTCTTTCCCTGCAGTCAAATTCCGAGCTACTCAGCAAACATACTAGTTCATTGACTAACCATTTTGTGGCATATGCCTACCAGTTCGTTGTTGATTAGTTTTAAAAGCAGTCAATGCCAAACTACTCAGCGAAAATTCTAGTTCATTGACTATACATTTTGTGGTGTATTTATACTAGTTCATTGCTGATTAGCTTCAAACCAGTCAATGCCAAACTACTCAGCAAACAATATAGTTCATTGACTATACATTTTGTGGTGTATTTATACTAGTTCATTGCTGATTAGCTTCAAACCAGTCAAGGCCAAACTACTCAGCAAGCAATATAGTTCATTGACTATACATTTTGTGGTGTATTCATACTAGTTCATTTCTGATCACCTTTAAACCAGTCAATGTCGAACTACTCAGCAAACAATACAGTTCATTGACTATACATTTTGTGGTGTATTCATACTAGTTAATTTCTGATCACCTTTAAACCAGTCAATGTCGAACTACTCAGCAAACAATATAATTCATTGTCTATACATTTTGTAGTGTATTCATACTAGTTCATTGCTGATCACCTTTAAACCAGTCAATGTCCAACTACTCAGCTAACAATATAGTTCATTGACTATACATTTTGTGGTGTATTTATACTAGTTCATTGCTGATTAGCTTCAAACCAGTCAAGGCCAAACTACTCAGCAAACAATATAGTTCATTGACTATACATTTTGTGATGTATTCATACTAGTTAATTTCTGATCACCTTTAAACCAGTCAATGTCGAACTACTCAGCAAACATTATAGTTCATTGACTATGCATTTTGTGGCATATGGATACCAGTTCATTGTTGATTAGCTTTAAACCATTCAATGCCAAACTACTTAGCGAAAATTCTAGTTCATTGACTATGCATTTTGTGGTGTATTCATACTAGTTCATTTCTGATTTCCTTTAAGCCAGACATTGCCAAACTACTCGGCAAACAATGTAGTTCATTGACTGTAGATTTTGTGGTGTATTCATACTAGTTAATTTCTGACTACCTTCAAACTAATCAATTCCAAACTACTCAGCAGACACCTAGCTCGTTTACTATACATTTTATGGATGTTTTTATACTAGTTCTTTGCTGATTACCCTTAAACCAATCAATGCCAATCTAATCAGAAAACATACTAGTATACAACTATAATTTGCTGGGTGAAATAATACTAGTCAGAAAAATCCTGGTTCGTACTAGTATGCAAGTATGTATGAAACTCGGGTTGAAATCATACTACACCTTTTTCAGTTTATATTCAGAAAGTTTTCTGAATATCAATTGTAATTTTCTGAATGTCAATTGTATTTTTCTGAAAATCAAATGGAAATTCTGTAACTGCATTCAGATCTTTTATGATCCCTCTAGATCTTTTATGATCCCATTTTGGCCAGGTTTGTTTGGATGTCCGGCACCCTGGGGATTGTTGCTACTTTTCGTTGGCTTGACGGAGTGTGTACTCCAAGCCAACGAAAGGTGGCAACAATCCCCAAGTTGCCGGACATCCAAGCAAACCTGGCCGAAATGGGATCATAAAAGATCTAGAGGCATTCACGCCCTAAGAAGGAGAGAAATCTTAATATTAATGGGTGTTCTAACTGGGCACTGCCTTATTGGTAGGCACGCAGAAGGGGTGCCCTATCGACGATGCTGTAGGAGCGGCAAAGATCATGAGGAAGAGGAAACGGTGAAGCACCTCATCTGCAACTGCCCGGCCTTAAGCGGCGCGGGAACGCGCTTTTTGGGAGTTCCCTTCCTGGATAGTCTAAACCAGACCGCTGGGATTTTCCAAATGGCCGGGTCCCGGGACTGACTTTCCTAGTGCTGGTGGTATCACAACGGGCTTTTCAAAACTGGCCTAAGTGTGCCTCTGCGGCAGCCACCAACCTAACCTAACCTAACTGCATTCAACTGTTTGAACAGTCACAGATTTTTAAATTTAAAAAAAAACAAGTAAGGAAAGTTGTCTTCGGCTGTGCCGAAGGCTATATACCTTTCATGAATAAGCGTCACGATTTTCACTGTTCGATCCCCAGTACAGCCTGTTTCAATTTAACTATATTTACTACACACATTACACATCTTTGTTATAATTTAAAAAAAACTTACAAAATAATAGGATCCGAGTTATCGGAACAATCGATTGTATGGAGGCTATATATTATACGTGTTCAATTGTACTGGCTTACACTATACACATTACATATGTAGAAAGTACTAAAGGTGCAATATTTTACGTTCCTAACTTTTTAAATGCGGAAGTATTGACCAAAAAACCTTATATCTGAACAACCGGTTGTATGGGGCTAAATATATGTTATATTTACCCGATCTTCTTGATTTTCCTCTACACACTACATAAATTGAAAGTACTCAAGTTGCAAAATTTTATGTTCCTAACTTTTTAATTGCAGAAGTTTTGGCCAAAATACCTTATATCTGAACAATCGGTTGTATGGGGGCTATATGTTACATTTGTCCGATCTTGTTGATTTTCCCTATATACACTACATAAATAGAAAGTACTCGAGTTGCAAAATTTTACGTTCCTAACTTTTTAATTGCAGAAGTTTTGGCCAAAAAACCTTATATCTGAACAATCGGTTGTATGGGGGCTATATGTTACATTTGCCCGATCTTGTTGATTTTCACTATATACACTACATAAATAGAAAGTACTCGAGTTGCAAAATTTTACGTTCCTAACTTTTTAATTGCAGAAGTTTTGGCCAAAAAACCTTATATCTGAACAATCGGTTGTATGGGGGCTATATGTTACATTTGCCCGATCTGGTTGATTTTCACTATATACACTACATAAATAGAAAGTACTCGAGTTGCAAAATTTTACGTTCCTAACTTTTTAATTGCAGAAGTTTTGGCCAAAAAACCTTATATCTGAACAATCGGTTGTATGGGGGCTATATGTTACATTTGCCCGATCTGGTTGATTTTCACTATATACACTACATAAATAGAAAGTACTCGAGTTGCAAAATTTTACGTTCCTAACTTTTTAATTGCAGAAGTTTTGGCCAAAAAACCTTATATCTGAACAATCGGTTGTATGGGGGCTATATGTTACATTTGCCCGATCTTGTTGATTTTCACTATATACAATACATAAATAGAAAGTACTCGAGTTGCAAAATTTTACGTTCGTAACTTTTTAATTGCAGAAGTTTTGGCCAAAAAACCTTATATCTGAACAATCGGTTGTATGGGGGCTATATGTTACATTTGCCCGATCTGGTTGATTTTCACTATATACACTACATAAATAGAAAGTACTCGAGTTGCAAAATTTTACGTTCCTAACTTTTTAATTGCAGAAGTTTTGGCCAAAAAACCTTATATCTGAACAATCGGTTGTATGGGGGCTATATGTTACATTTGCCCGATCTTGTTGATTTTCACTATATACACTACATAAATAGAAAGTACTCGAGTTGCAAAATTTTACGTTCCTAACTTTTTAATTGCAGAAGTTTTGGCCAAAAAACCTTATATCTGAACAATCGGTTGTATGGGGGCTATATGTTACATTTGCCCGATCTTGTTGATTTTCACTATATACACTACATAAATAGAAAGTACTCGAGTTGCAAAATTTTACGTTTCTAACTTTTTAATTGCGGAAGTTTTGGCCAAAAAACCTTATATCTGAACAATCGGTTGTATGGGGGCTATATGTTACATTTGCCCGATCTGGTTGATTTTCACTATATACACTACATAAATAGAAAGTACTCGAGTTGCAAAATTTTACGTTTCTAACTTTTTAATTGCGGAAGTTTTGGCCAAAAAACCTTATATCTGAACAATCGGTTGTATGGGGGCTATATGTTACATTTGCCCGATCTTGTTGATTTTCACTATATACACTACATAAATAGAAAGTACTCGAGTTGCAAAATTTTACGTTCCTAACTTTTAAATTGCAGAAGTTTTGGCCAAAAAACCTTATATCTGAACAATCGGTTGTATGGGGGCTATATGTTACATTTGCCCGATCTGGTTGATTTTCGCTATATACACTACATAAATAGAAAGTATTCGAGCTGCAAAATTTTACGTTCCTAACTTTTTAATTGCAGAAGTTTTGGCCAAAAAACCTTATATCTGAACAATCGGTTGTATGGGGGCTATATGTTACATTTGCCCGATCTGGTTGATTTTCACTATATACACTACATAAATAGAAAGTACTCGAGTTGCGAAATTTTACGTTTCTAACTTTTTAATTGCGGAAGTTTTGGCCAAAAAACCTTATATCTGAACAATCGGTTGTATGGGGGCTATATGTTATACTGGTCCGATCATGTCAGTTCCGACAAATGATTCCTATATTACAAAATGGTGGCCACATACAAAATTTCAGCCAGATATCTCAAAAATTGAGGGACTAGTTTGCGTTCAAACAGACAGACGGACAGACGGACAGACGGACAGACGGACAGACGGACAGACGGACATGGCTAAATCAACTCATCTCGTCATCCTGATCATTTCGGTATACTTATTGATGGGTCTATCTCTTCTTCTTCTCATATTTACAAACATCGGACCAAAGTTATAATACCATTTCATGTTCATGAAAGGTATAAAAACTAGGTCCCGCCAACTCATAGGGAAAAAATCAAAGCAGCACACTATAAGTTGGAAGAGTCTCGTTAGAGGTTATGACAACCTGTTGGTATATAACCGCCATTTTTTTTTTACGTTGCGGCATAAACTTGAGTATATTGACAACAACAATATAAATTAACTCTACCAATGCTCCTTTAACTCGAGTGTATGGCCCAGCATGAAAGCAGTCTTACTTTGACTCTTTTTGCTGTAAAAATAAGACTTAATTTTATCTATATATCAAATGTGGGTCCGGAACTCTGCAGTGGACGACTAACTTAACCTTAATTTACCTTACCTAAAAATACAACCCCAAAGCCCCAATTACATAAAACTTTGACAAATGCGCGCCTCGTTTTTGATCATTTGCAAAAATTTCGCTTCGCTTTACGTTTAAAAAACTTTGTATGAAAGTGGATCCTACAAAGTTGAATGCAATTGGGCCTTCACCTATATAATCAAACTTGACGAACGCGGAATTTGAAAGGAGCCATTGCAAGTAGAATTCAATAATTAAATTAAAAATACAATAAACAACATAATTTAAAAATATAGAAAAAAAAACTTGTGTTAACTTTACCGAGAATCGAACTCAGAGCCTTTAGCTCATTTTTGGTATAATGCTGATGCAGAGGCTGACTAGTATACCAATTGGTATGGTGCTGATGCAGAAGAGCACAATTGCTTTTCTTTTTCTCTTGTAACTGCTTCTTTTTTACCTTGTAATTCACAGATGCTTTTTCGTGTTTGGGTAAATACAAATAGTCGCTGCTTTCTAAAGAATAAACTGGTATATTGCTGATGTAGAGGCTGACTATGATACTGGTGCATAGACCGACTAGTATACCAACTGGAATGAATGTCAAATTCGTGGACTAGTATGACAAGTGGTACGATCTGAATGGGCATAATGATTAGTATGTCCTGCCGCATAGACTGAGCAGTATGTCAACTGGTATGATTCTGATGTATATATGAACTAGTATGTCATCTGGTAAGATTCTGATGCATATATGAACTAGTATATCAAATGGTATATTTCTGATGCAAATTTGAACTAGTATGTCAACTGATATGATTATGATGCTTAAATGAACTGGTATGTCAACTGGTATGATTCTGATGCATAAATAAACTACTATATCAACTGGTATGATTCTGACGCATATATGAACTATTATGACAACTGGTATGATTACGATGCTTTTTTTGACTGCAGGGTTACAATTCATGGGAATAAGGGGTGATATTATGAATAATAACCATTTTATAAGGGGTTTTGACTGGGACGTGTGTTTGCCTATGCCTCGTAAACATTCTGCCCCCCTAGGCGCCCTAAGCGTCTAGTGTGTTTTCAAGCTCTTGTAGGGCACGAACTGCCTTATGGATGAGGATCCTTCCGAATTTAGTTTTATAGGCGGCCGTGCGCAAGCCAGTCGTAGTGAGCCGGATGGTGCATTACGACTCGTGTTTCCAGCGAGCGGCGTGGTGCGGGAACCTGGGGGCGCTGACGATCCATCTGGAAGAGGAACGAAGAAGGCAGGGATGTTAGAGACTTCGTTATTTCCATGAGAGGATAATTTGGGAGAATGACTTAATTAGGTTCTGATTGATTTCGATAGCTTGAGCATTTTGGACTGTATTAGGATATGGGACGAGAATTGAGCACTGCTTCTATACGAATTAATAAATTCGAGAATTCTTCAAACGTAAATCTGTGAGTTCCGGCGACGTTCTTAAAGAGGGTTTTGAAGCTTTTGACAGCAGATTCCCATAATCCGCCCATGTGGGGGGCGCCGGGGGTATAAATTTCCAATCGATGCCTTGTGGCGCGTACTTTTGGACAATATCCGACGAAATATTGTTGAGAAAGGTGACGAACTCTACTTCGATAGCCCCTTACGATCGAAGCATGGATGCTTTTAAATTAAATGGGCCAGCGAAATCTACCCCGGTCGTGGTGAAGTGGGAGTGCGTTTGTTGCTTATGGATGGTGCATACTTTACATTGAAAAATGCACTTTTTTATCAGGGGTTTAAGCCGGGCTATGAAGAATTCTTGTCTGACAGCTTGTTGCATGAGTCGAACTTCCGCATGTAGAAGTAGCTCATGAAGAAAACTTATATACAGGGTGGAGAGCCGAGACTTCTCGGGGAGAATGATGGGATACCGCTCGTTATAAGGCATGGTTGCATCGGCTAGTCGACCATTAACGCGCAGCATTCCGCTCTTGTCCAGAAATGGGTTAAGTACCAACAGGGAACTCCGTTTCCCAATGTGTTTCGAGTCCTCTAGGTATGCTCGTTCTGGACCGAAGTATCGAGTTTGGGACGCGATGATCAGACGGTGTTTCGCTCGTTTAAGTTCGGCATGAGACAGCGATGGGGTGACAGGATCATGGATACCGTTTAGTGTGTCTTTTAAACTTCGTTTAAACCTTAGAGCATAGGCGATGGCACGTAGAGCTCGAGAGTAAGAGAAAAAACGATCTAGGATATCGGCAGTCTCCTCAGCGGCATGCAATGCCTCCACTCGGCGTTGTTCAGGTGCGTTAACGTTTTTCATCACTGGCTGCGGCCAATCCTCGGGGGGTCGGGAAAGCCACTCTGGGCCATTCCACCAAAGCGCTGAGTTTGCGAGATCGGCGGGGCTGCATCCTCTGGTTCCAAGATCCGCGGGGTTGTCTTTACTTCGCACATGCCGCCAAGGGACGTTTCCTACGAGGTCTATAATCTGCGCTGTTCGGTTAGAGACATATGTTTTCCAAGCGTGGGGTGGCTTTTCCAGCCAGGCTAGCAAGATTTCGGAATCAGACCACATAGTCAACTTTCTGCTAGTGGGGCCGAGATGGGGTTGCACTACTGCGACTAGTTTGGCCAATAAAAGCGCTCCGCATAGTTCCAGGCGTGGCAGACTTATAGTTTTGAGAGGAGCCACTTTGCCTTTGGACACTATAAGGTGAGAGTAGACCTGATTACCGCTAGTAGTTCTCAGGTAGAGAGTTGCGCAATAAGCCTTTTCCGAGGCGTCGTAGAATCCATGGAGCTCAACATAGTGATCGGGCGCAAAATTCATCCATCGGGGTATCTGGATGGCTGAGATCGAGGGAAGATTTTTAGAGAACTGCGCCCATTTGGCTAGACGGATTGGCTTAACCTCCTCGTCCCAATCGGTCCCGTCTAACCACAATTCTTGCATCAATATTTTGGCATGTATCATGATTGGCGTTAGCCACCCTGCGGGGTCAAAAAGTTTTGCCGTTGAGGCGGCTCTGAGTCCACAGTATAAGAGAAGGTGCCCGACCGTGCATTCCATTGAATTCCCAGAGTCTTGGCGGTACTACTTTTCTCAAATTCGAGAAAGTCGGTCTCCAATAAGTCCGCCTTGGGGACATGTTTGAAAATAAGCGAATGGTTTGCAGTGATCTTTTTTAGGGGAAAGCCGGCTGAATTGAGAGCGTCTATAGTCTCTGTTAGGAATTGCTCGGCTGATTGAAGATCATGACTGCCAGACAAAATATCGTCAACATACGTTTCGGACTTTAGTATTGGGGCTGCGCGTGGATGGGAGTCGGCTATATCTTTTGCCGGCTCATGTAGAGTGCGAATAGCCAGAAAAGGCCCGCAGTTTACACCGAAGGTGACCGTTTTCAACTTGAAGTCTTTTATTGGACCGTATTCGGCGGTTCGGAATATTATCCGTTGGCAGTCTCGGTCATCGGGCTGTAAGAGAATTTGGCGGTACATTTTTTCTACATCGCCATTAAACACATATTTATAACTATGTTCGCCATTTTAACAACATAAGTCGGAGATCGGGTTGGAGGGTTGGTCCGGTAAATAAGACATCATTCAGGGAGTGACCGGACCCCGTCTTTTTAGAGGCGTTGAATACCACTCTGACTTTTGTTGTCTTCTTGTCTGGCCTTACGACTGCATGGTGAGGGAGGTAGAAAGAGCAGTATTTTCCTTGAGATTCCATCTCAGTGGGACTGCATTCTCCCATATGGCCCAGGGATATGTATTCTTCGAGTACTTGGTCGTACTGCTGCTTGAGATTGCCCTTTTTTAAGAGAGTACGTTCCATGCCATGGAACTGTCGTAGGGCTGCAGTACGGGATTGGCCTAGGTCGATATCGTTCGGGAATGATGGTTTAAAGGGGAGCCGAACCATGTATCGACCGTCATTCATCCGAGTGGTTGTGCTTTGATAAAAGTCTTCGCACATTTGCTCTTCATGGGTTTCCACTCGGGTTCTGGGTATCTCCTCGATTTCCCAGAATTGTCTCAGCTGTTCATCTAGCTGAACATTTGACACTTCCCACGCTTGAGAGGAGTGTGCTCCCACTTTTTCGGGGGTTTGGCCACTTATTATTATCCAGCCAAATATGGTATTTTGAGCGAGCAGGGTGGGGGAGATCTTTTCTATGCCATTTAGCATTATTTGGGGGATGAGATCGCTACCTAACAGGGAGAGATTCTGGCCGTCTGTGTCTGCCAATTTGAGATGGGACCATTTTCGACTCTGCTCATGATTTAATTTTAAGGTTGGGAGTTGTCTAGTAAGGCGGGGTAAGACTATAGCTTGAGCTTTTATCTTAACCTTATTGTCATTTGAGACTAGAGTCAGTGAGCACAGTTTGTTGGAGGTTTGTACTATTCCGCCTCCCATGCCCGATATTTCAAATAGGGAGTGGGTATATGGGAGGCGTAGTTTGCTATGGGCTTTTGAGGAGATGAAACTCCGTTCTGACCCCTGGTCCACTAAGGCTCTAAGTTTAAATAATTCTCCTCGGTGTTCTACTGACACTATCGCTGTAGGAAGTATTGTCTGGCTGTTATTTTCGGAGTGGAGCGCTTGCACTTGTGCTGCATCGGACGTAGATGGATGTTCTTCTGGGGATGTCTTCTGGCTGATGTTCTCTTCATTTGTGGCTCCTATGGTGGCTACTTGCGACGTAGTCCTTTGTACTCCGTTGGTTTGATTGGGAACTGCGTTGTCATGCAGGGTGGAGTTGTGTCGACCTTGGCAGTAGAGGCATGTTCTTGTGCTGGAGCAATTTTCAAGGAGGTGAGATTGAGATAGGCAATTTTCACATAAATTGCTTTCTTTGATGCTCGGTCACATGAGCATTGGTAAGATTTTGGGAGTTGTTGTATTGAGACTGACCAGACCGGAACTGGGGTTTATGATTTGGGGCTGGCCTAGAGAGATTGGTGGGGGGTGGATTGTATTGGAGTTTGGCGGGTCGCCATTGGTCTACCCTTTCCACTATCTCATAACGAGTGGTCAGAAACTGGTTCATTTGGGACCAGTTCGGTAGGTCTTTTCGAGATTTTAAAGATTGCTCCCAAAGCGCTACTGTGTTTTCAGGGAGTCTTGAGGTTACCAGATAAATTAAGATGGGATCCCAACTCTCTGTTGAAACTTGTTGGGTTGCTAGTATCTGGAGGCAATTATTCACCGACGATTGTATCTTCACTGTTTTCCGCTTGAATTGCCTTCAAAGTCATGAGAATGCGGATTTGATTGTCCACTAGCACTCTTTTATTTTCATATCGGGACTTGAATGCTTCCCATGCGAGTGCGAAATTATCATCGGTTAAGGGAAATTGTTTTACTATTTCACCCGTTTTTCCTTGGGTCTTGTACCGGAGATGGCACAGCTTTTGGGCATTGGAGAGTTTCGGGTGGTTTATATACACCGCAGTGAACATGTCACGGAACGACGGCCATTGATCATACCCTCCATAAAATACCTCAGTGCAGTGGCGTGCCTACGTGTTTCAATCAAGGCAAGCCCCAGTCCTTATAACCCCAACAAAAGCACATACTGCTGCCAAAGAACATTTCAGACGAAGAAGAAGAGTTCAGGATAGATATTTATCGACTTTTGCACACGGGGAAAAACTTAAACATTTAGGTTTCTTCAATAGGCTAGTTATTGTTTTGCAGATTTTTTAAGCTTTTCCAATCCAAGGGACTTGCACTATTTCCCATTTACATACATCGCAGAAGCCAAGGCTCACTTGCACAACGAAAATTTATATTTTTAACTCAGAGTTAATGTCAAATTAACTCTGAGCTAAAAAGATAACTCGGCGTCGTGCAAGTGGACCTAAGAAACCTAAAAAATATTTTTTATATTTTATAATGCCTAGCAAAAAAAAAAATATTACAGCAATCACCACTATTGAATTCTTTTTTTCTACTTTAAAATATGCGCCAATAATTTTTGAGTAGAGCTCTTTGCACATTAACATTGTAGATATGTATATACATATCCAGTTTGGCTTTAAAGCTTATAGTAACAACAGCACGAAGCTGGCTTCGTAGTTGCATACAAAATTTCTTCTAAATTCAAAAAAACTGTAGCTTCAAAAAGACATTTTAGTAAGGGATTTGAAAGCCAGGTAAAAGCCAATAAGTAAAAGCGAGATGGCAATCATCACCTAGGCGGTTAAAGGCTATTTTAAGTAAGCAAGTAAGAGATGCCATCATATGCGCTGAAAAAATTGTATGTTAATTGTTTTGCTATCAGCCGACAGATGGCAGGAAGAGCTTTATTTATATGTTTATGCTATTGGCAGTTAGTGAAACCAAACGTAAACGTTAAAGAAATTGTTACGATACATTTTTGAAACATATTGTAGCTCATAGAGGATTAGCTAGGCAAGCCGGGCTTTTCGGCTTATATGGAAGGCACGCCACTGCCTCAGTGTCGCATGGGGGGGTTGGGATTGTTGCTGAAGCACAGGATTACTCAATTCTTTGAGCTGGAGTTGGTCTCCTATTTGTGCTTTGGTCTCCTCGTATGCTATGAGGCAGGATCGGTATTTACCGAAAGCGACGGATTTAAAGTCTTTGGGAATGTCCTGCTCGTCCGTTTCTACTACCCCGTCGTAGGCATTCTGTACTCTCGACCAAAATACCTCGACATTTTTATCCTTCAATTTTAGGGCTGCCTTGGTGTGATCTTAAATAGAGGTTGAGCGGAACCGAGTGCAGTAATCCTTAAAATTGTGGGTTTCGGAAATAAATTTATTTTCGACCGCGGTAGCCATTCTAAAGAGGGACTTGCTTAATTTTATTTTTGAAATTTTGAGAAATTTATTAGCTGCCGCTGATTTTCTATATTAGAAAATAACAAAGAGATTTTTTTTTACTGGTCCAAAAGGGAGTAGTCTGGGGAGTTGACCGGACGTGAAAAATTTACTGCTGGGGTATTTCAACTTTTACTGCACGAGACAAGTTTACTGCTGGGTTGTCGCAAAGAATATAAACGTTTGTATATATATGTCGAAATTATACCGCAAGGGACACAGGTTTATTATAGGGCAATGTTTTGGCTTTGTGAGAAAATATATGTAAATATGTATGTAATTTATGGGATTTGCCGTTAACTTTCTTGATACTTTTGGCGGGAAAATTTATACTTTTGGCGGGAATGAATATATTAAAACTGGGATTTTCAATAACTTTTTTGCGATTTTTAAGGGACTCGCTTTATGTATATTGAGGGGTTTTCCGAATTTAAATACCCTGATTTTGAGGGAAAAGCTAATTTTGTATGGGATTTTAAATAGTGTAATGGTTAGGAGCTAGTTCTTCGAAGGCGAAGAAGGACCAATAGGTAACTCAGGGGTTTATACTTCACGGTACTCACGTTACCTGGAAGGTGGGTTATGGGCAATTACTTCAGTCAGGTGCTCCGGTACGATTCCAATTCCTTGCCGGGATGAGGCGGTCAACTAACAGAACTGCACACTAAATGCCGGTGTAGATACGATTTATGTTGCTTGCTGTGTTGGATAGTGTTGGCTCGGATACTGGTAGGTTGAGGAACCGAGAGTTGTGGAGGGATTTTTGACAAAGCGGCAAAAAAGGCTGTTTGTCGGCACTAGCAAACTCTCGACTTTTCCAATGCACAACACCGCAAATTAGTTTGTATGGAGATAATAATCATAGACTGAATAAACCTGAATTGAATTGAATTGAATACAAAAATTCACTATACAATGCACAGCTCAGTTTATAGAGTAGTATATATAACTAGGTAGGTAGAAGTGGCTGCCGCAAAGGCACACCTAGGCCAGTAATAAAAGGCCCGTTGTGATACCACCAAACACTAGGAAAGTCAGTCCCGGGGCCCGGCCATATGGAAAATCCCAGTGCTGTCGGGACTCTCCATATAGCCGAAACCCGGGACTGACACTCCTAACCGACACCGCTACCCCTCCTCGAACCATTTTGATAACTTGATGAAGGCCATCAAGTCCTTTATGTCTAGCTCCGCGACCTGGCTTAAGCTAACCAGGAAGGGAACTCCCAGAGAGCGCCTTCTCGCTCCGCTTAAGGCCGGGCAGTTGCAGATCAGGTGCTTCACCGTTTCCTCTCATCATCTTTGCAACTCCTGCAGCATCGTCGGTAGGGAACGCCTAGCCTTGCTGCGTGCCTACCAATAAGGCAGTGCCCGGTTAAAACACCTATTAATATGGAGATTTCCTTCCTTTTTAGGGCGTATATGTGTCTAGATCTTTTAAGATCGCATTTTGGCCAGGTTTGCTTGGATATCCGGCACCCTGGGGCTTGTAGCCATCTTTCGTTGGCTTCGCGGAGTGTATGCTCCTTCAGCATTAGCTTGCACGTGGCAAGCGGCATACCTATGCGCTCTTTATCTTGAAGAATCTGCTTGGTCGTGCCCTGCCTGGCAAGTTCGTCTGCCCTACAGTTTCCCTCAATGTCCCTGTGTCCCGGGACCCATGTGAGGTTCACGCGGTTCTGTTGGGCCATCTCTTGAAGAGATCGACGACAGCTGAGCGTCAGTTCAGAGTTGAACGAGTAAGAGCCAAGGGATTTGATGGCCGCTTGGCTGTCGCTGAAAATACAGATATCCTGTCCGATGGTGCGTTCACCTATCCAAGTCACGGCGTCCATGATTGCAGAAACTTCAGCCTGGAAGACGCTGCAGTGATCAGGTAGTCTGAAGGAGAGTTCTAGGCCCAAGTCCCTTGAGTAAACCCCTCCTCCGACTCTGCCGTCTAACTTCGAGCCGTCGGTGTATATAAAAGTGCCGCCATTAGTAGCGGGACACCAATCTATGTTCTCCCAGTCTTCCCTGCTGGGAATGTTTATTCTAAAACAACAATCTCCGACTGTTGTGGTCGCACACCGATCTGTGCTCAGAGGGAGAAAGCTGTAAGATCTTAGAATACAGGAGTGTCCAATAGTGCTTGCGCCCCAGACGGACGTTTCCCTTAGACGCAGAGCCGATGCTGCTGCTGCCCGGTACCCTTCCAGATCGAGTGGCAAAAAGCCAAGAATGGCCTGGAGAGCTTCATTGGGCGTTGTTCTTAACGCCCCGCTTATACAGATCATGCTCGATCTGTGGACTTTTCCTAACAGATTTAGGTTTGTTGCCTTTCCTAGCGCAGGCCACCATACCACGACTCCATACAGCATAATTGGCTGGATTATCGCAGTGTAGATCCATCTGCAAATTTTAGGGCTGAGCCCCCATTTTTTGCCAATGGCTCTTTTACACGTGTAAAGTGCAATGCACGCTTTCCTCTGGCGCTGGATGACATTCTCCTTCCAGTTAAGCTTTCTATCTAGAACTGTACCTAGGAATTTGGCTTTGTCAGCTAAGTTCAGGCGCACGCCATCTAGTTCTGGTAGGTTCAGCGGTGGTATCTTGTACCGCCTGGTATAAAGGACAAGCTCCACCTTTCCCGGGTTGATGCTAAGTCCGCAGCGAGAGGACCATGAAGAAACTTCTCGCAGTGCTACTTGCATCAAGTCACACAGGGTTTGTGGGAATTTGCCCCTATATGCAATAGCTAAATCGTCTGCATATGCCACTATCTTCCCGCCCCCCCACCTTGTGTCTCGTAGCAGCGAGTTTACGGTGAGGTTCCATAGAAGCGGTATATAACTATATAAAAGCACTTGTGAAAAGAAAATACTCGAACAATAATATTTATTACAAAATAACTTCAAATTATAAAAAGAGTGCACAGCGGTGATTGATCGCATGAATTTGCATAAAAAAGATAAGAAAACTAATAATAAAGAGAAAAGGGATTGAAGGCCCTTTTGACAGCTGGCGGCGATGCCAGATCGCCCCACTGCTGATTGCGCCAACTCATTTTGATGGTTTTATGGGACAGAGGTTGCCACACGTCCCATATCCTGACAAATGAGGGGTATTAAAATTCAATGCTTAAATAAATTAGGATGATTATATACATTTTAATTCTTTACAATTCATGGGCAGGGATGTGATAAGTGGGCTTTTCCTAACAAAACTGGTAGGTTTTTTTCCTGCTGGTAGGATGGTAGGACGATTTGAGTTTTGGTAGGTTTTTACCTTCCTTCGAGTAACATCAATGTCATTCTGCAAAGTCAAATTCTTCAAAGTCAAGTCTCTTTCTTCTGTGTTTGGAAGAAGTGGCTTTCATAGCAAATATGTATGTATGATCACTTTTGATCTGGAAATTCATATCACAAATGACGGGGTTTACGTAGGAAGTTATTGCATAGTTAGTTTTTTTTTCTTTTTTTCAAAATCTGAGTACTTGATCAAGGAAGAATTCAAGAGTGATTTTTTTAGATACTGCAACGCTCCGTCGCATTCTTTGGACCTTTGAACTCAGTATTTTGCCATGATAATTTTGATACATGCGTTAATAGTGAGTCAAGATTTTAATTCGCTTTAACGAATAAATCCTGGCAAATAGATAATGTCACAATTGTCTTGGAGTCTTTTTATACCTTTCATGAACATGAAATGGTATTATAACTTTGGTCCGATGTTTGTAAGTATGAGAAGAAGAAGAGATGGACCCATCAATAAGTATACCGAAATGATCAGGATGACAAGCTGAGTTGATTTAGCCATGTCCGTCTGTCCGTCTGTCTGTTTGAACGCAAACTAGTCCCTCACTTTTTGAGATATCTGGCTGAAATTTTGTATGTGGCCACCATTTTGTAATATAGGAATCATTTATCGGAACTGACAAGATCGAACCAGTATAACATATATCCCCCATACAACCGATTGTTCAGATATAAGGTTTTTTGGCCAAAACTTCCGCAATTAAAAAGTTAGGAACGTAAAATTTTGCAACTCGAGTACTTTCTATTTATGTAGTGTATATAGTGAAAATCAACGAGATCGGACAAATGTAACATATAGCCCCCATACAACCGATTGTTCAGATATAAGGTTTTTTGGCCAAAACTTCTGCAATTAAAAAGTTAGGAACGTAAAATTTTGCAACTCGAGTACTTTCTATTTGCGTAGTATATATAGTGAAAATCAACAAGATCGGGCAAATGTAACATATAGCCCCACACAACCGATTGTTCAGATATAAGGTTTTTTGACCAAAACTTCTGCATTTAAAAAGTTAGGAACGTAAAATTTTGCAACTCGAGTACTTTCTATTTACGTAGTATATATAGTGAAAATCAACAAGATCGGGCAGATGTAACATATAGCCCCCATACAACCGATTGTTCAGATATAAGGTTTTTTGGCCAAAACTTCTGCAATTAAAAAGTTAGGAACGTAAAATTTAGCAACTCGAATACTTTCTATTTATATAGTGTATATAGTGAAAATCAACAAGATCGGGCAAATGTAACATGTAGCCCCCATACAACCGATTGTTCAGATATAAGGTTTTTTGACCAAAACATCTGCAATTAAAAAGTTAGGAACGTAAAATTTTGCAACTCGAGTACTTTCTATTTACCTAGTATATATAGTGAAAATCAACAAGATCGGGCAAATGTAACATATAGCCCCCATACAACCGATTGTTCAGATATAAGGTTTTTTGGCCAAAACTTCTGCAATTAAAAAGTTAGGAACGTAAAATTTTGCACCTCGAGTACTTTCTATTTATGTAGTGTATATAGTGAAAATCAAAAAGATCGGGCAAATGTAACATATAGCCCCCATACAACCGATTGTTCAGATATAAGGTTTTTTGGCCAAAACTTCTGCAATTAAAAAGTTAGGAACGTAAAATTTTGCAACTCGAATACTTTCTATTCATGTAGTGTATATACTGAAAATCAACAAGATCGGGCAAATGTAACATATAGCCCCCATACAACCGATTGTTCAGATATAAGGTTTTTTGACCAAAACTTCTGCAATTAAAAAGTTAGGAACGTAAAATTTTGCAACTCGAGTACTTTCTATTTACCTAGTATATATAGTGAAAATCAACAAGATCGGGAAAATGTAACATATAGCCCCCATACAACCGATTGTTCAGATATAAGGTTTTTTGGCCAAAACTTCTGCAATTAAAAAGTTAGGAACGTAAAATATTGCACCTCGAGTACTTCCTATTTATGTAGTGTATATAGTGAAAATCAACAAGATCGGGCAAATGTAACATATAGCCCCCATACAACCGATTGTTCAGATATAAGGTTTTTTGGCCAAAACTTCTGCAATAAAAAAGTAAAAAAGTTAGGAACATAAAATTTTGCAACTTGAGTACTTTCAATTTATGTAGTGTGTAGAGGAAAATCAAGAAGATCGGGTAAATATAACATATAGCCCCATACAACCGGTTGTTCCGATATAAGGTTTTTTGGCCGATACTTCCGCATTTAAAAAGTTAGGAACGTAAAATATTGCACCTTAGTACTTTCTACATATGTAATGTGTATAGTGTAAGTCAGTACAATTGAACACGTATAATATATAGCCTCCATACAATCGATTGTTCCGATAACTCGGATCCTATTATTTTGTAAGTGTTTTTAAATTATAACAAAGATGTGTAATGTGTATAGTAAAAGTAGTTAAATTGAAACAGGCTGTACTGGGGATCGAACAGTGAAAATCGTGACGCTTATTCATGAAAGGTATATAGCCTTCGGCACAGCCGAAGATAGCTTTCCTTACTTGTTTTAATATAATTTGATGAAACCCGGATATGAGACCTGGGTACAAAAAAAACTCGCTAATTGTATAGATCCTACATCAACTCGAAAAGCACGTCAGAAAATGTCAGGAGAGATACCAAGGACCCGTTTCAGTCCCAGGAATAAGAATCCGCAAGCGAAAACTAATATCTACAGTGGTTTACAAGATATTTACAATCTTACCTAGTTGAAAATTTTCTGTCAATTTCATGTAGTTGCTGTAATGACAAATTTAAGGTGTTGCCAAAAGTGTGTTCTACGCAGGAAAACTGGTGATCGCGAAGCCGGTGTTGGTAGGATCTATACAATTACCAAAAACTCATGAGAAAAGTTTTGATGCCGTGAAAAAATGTTGGTAGGATGACGGCCATATTGGTAGGTTTTTAGTTGGGTTTTGGTAGGAAACAAATTTTCAAAGTGGCAACCCTGCTCATGGGAATAAGGGGTGATATTATGAATAATAAGCAATTTATAAGGGGTTTTGACTGGGACGTGTGGTTGCCTATGCCGCGTAAACAATATATAAGATAACAAGTAAGGAAGTCTAAGTTCGGGTGAAACCGAACATTACATACCCAGCTGTGCACATAAAAAGCTGTTATTCTTTGTTTTGTATAGTTAATGGTGTTAAAATTAATAAAAATTGCTTGACTCATAAGTGGGCGGTGCCACGCCCACTTTCCAAAATTTTGGAAAAATTATGTAAAGAATATGAAAGTTGATGTATGTACCAAATTATATTATTATAGCGAAATCAGTTAATTAGATATGGACTTTTCAATATTTCCACCTCCTTTCAATATAACTTTTATGAAAAAGTAGGCGTGGTCGCGAAGCGATTTCGTTTATTTTCTATAGCTGAATTTACCACAACAATAGTATGTCCTCTACGAAATTTCGTTATACTAGCATAAACTGTTCTGAAGTTATTAAGAGTCAAAATTTTAAAATTTCTTCAAATATACGTGGGCGGTACCACGTCCCCTTTTCAAAAATTTTTATAAAATCGGCCTTAGATCATCTAAATCAATACATATTGCAAATTTTATCATTGTAGCTGCTTCTAATATTGAATTAACCCATTTTATACGTTTTTCGAAATTTTCGATATGGAAAAAGGGGCGTGGTTATGGTCCGATTTTACCCATTTTCAATAGCAATCTATTCTGAACCCAAATAAGTACGCATGCCAAATTTGGTGAAGATATCTCATTATTTGCTCAAGTTATCGTGTTAACGGACAGACGGACGGACGGAAGGACGGACGGACAGACGGACGGACATGGCTCAATCAAATTTTGTTGCGATCCTGATCATATTGATATATGGAAGTCTATATCTATCTCGATTCCTTTATACCTGTACAACCAACCGTACAAGTACAGCTGGGTATAAAAATATTAACTTTTGGTTTGTTAGAAAATAAATTTAATTTTTTTTGTATTTTAAATACATGTTTAGTTTGATGTTTGCCTTTTTGGCTGTATAACAAAATCGTTTACATATATTAATAATATATATTTTATAGATTTCGAAAATTAAAGATTAAATTATAGTTTCTTGGTATTTTTAGGAAAAATATGTTAATTTACTTACAGTACAGTTTTTTCTTTGTTATTTAATTCATCAAATAAAGTAACATTTGGTTCATCGATTTTCTTTACGATAAAAGGGCCTTGATATATACTTTCATGTTTGTGTCTTGGTTCTTTTTGCAAAAGGACTTTATCGCCTATTTTAACTACTAAAATCATCATAAAAATGCTTAGTTTTTAATTTGTTTTTATTTATTAAATCTTGTACCATTTCATGTGTTTTTTGCATTGTAAATTTGATTTCTTTGGCATAGTTTTCGACATTATAAATTGGATCAATTTTATCTTTTTGTAATTTTTTTGGCAAAGTTGCTTTTTTTGTAAATACTAATTCATATGGAGAAAATTTATTGTCGAAAACTGTGGTTGTTGTTGTGTTGTATAAAAATGTAAAATAATTTAAGTAAACATCCCAATCCGAAAATGTTTCATTAAGATATGTACGTAAGCATTCATTGAAGACTCAATGATTACGTTCAACCGTACCAACAGTTTCGTGATGGTATGCAGTTGAAATTTCATGTTTTACGTTTAACTGTTTAGTTATTTCAACAATTAGTTCATTTTTAAATTCCGTGCCTAAATCTGATTTTATGTTTATGTTACCGTATGTCAAAATAAAGCCTTCAAAAATTGCAGATGCAATTTTTTTGCAGATTTATCTGGTACAGGTACTTACTGTTACCAGATTTTTAGTCATGTCACAAATCATGGTTAGTGCGAACTTATTACCATATTTCCAATAACATTTTTTTCTTAGTTTCGCGTAAAGTTTTTTGGTACCACAATGTCCTCCTGAACTAGGGTCGTCGTGGTAGATTGTCATCAACTTAAGTTTTTTTTCGTCGTCTGTCACAGTTTCGACTGGATCTGTTAAAATAATTTCTAAAAATTTTAGTATTTTGTTTGAGTGAGCTTTTAAATTTATAATAGTATAATGATTGAAAAATATATAATTTTTAGGTCATTCTATTTGCTTAATTTTGCGTTTGCTGGCTTCTGAATCAAGCCTCGAAAGTAATTTCTCTAAAGACATTATTTCGTTAGCAACCTCAAAACTAAGTAACTCGAGTTTTTTATGTTTAATATGCGTAAAAATATGTGAATTTGTAGTTTTTTTTTATTTTTATCGCAAATAATTTCTGATCTTATACGCGGTATTTTAGTTGAAAAGTTAAATGAATATATATTGTAAACTTGCAAAGTTTGTTGTTTGTCTATTGTTTTGTAGTTTTTCTTAAGCGCGCTTTTGTCGTTTGCTCGATTTGCCATCACCCTAGTTTGTACTGCAAAAATTCTTTGTTAGATTCTCTTATTTCATCGATTGGGATGAGTGAAAGTGCATCAGCGCCTACATTTGATTTACCTTTAATATATACAATAGTTAAATTATATTCCGCTAGTTCAAGCCTATTTCTCGAAAGTTTTGAAGAGGGGTCTTTCATACTGAATAGGTATACTAGCGGCCTATGGTCGGATTTTACAATAAAGTTAGTACCATAAACATATGGTCGAAATAGCTTTTTTGCGAAGTAAATGGCTAAAAGTTCCAATTCTATGACTAGTTTTTTCTTTTCGGCATTATTAAATGCTTTAGAAGCAAAACAAATTGGTAAATCACTGCCTTCATGATCCTATCTTAAGATAGCACCGCATCCAGTTATTGAAGCGTGTACACAGAGCCAAAAAGTTCACCTATAATCAAAGAGATCGACGTCTAAAAAAGCTTTTTGGCCGGGGAGAGCGAGTGGGGACAAATTTGAAGAAATTTGTGCTAGGAAATCTTCTAGATTTTAGCTTGAATTTCTTCTCAAATATATAGAAAGGGAAATCGGCTAAAACAAGGAGTTAGCTTCTTATTTATGAATTTTTTATGTACTTTTGTCAAAAGTTAGAAGAAATCTGCTTGTTTTTATGAGACAACCTGTTTAAAGTAAATTAATGAGAACATCCTCTTATTTTCAGTAGATTCATATTGAATTTATTGAAAAGGAAAACTATATATTTTTAGAAGATCCCTTATTAATTCAAATTCAGGTATGCCTTCTTCGAATGTGTAAATTGACGCTACCAAGCACAGGCACACGATAGCATCATGGTAGAGATCTCCGTTCTTAATAATTCTTAATTCGATTCGCGGTGATGGCAATAAGGCAAGTGGACATGGGGTGAGGCAAAAAGAACAAAGGTGTAAATAGACGTTGTCAAGTTAAGTATACGATGGCATGGTAGTGTAGATTGACTAGACATCTGGGTTGAGCGTTCATTTTTTTTTTTTTTTTTTAATTTGAAATATTAAAAAGAAAATCTTCTTAATATTATGTGATTATCTACTCAGTTTTATTAAAAAGAGACACCCAGTCATAATAAGACGGGCATCTTATTGGAAAAATATCATAGAGAAATCCTTCTGATTTAGAGGGAATTTTATGTGACTTTTTGCTCTGTGCACCCAACAAAGCGCAGTTTCTGTTGATTTACCCTTGGTGTAAGCATGCTGATAGCTAGAGATAAGGTTGCTATCAATAGTAGTGGAGAGGTAGTCGCTAATTATCCCCTCGAAGGTTTTGAGTGCAAAGAACGAGAGGCTGATGGGTCTGTAGTCCTTTGGCTCGTAGTGGGAGGCCTTCCCAGCCTTAGGAACAAAAACTACCGTTGTGTGTCTCCAGGAACACGGAATGCAGTCGAGAGCCGGGCAGGCTGTATAGAGAAATACTAGCCATTTGGCCGATGTCTCCAGCGTGTTAATGAGTTGCGCGGGGATAATCCCGTCCGGTCCGGTAGCCTTAAACGGTTCAAAGCTCTTAACTGCCCGCCTTACCATTTCCTCCGTGATGGGTATATTTACTGCCAGGCTTGTTGCAGGTGCTGATGATGCATTATGCAAGTTACCCGGAAAATGTGTGCAGAGCAAGCTCAAGGGTTTCCCCTTCCGTGCTGGTCCAGGATCCATCAGGCTTCTGCAAATAGCTAATGGCTGTTTGAGTTTTCTTAGTTTAACTTTAAATTCGAGCCATTGAGGATCCGTGTCGAGGTTTTAGCTCTATTAAATTGCTTCCTGCATGGCAATGTGGCCTATGTATACTGCGTGGGTTTGATAATGAACAAGCAATGTGGCCTATGTTTACCGCGTGGGTTTGGCACTGGACAGCTTGTTCTAGGGCATTTGAGAGCGCCATGGTGTATGTCGTTACCAGGTCCTCCAGCTCCTCAACCGCTGAGGGGGCTTGTTATGGTAGTACTGGTAGGTCTTTGTCTAAAATTTCATTGTGTATCTGCCAGTTGGTATTGCGTGGATTGCGCTTCATAATAGGTTGCTCTACACGAAAGGCCAAAACTATTTCCATATATCGGTGGTCGGAGAAAGAGTGTTCTTCAAGAACACGCCATTTTCTGACCACTCATCGTCAGACTTAACTAAAATACTGGTTCTGACTTTGCCCTCCTCACTGGCTCGAATGAGCTTGAAGCCCTTAGTCCCCTATCCGCAAATCCTCGAGCTGTTGACCCAAGGTTCTTGGATGAGGACCACATCCACGTCGCCTCTATAAAGACGACTTCTTAAAGCAGCCGAGGCTACTTTAGATTTGTACAGGTTTATCTGAAGCACCACCAACATGAGAGCGATCAGACTTCCCTGCCGTCCCCATATCTTCGGGGTCTGCCCTGTCCCGAAGGATGTCTCTCAACGACGAGTTCAGTGAAACTGCGAGATTTAGCGTAGCGGGAGCCATGCTATCTGAAGCATTAGAGATATTGCGCACAGGATGGGCTGCTACCACCGTGACTTCGAGGCCTTCCCCGCCCAGCAGGCTGTCTTCCATCTCCGAATTGGCAGATAACATGGTTTCCGCGTGGGATTCCTCGGTTTCCTCTTGCGGTACTGCGATTTCCGAGTCTCCCGGAGCAGACGCGATGGCAACGCGGTGTATATCGCCACGGTATACGTGGATGACGATCTGGCCTACACTGTAGTGCACTAGCCCATTACACCTTTTAAGTGGCTCGAGTGCCTCCTTATTCATGGTGAAGAAGCCGGAATGTCCCTCTAGTCTACGACCTCGATTTTTGCACCTTCGTAGACTTCACCCAGTCTTGCAGCTGCTGCCTTGCAAAGTGCAACAGTTCTTCCGTCATCGCACGCGACAATTTTGATCTGTCGCTGGTGCCAGCCCATATCCGTGACCGCCGATGGTGAGTCATCAGCAAGGACTGAAACTGAAACCGTAACCTTAACCGATTAAAACCGTTTCATTTTTCAAAACCGAAACCGAAACCGTAACCGTTATTTTGATCTGAAAAAGAACGAAACCGAAACCGTTTCAAAAGCCGAAACCGGTTCCAAACGGTTTTGAATTTTTTTATGCCTCTTTCCTTTACACGGCTTTGCGAAATACCGTTGAGCAATACCAACAGCTCCGTCAGAATCGGGAAGGACCTCTCTGAGCCATTTGAAACCAAACGAGGCTTCAGACAGGGCGACTCCCTTTCGTGCGATTTCTGTAACCTGATGCTGGAGAAGATAATTCGAGCAGCAGAGCTAAACCGCAACGGTACAATCTATTACAAGAGCGTGCAATTGCTGGCGTATGCCGATGATATTGGAATTAGCAACCGCGCAGTAAGCGCTGCCTTCTCTTGACTGGATAAGGAAGCGAAAAAAGTGGGTCTTGCGGTCAACGAGGACAAGACGAAGTATTTGCTGTACTCAAAGAAAGAATCGGCGCACCTGCGCCTTGGCAGCCATGTCACTGTTGATAGTTACAAATTTGAAACTGTGAGGGACTTCGTCTATTTGGGAACCAGTATTAACACCGAAAATAATATCAGTCTAGAAATCCAACGGAGTGATTGCTAACAAGTGCTACTTTGGACTGAGTAGGCAATTGAGAAGTACAAAGATCACGCTCTATAAGTCTCTCATCATACCTGTCCTGATGTATGGCTCAGATTCATATTTCATATTTCTTTATTCAGTCTATGATTTACAAGAATCTTACAGACTACATTAAACAAAAGTGTTTATAAACACAATAGCTTTCGTCGCGATAAGACGTGTTTTTTCTTCGCTCTGCTAACGCATAATATCTAAAGACTTTGAAAATGAATCCGTGTATTAAGTGCACTAGTTTGTGCGGTGGTGATGATCACCTAATATGTGCATTTTGTTTTGCAAATATACATATCAAGTGCACAAGTTTTGATGCAGATTTGATAATTAATTTAATAAACAATAAGAATCTGTGTTTCCAATGCGATAATTGTGTTGTTGGTCCGTGCTCAGTTATGCAGTCCAAAATTGCTGAGACTCAAAAAAGTTTACGTGCTTTTAGTAGCTTTCTTAAATCTATAAACAATGCTGTTACAGCTAAAAAGAAAACAAAAAAAACAAAAACTGGTTCTACTAGTGCACGCCATGTTATTGTAACGCGTTCAAAGCATAAGGTAAATGAACCATCGTTATCACAAAGAGACAGTGAAGGTAATTCAGTGCAGTGCCAAATTGATTCTCACACTCTGCAATTGCCGAATGTGAGTATTATCGTTGATCCGAGCCCATGTGAAGGTGTTGATGAAGCTGCGGGGGGTGCTGATAACACAAACCACAGCAGTTATGCTGCCGTCACTGCCGCTTCTTCTGATATTGCTGAGTCAGTTGCTTCGTTTAGCTCAGCAACATCTAATGCATATCCCAACAAGCAACGTGAAAAATTTTCTGAAGGTGATACGACGAAGTATCAAAAGGCGCGCGCAATAGTTGTTGGTAGCAACTCCAATGCTAATCTGGATGTTAGTGTACGCTTTAAATGGCTTCATTTATCATCGTTTAAACCATCAGTAAATGCTGAGGCAATAATTGGTTATGTATCACAGTCTGCAAATATTTCACCGTCGTTATTGCGTTGCCAGCGTCTGACCAAAAAGGACGTTGACATTAAATCCCTACATAGTGTCAACTTTAAGCTTGGAGTTACCTCTTCTAATTATAGTATGCTGCTCGATGCATCAATTTGGCCATCGGATGTTAAAATTAGGCCGTTTCGTTTTTTTCCAAAAGTTGTACCTCAAGAGGACAACTCGTAAACGCGCAATCAGAAAACATCCATCATTCACGTATTTCAGTTACGAACGATAAAGCTCGTTTGTCGAAGAGCACATTATCAATATATTTTCAAAATATTTCAGGCATGAGAACTAAAGCCTCTGCTATTTACGCTGCCTCGACAAGTGAGGACTATGACCTAATAGTTCTAGTGGAGACGTGGTTAACTGCTGACTTTTTCGATTATGAATTCTTTGATAATAATTTGTACACTGTTTTTCGCAAAGATCGAGATAGCCTAAGTACTGGTCTATCTCGAGGAGGCGGAGTTCTAATAGCTGTAAGGAAAGACTTACTGACTTCCGTTGTTCCTCTATATATTGATGATAGTTTTATTGATCAATTAATCATTTGTATTAAAGCTAAATCAGAAAGCCTATTTATAAGCGTATCCTATATACCACCTAATAGTTCCGACAAATTATATGAAGATCATGTTGATAATATAATGCATGTTTCGAGGTCTAACTCGGATTCTCACTTTTGCGTATTAGGGGATTTTAATTTAAGTAAAATCATCTGGAGTTATCTTCCAGGTGAGAATACTCTCATTCCAACAAATATTAATTACGCTAATGAAATGTACGTAGTTGATAGTTTTTATAGTTTGCAATTAGTTCAGATCAATAATTTTGTAAATTCGTTACATAAAATCTTAGACCTTATTTTTGTAAGCAATGGCCTTAATTTTAATTTGATTCAGTCTTGCTGTCCGTTATCCGCTACTGATAAGCATCATGTACCACTGATATTGGAACTTGAATTTTATGAGTTTGGAAATATTTTATTTGATAATGATGCTAGTTTCAATTACGGTCGTTGTGATTTTGCCTTGATTAATAATTTGATATCGAATATAGATTGGCAATCTCTTTTTAGTGACCGTGATCTCGCTGATTGCTTTGAATTATTTAAAAGTAATGTCTTGGAAATTGCAAACAATAATATTCCTCGTTTCCCGACAAGAGTGTATAAGTTGCCTTGGTATACTAAGAGTCTAAAAAAACTTAAAAACTTGCGTAATAAATATCATAAACTTTTTAAGAACTCGGGATGCCCTCAACTCAAGCAAGAGTACTTGAATTATGCGAAAGAGTTCAATTGTCTCGATAAATTTCTATATAATCGATATATCCTTAATTTTGAAAATACTATTAAATGTAATCCTAAATCGTTTTGGAATTTTATTCGTTCTAAGCAATCGGTTTCCACTATTCCGTACTCTGTGTCTTACCGAGGCAGAAAATCATCATCAACTGCTGCGATGCTGCTTTGCTGTGATGGAGATTAATTTGGAGGACCCTCATCACTATTTTTGGCGCCCTCCTCCGTGAGCGTCGCGTCCGCATCGTCCCCGCTCAGAAGCTGGCTCTCGGAGTAAAGCCTCCTGAGAGTCGAGCTACCGTCCGAGCTGGACGAGGCGTAGCCACTCCGTGCAACCGACGTAACTGACCCGTTGTCGTCCACGTCCATCTCGTTGTCACTGGGGGAGGGGTCCACCTCCGCAAGAGTAGCAAAGTTGGCTACGGCTTCGGCATCGAAGAAGTGCAGCCGACGCTGCTTTGCTGTGATGGAGATTAATTTGGGGGACTCTCATCACTATTTTTGGCGCCCTCCTCCGTGAGCGTCGCGTCCGCATCGTCCCCGCTCAGAAGCTGACTCTCGGAGTAAAGCCTCCTGAGACCCCAGCCACGGGCTCACCAGACGCTTATCGCTGAATGGCAAGACCACTGGTGGAGGCTACAGGGTTGGAGATGTCCGCATCGCTGGTCTCCCGATCAGCACCCCTGGAGGTGGCGCCGATCATCGGACTTTTTGAACCGGTTTTGCTTATTGAAACGCTGGGGTGTCCTATCAGCTTTCCTTGTTTTTGTTTTCATTTTTGTTATTTTTATACGGTTCCATTTTGTCGTTTCCACGAGTGGCGGAAGAAGGGAAAGGTCCACCCGGGCAGAGATCCGCATTACCCGGGTAAGGCTAAATAAAATCGGAGGTCGCCAGGTATCGAAGCACTCCGTTCGCGACTGGGATATTTGAGGGCCCCCAACCAGGTTGATCCCTGGCACGGGTCGTATGACACTTTGATCCATCCCTTGCAGAGAAAGGAAAACTAGGAGAGGGGGAGAGGTCTCCGCTCGAATTAGCCGCCGTAGCGTTACCAGGTGTCACCACGAGGAGGCTCCACCCCCGATTGGAGGAGGAGGGTGCATGCACCTACGAGTCGACGGTTTGAGGTGCCGCTGGTGTGTGCAAGGCGCAGACACCCCCATGAAAGACATCCAAAAAAGGATTGGTATGATGAGAGACTTATAGAGCGTAATCTTTGTTTGTCGAGAGAGGACTTTATTTCTCAATTGCTTACTTAGTCCAAAGTAACACTTGTTGGCAAGAGTAATTTTCCGTTGGACTTCTAGACTGATATTATTTTCGGTGGTAATGCTGGATCCCAAATAGACGAAGTCTCTTACAATTTCAAATTTGTAACTATTAACAGTGACATAGCTGACAAGGCGCAGGTGCGCCGATTCTTTCTTTGATGACAGCAAGACCCACTTTTTTCGCTTCCTTATCCAGTCCAGAGAAGGCAGCGATATCAATATCATCGGCATTGCGGTTTAGCTCTGCTGCTCTAATCTCCAGCATCAGGTTGAAGAAATCGCACGAAAGGGAGTCGCCCTGTCTGAAGCCTCGTTTGGTTTGAAATGGCCCCAGAGAGGTCCTTCCCGATTCTGACGGAGCTGTTGGTATTGCTCAACGTCATTTGGCAAAGCCGTATAAGCTTTACAGGGAAGTCAAATTCAGACATGGCGGCATACAGGCAACTACTTTTTGCGCTGTCAAAAGCGGCTTTGAAATCGACAAAGAGATGGTGTGTCTCGATTCTTTTATCATGGGTCTTCTCCAGGATTTGACGTATGGTGAAAATCTGGTCGATGGTAGACTTACCAGGTCTAAAGCCACACTGATAAGGCACAATCAGTTTGTCTACGATGGGTTTCAGTCTTTCACACAATACGCTAGAAAGAACCTTATATGCGATATTAAGAAGGCTGATTCCGCGGTAGTTGGGCGGTTAGCGAGATCGCTTTTCTTGTGGATTGGGCAGAGCACACTTAAATTCCAATCCGGAGGCATGCACTCATCTGACCATATTCTGCATAAGAGCTTATGCACGCTTTTTACCAGCTCTTCGCCTCCGTGTTTGAACAGCTCGGCGGGTAGTCCGTCTTTTCCAGGCGATTTGTTGTTCTTGAGCCTGGATATAGCTGTCCTCACTTCATTATAGTCAGGTGGTGAGACGACTTTTCCATCGTCAGGGATTGGGGTATCGGGTTCGACGTCTCCCTCGCAATTTAGCAGTGAGGAGAAGTGCTCCCTACATAATTTAAGTACATTCTGTACGTAGGTTACCAGGTCGCCATTATTGTCCTTACAGGAACTTGCCCCGGTCTTTAAACCTTCCGTCATCTAGTGCCGTTGGGGGATGTTATATCGTGGAGACTGAATTTTCCAAAAAAGACTCCTACCTTGCCCACCTTGGAATTAAAGTCGCTGAGCACGATTTTGATATCATGCTGGGGGCAGCGATCATAGGTCTGTTCAAGTTTATCGTAGAAGGAGTCCGCAGATAAATGTTATGTTGAAAAACCTCGCCTTGATGCGGATCGCAGCGAGACGCTCGTTCACAGGAGTGAACGCTAGTACTTGACGGCGAAGTCTCTTTCCCACCACAAACCCTACACCACGCGGTTTGCCGCCTGTCTGGCCACTGTAGTATACGTCACAAGGATCGATGGTCGTCTTTCCTCGCCCCGTCCATCGCATTTCCTGCAGGGCGGTGATGTCAGCCTTTGCGTTCACAAGGACATCAACCAGTCGGGCTGCGGTACGCTCCCTAGAAAGGGTCCGGACCTTCCACGTACATGCCCTAATATCCTTCTCGTAGTCCTTAATTCATTTTGCCATTTCGTCAACATTAAACGGGGTCTCATCCGAGGATTTGATAAATTTGTTTTCATTGGAATTAAGTTTTTTACGTGGCGGGTCCCAAACCCAGCGCACAACCGTTTCGGAGTAGGCATGGCATAAATAACCACCAATAAGTCGGCGTAGATTATAACTGACCGTAGTAAAATCTATAGCTGTATTCACCACAATAAATGCCATACACTCAGAAAAAAAATACAGTAGAATGAACTGGATTACAGGTTAAAACTACAGATTTCACAGGCAAAAACAATCCACACGATATATCTGTTGAAACAACAGATGCTGTTCGTTCGTTAAAATTTGAACAGTTTTACTGTTTAATTTAACAAATTTCTGTCAAATCGACTGTAATAAATTCGTTGCTTTAACCGTTTTCTGGTAAGTGTTAACAACGGTAACAGTTGATTTGCCAGATTTTACTGTCGAGTTTACAAAATTTCTGTCCACTTGAACTTTCGTTAATTGTTAACAAACGGGACTGTTCGTATGCCAGCTTTGTATGTTTATGCTGTTAAGTTAACAGTTAAGCTGTTGTTTAAGCAGAAAATTTTCTTATATTAGATATTCTGAGTTAGATTCTCGGTGAAGTCAATATAATTTTTTTTATATATAACTAAAATAATTAATATTTTAACACCAAAATATTTTTGTTTTCAGAGTTCTTACATTGCGACTTCACCGAAAGTCGAACTCAGGGCTCTTGAACGCTCAACCCAGGTGTCTACTTTCTAACCATTATGCCTTATGCTTACCAGCGTCTAATTAACTTTGTTCTAAAAGATACTTTCCCACGTTGCTTTGTTGCCTCCGCCGAGAATCGAGCTCACCCTGCTTTGACTGCTGAACGGAGATGTTAACCATCAGGCCATCGAGTACTTATGCTTGGTGGCGTCGAATTGCAGCTTTGTTCTATGACAGTAATGACATTATCTTCGCTGTTGGATTCACTGCAGAAGTTTGTTGTTTTTCAAATGACAGTTCCTTCGCTGTTGAATTAACTGTTAAATCTGTTAAAAAAAATAACCCAATCTGTTCATTCAACAGTACTAGTTGGCAACACAACTGGGATTTATGTTAATAATTATTATAATCAAGAGTATTGGTCTGTTGGATTAACATATAGGTACATTCCACAGTTGAAATAACAGATGCTATCGTAACATGACAGTATCTTCGCTATTGGATTCACTGCAGAAGTTTGTTGTTTTTCAAATGACAGTTCCCTCGCTGTTGAAATAACTGTTAGATCTGTTAAAAATATCCAAATCTGTTCATTCAACAGTACTAGTTGGCAACACAACTGGCATTTCTGTTAATAATCAGGAGTATTGTGTCTGTTGGATCAACATATACATTCAACAGTTGAAACAACAGATGTTATCGGGCAAATTAACAAATCGCCAAATTTTTCGTCAAATCAAAATATAAATCTGTTTACTTAACCAGAATTCCGTCAATTCAACCATTTTTGGTATTAACAGAAGAGGACTGTTGATATAACTGTTATTTTTTCTCTGAGTGCAGATACTTTGTCAAATCACATTATGCCAATCTGTACTATATCGAACGCTTTTGATGGCGTTTCAGTTATAGTCATTGGTTCTTTAAATTTTTATTTATTTTATTTTTACTACATTTTATGCATTTTTTAATATGAATTCTTATATCATTTTTCCACTAATATTTCTGTTTTATTTTATTAATTTTCTTCATTTATTTTTACTATCATACATGTAGGTACATTAGGGTGATACAAATAAAAAAAATTTGGTTATTTTTTCGGTCTTACCCCCTGAAACTTTAGGTATTGACGGAAAAATAAGCCTTGCAAAAAATTAGCGCTCTAACTTAACCCTTGTTATGTTATGTTAAAGTGGCTGCCTCCGCAGTCCACGCGGAGGCTCACGTGGGCCTTAGTTTGGTCCGTTGTGATACCACGAAAGGAGCCCTAAAAATTCCCTTTCTGTAGATCTACCTGACCCAGCAGAAAGGTCGCATCCCCCAAAAAGTTTTGTAAGAAACCTTCTGACATACGACCTCTCCGCTGGGACGGGTCGAGGCAGGAGGCCTCAAAAACACATAAAAACCTTGAAGGGATCCGTCCGCCCGTCACCCCCATACAAAGTGCAACGTATACGTTGCAACTCTATATGGTGATGACGGACAGACGGATCCCACAAGGTTCGATGTGTTTAGGGCCGGAGTTCATACACCCATGAAGCTAAACCAGCGCGTTTGTCTGATGTAGCGCAGAAAATCATCTATATTTGCGGATTCTAGCTCCGCGAGGCATCCAAAGGAGTGTTTGCGGAGACATCGGTACCTGGTTTTCGACAGAGCGGGACAGTGGCATAGATAGTGTTCTACACTTTCTATCTCCTCCTCGTCCCTGCAGCTGCGGCAGAAGTCATTTGTATAGAGGCCCATGAGAGCGCCATGGGTTCCCATAAGACAGTGTCCTGTAAGAAGGCCCACTAGTGGGCTAATGAATAGGCGATTCAGATGAATTACCGATTGCGACCTTTTTTCGTTAAGTTTGGGCCAAATTTGCTTGGACGTTCTGCAAGTCGGCTCCATGGCCCATCTTGCGTCGGCTTGTTCTATGAACCGGGAACGCAGCCAGTGCTTGCATGTATTTAGAGGGGGGCTCACCCAGCTGCCGGAGGTGATTGTATGTAGACAGGTGCCCTTCCTTGCTAGCTCATCGGCAGCGCAGTTACCCGATACAAAACTATGGCCTGGGACCCATATTATACTCAGGCTGCACTTATCGGATAGCTTATTTAGAGCTTCCCTGCACTTAATCGCCACTAGTGACGACGTCTTACTACTTTGCAGGGATTTTATGGCAGCTTGGCTGTCGGAAAAAATGGAGATAGAGTTAGTCACTGGCAGGTTAGTCAGATAGCGAGCAGCTTCCCAGATAGCTATAAGCTCAGCCTGAAAGACACTGCAGTGGTCTGGAAGGCGTAAGCTCATATTAATGTCGAGCTTACTTGAGAAGATTCCACTGCCGACTTTGTTGTCTAGTTTAGAGCCGTCCGTGAAAACGGAGATTTCTTGACCTCCCGGTTTCACGCAATTTTTCCACTCGCTTCTCTCTGGGATCCACGTTTCGAACTTGTTATCCCAGCAAGGCCGTGGTATTGCGTAGTCCAGCTTTAAGTAAGAGTTGGGGAGTTGCTTCAGGATCTGGGTATGCCCAAACCTGCAGTCCCTCCAGGGTTGTAGTGCGTTGAGCCTAGCTGCGTTGCAACTGGCAGTAAATTTCCCATACAGGTCAGTGGGAAGAAGAAAAAGTATGGTTTCAAGAGCCTTGGTGGGAGTGGAGGGGAGGGCACCGCTAATAAGCATTGCTGCCATCCGTTGCACCTTTGTGGCTTTGGTTTTGTTAGATTCGATCTCGAGAGCCGGCCACCATACGGTGACGGCGTAGAATAGTATAGGTCGCACCACTGCCGTGTAGATCCAGTGGACAATGTGGGGCTGAAGACCCCACTTTTTTCCGATTGCCGACCTACAGGCGTAGAGCGCCATTGTGGCTTTCCTGGAGCGTTCCTCCATATTACGCCTCCAGTCCAGCCTTTTGTCAAGAATTACGCCAAGGTATTTAACCTCGGTAGAGAGTTTGATCACCCTCCCATTCAGCGATGGGGCGGTGAAATCTGGTATATTGCGTCTGCGGGTGAAGAGCACCATCTCAGTTTTTTCACTGCTGATGCTTAGTCCACATTCCTCAGACCAGGTTTTTGTTAGATTCAGCGCATTTTGCAAGAGTTCGCTAAGCACCGAAGGATGCTTGCCAGTAGCCGTCAGGGCTATGTCGTCTGCATAGGCAATGACCTGGCAGCCGGTGTGCTTTAGTCTAGATAAAAGAGTGTTCACCGTCAGGTTCCAAAGTAGAGGAGAGAGAACACCCCCTTGGGGGGTTCCTCTGTTGGCATACCTTGTAAGTGAAGAATTGCCCATTTCGGAAATAATGGTTCTTCTTTGGAGAAGGAGTTCAACGAACTCCACTAGAGGCTCTTCCACTCCCAGCGAACGCAGGGAGCTCGTTACCGCTGTTGGAAGAACGTTGTTAAAAGCCCCTTCTATGTCAAGAAAAATGCCGAGCGTAAACTCCTTGAAAGCAAGTCCCTTCTCTATCCCAGAGGTGATAGCGTGTAGAGCCGTCTCTACGGACTTGCCCTTGGAGTAGGCATGCTGGCTGTTGGAGATTAGTCCTGGATTTGCCGTTCGCCTAATGTAGGCATCTAGCAATCTTTCTAGAATTTTTAGGAGGAAAGAGGTCAGACTTATAGGTCTGAGATCCTTTGGGTTATTGCAGGATGTCCTGCCTCCTTTCGGTATAAAGACTACCTTTGCCTTGGTCCATTCCGTGGGGATATAGGCCAGGTTGAGGC
This sequence comes from Campiglossa producta, assembly GCA_964058755.1. NCBI lineage: Eukaryota > Metazoa > Arthropoda > Insecta > Diptera > Tephritidae > Campiglossa > Campiglossa producta. The sequence continues at coordinate 31,948,290 of CAXKVI010000006.1, read as the reverse complement.
ATGCCTTGTAGATTTGAGTTAGCAGCGGACTAATAAGATCGCTCTCTGCTTGTAGTTCGGCGGGAAATATACCATCTAGTCCCGGAGATTTGAAGGGTTTGAAGGACCTGATTGCCCAGTTAACTCCTTTTCTGCTGACTATGTGGTCCAAGGGCCTCGACGGCCTTGGGTTAGATTGCGAGTTCGAGGGTAGGTATGGTTGAGAGGTGCTGCCCGGAAAGTGGGCCGTGACCAGGGTATCCAGGATTTCGGCACTAGATGAGGCCCATTCTCCATCAGCTGTACGAATACAGCTGAGAGGAGTAGGGTTTTTGGAGAGGACCTTACGTAGGCGATTTGCCTCCGAGACTTCCTCAATATTGCTTGTGAAGTTTTTCCAGGATTCCCTTTTGGCCCTCCTGGTTAACTTCTTAAAAGATTTTAAGGCGTCCCTGTAGGGGGACCAGATCCCTGTCTGTTTTGCCTGATTAAAGAGTTTTCTGCTGTTCTTCCTTTGCTCGGAGATTTCAGGGGTCCACCAGTACGGTTTCTTTCTACCCCTTTTTTTAATCTCCGGGCAGGCTGCTATGAAGGCAGCGTTACAAGAATTGGTGACAAGATCTACTGCTTCGTCTATCTTAGACGGTGAGTCTAGCTCACCGAGAGAAGCAAACGATATGTCTGAGAGAGGCGCTTCATCAGATCTTATCGGTAGGCAAGACCTACCGTGAGAAGCGTTTTCTTGGAGGGTAGAGGACAGGACCACTTTGTAAAGGTCCCAGTCCGTACGTCTCCTGTTCCTGTAAACCGCCATAGGCGGAGGTCGCAGAAGCAGATTAAAAGTTACGTACATATGGTCAGAGTAGGAGTTATCATCGGAAACTTTCCATTCCTTAACTAAGTCAGAGAAAAGGTCCTGAAACCAGAGTAATGTCTAGAACTTCCCTCCTATTCGAGGTGACAAAAGTTGGTTTGTCCCCAGAGTTACAGATACAGAGGTTATTTTCTATGATAAAATCAAAAAGAGACTCACCCCTTGTATTTGTGTCGGTTGAGCCCCATGCGAGGTGGTGCGCGTTGGCGTCGGCTCTAATGACTATCGGAAACCCCTTGAGTTGGGCCTCCTTTACCGCCTTGCTGAGCCTATCCTGTGCAGAGATGGGGCGATCGTGCGCAAAGTATGCGGACATCAGCCAGAGGGTATAGTCCTGCAGCTCGAGGCTGATACAGGTGAAGTCATCATCGCTAAAAGGAGATAGTAGAAAATAAGAAAGAGTTTTTCTGATAAGAATACATGATCTGAATCTACCTTTTGCAGGTGGCGTCACCAGCTGGTACTCATCGGTATTCAGCCCACAGACCCTGGTACCGACGACCCATGGCTCTTGGACTAGAACAACCGCCTCCGATGTTTTGCAGAGGCGTAAGATTAGCGCAGCGGAGGCTGCCTTAGAGTGATGCAGGTTAATTTGCAGTATCCGGACCATCAGGACCGTTCTGAAAACTCAGCATCGACGTCCATCTCCCCCTGCTCCGTCCCGCCCGATGCCACCTCAACGATTGTATCGTCGAAGCCAACATCTGACCGGTCGGATTCCAGGAGGAGGTATTCGTCCATGCTGGTAGAGAACTGCCCTGCCAGCTCAGATACCGAGAGTGTATCACTCTCGGACTCTGGAGCACTACGTGCTAGTTCGATATCGACCTCATGTACACTCGAGGTGTTGCATGGGGTCGTGAGATTTGCTGCGGTGGAGGTGGGTACACTCGAGGCGCTGCCCACCTCCTCCAAATTCATCGGAGCCGACTCGATGGAGGTAGCTGCTGCCTCAGAGTCCAGCGTAACAAGTGCACTCAAGGTGTTTCCTGCCATCACATCACTCTGAAGCTCGGGCTTCGTCTCCATCTCCTCCGGCTCCTCTCTCTGGGTACCATCCCGCTTGACTTTCAACGTGATGGAGTAGAAGCCGTAGCTTAACACTCCATCCCATTTAGCAAGCCAAGGGAGAGACGCCTCGCTAATGACGAAACCGACATAGCGTTGCTTCTCCCTTGTCTCGCCCACGCGGACTATCCTCCAATCGCTTGAAGGTAGTCCCGGGTTGCTTTGCGCGATGGTGCCCAGAATCTCGCCAGGCTCCGCCAGCTCGTCTGGGACCCAGGCCCAAGCTCTCGGTCTGTTTGGAATTTCTTCCAAACTGACAGCATCCAGCTTAGCCCCGGGCCACAGCTCCCCCACCGAAGCTATGGCGAGTGTGTACAGGCGGCAAGAGCGCTCGTCTGCGCAGGAAACTAGTTTAATCCTACCCTGATACCAGCCGGCATCGCGGATAATGGGAGCAGCACCCGGATTCTTGTCCATAATGTCCTTGAACTGCCTGAGAAGGCCGTTCAGGACATCCTTCCAATTGTCCGGGGTAATGTTTCCATCCGGATGGCCGCGGTTCAAAACCGCCAGCGTGATGTTGCCCTTGGCAACCTCGTTGAACGGTTTTGTTAGGGCAGGTGGAGAGGGGGCAGATGTTATGGGCCTATGCCTTTTAGGAACGCTCGAGGCGTGTACTGTCGACCGCTGCCTTTTAAGGGCTGGCCCATCCGACCCGGTTGGCGCCGTATTGGCAGGATTGGTTGCGGTGTTACGCGTTGATTTTTCCGCAATGATTTTCCTGGCCCAGGCCAGAGAGCTTTTTTGCTCTGCCGTCAGCTTATCGCTGGGAGACTTGCCCAGTCTCTCTACAATTTTGGCGGCATTGCGTAGATTCCGCTGATTACGGACTGAGAGGGGGACTCGTTTGCCTTAGAACCCTCTAGGGGGTCAGCCGGCTTGCCACGAGTTTGTTTTGCATGGGCGGGGGCATTCACTCTGTCCGTGGAGGACCCGGTGTTGGTTTCCGCCACATGCTGAGCAGAGGTGCCCGTAAGACGGGCCACCTGCGTTTGCTCAGCCGGGAGTTGCTTTCCCTCAGTGGGGCTAGCTTTTCCGGCTGTTACAGGTTCGGACTTGCCCTCAGGGGGTTTGGTCCTACTGCTGCTAGCTTGCGCAGGTGGCCGAAAAGTGGTTTGAGGCCGTGCAGGCCTGATCGGTGCCACCTTAGCGGTTCCCGATTGTGGCAGGGTTTTACAAGTATTGGCCTTTTTAACGCCTGTGCCAGAGGCAGCATCTTTACCCGTGCAGGGCTCCGAGGCTTGGTTTTTATTCATTTGGAAAAATTTAATAACTGGTTCGTAGGCTGCCTACTGAGATGAGACCGTTCGGCAGCCTGAAAGTATGTGAAAAGGGGATGTGAAACGGTCGACTACCACAGAGCCCCATGCCGCAGCAAGTCACCGCTACTCCCGGAGGTGGACCGATATCCGGGAGGCTCCGTAAGAATACAGTCGGATACCCCTGACTGCAAACCATCCAATGGGCACGGAATCGCATAACACCCTGGATTAGGGGGGGGCCACCATTTCATCTGGGTGTGGCCCGGTTCCCACCTTGAGGCCACGTTCAAGAATCATTTCCATATGCCAGAGCTATTAAAGAGCTAAGGCACCAATGGCACTGATTTCTGAACTTAGCTAGCACTCCCCTGGGTAGGGGTTTCTGTAGTGTCTATTACCAGCCGGCACCCTCTGGGAGGGTTCAGCCCAAGGATTTCTGCCAACCCTTAGGGGTGGCTATTTTTTTCGCCCTTTCCCATACATTTAGTATGGGGGAAAATGGTATTTTTCTCAAAGTCAATTTTCTTTCAGTTTTTGAAACTTGTTTGAAAATATTTTTACATACTCTTAAAGTTGAAGCTTTGAAGCTTCCAAAATGGTAAGCCATGTGCGAATATCTTAACTATTAAAATAATTACAGCCTCTTAAAGTTTACTAAATTTTATACGTGTTACTGTGTATGTGTGTGCTATAGTACAAAACTGAGCCATTTTCAAATGGCTGTAATTATCTTAATAGTTAAGATAATTGCACATGGCTTACCATTTTGGAAGCTTCAAAGCTTCAACTTTAAGAGTATGTAAAAATATTTTCAAAAAAGTTTCAAAAATTGAAAGAAAATTCACTTTGAAAAAAAAAAATACCATTTTTCCCCATACAAAATGTATGGGAAATGGCGAAAAAAAATAGCCACCCCTAAGGGTTAAGTTAGAGCGCTAATTTTTTGCAAAGCTTATTTTCTCATCAATACCTAACTTTTTAGGGGGTAAGACCTAGTCGACATTTTTTTTGAATCACCCCAATGTACATATGTCATTTTAGAATGAATAAAAAAAATTTAGAACTGAAAAAAGAACTTATCATTTGAGAAAGGGTATAACTTACAGGAAAAAGTACGAAATGATACATTAGCTGATATAAACTTTCTGCTTAGATCGTAAAATTCCACACACGTAAAAGGTTTTCGCTTCGCAATAACAACATTCATATGATTGTTGTCTTCCAGTTTCGTTGCAGTTTTTCTCAAATGCATGCCGCTATAGAAGTAAACTTCAAAAATTAGGAAAAGTAGCCAGCCTCGAACCCGCAATCTTTGTGTGCTCATTCGCACACTTACCACATGTGCCATATCGACGTTTTCATTTTCATGTCAAATGCCGTACTAAGACTGTCTATGGTGCTTTTGCTATATGAGTGTGGTGTGGTGTGGTGTGGTTAGTTCGTAAAATTCCACACACGCATATACATTAGGGTGATTAAAAAAAATGTCGTCTTGGTCTTACCCTCAAAAAAGTAAGGTATTGATGAGAAAATAATTCTTGCAAAAAATTAGCGCTCTAACTTAACCTATGTGGCTATTTTTTTCGCCCTTTCCCATACATTTTGTATGGGGAAAATGGCCTTTTTCAAAGAGAATTTTCTTTTAATTTTCAAAATATTTTTACACACTCTTAAAGTTGAAGCCTTGAAGCTTCCAAAATGGTAAGCCATGTTGCAATTATCTAAACTATTAAAATAATTACAGCCATTTAAAATTGACTGAGTTTTGTACTATTGCCCACAGTAACACGTATAAAATCAACCTAATTTTAAATGGCTGTAATTATTTTAATAGTTAAGATAATCACACATGGCTTATCATTTTCTTTAAGAGTATTTAACAAGTAAGGAAGTCTAAGTTCGGGTGAACCGAACATTATATACCCAGCGGTAATTTTCGGAACGGGATAATAAATATATAGGCCCTAGGAAGATTTACCTAAAGTTTTTACTATCTTAGATATTTACCTTACCGAATTATGTGAATATATGTGATTTTCGAAATTTTCCATATCGAAAGTGGGCGTGGTCGGAAATCGATTTCGTCCAATTACATCAGGTATGCTCCCTATTATGCTAGTATACCTTGTACCAATTTCATCGTTCTACCGTAATCAGATTAAAAGTTATGACCCGTGAAATTTTCAAATATGCCTCCCTGAAAAGTGGGCGATGCCACGCCTACTTTTAAAAATTTATCAACAAATAATAATAGAATGACTAGGAGGTTCATCCTACCAAACTATATCATTTTAGCCATTTCAGTTACCGAAGTATGTCAATTTATGGGATTTTCGAAATTTTCGATATCGAAAGTGGGCGTGATTGGAGAGTGATTTTTTCCAGTTTCATCAGGTAAACTCCCAACGATACTAGCATGGTTTGTGCCATATATCATAGTTCTACCCTAATCAATTTTAAACTGAGTAAAAATTACGACCAGTCGAATTTTCAAAAGTGCCTCCCTTAAAGTGCCGCCCACTTTACAAAATTTGCAAAAAAAAATCATTATATCATAACCAGGGAGATTCACCTATAAAATTATATCATTTCAGCCATTTCTGTTACCGAATTATGTCAATTTAGGTGATTTTAGAAATTTTCGATATCGAAAGTGGGCGTGGTTGGTGGGCGATTTTATCCAATTTCATCAGGTATACTCCCAACGATACTAGTATGCTTTGTGCCAAATTCCATCGTTCTATCGTAATCAGTTTAAAAGTTACGCCCAGTCGAATTTTAAAAAATGCCCCCTTAAAAGTGGGCGGTGCCACGCCCACTATAAAATTTTTTTGGAAAAATCATAAGAGAATGACCAGGCGGATTCACCATTCAGCTGCCGAGATATGTCAATTTGTGTGATTTTTGAAATTTTCGATATCGAAAGTGGGCGTGGTTGGAGGGCGATTTTATCCAGTTTCATCTGGTATACTCCCAACGATAGTAGTATGCTTTGTGCCAAATTCCATCATTCTATCGTAATCAGTTTAGGAGTTACGACCAGTCAAATTTTCAAAAATGGCTTCCTTAAAAGTGGGCGGTGCCACGCCCACTATAAAAAATTTATGAAAATATCATAAGAGAATGACCGTGAGGATTCACCTATAAAATTATATCATTTTAGCCATTTCCGCTGCCGAGATATGTCAATTTGTGTGATTTTCGATATCGAAAGTGGGCGTGGTTGGAGGGCGATTTTATCCAGTTTCATCTGGTATACTCCCAACGATACTAGTATGCTTTGTGCCAAATTCCATCATTCTATCGTAGTCAGTTTAGGAGTTATGACCAGTCAAATTTTCAAAAATGGCTTCCTTAAAAGTGGGCGGTGCCATGGCCACTATAAAAAATTTATGAAAATATAATAAGAGAATGACCAGGGGGATTCACCTATAAAATTATATCATTTTAGCCATTTCAGATGCCGAGATAAGTCAATTTGTGTGATTTTAGAAATTTTCGATATCGAAAAAGGGGGCGTGGTTATCATCCGATTTCGCCCATTTTCAATAGCAACCTACCTTGGCCAGAAAGTAACCTGTATACAAAATTTCATGCAAATATCTCAATTTTTACTCAAGTTATCGTGTACACGGACGGACAGACGGCCAGACGGACGGACATGCCTTAATAAACTCCTCTTTTAATCCTAAGAACTTTCATATATGGAACTCTATATCTATCTCGATTATTTTGTGCCGTTACATACAACCGTTATGTGAACAAAATTAATATACCGTTGTACTAGTACTAGTACGCTGGGTATAAAAAGAGTTAGAACAAGTAAGGAAACTGTCTTCGGCTGTGCCGAAGGCTATATGCCTTTCATGAATAAGCGTCACGATTTTCACTGTTCGATCCCCAGTACAGCCTGTGTGAATTTAACTTTAGCTCATACCGAAATTATCGGAACCATCGATTATATGGGGGCGATGTGTTTTGTTGGTCCAATCTCATTGATTTTTCTAACAGAGCAATAGGTACGAAATTTCACGACCCTACCTATATAATTATAGGAGTTATAGCCCAAAATCCGTTTATCGGAACAATCGATTGTATGGGGGCTATGTGAAATATTTATCTCATCTCAATGATTTTCAATATCGATATTTCACATATAAAAATAGCAATACTTACAAAATTTCACGTTCCTAGATTTATAATTACAGGAGTTATAGACCGAAATCCGTTTATCGGAACAATCGATTGTATGGGAGCTATATGAAATATTTATCCCATCTCAATGATTTTTAACATCGATATTTCACATATTAAAACATCAAATACCTACAAAATTTCACATTACTAGCTCTTCAATTATAGAAGTTATAGCCCAAAATCCGTTTATCGGATCAATCGATTGTATGGGAGCTATATGAAATATTTATCCCATCTCAATGATTTTCAACATCGATATTTCACATATAAAAACATCAATACCTGCAAAATCTCACGTTACTAGCTCTTTAATTACAGAAGTTATAGCCCGAAATCCGTTTATCGGAACAATCGATTGTATGGGAGCTATGAGTAGTTTTGGTCCGATCTTGCTGGTTCCGACGAATGATTATTCTCATATAAAATAACGCCTCCATACCAAATTTCATCGAGATATCTCTAAAATTGAGGGACTCGTTTGCGTACAAACAGACGGACAGAAGGACAGACGGATGGACGGACAGACGGACATGGCTAAATCGAATCAACTCATCGTCCTGATCATAACGGTATACTTATTAGTGGGTCTATCTCTTCTTCTTCTCATACTTACAAACATCGGACCAAAGTTATAATACCATTTCATGTTCATGAAAGGTATAAAAAGTAGCCAGCCTCAAACCCGCGACCTTTGCGTGCTCATTCGCACGCTTGCCCATTTCCCTATACGAAATGTATGGGAAAAGTGAAAAAAACAGCTACCCCTAAAGGTTAAGTTACAAAGCAAACTTTTTTGCAAGGCTTATTTTCTCGTTAATACCTAACTTTTCAAGAGGTAACACCGAAAAAAAAAAACAATTTTTTTTTATTTGAATCACCCTAATGTACCCGAGAATTAGTTTGTATGCAACTAAACTGAATTTATGTTCATTTACCCAATTTAATTTTATAGTTATAAATCTCTCATCGAAACTGAATTGCTTTAAAATAATTTATTTTTTAATATACCTGTTCAAAATGTGTGTATGAATTACTAAATAAAAAATAGAATAAAAAAAAATTTTTAATTTAAAATGTTTTTAAAATGAACTAAAAACTGGAAAATAATTTCCCCTCTGCCTACATAGATTCTTCACCACGTAAAGCTTATCTGGAACATTTGTGAGTGGGAATTCTTATAGGTATTAAATAGTACTTGGAGTTTGAAAGGTATAAAAACATTGGCGCACGCTAAAGATGGTTCGCATTAATTTCTAACAATCTTATTACCGATATGAGCTTTTCTAAAAAAAAACATCTTTTCACAATATAGCAAGCGCCAAATGTTTTTATACATTTCAAACTCCAAGTACTATTTAATACCTATAAGAATTCCCACTCACAAATGTTCCAGATAAGCTTTACGTGGTGAAGAATCTATGTAGGCAGAGGGGAAATTATTTTCCAGTTTTTAGTTCATTTTAAAAACATTTTAAATTAAAAATATTTTTTTATTCTATTTTTTATTTTATACTTTTTAGTTGTGAGTTTGTGAAAATTTCTAAGATTGTAATTGGATATTCTGTGTCATATTAGTGGTACTCATGTAACCATATAACTTAACGAAAGCGTAAATATATACATTTAACAGCTCAGTTAGATGAACGATATAGATAAATTTATGTGAATACTTTTTATTATGAAATTCTTATTAATTTAATTTTTGAATTTTTTAGCTATTCTTCTATTTTTGTCTAGTGTGCATTGACTGCTTTGAAAAACTGCATGTCGAACAGCGTAATCGAATTGGGTAATTTTTGGAGGTGTTTACACACTAAACTCCTCGTGGAAGTTTACCGAATCTGTGTAAACTTCGTTCCATAAAAATTTTGACAGTTCATTTACGCAGTCGGCAATTTTCTACGTTTACAAGCATTACGCGGTGTGCCTATGGTTACATGAATAAAATTATTCTTTTTTAAGCCTTATAAAGCACATTATCTTTCCTTTGTGCAACAGTGGCTGCGCCTAAATGTATGCAGATGAAATATTCGAAATTTCGATGCTGTTTATGGCGCTGAAAACGCATTATAGCATGCGCATTATAGCATATGTACGAAATATTCAGATAGCAATAAGGAAGATAGGCCGATAAATGGGACTTTTGCAATTAAAGCAATATTTTGGATTTTTTTTTTGTATAATGCATTGTCAGCCAAATTTGAACGATGGTGAAAATTTCAAAACCCCAGCTTAATGGGAAGTTAGTTCAAAATCCAAAGCAAAATCTCTGGAAATAAAACTTTTCAAATATCACTATCCGTGCGCCACCTATCGGAATTATTTTTTTCTTATACTGCGTGGGGCCAGAAAACTAAACGACGATGATAATTTCAAGATTCTACCTCAACGGGAAGTTCGTTGAAAAACAAATTAAACGACACCGAAAACAGAACTTCGCATTTCTTAAATAGAACGACCCACGCGCCACCTAGCGGGTCCAATTTTCTTTTGAACATTTGGAAATTGATTAAGTAATACACACGCTAAATATCAGCTAAATCGGTCCATAATTAGGATTTTCAGCTTTTATTACCCCGATCTCAGCTCCACCTAGCGGAATTTTTTTTTTAGGAAAATATTTCTTTTCATAGTTGTTTAAGCGACATAACATGGTTTCGTTTATTTCATCTGCATTACATATTATTGTAATTCGCAGATAATTTATGGAATATTCGGAATACATAGCTTATAGTCGCAGTCACAAAACGTTAAAAAAGTCCCGCATTAAGTATTACAACATATACTTACTAAAAGAAATAAAAAATCTCACCGCGGATATACTGCTTATTTTTCGTGTTGTCAAGCACAAAATAAATATTCCAAAAACAAAATATAGGTTTCAAGTCTGACTTGCAAATTTTACCGGCAATACCCCCCCTGCAGTCAAATTCCGAACTACTCAGCAAACATACTAGTTCATTGACTAACCATTTTGTGGCATATGCCTACCAGTTCGTTGTTGATTAGTTTTAAAAGCAGTCAATGCCAAACTACTCAGCGAAAATTCTAGTTCATTGACTATACATTTTGTGGCGTATGCATACTAGTTCATTGCTGATTAGCGTTAAACCAGTCAATGCCAAACTACTCAGCAAACAATATAGTTCATTGACTATACATTTTGTGGTGTATTTATACTAGTTCATTGCTGATAAGCTTCAAACCAGTCAAGGCCAAACTACTCAGCAAACAATATAGTTCAATGACTATACATTTTGTGGTGTATTCATACTAGTTCACTTCTGATCACCTTTAAACCAGTCAATGTCGAACTACTCAGCAAACAATATAGTTCAATGACGATACATTTTGTGGTGTATTCATACTAGTTCATTTCTGATCACCTTTAAACCAGTCAATGTCCAACTACTCAGCAGAGAATATAGTTCATTGACTATACATTTTGTGGTGTATTTATACTAATTCATTGCTGATTAGCTTCAAACCAGTCAAGGCCAAACTACTCAGCAAGCAATATAGTTCATTGACTATACATTTTGTGGTGTATTCATACAAGTTCATTGCTGATCACCTTTAAACCAGTCAATGTCCAACTACTCAGCTAACAATATAGTTCATTGACTATACATTTTGTGATGTATTTATACTAGTTCATTGCTGATAAGCTTCAAACCAGTCAAGGCCAAACTACTCAGCAAACAATATAGTTCAATGACTATACATTTTGTGGTGTATTCATACTACTTCACTTCTGATCACCTTTAAACCAGTCAATGTCCAACTACTCAGCAAACAATATAGTTCATTGACTATACATTTTGTGGTGTATTTATACTAGTTCACTTCTGATCACCTTTAAACCAGTCAATGTCGAACTACTCATTCATTCATATTCATACTAGTTCATTGCTGATCACCTTTAAACCAGTCAATGTCCAACTACTCAGCTAACAATATAGTTCATTGACTATACATTTTGTGATGTATTTATACTAGTTCATTGCTGATTAGCTTCAAACCAGTCAAGGCCAAACTACTCAGCAAACAATATAGTTCATTGACTATACATTTTGTGGTGTATTCATACTAGTTAATTTCTGATCACCTTTACACCAGTCAATCTCGAACTACTCAGCAAACAATATAATTCATTGTCTATACATTTTGTAGTGTATTCATACTAGTTCATTGCTGATCACCTTTAAACCAGTCAATGTCCAACTACTCAGCTAACAATATAGTTCATTGACTATACATTTTGTGGTGTATTTATACTAGTTCATTGCTGATTAGCTTCAAACCAGTCAAGGCCAAACTACTCAGCAAACAATATAGTTCATTGACTATACATTTTGTGGTGTATTCATACTAGTTCATTTCTGATCACCTTTAAACCAGTCAATGTCGAACTACTCAGCAAACAATATAGTTCATTGACTATGCATTTTATGGCATATGGATACCAGTTCATTGTTGATTAGCTTTAAACCATTCAATGCCAAACTACTTAGCGAAAATTCTAGTTCATTGACTATGCATTTTGTGGTGTATTCATACTAGTTCATTTCTCATTTCCTTTAAGCCAGACATTGCCAAACTACTCGGCAAACAATGTAGTTCATTGACTGTACATTTTGTGGTGTATTCATACTAGTTCATTTCTGATTAGCTTTAAACCAGTCAATGCCAAACTACTCAGCAACATTATAGTTCTACGCCTAAAAATTTTGTGGTGTATTCATACTAGTTAATTTTGACTACCTTCAAACTAATCAATTCCAAACTACTCAGCAGACCCCTAGCTCGTTTACTATACATTTTATGGATGTTTTTATACTAGTTCTTTGCTGATTACCCTTAGATCAATCAATGCCAATCTAATCAGAAAACATACTAGTATACAACTATAATTTGCTGGGCGAAATTATACTAGTCAGAAAAATCCTGGTTCGTACTAGTATGCAAGTATGTATGAAACTCGGGTTGAAATCATACTACACCTTTTTCAGTTTATATTCAGAAAGTTTTCTGAATATCAATTGTAATTTTCTGAATGTCAATTGTATTTTTCTGAAAATCAAATGGAAATTCTGTAACTGCATTCAGATCTTTTATGATCCCTCTAGATCTTTTATGATCCCATTTTGGCCAGGTTTGTTTGGATGTCCGGCACCCTGGGGATTGTTGCTACTTTTCGTTAGCTTGACGGAGTGTGTACTCCAAGACAACGAAAGGTGGCAACAATCCCCAAGTTGCCGGACATCCAAACAAACCTGGCCGAAATGGGATCATAAAAGATCTAGAGGCATTCACGCCCTAAGAAGGAGAGAAATCTTAATATTAATAGGTGTTCTAACTGGGCACTGCCTTATTGGTAGGCACGCAGAAGGGGTGCCCTATCGACGATGCTGTAGGAGCTGCAAAGATGATGAGGAAGAGGAAACGGTGAAGCACCTCATCTGCAACTGCCCGGCCTTAAGCGGCGCGGGAACGCGCTTTTTGGGAGTTCCCTTCCTGGATAGTCTAAACCAGACCGCTGGGATTTTCCAAATGGCCGGGTCCCGGGACTGACTTTCCTAGTGCTGGTGGTATCACAACGGGCTTTTCAAAACTGGCCTAAGTGTGCCTCTGCGGCAGCCACTAACCTAACCTAACCTAACTGCATTCAACTGTTTGAACAGTCACAGATTTTTAAATTAAAAAAAAAAACTAGGTCCCGCCAACTCATCGGGAAAAAATCAAAGCAGCACACTATAAGTTGGAAGAGAAGTTCGGCAAAAGTCTCGTTCCTGTTGGTATATAACCGCCATTTTTTTACGTTGCGGCATAAACTTGAGTATATTGACAACAACAATATAAATTAACTTTACCAATGCTCCTTTAACTCGAGTGTATGGCCCAGCATGAAAGCAGTCTTACTTTGACTCTTTTTGATGTAAAAATAAGACTTAATTTTATCTATATATCATACGTGGGTCCGGAACTCCGCAGTGGACGACTAACTTAACCTTAATTTACCTTACCTAAAAATACAACCCCAAAGCCCCAATTACATAAAACTGTGACAAATGCGCGCCTCGTTTTTGAGCATTTGCAAAAATTTCGCTTCGCTTTGCGTTTAAAAAACTTTGTATGAAAGTGGATCCTACAAAGTTGAATGCAATTGGGCCTTCACCTATATAATCAAACTTGACGAACGCGGAATTTGAAAGGAGCCATTGCAAGTAGAATTCAATAATTAAATTAAAAATACAATAAACAACATAATTTAAAAAATATAGAAAAAGAAACTTGTGTTAACTTTACCGAGAATCGAACTCAGAGCCTTTAGCTCATTTTTGGCTGTGTATGAACTAGTATATCAACTGGTATAATGCTGATGCAGAGGCTGACTAGTATACCAATTGGTATGGTGCTGATGCAGAAGAGGACAATTGCTTTTCTTTTTCTCTTGTAACTGCTTCTTTTTTACCTTGTAATTCACAGATGTTTTTTCGTGTTTGGGTAAATACAAATAGTCGCTGCTTTCTAAAGAATAAACTGGTATATTGCTGATGTAGAGGCTGACTATGATACTGGTGCATAGATCGACTAGTATACCAACTGGAATGAATGTCAAATTCGTGGACTAGTATGACAAGTGGTACGATCTGAATGGGCATAATGATTAGTATGTCCTGCCGCATAGACTGAGCAGTATGTCAACTGGTATGATTCTGATGTATATATGAACTAGTATGTCATCTGGTAAGATTCTGATGCATATATGAACTAGTATGTCAAATGGTATATTTCTGATGCAAATTTGAACTAGTATGTCAATTGGTAAGATTCTGATGCATATATGAACTAGTATGTCAAATGGTATATTTCTGATGCAAATTTGAACTAGTATGTCAACTGATATGATTATGATGCTTAAATGAACTGGTATGATTCTGATGCATATATGAACTATTATGACAACTGGTATGATTCCGATGCTTTTTTTAACTAGTCTGTCAATTGGTATGACTCTGACGCATATATGAACTAGTCTGTCAACTGGTATGATTCTGATGCATATATGAACTAGTCTTTCAACTGGTATGATTTTGATGTATATATAAAGTAGTCTGCCAACTGGTAAGATTCTGATGTATATATGAACTAGTATGTCAACTGGTATGATTCTGATGTATATATGAACTAGTCTGCCAACTGGTATGATTCTGATGTATATATGAACTATTCTTTCAAATGGTACGATCCTGACGTATATACGAACTAGTATCTTAAATGGTATGATACTGATGTGTATAATAACAAGTATATCAACTGGTATATTCCTGATGCAGAGGCTGACTAGTCAGCCAATTGGTATGGTGCTGATGCAGAGAAGGACAATTGCCATCTCGTAGGACATCGCCGTGTTAAAAATACCAGTTGCTAATATGAAAAAATTACAGAACTCGAACTAGTTGAAGCCGCCTAGCTGACTGGTATTTGATTAGTATAAAACTAGTTAAGTTGACTGCAGGGCCCTTTAGCTTGCATTCCCTTGCGCACATAAGTCAAGCAAAGGCAGGATTGCACTAACAAAATAAGCAGAAGAAAGAATAAAGAAAAATAAACGAAAATATTTAAATTGTTAGCGAAGCTATTTTCTGTTCTCCTAGTTAAAGTACTACGATTACATATCAACAAAAAAACACAATCGATCAACTATTGTACCTGCCACACGATCATATTTGCGCTCCCGCTAATTAAATCTAAATTTAAATTTAAAATCCAATTTCTTTTCCTTATTTATTGTGTTGGAAAGGTGAGTGCAGTGACGTGAAGTGTCCCCAATTATATAATAGTAGTAATACTTGTTCCGAATTTCAGCCAAATCGGACCATAAATGCGATTTTTGAAAATATAGCGACCCACGCGGCACCTATCGGATTTTTTTTCATAATATTGCATTGTCATCGCGACCTGAACTGTAGTGAAAATTTCAAGACCCTAGTACAACAGGAAGTTGGTTCAAAATCGAATCCAAAAATCCGGGCACAAGAACGACGAAAGCGACCTAATAAAAACATTTTAAATATACATGAATGTACAATATATTTATACCCAGCGTACTAGTACTAGTACAAGGGGATATTAATTTTGTTCGCATAACGGTTGTTTGTAACGGAACAAAATAATCGAGATAGCGTTCCATATATGAAAGTTCTTAGAATTAAAAGAGGAGTTGATTAAGGCATGTCCGTCCGTCTCTCCGTCTGTCCGTCCGTGTACACGATAACTTGAGTAAAAATTGAGATATTTGCATGAAATTTTGTATACAGGTTACTTTCTGGCCAAGGTAGGTTGCTATTGAAAATGGGCGAAATCGGATGATAACCACGTTCCCTTTTTCGATATCGAAAATTTCGAAAATCACACAAATTGGCATATCTCGGCAGCTGAAATGGCTAAAATTATATAATTTTATAGATGAACCCTGCTGGTCATTCTTTTATGATTTTTCCACCTCCCACTTTTAAGGGGGGCATTTTTGAAAATTCGACTGGGCGTAACTTTTAAACTTTTAAGGGAGGCATTTTTGAAAATTCGACTGGTCGTAATTTTTAATCTGATTAGGGTAGAACGATGATATTTGGCACAAAGCATACTAGTATCGTTGGGAGTATACCTGATGAAACTGGAAAAAATGGCTCTCCAATCACGCCCACTTTCGATATCGAAAATTTCGAAAATCACATAAATTGACATGCTTCGGTAACGGAAATGGCTAAAATGATATAGTTTGGTAGGATGAACCTCCTAGTCATTCTATTATGATTTTTTGATAAATTTTTAAAACTAGACGTGGCATCACCCACTTTTCAGGGAGGCATATTTGAAAACTTCACGGGTCATAACTTTTAAACTGATTACGGTAGAACGATGAAATTGGTACAAGGTATACTAGCATAATAGGGAGGACACCTGATGTAATTGGACGAAATCGCTTTCCGACCACGCCCACTTTCGATATGGAACATTTCGAAAATCTAATAAATTGACATAATTCGGTAACGAAAATGGCTAAAATGATATAGGTTGGTAGGATGACCCCTCAATCAATCCATTATGATTTTTGATAAATGTTTAGATGTGGGCGTGGCAACTCCCACCTTTAAGGGAGGCATTTGGAATATTCGACTGGTCAAAACTTTTGAACTTATTACTTTCGATGTGGAAAATTTCGAAAATCACATAATTCGGTAAGGTTAATAGCTAAGATAGTAAAAACTTTAGGTAAATCCTCCTAGGGCCTATATCTTTGTTATCCCGTTCCGAAAATTACCGCTGGGTATATAATGTTCGGTTCACCCGAAATTAGACTTCCTTACTTGTTTTTTGTTACCTTTATTGTATTTACCTATGTATATAACTTAATAACCCCTTTCTACAAAACTAAGAATTATTCGTCACCACATAAAACTCGAGGAATTTGTATCTACTACATTTTTTTTATGTAGTACATTTTCGATATTGAGTACTTCGTATTACTAAGTAGTAATTACTACTTAGTAGTTGTTATAGCATATGTACGAAATATTCAGATAGCAATAAGGAAGATAGGCCGATAAATGGGACTTTTGCAATTAAAGCAATATTTTGGATTTTTTTTTGTATAATGCATTGTCAGCCAAACCTGAACGATGGTGAAAATTTCAAAACCCCAGCTTAATGGGAAGTTAGTTCAAAATCCAAAGCAAAATCTCTGGAAATAAAACTTTTCAAATATCACTATCCGTGCGCCACCTATCGGAATTATTTTTTTCTTATACTGCGTGGGGCCAGAAAACTAAACGACGATGATAATTTCAAGATTCTACCTCAACGGGAAGTTCGTTGAAAAACAAATTAAACGACACCGAAAACAGAACTTCGCATTTCTTAAATAGAACGACCCACGCGCCACCTAGCGGGTCCAATTTTCTTTTGAACATTTGGAAATTGATTAAGTAATACACACGCTAAATATCAGCTAAATCGGTCCATAATTAGGATTTTCAGCTTTTATTACCCCGATCTCAGCTCCACCTAGCGGAATTTTTTTTTTAGGAAAATATTTCTTTTCATAGTTGTTTAAGCGACATAACATGGTTTCGTTTATTTCATCTGCATTACATATTATTGTAATTCGCAGATAATTTATGGAATATTCGGAATACATAGCTTATAGTCGCAGTCACAAAACGTTAAAAAAGTCCCGCATTAAGTATTACAACAAATACTTACTAAAAGAAATAAAAAATCTCACCGCGGACATACTGCTTATTTTTCGTGTTGTCAAGCACAAAATAAATATTCCAAAAACAAAATATAGGTTTCAAGTCTGACTTGCAAATTTTACCGGCAATACCCCCTTTAGCTTGCATTCCCTTGCGAACATAAGTCAAGCAAAGGCAGGATTGCACTAACAAAATAAGCAGAAGAAAGAATAAAGAAAAATAAACGAAAATATTTAAATTGTTAGCGAAGCTATTTTCTGTTCTCCTAGTTAAAGTACTACGATTACATATCAACAAAAAAACACAATCGATCAACTATTGTACCCGCCACACGATCATATTTGCGCTCCCGCTAATTAAATCTAAATTTAAATTTAAAATCCAATTTCTTTTCCTTATTTATTGTGTTGGAAAGGTGAGTGCAGTGACGTGAAGTGTCCCCAATTATATAATAGTAGTAATACTTGTTCCGAATTTCAGCCAAATCGGACCATAAATGCGATTTTTGAAAATATAGCGACCCACGCGGCACCTATCGGATTTTTTTTCATAATATTGCATTGTCATCGCGACCTGAACTGTAGTGAAAATTTCAAGACCCTAGTACAACAGGAAGTTGGTTCAAAATCGAATCCAAAAATCCGGGCACAAGAACGACGAAAGCGACCTAATAAAAACATTTTAAATATACATGAATGTACAATATATTTATACCCAGCGTACTAGTACTAGTACAAGGGGATATTAATTTTGTTCGCATAACGGTTGTTTGTAACGGAACAAAATAATCGAGATAGCGTTCCATATATGAAAGTTCTTAGAATTAAAAGAGGAGTTGATTAAGGCATGTCCGTCCGTCTGTCCGTCTCTCCGTCTGTCCGTCCGTGTACACGATAACTTGAGTAAAAATTGAGATATTTGCATGAAATTTTGTATACAGGTTACTTTCTGGCCAAGGTAGGTTGCTATTGAAAATGGGCGAAATCGGATGATAACCACGTTCCCTTTTTCGATATCGAAAATTTCGAAAATCACACAAATTGGCATATCTCGGCAGCTGAAATGGCTAAAATTATATAATTTTATAGATGAACCCTGCTGGTCATTCTTTTATGATTTTTCCACCTCCCACTTTTAAGGGGAGCATTTTTGAAAATTCGACTGGGCGTAACTTTTAAACTTTTAAGGGAGGCATTTTTGAAAATTCGACTGGTCGTAATTTTTAATCTGATTAGGGTAGAACGATGATATTTGGCACAAAGCATACTAGTATCGTTGGGAGTATACCTGATGAAACTGGAAAAAATCGCTCTCCAATCACGCCCACTTTCGAATACGAAAATTTCGAAAATCACATAAATTGACATGCTTCGGTAACGGAAATGGCTAAAATGATATAGTTTGGTAGGATGAACCTCCTAGTCATTCTATTATGATTTTTTGATAAATTTTTAAAACTAGACGTGGCATCACCCACTTTTCAGGGAGGCATATTTGAAAACTTCACGGGTCATAACTTTTAAACTGATTACGGTAGAACGATGAAATTGGTACAAGGTATACTAGCATAATAGGGAGGACACCTGATGTAATTGGACGAAATCGCTTTCCGACCACGCCCACTTTCGATATGGAACATTTCGAAAATCTAATAAATTGACATAATTCGGTAACGAAAATGGCTAAAATGATATAGGTTGGTAGGATGACCCCTCAATCAATCCATTATGATTTTTGATAAATGTTTAGATGTGGGCGTGGCAACTCCCACCTTTAAGGGAGGCATTTGGAATATTCGACTGGTCAAAACTTTTGAACTTATTACTTTCGATGTGGAAAATTTCGAAAATCACATAATTCGGTAAGGTAAATAGCTAAGATAGTAAAAACTTTAGGTAAATCCTCCTAGGGCCTATATCTTTGTTATCCCGTTCCGAAAATTACCGCTGGGTATATAATGTTCGGTTCACCCGAAATTAGACTTCCTTACTTGTTTTTTGTTACCTTTATTGTATTTACCTATGTATATAACTTAATAACCCCTTTCTACAAAACTAAGAATTATTCGTCACCACATAAAACTCGAGGAATTTGTATCTACTACATTTTTTTTATGTAGTACATTTTCGATATTGAGTACTTCGTATTACTAAGTAGTAATTACTACTTAGTAGTTGTTAGACACTGAGTACATTTCGGGTATTAAGTAGTAATAGTAGTAGTAGTAGAATAGTAATAGTCAGTATCGATAGTTTTAAGAATCGTGTACTGTCGAGACTTTTCAGCATGGAGTACTGTGTACTTTTGGAATCGATACTGCCCAACACTAGTCCGTATAATTCCACACACACATATACATGCATACAAAGCATCACTAGCTCCTGTAAAACTCTGTCGCTTCGCAACAACAACATTCATATGGTTGTTATCCTCCAATTTCGTTGCAGTTTTTCTCAAATGCATGCCGCTAAAGAAGCAAACTTCAAAAAATCGCGTCAAATTCGGAAAAACGGATAAATTTTGCAAAAAATTCAATATCCCGCGTGAAAAACATGTCATACTCTTTTCAAATGTTTTACAAATTTTTTGAAGGGTGTTTTGTGTATAATTCGACAAGATGAACACTCTACTAGGTCGCTTTAAGAGTGTAAAATCACTGTAGCACTGTGCAATTAATAAAAATTTATTTCACCTGGGTTAGGGGAAATTACACCTTTACGTATATTTACATTTGTCAGTTTTGTTTATCTGAGCTAGTGTATACTGTGATTAATACTACCAATTATTAAGACTTCACATTACTTCATCTTTATACCAACAGATCGAAAATTTATAGAACATCCATTAAAACCTGCACCAAAACCAATCAACAGCTTACATAGATTTACATCGGGCTCGTCAAGTCAGCAGAACACTTTGACTTCCACAACGCAACAGAACTCCAATAACTCTTACGAAAACCAGGTATGTAAGGAAAAGCGTTAAGATAATCCTCGAAATATTGCTAGCGATGATTAGCTAAGCCAATTAAGGTGTCTATTACCGTTTGCTAGTCGAACAAAACATTCGCCTCAATCTTCAAAATTAAGCGAATGTTAAAAATGAAGCAATTACTGTTTGCGACTCGATCCAAATTCGTTCGCCGGAAGTGTCAAATTCATTTTGGGAATATTTTGGGGTCATTTTTTGGTCATTTTGGAGTTATTTTGTGGACAATTTGGGGTTAATTTCGGCGATATTTTGTTGTTATTTTGCGGTCAGTTTGGACTAATTTCGGGGATATTTTGAGTTCTTCTGTAGTCATTTTGCGAGTATTTTTGGGTAATTTTTTGGTCATATTGGGATCGATTCCGGGTTATTTTGGGGTAATTTTGTGGTCATTTTGGAATGTCTCCCAGATATGGGTGATAGAAGGGAAACCTTTGTCGCCGAATGCAAGGGAGACGGTGAAGGTAGCGAAAGTTCTGATACCCAAAAAAAGCATCCTGGCACCAAAGAGTGTAAACGGAAATCCCTTCAAACGACAGAGATCGGACGGAGAGTTAAAACTCCATCCGAAGCGGCATCAAAACATCCCCCGAGAGGGCAAACTAAGCCAAGGACAGGATCTTTATAGGCATCCCTGACCGAGGCAACGACCATTTGGCCATTAACAAAGACCAGTGGCGGTACGTCCTGCTAGTAGCCGAAGGACCTGGTTACGACCTTTACAACGGCGCTCTCAAATGCCATTGATAAGGCTTGTCAAGTGCCAAAACGACGCTGTAAACATAGACCTACGAACTGGACTTGCTCCGCAAGTCCTGCAGGAAATAATTTAATAAGGCAAAGAGATCTTCGTGGAGAAATTTTTTACTGGGGTCGAAAATGTCGACAATACAGCTAGACTGAGACGAGTGCTCTCAAGAACTCGAACAGCTCGCGGAAACCTGACGAATTCTGGACCATCTCGGAAGGTGAAACACAGGAGCTGCTCTTGAATACACACTTTCCAGAGAACTCGCATGATGCACCCTTAGCACCTACAACAAACCTGGCTATACACATTCCCATCACGGAGGAAGGGTAGGGTGGCTTAAAAGCTTCTAGCCGTTCAAGGCTGCTGCACCAGTCGGGATTATCCTCGCACAACTCATTAACACGTTGGATATATCAGCTAAATGGCTGGAATGTCTGTATGCAGCTTGTGTGGCTCTCAACTACACTATTTTTAATAAAAATATCATCATCATCATTTATTGGCGCTTAACCGCCTAAGCGATTTTGGCCGTTGCATATCAAAGAACGCCAGTCATTCCTTTTTAGCGATAACTGACGCCAATTGGAAACACCAAGGGAGTTCAAGTCATCCTCCACCTGTTGTTTCCATCTCAGTCGAGGCCTCCCCCTTCCTCTGCTGCCGAATTCAGGCGACGATAGGAAAACCTTCTGTGCTGGGGCTTCTTTGTCCATTCGCATAACATGGCCCAGCCAGCGGAGTCTTTGGGCTTTAATTCGCTGGACTATGGTCAGATCTGCGTAGAGCTCGTACAGCTCATCGTTAAATTTCCTTCGATACTCGCCGTTGGCATCACGGGAAGGGCCATAAATCTTCCGGAGAACTTTTCTCTCAAATACTCCAAGGGCCATCTCATCTTCTCTTGACATTGTCCATGAATCTGAGCCATACATCAGGACAGGTATGATGAGAGACTTATAGAGCGTGATCTTTGTTCTTCGAGAGAGGACTTTACTTCTCAATTGCCTACTCAGTCCAAAGTAGCACTTGTTGGAAAGAGTGATTCTCCGCTGGATTTCTAGACTGATATTATTTTCGGTGTTAATACTGGTTCCCAAATAGACGAAATCCCTCACAGTTTCAAATTTGTAACTATCAACAGTGACATGGCTGCCAAGGCGCAGGTGCGCCGATTCTTTCTTTGATGACAGCAAATACTTCGTCTTGTCCTCGCTCACGGCAAGCCACTTTTTTCGCTTCCTTATCCAGTCCAGAGAAGGCAGCGCTTACGGCGCGGTTGTTAAGGCCAATGATATCAATATCATCGGCATACGCCAGCAATTGCACGCTCTTGTAAAAGATTGTACCATTGCGGTTTAGCTCTGCTGCTCGAATTATCTTCTCCAGCATCAGATTGAAGAAATCGCACGAAAGGGAGTCGCCCTGTCTGAAGCCTCGTTTGGTTTCAAATGGCTCAGAGAGGTCCTTCCCGATTCTGACGGAGCTGTTGGTATTGCTCAACGTCATTTGGCAAAGCCGTATAAGCTTTGCAGGGAAGTCAAATTCAGACATGGCGGCATACAGGCAACTCCTTTTTGCGCTGTCAAAAGCGGCTTTGAAATCGACAAAGAGATGGTGTGTGTCGATTCTTTTATCATGGGTCTTCTCCAGGATTTGGCGTATCGTGAAAATCTGGTCGATGGTAGACTTACCAGGTCTAAAGCCACACTGATAAGGTCCAATCAGTTTGTCTACGATGGGCTTCAGTCTTTCACACAACACGCTAGAAAGAACCTTATATGCAATATTAAGAAGACTAATTCCGCGGTAGTTGGTGCGGTTAGCGGGATCGCCTTTCTTGTGGATTGGGCAAAGCACACTTAAATTCCAATCCGGAGGCATGCATTCGTCTGACCATATTCTGCATAAGAGCTGATGCATGCTTTTTACCAGCTCTTCGCCTCCGTGTTTGAACAGCTCGGCGGGTAGTCCGTCTTTTCCAGGCGCTTTGTTGTTTTTGAGCCGGGATATCGCTATCCTCACTTCATCATAGTCAGGTGGTGGGACGACTTTTCCATCGTCAGGGATTGGGGTATCGGGTTCGACGTCTCCCTAGCAATTTAGCAGTGAGGAGAAGTGCTCCCTCCATAATTTAAGTACACTTTGTACGTCGGTTACCAGGTCGCCATTATTGTCCTTACAGGAGCTTGCCCCGGTCTTAAAACCTTCCGTCATCCGCCGGATCTTTTCATAGAATTTTCGGGCATCATTCCTGTCAGCCAGCATCTCAAGCTCCTCACACTCACGCCTTTCGGCCTCACTTTTCTTTTTTCTGAAAAGGCGTCTCTCTTCCTTCTTTGCCTCACGATATTGTTGCCATACACTGCGGGTTGCGCCCGTTCGCAACGTCTCCTTGTAGGCAGCGTCCTTTTTTTTCGAGGCAGTTTTGCATTCCTCATCGTACCAGTTGTTCTTGCGGGCTCGCTGGAACCCTATAGTGGCCTCAGCGGCGGTACGCAATGAGTGAGAGATATGCTTCCATTGCTCGGTTACATCGTTAGGTCGGAGATTGCCCTCTGCTAGCAGGTGTGAGAGTCGAGTGGAGGAATTATCAGCTGTCTGTGTCACGCGCAACTTCTCGACGTCAAACTTTCCTTCCGTTACTGTGCGCACTTTCTTCGTTGCACAGAGGCGTGTGCGTATCTTGGCTGCGACAAGATAATGGTCAGAGTCAATATTGGGACCACGCAGTGTACGCACGTCCAGAACGGTGGAGCTATGTCTGCCGTCAATCAAGACATGATCAATCTGGTTTCTAGTTCTTTGATCAGGGGACAGCCAGATGGCTTGGTGTATTCGCTTATGCTGGAACCTGGTACTACTTATGACCATATTTCGGGAAGCGGCGAAGTCAATCAACCTAGTGCCGTTGGGGGATGTTATATCGTGGAGACTGAATTTTCCAACTGTAGGACCAAAGACTCCTTCCTTGCCCACCTTGGCATTAAAGTCGCCGAGCACGATTTTGATATCATGCTGGGGGCAGCGATCATAAGTCTGTTCAAGTTTATCGTAGAAGGAGTCCTTCTCTGCGTCGTCCGTCTCCTCAGTCGGCGCATAGGCGCAGATAAATGTTATGTTGAAAAACCTCGCCTTGATGCGGATCGCAGCGAGACGCTCGTCCACAGGAGTGAACGCTAATACTTGGCGGCGAAGTCTCTTTCCCACCACGAATCCTACACCACGCGCTTTGCCGCGTGTCTGGCCACTGTAGTATACGTCACAAGGACCGATGGTCGTCTTTCCTTGCCCCGTCCATCGCATTTCCTGCAGGGCGGTGATGTCGGCCTTTGCGCCTACGAGGACATCAACCAGTCGGGCAGCGGTACCGTCCCTTGAAAGGGTCCGGACATTCCCGGTACATGCCCTAATATCCAAATCATTATGCCTTATTCGTTTTGCCGGGTCGTCAACATTAAAGGGGGTTCTCATCCGAGGCTTTGATTTTGTTTTCATTGGAATTAAGTTTTTTACGTGGCGGGTCCCAAACCCAGCGCACAACCCGTTTCGGGGTAAAAATATACAAAAATAATAAATAATTGAAACTTCAATTTGGTTTAATTTGAAGTGTGTTTAAACGTTTTCAGAACTGGCAACAAAAAGTAGGCGATTGCAGTCGGTTGCAGCCCTTACCACGATAGCTATGCCTTGCTCGCATGGTCAGTACCTTGATTTCACAATCGTGTGAAACTCAATTATGCTGACTCTCTGTCTAGCTTTGGCACGTTTATGCTAGCGCTGCACTTGTTGCGTAAGCGTCTGCCCGTGGTACTAACCATGCACTTGCATTTTTTAGCGATAACCGACGCCAATTGGAAACCCCAAGGGAGTTCAAGTCATCCTCCACCTGTTGTTTCCATCTCAGTCGAGGCCTCCCCCTTTCCTCTGCTGCCGAATTCAGGCGACGGTAGGAAAACCTTCTGTGCTGGAGCTTCTTTGTCCATTCGTATAACATGGCCCAGCCAGCGGAGTCTTTGGGCTTTAATTCGCTGGACTATGGTCAGATCTGCGTAGAGCTCGTACAGCTCATCGTTAAATTTCTTTCTATACTCGCCGTTGGCATACGGGAAGGACCATAAATCTTCCGGAGAACTTTTCTCTCAAATACTTCAAGGGCCATCTCATCTTCTCTTGACATTGTCCATTAATCTGAGCCATACATCAGCACAGTTATGATGAGAGACTTATAGAGCGTGGTCTTTGTTCTTCGAGAGAGGACTTTACTTCTCAATTGCCTACTCAGTCCAAAGTAGCACTTGTTAGCAAGAGTGATTCTCCGCTGGATTTCTAGACTGATATTATTTTCGGTGTTGATACTGGTTCCCAAATAGACGAAGTCCCTCACAGTTTCAAATTTGTAACTATCAACAGTGACATGGCTGCCAAGGCGCAGGTGCGCCGATTCTTTCTTTGATGACAGCAAATACTTCGTCTTGTCCTCGTTCACGGCAAGACCCACTTTTTTCGCTTCCTTATCCAGTCCAGAGAAGGCAGCGCTTACGGCGCGGTTGTTAAGGCCAATGATATCAATATCATGGGCATACGCCAGCAATTGCACGCTCTTGTAAAAGATTGTACCATTGCGGTTTAGCTCTGCTGCTCGAATTACCTTCTCCAGCATCAGATTGAAGAAATCGCACGAAAGGGAGTCGCCCTGTCTGAAGCCTTGTTTGGTTTCAAATGGCTCAGAGAGGTCCTTCCCGATTCTGACGGAGCTGTTGGTATTGCTCAACGTCATTTGACAAAGCCGTATAAGCTTTGTGAAAATCTGGTCGATGGTAGACTTACCAGGTCTAAAGCCACACTGATAAGGTCCAATCAGTTTGGCTACGATGGGCTTCATCACACAACACGCTAGAAAGAACCTTATATGCGATATTAAGAAGACTAATTCCGCGGTAGTTGGTGCGGTTAGCGGGATCGCCTTTCTTGTGGATTGGGCAAAGCACACTTAAATTCCAATCCGGAGGCATGCATTCGTCTGACCATATTCTGCATAAGAGCTGATGCATGCTTTTTACCAGCTCTTCGCCTCCGCGTTTGAACAGCTCGGCGGGTAGTCCGTCTTTTCCAGGCGCTTTGTTGTTTTTGAGCTGGGATATAGCTATCCTCACTTCATCATAGTCAGGTGGTGGGACGACTTTTCCATCGTCAGGGATTGGGGTATCGGGTTCGACGTCTCCCTCGCAATTTAGCAGTGAGGAGAAGTGCTCCCTCCATAATTTAAGTACACTTTGTACGTCGGTTACCAGGTCGCCATTATTGTCCTTACAGGAGCTTGCCCCGGTCTTAAAACCTTCCGTCATCCGCCGGATCTTTTCATAGAATTTTCGGGAATCATTCCTGTCAGCATCTCAAGCTCCTCACACTCACGCCTTTCGGCCTCACTTTTCTTTTTTCTGAAAAGGCGTCTCTCTTCCTTCTTTGCCTCACGATATTGTTGCCATACACTGCGGGTTGCGCCCGTTCGCAACGTCTCCTTGTAGGTAGCGTCCTTTTTTTTCGAGGCAGTTTTGCATTCCTCATCGTACCAGTTGTTCTTGCGGGCTAGCTGGAACCCTACGCAATGAGTGAGAGATATGCTTCCATTGCTCGGTTACATCGTTAGGTCGAGGATTGCCCTCTGCTAGCAGGTGTGAGAGACGAGTTGTGAAATTATCAGCTGTCTGTGTCATGCGCAGCTTCTCGACGTCAAACTTTCCTTCCGTTACTGTGCGCACTTTCTTCGTTGCACAGAGGCGTGTGCGTATCTTGGCTGCGACAAGATAATGGTCAGAGTCAATATTGGGACCACGCAGTGTACGCACGTCCAGAACGGTGGAGCTATATCTGCCGTCAATCAAGACATGATCAATCTGGTTTCTAGTTCTTTGATCAGGGGACAGCCATGTGGCTTGGTGTATTCGCTTATGCTGGAACCTGGTACTACTGATAACCATATTGCGAGCAGCGGCGAAGTCAATCAACCTAGTGCCGTTGGGGGATGTTATATCGTGGAGATTGAATTTTCCAACTGTGGGACCAAAGCCTCCTTCCTTGCCCACCTTGGCATTAAAGTCGCCAAGCACGATTTTGATATCATGCTGTAGGCAGCGATCATAAGTCTGTTCAAGTTTATCGTAGAAGGAGTCCCTCTCTGCGTCGTCCGTCTCCTCAGTCGGCGCATAGGCGCAGATAAATGTTATGTTGAAAAACCTCGCCTTGATGCGGATCGCAGCGAGACGCTCGTTCACAGGAGTGAACGCTAATACTTGTCGGCGAAGTCTCTTTCCCACCACGAATCCTACACCACCCTAATATCCAAATCGTTATGCCTTATTCGTTTTGCCGGGTCGTCAACATTAAAGGGGGTTCTCATCCGAGGCTTTGCATTTTTTTTCATTGGAATTAAGTTTTTTACGTGGCGGGTCCCAAACCCAGCGCACAACCCGTTTCGGGGTTTTCGGTAACTAACACATCAGCAACACTAATAAGGCAGTTTATGTGAAGACCAGGCGTGTTATACCTTTCAAAATCATACTTTTTTATATTTTAACTTGAATTTTTCCAAATTCTCATATTTCTTACACGCGGATAAGCTTTTTCCACTCATTTTATGTATTAGATTACAATAATATTTAATGTAAATTTTTTTACAAATTCTTCTAGCGTGAAAGGAACTTGAAAATTTTTAGTACTGTACTGGAGTAAATTAGCATTTTTTCAGTAACTGATTTGTACTGAATGCGCTGAATTAACTCTCTAAAAGAATCAAATCAACTGAATGGCCATTCTGAAATAAAGAGCTTTTCTTCGTAATTCTATTTTGAATTCTTGTTGAATTGACACTTGGTGGATTTATAAATCATGATTTCTGTAAAGAATTGCTGAATGCTTAAATTGAAGGTAAATTTTTTAACGATGACAAGAATTTCAAATACTGAATGAAGAAAAACTATGATTTCGAACAGCAAAAGATTTAATTATTTAACAGCTCTGCCGTGTACACGATAACTTGAGTAAAAATTGGGATATTTGCATGAAATTTTGTATACAGGTTACTTTCTGGCCAAGGTAGGTTGCTATTGAAAATGGGCGAAATCGGATGATAACCGCGCCCCCTTTTTCGATATCGAAAATCACACAAATTGGCATATCTCGGCAGCTGAAATGGCTAAATCGATATAACTTTATAGATGAACCCTCCTGGTCATTACTTTATGAGTTTTCCACAAAAAGTTTTATAGTGGGCGTGGCACCGCCCACTTTTAGAGGGGGCATTTTTAAAATTCGACTGGGCGTAACTTTTTAACTGATTACGATAGAACGATGGAATTTGGCACAAAGCATACTAGTATCGTTGGGAGTATACCTGATGAAATTGGATAAAATCGCCCTCCAACCCCGCCCACTTTCGATATTGAAAATTTCTAAAATCACCTAAATTGACATAATTCGGTAACGGAAATGGCTAAAATGATATAATTTTATAGGTGAATCCCCCTTGTTTTAATATAATGATTTTTTGCGCAAATTTTGTAAAGTGGGCGGGGCCCCGCGAGAACGATGAAATTGGTACAAGGTATACTAGCATAATAGGGAGCATACCTGATTTAATTGGACGAAATCGATTTCCGACCACGCCCACTTTCGATATGACTTGAATTTTGTGAACTGAGCCACCTAAAATTTTTTCGACGGCCATGTATTTTAATGAAAGGTGGTAGTATGGTTCACAACGATTAAACAAAAATACTTATTTAACAATTTTTCGAAATTCGAATCATTTTCAAAGTTATAGCTGTTCGCACTTTTCGAAATTCCTCAGTTTTTGATGATTTTCTCACGATTGGTTAAACCGATTTTGCTAATTTTTTAAACATATATAAAGGATGGTATCTTCTACCAAACGACGATTATAATTTTTACAAATGTTATACGCAAAAATCAACTTCTCCATCGTGGTCAGATACCGCTTTTGTATGATGTTGTTGGGCATTCCATTAGTAACTATTAGCAAAAAAAAAATGTTTGGCACTTTAATGGAGCGGCAGTTATTTACATTTTTTGCCTTCATAGTACACAGTACGTAGAGAAAAAAAAATTTCATAAAAAATCAACAAGTCAGTAAAAAGTGTAAATAACTCCCGAGGAATTTCGAAAAGTGTTGATAGCTATAACTTTGAAAATAATTCGAATTTCGAAAAACTGGCCCAAACGTATTTTTTTCTTGTTGTTGTAAACCATACAAAAAAGTTTCAGAAAGATAGTACAACTTCGAAAAAAAGTGGCTCACTTCACAAAATTCAACTAATAAGGAAGATAGGCCGATAAATGGGACTTTTGCAATTAAAGCAATATTTTGTATTTTTTTTTTTGTATAATGCATTGTCCGCGAAACCTGAACGATGGTGAAAATTTCAAAACCCCAGCTCAATGGGAAGTTAGTTCAAAATCCAAAGCAAAATCTCTGGAAATGAAACTTTTCAAATATCTATACCCGTGCGCCACCTATCGGAATTATTTTTTTGTTATATTGCGTGGGGCCAGAAGGGAAGTTCTTTGAAAAAAAATTAATCGACACCGAAAACAGACCTTCGCATTTCTTAAATAGAGCGACTCACGCGCCGCCTAGCGGGTCCAATTTTTTTTTTGAACATTTGGAAATTGATTAAGTAATACACACGCTAAATATTAGCTAAATCGGTCCGTAATTAGGATTTTCAGTTTTTATTACCCCGATCTCAGCTCCACCTAGCGGAATTTTTTTTAGGAAAATATTTCTTTTCATAGTAGTAATACATGTTCCGAATTTCAGCCAAATCGGACCATAAATGCGATTTTTGAAAATATAGCGACCCAAGTGCCACCTATCGGAATTTTTTTCTTCATAATATTGCATTGTCATCGCGGCCTGAACTGTGGTGAAAATTTCAAGACCCTAGCACAACAGGAAGTTGGTTCAAAATCGAATGCAAAAATCCGGGCACAAGAACTACGAAAGCGACCTAATAAAAACATTTTAAAAAGGGCTAGATCTGGTCCCAAAAGCACCAAAATGGCCAAACTGATTCCGTTCTTAGTGAATTTAACAAATTCTGGGATTGATTTTAAATTAGTTTGATAGATGGACAAACTTTTGTAAGTCATTTAAAATATCTGTAGTGACAGTTTAATCACAGCATATTTGAATTTACAAACTAAATATTCAAAAGCGGTTGCCTAATTAGGTCGCTTTAGGCAAAAAAAAATTTAAACAAAACAAACAAAATAAAAACAAAAAAAAAAAAATGGAAAAAAAGATTAAAAGATAAGCATTAAAAAATTTAAAAAATAAAAGAAATAAAAAATTTAAGTAAACAATCGATAAAAACCCGGAAAAAAAATTTAAAAAGAGGTGCAAAGAAAGTCGCCTCCACGTGGCATAACTTGCAACGTTTTGAAGCGGGTAATGTCTTAAGCCCCATTTACATAAAACTTTATGAAACTTTGACAAAAGCGCGCCTCGGCTTTGAGCATTTACCAAAATCTTGCTTCGCTTTACGTTCCACAAACTTTGTATGAAAGTGGAAACTGCAAAGTTTTATAAAATTGGGGCTTTACGATTGTATGTCATTATAGAGCTCAGATTCATACAGTTTAACCCTTTCACCGCCAAATACTTGAACTCTCTGCTTCTATTTTCTATTATTCCCAACTTGTTCTTATCAAAAATATAAAAATGTCGATATCTTTCGAAAAGGAGCAGCTGGGATTTCCATTCCAAATGATTTTTCACGTAGATTGTACGTCGTAGAATTATTACATAATATAATTCAAAATATTTTGAAGTTTCTAGTCCATTTTAAAAACATTTTAAATTGAAAATATGTTTTTCTATTTTTTTTAATATGTTAACGGTTAGTTAATAAGACTAAATATTTTAAATTTTGATAAAAATTGAATTTTGGAATAGCAGGTACATACTTACAAAGTAATTATTCGCAATTTATCTCATAGATAATGAAATATTCCACCAATACTTTTAGCGTTTTTGTATTCAAATGCATAACTGTTTTAATTTCAGAAAAAAATATACAATCCAAGTAGCAACCAAACGAAGTATGACACCTGCCCCATACAGACGTCAACCAGCCCGTCAAGATCTCGAAGTGCTACTAAAGAATTAATTTGTAAGGATTTTATATTACTTTGTAACTATATACTCTATTTATATTGTAAATAATGTTGATTTTTTTAAAGTACCCCCAGATGATGCCCTCATGTGCAAGCCCGAGTTCACAAAGTCTTTGCACGATCTGGCCATAAACGATGGAGAGGAACTACATTTGACTTGTCATGTTAAAGGGGATCCGGAACCTCAGATAACCTGGTACAAAAATGGGAAAATTATTACATCCTCAGATATCATGGATCTAAAGTACAAAAATGGGGTAGCGACTCTAGCTATTCAAGAAGTTTTTCCGGAGGACGAAGGAGTGTTCACCTGCACCGCTAGTAACTCGATTAGTACCGTTGAAACTACATGCAAATTAACTGTGAAACGTAAGTATACCCATAAAAGTGACGAATAATAATATAAGTACGCCCATTTAAGAATTCTTAACCATTTGCATTTAAGAGACACAGGATAAGTCTTTCGAATACATTTTAACCAAAAATACTCGCCCTTATCTTCCGATTTTGGTAAAAAGGAGTGATGAAACTATATTTCCTCACTTAATTTTTCTTAAATGGTTATCTAACCGGTCCACAATGGCTCGATTCGTATGGAGAGTGGGATAAAATTCATTTTCTCAGAAACGGTTAGACCTACCAATACCAAATTTTGCAAATTGGTCTCCTACTATAAGACTCCTCTTTCAGAAAAATTAAGACCACATAAGTTGAAAGCCACGCCCACAGCTAAAAGATAGATTTTTTTTAATTTTTGTTATTGATGTATGTGAATAAAAATGCGCTGCCCTTGTGATCATAGCTCCGCCCATCACGAGAGAAGCCAAGCCTCTCTGGCGCGACGACTAAGATCTTCCCCCTCCGAATTCAGGGTGTTATGCGACCACGTGCCCATTGGACGTTTGCAGCCGGGAGGCAAATCGTGGCTGTAATCGAATGGAGCCTCTCTGATACCGGGCCGCCTCGGAGAGTAACTATGGCCTTACCGCGCGGTATGGGGCTCTGCCGCGGCGGACGGCACATTCTCTTACTTTTCCCTTGACCCTAAGCTGGCCTTGCCGGCGAGGGGTCGTACGAACAAGATGAAAATAATAATGAAAATAATATAAACACTAAAACTAAAGATACAATTACGTATACTGCACAGCAGAGGAGGAAAATGCTGGAGCAAGCGAGAACGCAACGTCGGTGGACAAACTCCATTTCAATAACAGCCGAGAGATAATAAGAGGGCAATCCCCAAATCAAGTACCGGTACAAACACAGTGGCTGATGCTAAACCTCCAGAAAGTGCCGGTACCGAAACCAAGTCCTCGACCTCTGTGGCAGTGGTCTCACGACCTGGCCCCAGAGATCCAAATAAGGGAACGGCCGCGATGGCAATTACGGGTCGAAATTCGCCCCAAAAGACATCTCCCAGTCGCTCTGAGTACTTGGACAAAAGAGCTGCCGCAAGGATCCTGAAGAAATACGAGGGAGTTTCCCTTGAGACGCTATCGCCTAATGCCAGAAAGACGTTGGAGATGGCTGGAGCTCTCTTACCGAACTTCCAAAGCAATTATGCGCCAAAGAAGGTTAATGGAAATCCCTTCAAACGCCAGAGATCGGACGTGGCTTTACCTCATCCGAGGCGGCAGCAGAACACCCCCGTAGTGGGTAAACTCAGCTTTGCTGAAGTGACCAAGGACAGGATCCTTATAGGCGTCATTGGACGAGGTAACGAAAGTAGGGCCATCCCTAGGGACCAGTGGCGGTACGTCCGGAACGCGATCGGTAATGCCCTTCTTGACATTATGGATGACTCTCCGGGTGCCACGCCGATGGGTTCTGATGCGGGATGGCACCAGGGGCGAATCAAGGTATTCCCTTGCGAGGATGCAAAAACTGTTGCACTGTACAAGGCAGTAGCTGCAAGACTGGGTGAGATCTACCAAGGGGCAAGAATTGAGGCAGTCGACTGGAAGGACATCCCGGCTCGGCCAAGGGTCTCCAGGTGCCACGCCGATGGGTTCTGATGCGGGATGACACCAGGGTATTCGCTTGCTAGGATGCAAAAACTGTTGCACTGTACAAGGCAGCAGCCGCAAGACTGGGTGAGATCTACCAAGGGGCAAGAATCGAGGTTGTCGACTGGAAGGACATCCCGGCTCGGCCAAAGGGCAAGAGCATGGATTCCTGCCATTCCTGCTGAACCTTAGAGAATTCTCAGGATGCTGCGGATCATGAACTCGTCTCTCCCGATGCAGGACTGGAGTGTCAATCTGGTTGAGGATGCGGCAGGGCCTGATAGGCAAGTGGTTTTCACCTTGAATAAGGGTGCAATAGACGAGTGCACTACGGCATGGGTCAGATCGTGATCCACGTATACCGCGGCGATGCATAGCGCGCTGCTATTTCGGTTGCAACGGAGGACTCGTAAATCGCAGTGCCGGAAGAGGGGTCGGAGATGTCTGACTCGGAAAGTATGGTATCTGCCACGTCAAATGGCGAAGGAACAGTGAACAGCTCGGAGATGGGAGACAGCCTGCTGGACGGGGAAGACTTCAACGGCACGGTGATAGCAGCTACTCCTGAGCGCACCAATGTTGATACTACCATCGTTAGTAGGGTTTCCGGCACGCCACATCGTGGTCTGAACAACTCGACGTTGAAAGATAAGCCTCAAGACGAGGTGGAACTCGACGATACGGCGGTGGCAGAGAAGTCTTAGTGCTCTCATGTTGGTGGTGCTTCAGATAAACCTGCACAAATCTAAAGCAGCCTCGGCTGCTATAATCAGTCGTCTGTCTAAAGGTGACGTAGATGTGGTCCTCATCCAAGAACCCTGGGACTTGCGGTTTAGGGACTAAGGGTTTTAAGCTTGTCCAAACCAGCAAGGGGGACAGGGTTAGAGCCTGTATTTTGGTTAAGTCTGAGCTGAACGCCTTTCTCTTGCCCAACCATACCAATGGTGACGTTACAGCTGCCAGTTTAACAGTCGACAGTACCAGCCTGACGATGGCGTTGGTCTATATGACCTACGACGCCGAAGAGCCTCCTCCACAGAGGGAGGTAAAAGACCTGGTGGCAAATTTTTCCATGGGTCATCTTATTATCGGAACTGACACTAATGCTCATCACGTCCATAAAATCGGTGTTGGTGGTATCACAACGAGCCTTTTCATAATGGCCTAGGTGTGCTTCTGCGGCAGCCACTTGAACCTCACCTATATGTAGATATTTCTTGTTAAATTAGGTTTATTTATAAGAGAGAAAGTTCTGCCTTTCATGAGAGTTGTAATAAGTTAAACAAACATATTTGTAAATTTAAAATGAATATTAAATTAAATTTCATAAGCCTACTTACCCCGGTTCCGTCGAGGTAATTAGAAGTTGCCACACTTGCAAAAACATAAAATCAAATTAACTGATTGTAATACGACGCAATGTTGCATTCAAGGGTCGTTCGTCGACACCCCATCCCCCGTGAATCGCTCTCATTCACCATTCTCCAAATGTAGAACGGCTAACTTGGATGCACCTGAAACATCCATAAAAGATTTTCAATTAACAAATAAAATCAACTGCACTTGTGAGAAAGAATAAGAAATATGTTCGCAACAGGTGTTTAGCAGACTTTCACCACTGGCAATTACCCGCCCGCGCGCCATCTACATTTGAAATTTGAAAAGAATTTCTATTAACCATTGTCTTTTTTTAATCGAAATCAAAGACTTACACCACTACCAGTCCAGCGCAGTGTTGCCACTCACATTTATTTTTTGTACCAAAACAGTTTCAAGAGTGCCAAATTTTCTTTCAAAAACTTTTCTCTTCAAATTTTTGTAGTGCTGCTGTGAGTTTGTTCCTCGGCGGGGAAAAACAAATGATGTTGCTTATTAAATCATGAATTTGGCATTTTATAGCCAAAAAGCATTGGTATTTCCTTTAGGGGTCAACTGCAAAAAAATTTAAAAAAATTATGGGAGAGGGCTCAAAAAACGTGTATTGGCCGCAGGATCACGAATCCCGGAGCGCTTTTTAATTTTTTGTTTCAGTGAAAAATTATGATCAAAATCCCGAAAGAGGACCCAGGTCCGATCCCAATTCGGATCGGGATCCATGGTATTTGTGTGCAGAACACCTTTCCGAGTTGCTTATAAAAAATAACACTCGTCCGGTCCAACACAGGCTACACCATCCTCAGCATTTCTGCGCAGAACACTTTTTTGGACATTTTTAGGGACGGCCTAATGTGATTACAACAACCACATGAAAACTTGCAACTTTGATTGCAAATAACCCCTAAAGGAAACAAATACCAAACCATTTCGAAATTATATTGGCAGACGGAAAATCCCCGAAAAAGGTCGATATCCCCGATTCTGGCAACACCTCTCTGAAGTCTGATGAATATCAGTCACAATAGCGTTGCAGTACAAATTTATTTTTTTGTGAATTCACAATGGTTTATTTAAACAAATTAAGTTTTATAAAATACGCTTAAACAAAAGCAATCCGCTAATTAATATTTGGTTTCGCATGTAGAGCTAACCCCCACCTTTAAAACCATACCTTATTTATTAATATTGGTTTCAAATGAGAGCAGAAAATTAGGAGCAAACACAAAAAGGCCTTACAGAAATAATATATATGATTGTGTCTTTTTACAATGAAATTCTAAACTATTAAGTAGATCAAGAACTAAGATTTTTTTTATTTTCTCCCGTGACACAACAAAACCAAGTAAATACTTGGGGAACTAACTGAGACTTTTGGTTTTGTAGGTATAACGGGAGAATTACTTTACTCGAAGCTAGTAGAGAAATTAACCACATTCCTTACTGCAGTACCTATTATCACCCTGGGCTAATAACTTGAACGTTGAGTCATAAATTCGAGTTTATTGACAACAACAATATGAATTAACTCAAAAAATGCCCCTTAAACTTTAGTTTATGAAAAAGGAGATTTTACAAAAAATTTGGGATTTTGACCATTTGCAGCTTTTGCATGCTTGACCTAAGACATGACCAATAAACAGTAAACTATGAAACTTGGCCATAAAATCCATGGGGTCAAAGCCGATTTAAGACATGGAGTGCCTTTAGCAAAGTATGTTAAATGATCAGTAAAACATTTTCCGTAATGACGATTATCTAAGCTGTGGTTAAATATGGGCGGCGAGCAGTTTACTATTATTGTTGTTGTTATATTATATGGTTGAGGGAGTTGGCCGGGGTTGCCGGTTCGAATCCCACCTCAACCAAAGTCTTTTTAATTTTATTTAATTTATTATTTTTATATTCCATCAAGTCTCATGGACTGTGTTTGGTTCTTTTTAATTATTGGTATGTACCATCAAGTCTAGTGGACTGTGTTTTGGTATTGACACTCTGTATGTATTAATTGGGGCGAGCACTTTGGCTCTGAGAATGCATCGTTGGCTATTCTCACTTCCTTATAAAACCCCTCAAAATTGTTGGTGGTGAGCACTTGGGCTCTGAGGCATTGGCGGCTATTGGCTTACCCCATTTTGCTTGTGAAAAACCACTTGTGTTTTGTTACACCTTATATTTATTATTTGGTGGTGAGCACTTGGGCTCTGAGGCATTGGCGGCTATTGGCTTACCCCATTTTGCTTGTGAAAAACCACGTTTTGTGACTGCGACTATAAGCTATGTATTCCGAATATTCCATAAATTATCTGCGAATTACAATAATATGTAATGCAGATGAAATAAAGGAAACCATGTTATGTCGCTTAAACAACGATATTATACAAAAAATCGACTTACTCTTATCTACATACAAGCAGACAGACTGAAAATTTACTGCAGAAACTGTAGATTGAGATTCTACTGGCTTAGTTATGATCCCTCATATCAGTTATTATTGAATGTCTGCAATCTACAATGATCTCTCCTATTACGATTTTTTTATATCTATACTGCCGTCCTTTTTAAGAATGTGGGTATCTACATTCTAGCTCAAACCGAAATAATGAACAAAATGTGTTTGGATCTGGACTTTTCAACATATATTAATTTTCTAATTAAAAATGACCATTTTAGAAAGTCCACATCCAAATCTTTCTATTTATGCAAAAAAAAAACATTAATTTCGATTCTGTGCATGCAAAATGTAGATACTAAACTTTTTTCAGTGCAAAATATTGTTAGAAAACTTTTAATTAGCAGATACTGCATATTTTGTATGTAATATTAAAGGAGCCCCATCTACACCATTTTCACATTAAAATAAGAAACTTTCAATTGAAAATCAGATTTTTCAGTTGAAAATGAGAAAATATCATTTTAAAATGAGATTTATCAATTTGAAATGAGAACATTTCATTTTAAAATGAGAATTCTTCATTTCAAAACAAGATTATTCACTTGAAAATGCGAAAAGTTCAACTCAAAAGAAGAAAATTTCATTTCAATATCAGATTAGACAATTTAAAATGAGACAACTTCTGTTTAAAATAAGAAACCTTCATTTGAAAATCAGAATAGTCACTTTAAAATGAGAAAACTTCAATTCAAAATAGGAAAACATAATTTGAAAATAAGAAACTTTCGTTATAAAATGAGAATTCTTAACAAATCAAAAACTGGGCGAACACTGTGCACTTAAAATTAAAAACCATCAAGTAGAATGGAAAATCCAAACTCGAAATGACAAGAGCGCATCGATGAGACGAATTTCAATTTGTTTTGCCGTCTCACTAGGGGACGCTCCAAAGTAGAGAATCGGGCCGTTCAACATCTTCCGACAGCGAGAGGCCCAAATATTCATCTCGTTGGAGCTATTTCTGCATCGGGTATTGTGACATTGGATGGACATGCAGCACATAGATAGGTACTGTCTTACAGCGATGGGAAAGTCAAGGCACAACTTAGCTGATTTGGTAATAATTTGTGACAATGTCCCATGCCATTCTGGAATAGAGAACGCTGTAGGCATTCAGGTGGACGATCGCAACTATTACGCCTAGGCCCATATTCGCCGATGTTGAATCCCGTGGAAACCATTTGGGCTAAAATAAAAACTTACGTAAAGAATCATATGAGCGTTCCCATAGTTGAAGGGCAACCTTAGCTGAACAACGACTGCAGTTATTGGAAAATTTGGTGGACGAAGCTAAACTGACAATTACAATTACACTCATCATCTTTTCATGCAAGTGCTGTAGCTTTAGAAAATATGCCCGTATGATTAACTTTGTACAAAAAATTTATCTCATTTTAAATAGAAAATTTCTCATTTTCATATTATTAAATATTCTGATTTTAAATTAATAGTTTCTCATTTCTAAATGAAATATTCTTCTTTTAAAGTGTAAATTCTGATTTTTAAATGTAGGTTTCTTATTTTAAACAGACGTTTTCTCATTTTAAAGTGACTATTCTGATTTTCAAATGAAGGTTTCTTATTTCAAAGTGAAGCTTTCTTATTTTAAATTGACTAATCTGCTTTTGAAATGAAGTTTTCTCACTTTTAACTGAAACTTTCTCATTTTAAATTGACTTTTCTCATTTTCAAATGAAATTTTCTCATTTTGAGTTGAAGGTTTCTCATTAAGAATGTGGGTATCTACAAATTATAGAGCAGATACGTCGCCTTTGAATAGGAAACCGGCTCTTATTTCACTTGGTTTCCTATTAAAAGTGTAGATACGGCAAAAGTTTTGTAAATACCCACATTTTTTTTAGGATTTGTGGAAAAACTATGTAGATACTGCAAAAGATATAATTTAAATTAGCAATAACTTTATATTCATTTGCAAATTACAAAATATTTTTGCAAGAATAAACTCGAATTTTCAAGACGAGTACACCTATATAAATAACTTATTTTCGAAAAACTATGTAGATACCCACATTCTTAAATAGGACGGCAGTATACATTGCGACATTTCTTGTCGGTCTGGAGACATGTCGCACAATTTTTGTAGGCCAATATTACATGTGAAATCGAGATACACTTAGTTATTATTCGCCGGTCTTGGCCTACAGTTATTAATAAAAAAAAATGCTGACACCAAATTGACCACTTTGGGGCGGAGGTCTGGCTACATGTCGCACAATTTTTGTAGGCAAATAATGCTATTGAATTGTCCTCAGCTTGATTTTAATAAATATTTTGATGACGTCATTTTGACATATTTGGGTTTTCGGTCCCAATTTATGTCGCACACAATTTGTAGGCCATATATATTCGTGAGTTGGATACAACAGTGGCAGTTAGTGAAACAAAATTAAAACGCCCTGCAGTCAACTTAACTAGTTTAATACTAATCAAATACTAGTCAGTCAAGCGGCCTCAACTAGTTCGAGTTCTGTAATTTTTCCATATTAGCAAGTGGTATTTTTAACACGGCGATGTCCTACGAGATGGCAATTGTCCTCCTCTGCATCAGCATCATACCAATTGGCTGAGTAGTCAGCATCTGCATCAGGGATATACCAGTTGACATACCAGTTCATATTTGCATCAAAATCATACCAGTTGCAATACTAATTCATATATGCATCAGAATCATACCAGCTGAAATACCAGTTAAAACAAGTAAGGAAAGCTGTCCTCGGCTGTGCCGAAGGCTATATACCTTTCATGAATAAGCGTCACGATTTTCACTGTTCGACCCCCAGTACAGCCTGTTTCAATTTAACTATATTTACTATACACATTACGCATCTTTGTTATAATTTAAAAAAACTTACAAAATAATAGAATCCGAGTTATTGGAACAATCGATTGTATGGAGGCTATATATTATACGTGTTCAATTGTACTGACTTACACTATACACATTACATATGTAGAAAGTACTAAAGGTGCAATATTTTACGTTCCTAACTTTTTAAATGCTGAAGTATTGGACAAAAAACCTTATATCGGAACAACCGTTGTATGGGGCTACATATATGTTACATTTGCCCGATCTTTTTGATATTCACTATATACACTACATAAATAGAAAGTACTCGAGATGCAAAATTTTACGTTCCTAACTTTTTAATTGCAGAAGTTTTGGCCAAAAAACCTTATATCTGAACAATCGGTTGTATGGGGGCTATATGTTACATTTGCCCGATCTTGTTGATTTTCACTATATACACTACATAAATAGAAAGTACTCGAGTTGCAAAATTTTACGTTCCTAACTTTTTAATTGCAGAAGTTTTGACCAAAAACCCTTATATCTGAACAATCGGTTGTATGGGGGCTATATGTTATACTGGTCCGATCTTGCCAGTTTCGACAAATGATTCCTATATTACAAAATGGTGGCCACATACAAAATTTCAGCCAGATATCTCAAAAATTGAGGGACTAGTTTGCGTTCAAACACACAGACGGACAGACGGACATGGCTAAATCAACTCAGCTTGTCATCCTGATCATTTCGGTATACTTATTGATGGGCCCTTCTCTTCTTCTTCTCATACTTACAAACATCGGACCAAAGTTATAATACCATTTCAAGTTCATGAAAGGTATAAAAAGCATCAGAATCATACGAGTTGTCATACTAGTTCATATATGCGTCAGAATCATACCAGTTGACATAGTAGTTCATTTATGCATCGGAATCATACCAGTTGACATACCACTTCATTTATGCATCATAATCATATCAGTTGACATATTAGTTCATATTTGCTTCAGAATTATACCATTTGACATACTAGTTAATATATGCATCAGAATCTTACCAGTTGACATACTAGTTCATATATACATCAGAAGCATACCAGTTGACATACTACTCAGTCTGTGCGCCAGGAAATACTAATCATTATGCCCATTCAGATCGTACCACTAGTCATAGTAGTCCACGTATTTGACATTTATCTCTAACTGGTCGGTATATGCACCAGTATCATAGTCAGCCTCTACATCAGCAATATACCAGTTTATTCTTCAGAAAGCAGCGACTATTTGTATTTACCCAAACACGAAAAATCATCTGTGAATTACAAGGTAAAAAAGAGGTAGTTACAAGAGAAAAAGAAAATCAATTGTCCTCTTCTGCATCAGCACCATACCAATTGGTATACTAGTCGCCTCTGCATCAGTATTATACCAGTTGATATACTAGTTCACACTCAGCCAAAAATGAGCTAATTTAACTATTGAATTCAACTTGCAATTGCTCCTTTCAAATTGCGCGTTCGTCAAGTTTCATTATATACGTAAAGGCCCAATTGCATTAAACTTAGTAGGATGCACTTTCATACAAAGTTTTTTGAACGTAAACCGAACCGAAATTTTGGCAATGCTCAAAAACGTTTCACAAAGTTTTATGTAATTGGGACTTTAGGGTTGTATTTTTAGGTAAGGTAAATTAAGGTTACTTATATTATATAGATAAAATTAAGTCTTGTTTTAACATCAAAAAGAGTCAAAGTAAGACTGCTTTCATGCTGGGCCATAAGCTCTAGTTAAAGGAGCATTGTTAGTTAATTTATAGTGTTGTTGTCAATAAACTCAAGTTTATGCCGCAACGTACAAAAAAAAATGGCGGTTATACACCAACAGGATGTCATAACCTCTAACGAGATTTTTGCCGAGCTTTTTTTCCAACTATAGTGTGCTGCTTTGATTTTTTTCCTACAAGTTGGCGGAACCTACGTTTTTTTTTTTAAATTGACAAATCTATGACTGTTCAATCAACAGAATTTGGACAACTTCAGGATAACAGTACGAGATTGTTGATTTTACCAGTGCTTTTTTTCTGGCAATATACACCAGAAATATATCAGTTGATATACTAGATCATATGTACACAGAGCAAAAAATGACTAATAAAATTAATAAGATTATCTTCATGATCAGTTTTTGGGCAAAGGGGTAGTCGCAACGGTGGAAACGAAGAAAAATCTATAGGGAAATCTCTTTGGTTTTAAGAAGAAATTCTTGCAATTGCTCCTTATACATTTAGTACAAAGGTGTGGTTAGATGCTGGCAATCATTAGTATACGATGGCCGTATGGTTAGCAGCTGGGTTTAGCATTCCAAAAATTGTAAGTTCGATTCTCTCTCTTTTTTTCTAATTTGAAATATTAAAAAGAAATCTTCTCAATTATCTTTATGAGATTTTCCTTTGAAAACATTAACAACTATGCACATATCAGTAATTAGACGCTGACAATCAAAAGTGAGCGATGGCCTGATGGTTAACAGCTGGGTTTATCATTCCGAAAATTGTAAGTTCGACTCTCGGTGAGGGCGATATCATTTTATTTTTCATTTAAAATATTAAAAAGCAAATCTTCTTAACAACATTAAAAGGACTGTCTCTAGAATAATAAGAAGCACATCTTCTTGAAGAAAAACTATACAGATATCTTATCATTTTTGTTCTATTTTATTAGCTACCTTTGGCTCTGTGTATGTACATCAGCATCATATTTGTATTTACCCAAACACGCAAAAGCATCTGTGAATTACAAGAGAAAAAAGGAGCAAACCAAAAATTTCAAATAGTGTTTGCATAGTACCATGTAGTTCAATAGATCGTACTAAAGGTCGCGGTGGAATAATGCCTTATTATATATAATATATATTATAATGTAGTATGAAATGGAATTTTTCTAATTAGTATTTTTTCTAAAATAGATTAGACTTTTTCTGAAAGTAACAATTTATATTCAGAAAATTACAATTCATATTCAGAATTTACATTCAGAAAATTACAATTGATATTCAGAAAACTTTCTGAATATAAACTGAAAAAGGTGTATGATTTCAACCAGAAATTCATACATACTTGCATACTAGTACGAACCAGGATTTTTCTGACTAGTATGATTTCTCCCAGCAAATTATAGTTGTATACTAGTATGTGTTCTGATAAGATTGGCATTGACTGGTTAAAAAGCTTATCAGAAATGAACTAGTATGAATGCACCACATAATGTATAGTCAATGAACTATATTGTCTGCTGAGTAGTTTGGCATTGACTGGCTTAAAGTCATCAGAAAAGAACTACTATGAATACACAACAAAATGTATAGTCAATGAACTAGAATTTTCCCTGAGTAGTTTGGCATTGACTGGTTTAAAGCTAATTAACAATGAACTGGTATGCATATGCTACAAAATGTTTAGTCATTGAACTAGTATGTTGGCTGAGTAGTTCGGATTTTGACTGCAGGGTTCCTAACAGGTGGACAGAGGTTAAGGTGGTTTTTATACCGAAACCAGGGAAACCGGAAAATCTACCATCGTCATATCAGTTCCTTTATCCTAAAAGGAATGGAGAAAATTTTGGATCAGCACATTAGAGAAGAAAACTTAAAGAAACTTCTTCTGTGTGAAAACCCATTTGCTACCAACTCGAAAAATCAACAAAGACTGCTATCCATTGCCTTACGGAAAAAAATTGAAAAGGCCGTAGAATCTAAAAACATAGCCCTGTGTGCCTGTATCGATATATCAGGTGATTTCGATAATACGACGTATCAGGCCATTGACGAAGCCATGATTAGCAAGGACATAAGCCCAATGATTACTCGCTGGGTGCTGGCCATGCTAAAGCAAAAAAAAATCAGCTTTGAGATAGCAGGAAGTGCTGGCTCAATCGTGGCCACAAGAGGATGCCCTCAAGGAGGTGTGCTTTCTCCTCTACTTTGGACCCTTGTCATAGGCGAACTTCTTCACCCATTGAAGGGCAATGGCTTTGACGTTCAGGGCTATGCAGATGACTTGGTTGTCTGCGTAATAGGAATGAATGACGAAACAATATCCGACCGCATGCAACAAGCCCTGCGCATCATTAAGAGATGGTGTGCTAGCAAAGGGCTATCTATTAACCCAACAACAAAAAATATAAGATGCTACAAATTCTGGAATCTTAAGTTAAGATGCAAAAATAATCATTGGGCTAAATTTCACCACCGAAATTTGCCTTGCTTTCGATACACACAGAATTATTTTCATGTTGAATCAACACTTTTTTAGCACTTTTTCAGGTTATTATTTTTCAACACTATCGCTCAGGTTGTTATAACATGAAGCTGGTTTTTAACTGTTCCTACAACATGAAGGAACAGTGTGAATTTAACATGACCACAAAGGTTTGAATCAACATGATTTCCTGTTGATACAACATTATTTTTCTTGTTAAATCAACACGATCAGACATGTCAAATTAACACTATACTATGTTGAAATAACACTTTCGTCCTGTTAAATTTGCACAATCTATCATGTTAATTTAACAGGATTTTATTGTTAAATTAACACGATCTATCATGTTAATTTAAAAATTAACACGATCTATCATGTTAATTTA
The DNA here is from genome assembly GCA_964058755.1 of Campiglossa producta. Lineage (NCBI taxonomy): Eukaryota > Metazoa > Arthropoda > Insecta > Diptera > Tephritidae > Campiglossa > Campiglossa producta. Next base: position 31,903,423 of record CAXKVI010000006.1, on the reverse strand, counting down.
ACAGGTATTTATTGTTAAATTAACCCTTAAAATTAAACATCTTGTTTTTGATTTTTTTAATAATTTTTATTTAGTTAATTCTTTTATCGAAAACCATTAACATACACATTTTCATGTATGAAAGAATATAATGCTTGTTTAATTTATTAACACGATCTGTCATGTTAATTCAACATGTTTATATTGTTAGAGCAACACGATCTATCATGTTAAATTAATACGATCATCATGTTAAATTAACACGATCTATCATGTTAAATTAATACGATCATCATGTTAAATTAACACGATCTATCATGTTAAATTAACACGATCATCATGTTAAACTAACACGATCATCATGTTAAATTAACACGATCTATCATGTTAAATTAACGCGATTATCATGTTAAATTAACACGATCATCATTTTAAATAATAAAAGTACACATATGTACATACATATAAATATACTTATTTTAATCCAATTATTGGCAACTTCTGCATCGAAAACAGCAACAACAAGCCCCAATCTGAAAATTAAATACAAATTGTTTCATTGAAAGCTCTTTAAATTATCCAAGCGATTGTAAAACTGGTAGCACACGTCCAATTAATGTAGGGATAAGTACCAAACGACGCCTTTTCTACCCGGTATCTATAATCCTAAAGCGCTTCCATGGTATTTATGTATGTATAGTGCGCGTTGTTTTTAACCTACCCCGACATTTTTGGACGTGTTTTTAGCAGGAAGCGTTTACAAAATATGAAAAACAACACAAATTACTTACCCAAAACTTTTTGCAAAACTTCACAACTTATTCGCAAGTTAAGAAACTATAAATTTCACAATATATTAATTATTTATAATATCTACAACTTTTCATCAAGTCGGTATCTACACACTGACTTAAATTCAGTTCTTTTGAGAACAATTCTGTTCACAAGCTTTGATGGGGAAGAGATGACAGTCAAAAACAACACTTGTTCATGTTAAAACAAACCGAATTTAGTGTAAGGGATACACACTAATGTAATTCTAATGCAGAAATATTTCATGTTATTCTAACCATACGCTTCATGTTAAAATGTTGCGGAACAGATGGCAGTCGAAAACAACACTTGTTCATGTTAAAACAAACCGAATTTAGTGTAAGGGATACACACTAATGTAATTCTAATGCAGAAGTACTTCATGTTATTTTAACCATACGCTTCATGTTAAAATGTTCGTGTTGATTTTCCGAAATTGTTTTTGTTTTACGTACAAGAGGTGTTCATGTTGATTTAACATGAATCATGTTCATCATTTTTCTGTGTGTAGACTCTCGTTTTGATAGTCAGAGTTAGGCTGAATAGGCCAGTCGTCGATACATACCTTATAAGCTTTAGATGTATAATTACATACCATGTACAAAGTACATTTACAAATATATACAAAAAAAGGCAAAAAATACCGTTTTATTTTTTTTCTTGCGTGTTGTGTTTTAGTAATTTCTCCCCGTGCGTGTTAGTGCGTTTTTTCGAAAATCTGTTTCGTGAATGTGTCGTGTCGTGTTGCAAAAATAATGCACGCGCCTACCTCTACACGCGTCGAAGAAAGCTGTCCTTGTTAGAGCCGTCGTTGGAGACGGCCGCATAAGTTTTTCAACGGGGCCTTTTTCGCCTTTATGGCAAAACATGGGGCTGTCTCCCAAAATGACGTACGCTTCCCTAGTCCGGTGGCCTAAGACTGCTCAAAGAACAGCAGCAACTAAATTAAGTAAGCTGCATCGGCTGGTCTGTGTCGGTATAACAGGTGCAATGAGAACGTGCCCTGCTGATGCTCTAAGAGCCCTTGTAGGAATACCTCCCTTCCCTATTCTGATGGAGAAGGAAGACACACTTGCCGCGTTGAGACGTTAAAATGTTTCTGATCTAAAATTCGGAAATATGGCAGGACATATGAAGATAGTCAAGAACTTCATAAACGATCCTATATTGTAAGCAAGTGATGCAATAACTCCTACGCTTAGGATCACGCAAAAATTTGAGGTTTCAACCGTACATCGAGTGCTCTGGGAAACAGGGAACCCATATGCTGAATCCGATTCGGAGATTTGATATACGGATGGATCGAAGCTGGAAGGTGGTAAAACGGGAGCTGGTATCTATGGACCAAACTACAAAAAATCGGTGCCAATGGGTAGCTACTCCACTATTTTCCAAGCGGAAATCTGTGGCAGAGAATGCCTCCGAAGAGGACTATTCTCTAAGCGAATTTACATTATGTCGGACAGTCAGGCCGCCCTACGTGCCTTGCAGTCGTGCTCATAAATATAAGAAGGGTGGATCTAAGAACCCTCACTGGGTATTATACGGGTCATTGTAGTCTACGTTATCACCTGAGTCAATTGAATCTGTCAAGTACAAGTTGTCGATTTTGCGAACTGGACGATGAAACGCCGGTTCATATATTGTGCGAATGCATTGCGTTAGCAAGAAATAGAGTTTGCTACCTAGGTGGTGGAATAAAAAACCTGAGGGGGTGCTCAAATTTATAAAGAGCCTCCGCATACAGCAATAAGCTGATAGGTCACACAATAGATCGTACTAATGGTCGAGGTGTAATAAGGCCTTATAATAATAATAATAATAATATTGCCTATGCGACGAAAAAGATAAAACAAACGAGCAGGCGAAAATTGTATGTAATATGCATAAAATAAAAATTGGTAAAATTCACATGCTTCATGTTAGGAGGTAATGCTTTTTCCGATAAAAGTTTCGACAGCCCCGGTGGGTATTTTACAACTACCCACTGTACCCACACAGAGCCAAAAATGCCTAATAAAATAATAAGATTGTCTTCATGATCAGATTTTGGGCAAAGGGGTAGTCGCAACGGTGCAAACGAAGAAAAAACTATAAGGAAATCTTTTTGGTTTTAAGAAGAAATTCGTATTAAAAAAACTATACATTTAGTACAAAGGTGTAGTTAGCCGCTGGCAATTATTAGTATACGATGGCCGGATGGTTAGCAGCTGGGTTTAGCAATCGAAAAATTGTAAGTTCGATTCTCTCTCTTTTTTCCTAATTAGAAATGTTAAAAAGAAATCTTCTCAATTATATTTATGAGATTTTCCTTTGAAACATTAACAACTATAGATACACATATCAGTAATTAGACGCTAGCAATCAAAAGTGAGCGATGGCCTGATGGTTAACAGCTGGGTTTATCATTCCGAAAATTCTAAGTTCGATTCTCGGTGAGGCCAATATCATTTTATTTTTCATTTAAAATATTAAAAAGAAAATCTTCTTAATAACATTAAAAAGACTGTCTCTACAATAATAAGAAGCACATCTTCTTGAAGAAAATCTATAGAGATATCTTATGACTTTTGTTCTATTTTATTAGGCATTGTTGGCTCTGTGCATGGTATCTGCCGGGCCTGCTGATGATTTCTTCGGGAAAATCTTTGTTTCCACCAGGGTGGGGAAAAATTCGATCGCGAATTCTCAATCATATGGTTTTCTCACCCTTTCTCAATTTGCGCTCTTAACATATCGCGAGAAACGCTAAGGCAAACGAGCGGTAGTTAAAACAATAACTGCATTATTTCATTGCTAGGAGATTGTAAACAAACCATACCATTTTCAAATTCGTTTCATACCAGCAGCCTTGCTACGAGCGATCGCGTTTGTATGCTCGCTCGTTTCCAATGTATATACATAAAATAATTGCATACACTCGTTAAGAAACGAAAAATGTTTTCGATGTTTTAAAAAACGCTCGTTTGCCTTTGCATTTCTCGCGATAATTTAGGAGCACAAATTGAGAAGATTGTATTTTTGAGCAATCGCGATCGTTCTTCTTACGGTGTGGATGCAAAATTTTGATTTCATCTGTTTAAAGAAAGTTGTACGTGCAAGATTTATTTCTGTTATTAGTTTGCAAGTAAACAAAGTAAAGATTTTATTAATACAAATATGCGAAAAACATCAAACATTTAAAAAATCACAATTTGTGACAATTGATAAAGATTAAAATTATTAAAAGGCCAATTTATGATTAAATAAAAAAAAAACCAAATTCAGAGATACTCTTTTTCCTCAATTACAAATTGTTTATAAAAATGTTGTAAAAAATTATAAAAAAAATTAATTTTTAATTTTACGTTTTTTAGATAGATTTAACAATCATTAGGCCAGTCCTAAAATTTGATGAAATTCCGTCAATTGGTTCACGAACTAGAAAATAATGAAAAAATGCAATTTTCAAAATGCCTAAAGTTCAAAAATTCATAACTCAAAAAATTGACCACTGTGGGTGAAATAAAAAAATAGGTGTCCACTTATTTTCCATTCTCAGCAGAAAAAAAATATAGTGGGCATTTTTAAATTTTAGTGCTAAATTTCATATGGAATGACCCATATGTCTCAAGGAAATTGACATTTTAATAAATGTAGGTGTTACATCCATGCAGCGAAACCTCAAACTAGTCAGAAAAATACTAGTATACAACTATAATTTTCTGGCAGAACTCATACTAGTCAGGAAATATCCATTTCATACCAGTATGCAACTAGAATTTTCTGGCTGAACCCATACTAGTCAGGAAATATACATTCCATACTAGTATACAACTAGATTTTTCTGGATGAAATTATTCCAGTTGAAAAATACAAAATTCATTCGTTTCGTTTTCTCTTATAATTCATAGATGGTTGAACTAGTATAGAACTGTTATTTTACAACTAGTATGAAACTGGTATTTCCTGACTAGTAGATAACCGGTATATTTTGGTCGAAATTTGACAATTGACATCTAGTAGGACATCACCACGTAAAAAATACCAGTTGCTTATATGGAAAAAAGACAGAACACTGACTAGTTGGGCCCAGTGCACCAACTAGTTGTAAAGTAGTTTTCAACTAGTTGCTTTCGCTGCAGGGATACGATATACAAAGTTATTTTCTTTGTTATGCTATTTAAGGGTTCCGGTATAGGTACGGTGACCATCCGTTCTGTTTTTGGCAGAACAGTTCTGTTTTTAAGGAGCTTGTTCTCCGTATTTTTTTTTCTAAGGAAAATAACAGAAATGTCCTGTTTTTAAGCAAATGTTCTGTTTTTGTTCTGCTTTTCTGTACCAGCAACCTTTTCAACAAATCGTCGCTCGGCGCGCAATACCACGTATTTGCAAAAAGCCATACGGCGTATGTACCGAAACTTGCTAAATAGAGATTTCGTTACCCTGATTAGGACTCATCGGTCTTAGCGTACTTACGTTAAAATTCCGCCGTTTTTTACGTCATGAAAAACGGGAACACTTTTTTATTCAAAACATTGAAAGTGTAACCTCAAATAATTTATAGGCGGATAGAGAAATTTCACGTGAAGAAAATACCAACCCATCCAGCAGAGCAATGTACGTTTTACCGATCGACTGTTGGTTCGTTTTTCCACATTTCGTATCCGAAAACGGTCCGGATACTATACTGATAAAAACAGTGATCCCAAAAACATCATAAATCGTATCAGAAAAAGTGTAAAAAACACAAAAAAACTGACCACTATAATTTTTAGGAAGGTTTTTTGTACTTTTACAGACATACGTTTCGTTCGCAAAATTTAGTGGGAAAAAGGATCGGGAAAGGTACTTTAAATGGAGCATAAAAAACGGAAAAATATATAGTTTTTGCCAGATTTTTTTAAATTTTCAAATGCGCTTAGGGAAATTTTGGTGGGTGGAAAGTTTTAAGTAAAATGAGTTCTGTTTAAAAAAAAAAAAAATTATGGTCACCGTAGGTATAGGAAGAAAAATGCGAATGCCTTTTTATTGTTCTGCTAACCAGTGGTTCAGTTCATATTTCCTCACGAAAAAAATAATGAAATAAAATAATAAAAAACAAAAACTGTCTAATATCCCAAGGTCAACTCAATGATGAATACCATTGTTTAGAAATAATCTATGGTCATGTACACAAGTATGTAGACATGTGTTTTTAAGAAATGTTTAGCTGCATCTCACATATATAAGGGATCACAGGGACTGGTAATTTTTAGCTAGTTGCATTCATGGCTGGCAATTGTTATACCAATAATTTTCAGATGCACATAAGTTCGTGCATATGTTGATAGAATAGAATTTTTTAATATTTTTTTTTTCTTTACCTGTTTAGTATAAAGCGATAAGCCTTTTTAGGTACCGTAAAGTGGTTAAATAGATGTTTGCGCAAAATTGTATTCCATAAAATTTTCTGAAAAATATTAATATGTATGATGTACATATGCATTAGATTGGGCCAAATGAAAAGAAACTTGATTTCCTTGAAAATAATATTGGTTTTATTTTGCAGAACGGCGAAAACATAATTTTGAAAGTCAAAGATCTTTATATTAATTTCTACAGGTCTGTCATTGATACTTTACATTTAAATATGCTGATCTGGTTTTTTCATATAAATCTGCCAAACCAATGTGCTAAAGAAGCTTACATACTGACGTGTACATACATATGTATATCCATATGCATACATATAATAGCGATCGCGATCGCCAGAAATCGCAAACAATCGCGAGAAATAGCGTATTGTTTGGGTTTTGCTATGCACGCTCGAAACGAACGATCGATGCCTAAAAATAGAATTGACTACGCTTGCACCATTGCTGTTGCTTGCGAGAGATTGCACATGCATTCGTTAAAAATGTAGCTTACTCACTCGCGAGAAATACCAACCACTGAATTTTATGCAGTGATAAGTTGTTTGAGAGATCTTATTTTGAGCGTTCACCGCACCTTGGTTTCCACATCAAAAATCGCTGAAGACTTTTTGACGGTGAAATCCGTTCTCCAAGAGTGTTATCGCGTCAAAGAAACCGAGTGTATGGGACCGAAGAAGGCGGTCAAATGTTTTTAAGTTCATATATTTTTCTCGATCACCTTAGTGTATGGTATTCGACTATGCTGTAGGAGTTGCAAGGATGCAACTGCCCGGCTTTAAGTGGCGCAAGAATGCGCTTTTTGGGAGTTCCCTTCCTGGTTAGCCTATGCCAGGTCACGGAGTTGGACATAAAGGACCTGATGGCCTTCATCAAGTCATCTAGATGGTTGGAGGAGGAGTAACGGTGTCGGTTTAGGAACGCCAGTCCCGGGATTCTGCTATATGGAGAATCCCGATAATACCGGGATTTTCCATATGGCAGGGTCCCGGAACTGACTTTCCTAGTGTTGGTGGTATCACAACGGGCCTTTTAATACTGGCCTAGGTGTGCCTCTGCGGGAGCCACTTGAACCTAACCTAACCTAGTGTATGGGTGGCAGATTTAGGCAGTTAAATTTTTTGAAGTTGCAGTAGAAAGTCTATAGAATACGCCCATATGTAAATCTTAGCTTTACTCGATTGAGCTCATACTTTTATTGACCACAAAAAAAAATACTTCGAAAATTCTCAAAAATACACTTTTAAATACTAGTCATAGGCAAGGGCTCAAAACAAAAAATTCTTTAAATTGAATATACCAAATAGAGCACATACCTTCCTTAAACGAACCCATAACAGCTTTTTTAAATCGCACTTAATACACTGGTTTTATTTAGCAAAAAATATGAGTAAATATTTTTTAAAATTTCAAAAAAAAAATTTTGTTACACCACGGTCAATTTTAAACTCATATCCAGACGTACATTTGACATAATATTCTCGCATATGATTCAGGGGCGTTTTCTGTTACACATAAACAATTCAGATAAATTGTAGCATACTTTTACAGGCAAATACCCCTATGTGCAACGGCGAGAGTTGAAAGATCATTTTCTACCATGAAAAGAAACAAAACTGGTGGTGGTGGTGCAATTTGTCCATGATTTCTGTAAAAAAAAATGCTAAATTACATTTTCAATTCCTCTCAAAGTATCTAAAGGCGCTGCAATTATATTTTCACAAAGTAATTTATTTTTCAATTCCATAAAAAAATATCTGTTTATAATATGTAAATTATAATGCAGCAAGGCGAGAAACAGGCTGATCCTTCCAAAGAAAGGTGGGACAGATTATAGAAAGCTTGGACTGTTGCAATAAAAAAGCCTTTCTACATATACAATGTATATAATATATGTATATTATACATAGTAGACAACGATGATGGGAAGATGTGAAATTTACCGGGCATGCTATTTAACTGGCAGTATCAGATCATGGTGAGATGAGCGAAGCAGGTGGTAAAGCTGTCAACATCAAGTGAACAAAAGATGCAGAGAAGCAGTCTGATCCATCCATGGCCTCCGCATTAAAAAAGCCTTTCTTCGTCCATATAGTAGAAGATGAAGACTATGAAGACGAGCATAACGCACAAGAGAGTGAACCGAAGGTTGAAAAAATTCTAGGCAAGGTTGCCAGAATCGAGGATCTCTACCGTTTTTAGGGATAGGGACCCACCCAGCATTTTATGAAATTGTTGATCATATTCGAGTCTTTTTCGAGTCTTCTACCCGATTAAAACAATCATAAATGAGCTCACTTTCTGATCATAAAACACTCTCTTGTCGGTAGAAAAATGTACCCTGCCGCGACTATTCTTGGTAAGCCTTTTATGACCAGTTTTGACTCTTTCTTGACTCTTGCTGCAATCATTTGCGGGTCGTTTTCTAGTAGTTTTTTACTCGTTTTCTAATCATTTTATGATCAGTTTTGACTCTTTTCCGACTCCTGCTACAATCATTTGCGAGTCGTTTTCTAATCATTTTATGATAAGTTTTGAATCTTTTTCGACTCTTTTCCTACTCATTTTTCAGTCCTTTTCTAATCATTTTATGATCAGTTTTGACTCTTTTCGAGTTGGTTTTGGTATAAAAAGAAAACGGCAAATTTGCTTATTGCAAATGTGCACTTGCACATATTTTATTTAAATCGGTTTAGTGTTTCTGATAAGCGTGTAAAATAAGAATAACCGTCTGTATTATATATCACCACAATAAAAATAAAATATATTTCAAATTAAAAAACTGTGGTTCAAAGCGTCTTTGAGAATTCGATTGTTACTACGAAGCTGGTGTTCCACCAGCTATGATAAGCAGCATATTCACCCTCAAATATTTTTCGCATAGGTGTCCTAAATAATTTTGGTGGTGCATGACCGCTACTGCTTGCAATCAATTCTCTCTGAAAGGTTTAGAGTGTTAGATAAATTTACAACGTTTGACAGATATGCACACATATCTATGCAAGCACCCGTTAAAACTTACTTAAGTCCGCGAAAAATTGCTGATTTATTGTATTTTCTTCTACTATTTCGCTCATAAGAAGGAGTCATTTGCGAGCCGTTTTTCGATCGTGGCACTGACTAAACAGTTTTTAGTCATAAAAAGGAGTCGAAAAAGACCCAGTGTGGTGATTTGCACCTTAATGAATCTTCCAAATGCTATGTGAGCGATAGAGGTATTTTTCTGCAAAATACGGTGCTTTTCGAAATCAAGACAAGTAGAGAAACTTTGGCAGATGCGCGCTTTCCACAAACTTTCATACTGAAGCGATGCAAAATTTTGGAAAATGGGCAAAAACGAGGTGCACATATGTCAAAGTTTCACAAAGTTTTATGTAATTGGCCCTTGAGGCCCGATTTCACAGCAAATTTCAAAATGATTTAGCCGAAAAAAAACGATTTATCAAAAAAATTTACCGATTCTAGCCGTTTTTAATATTTTTCATTTAGGGTACTCACAGTTTCCTTTTAAATTTAAAAGGTTTTAAAATTGCCACATTAACTGTGAGCACCCCTGCTCTGCTTCTTACATTGGCCTTTGCAAATACGGGCACTTTTTAGCTGAAATTATAATAACATTTAAATTATTTAAATAAATTAGAAAATGTAAACAAAACTTACTTTTTTCCTTTTTTGTTTTTCTGAATATATATTTGAAAAGAAAGCAAAATGACAACTTTCAATTTTGCCACAAATTTAAACATAGGAGTAAGCCCGGCAATATTGCCACAAAGTGGTATCTTCGATTTGCAGGCAAAACAAAAACAATAAATTTGAAACCTGGTAAATTGTCAAAATATTGCCAGCTGGCAATATTACCATGGCTGGTAATATGGGACTGTGAGTATCCTAATTATTTAATTTTCCATAAAGTAAGAGTCCAATGTTTACACTTTAAATATCACAAATTTTTATTTCGTAAAACGAATATGTTGTTTTTTTTTTTAGCCAGACCAGTTACCATTTTTTTATTTTTGTTTTGTTAAGTTAAAATAATTTAAGGAATTTAGTATTTTAGGGTGATTGAGAAAACAAAAACTTTGAAAAAAATTCAATTTTTCTCCATACAAAATATATGGGTAAAGGCGAAAAAATAGCCACCCCTAAGGACCAATTTTTTTCAAGGCTTATTTTCCCATCAGTACCTTACTTTTACTCGTCCTCGAACCATTTAGATGACTTGATGAAGGCCACCAAGTCCTTTATATCCAGCTCCGCCTAAAGCCGGACTGTTGCAGATGAGGTGCTCCACCCTTTCCTCCTGCTCATCATCTGTGCAACTCCTACAGCGTTGTGGGTAACGCGCACCTAGCCTTTCTGCGTGCCTACCAATAAGGCAGTGCCTGGTTAGTACTTAATATGGAGATTTCTCTCCTCCTTAGGGCATAGTCTAGCTCTTTTATGATCAAATTTTGGCCAGGTTTGTTTGGATATCTGGCACCCAGGAGATTGTAGCCACCTTTCGTAGGCTTGACGGAGTGTATACTCTTTCAGCATTAGCTTGCATGTGGCAAACAGCATACCTAAGCGCTCTTTATCCCGAAGAACCTGCTTGGTCGTGCTATGCCTCGCAAGTTCGTCTGCCCTACAATGTCCCGGTACCCATGTGAGGTTCACGCGGTTCTGTGGGGTCATCTCTTGTAGAGATCGACGACAGCTGAGCGTCAGAGAATAACAATATCCGCGGCGTCCATGATTGGTGAGACTTCAGCCTGGAAGACACTGCAGATCAGGTAGTCTGAACGAGAGCTCAAGGTTCAGAACCTTTGAATCGCCGTCACTTAATTTTTAAAACTTTATTTTGTATTCCAATCTATGGAGTAAGCAGCTTTCCATATATTTTTTGGACTTAGCAGATTTTATTTAGCCATTGAACATACAGTGCTGCGAATAAATATAGACTCAACCATAATATTGTCTTTTAGGATATGAAGATGTAAACATTTTTTTGACAGATCCTGTGTATAAGTAGTATACCCGTTATTGAGCGAAATGCACTCACTAAAGCTTTTACCCATTGGAAATGTTCCGTTATTTAAACAAAAATAATGAATCAGAGCATATTTTTGCTGAGAATAATTATAAACTCAAGACTCATCTTAACCCAGTAACTGTAAATTTTATTTTAGTTAGATGTTTAATCGAAAGTTGGTTAGTTTCATTGCTTTCTCGTTCAGGCAGTATTGCTATTATAACGTTTTTCCCACTCGGTTTATTGAAAGGCACCATGCCACGTGGAAAACAGTTGAGAGAAATCGAAAAACAAAGAATTTTAGACTTGTGGAAATGCGGAAAAACACAAAGAAAAATCGCTTTAGAAATAAATAGGTCACAAAGTGTGGTTAAAAACTTTTTGAAGCTTGGGCGTGAAAATTACGCCAAGAACAAACGGCCTGGCCGTCCTAAAAAATTTTCATCGACCACAAAACGTGCGGCCCTTCGAGAAATGTCGGCCACTGGAGCATCGTCATCAAAAGTGGTAAGTCGACTGAAGTTAAACTGTCACCCTAGTACCCTGAGAAAATGGGCAGCATCTTCCGAGAATCTGCAATACATAAAGTGCATTTCAAAGCCGCCTTTAAGACAAAGGCACATTGATGCAAGGCTTAAATTTGCTGAAGAGCACATACAAAAAGGAGCTATCTGGACCCATGTTATCTTCAGCGATGAAAAGAAGTTCAATTTAGATGGTCCAGATGGATTCCGCTACTATTGGCATGATTTGCGTAATGATGTCCGAATAATGTCCAAACGTGCTCAAGGAGGAGGGTCTGTGATGGTCTGGGCTGCTTTTAAAAACGAACTCAGATCTGAAATTGCTTTTGTTTCTGGCAGAATGAATGCGTTGTCATACCAACAAACATTATTTGAATACCTTCTCCCTTTCATAACATTATCCGAAGATGAGGAATTCATATTCCAACAGGACAATGCACCCATACACACAGCAAAAACAACAAAGAAGTGGTTCGCGGATTTCGGTGTCCCAGTATTGGCGTGGCCAGCTTTGAGCCCAGATTTAAACCCCATCGAAAACTTGTGGGGAATCCTGGCAAGAAAGGTTTACGACCCAGAAAGACCTGCTATTGAGACCGTGGCCGAACTCAAGGAAAGGATCACAAGGGCGTGGAGAGAAATTCCTGACAACACTTTAAATAACCTTATACAAAGTGTCCCACGCCGATTAGTAGCTGTACTCAAGAACCAAGGTCGGTCGACAAAATATTAGATCAAAATAAGGTGATGAGTTTATAATTATTCTCAAGTTTTCGGGTGGACTAATGGATTTGTGTTTAATTAAAAAGAGAAGAAAGGAAATGTATTTAAGTTTTATTTGATAAATATGATAACTTAGTTAGTAAGTACGCTAGCACAAAGATTCAGCTAAATTTGTTTGCTTAATAAAAAAATAATTGGAAAAATTTACTTGAGTTTATATTTATTCACAGCACTGTATAATTTTCTTTCAATATCAGGTGAAGAAATCTCCATCTTTTCCAAAAGTATGAAAAAGTCGGTTTACCAAGTGAAAATAGGACTTTTCATCTTTTACCGCTTTTGGACGATATGAATTAAAAAAAAAATTATTTAGCCGATTCTAGCCGATTTTTTCGTCAATCTAGCCGGTTCGCCAAAAAATTTCTGGCAATACTGGTCATATTGACGTCACACTAATTTTTTTTTGTTTCTGTAATAACATTTTATTTTGTCGATTTATTTTCTCACTTGCTTTTGAGGTAGGTATTGACAAATTTTTATTTTTTTTGCAATTTTGTCGATTTATTACAGAAACGGGATACTGATAGTAAAACTTCAATTAAATAACTTAAATAAAATTGCGAGTCCATAGCTATGTAACTGTTAAACTTAAGTTAACCTGCCACTGTGAAATCGGGCCTAAGCGGCAAACATTTTTATTTTATATGTGTGTGGGAAATTTTAGGAATATTTGAAAATTATGTGCGGGGAATTGGCGTCAATTTCGGGGAATTGATTTTTTAATGTGGGTAATTTAGAGAATTGCAAACGGCAACGCTGCCAATATCACACTAAGCGTAGAAAAAGCACAGGAATCAAAAACAGGACATATTGGTGATAAAATTCAAAGCTGTCACGCAACCAAACGCCCTGTTGGAAAAATGACAAACACATATAAAGTACTGTTCTACACTACTCTCAATGGCAAATAAAAATGATATATCTAAGTTGCAAAAGAATTTTAATAAAGGGATGAGAGCAGTATTGAACAAAAGGCGTAGTGAAAATGTTAACAGTATGTAAATGAGCTAGGATATTTATCCGTAGAAAATGAAGTGTTAAGGGATGTGCTAACTTTTATTTATAGAGTGGAAAATGGTTTGCTTCCAGAGTATTTAGAGTCATTAGTAAGAAGAAACTCAGATGTGCATCAGTACCTAACTAGACAAGCTAATCAATTTCACCTTGAACCTGTACGTACAAGTAAGGGCTTAAAATCGGTATTTAACAATGGAATTGCAACATATAATGCTGTACCTGATGATATTAAACATGTGAGAACTGTCGGAATGTTTAGAGAAAAGATTGGTCTGTGGTTAGGCGCTGATGTAATAAATTCAGCAATAAGTTGATGTATTAGAATTATATATAAGTACCTAATGAAATTGTAAGACTGAAATTGATAATTAAAATTAAATTTATATACAGCTGGCTGTTAAATATATATATAATAATATTTTTTTCAGTAAATAATAATTGTATAAGATTACAAGTATTAGCCGTAGGCTATTTTTTTATAAATAAATAAATAAATAAATAAATAAAAGCAATGCACATACATGGTGGTATTTCGATCAATCCTGCAAATGTAAAAAGGAAACAGTGCTACAAAATCATTTAAAAAAATACGCAGGAGCTCTCACATGGATATTTGTTTTCGTCATAGCCCATAAAACACTACCTCATTTGCGGTTTTTCTCCATCACTTCGGTTTTAAATTTTTTGGGTGGAAATATAATCATCATTATCATTTCTTGACGCTTAACCGCCTAGGCGATTTTGGTCGCTTCGTATCAAAGGCCGCCAGTCGTTCCTTTTTAGCGACAACTGACGCCAATTGGAAACACCAAGGGAGCTGAAGTCATCCTCCACTTGTTGATTCCATCTCAGCTGAGGTCTCCCCCTTCCTCTGCTGCCGAATTCGGGTGTCGATAGGAAAACCTTGTGCATTCGCATAACATGACCTAGCCAGCGAAGCCGTTGGGCTTTAATTCGCTGCACTATGGTCAGGCCTGTGTAAAGCTCGTACAGCTCATCGTTAAATTTCCTTCGATACTCGCCGGTGTTATCACGCGAGGGACCATAAATCTTCTGGAGAACTTTTCTCTCAAATACTCCAAGGGCCATCTTATCTTCTTTTGACACTGTCCATGATTCCGAGCCGTACATCAGGTCTGTAGTGGAATTCAGTACGCTATTTTAACAAGAGTTGTCATTGTTACGTTGACTTAACAACAATTTTATCGATTTCGCTATTCACTACAAGTTTATTTGACAATATTTGTTATCGAAATATCAGCTGTTATTGTTAACGCGAAATAATTGTCGACCTCTAATATGGTGTTGTTTGTTAAAACAACAAATAGGTACTTTTCTTATATATTTTAGCTGAGCCACTTCTATGTTTTGCTATGTGTTATCTGAGACAATCACCTTTTATTTCTATGCTTAGCTAAGAATCCGCTACGTTTTGCTATATTTTACCTGAGACAATCAACTATTGTTAGTTGTTAAGGAAGAGCTACTGAATCACCGAATCGATAGTGCAAACACCAAAATTGTTAAGCTAACAACCCGTTTCATAGTATTGTTTAAAGTTACTGAATTCCACTACTGGTATGATGAGAGACTTATAGAGCGAGATCTTTGTTTGTCGAGAGAGGACTTTACTTCTCAATTGCCTACAGAGTACTTTGGTACTTTCGCAACAAAACTGGTCCTGTAAATATGATTTGGTATCTTGATTTTGGTACCTTCTCCCTTATAAGCCAACTTTTGTGGACTGTGTAGTACAAGGGTATTATAATTTTGTTCACATAACGGTAGTACGTAACGGCACAAAATAATCGAGATAGATATAGAGTTCCATATATGAAAGTTCTTGGGTTGAAAAGAGGAGTTCATTAAGGCATGCCCGTTCGTCTGTCAGTCCGTGTACACGATAACTTGAGTAAAAATTGAGATATTTGCATGACATTTTATATACAGGTTACTTTTTGGCCAAGGTAGGTTGCTTTTTCGAAAATCGAAAATTTCGAAAATCACCTAAATTGACATAATTCGGTAACTGAAACGGCTAAATGATATAATTTTATAGATGAACCCCCTGGTCATTCTCTTATGATTTTTCCATAAATTTTTTTAAATAGGCGTGGCACCGCCTGCTTTTAAGGAAAACGACTGATCGTAACTTTTAGACTGATTACGATAGAACGATGAAATTTGGCACAAATCATACGAGTATCCTTGGGAGTATACCTGATGAAATTGGCTAAAAAAAAATTTTAAATTTCAAAACCTAAATGATGGTAATGATAAAATTATTACCCAGTGGACCTTATTTAAGTTGAGTGGCCATAATTTGAAATTTAATTCCTTTTGGCAAAATGTAGGGAGGTTGAAAAATGTACTGGGCGAGCAATGTTCCCAGAATTGAACAATTTTGTATTCAACTTACTAACTTTGCCACATAGCTTGCAGGTGCAGAAAGAAAGTTTTCATCAGTTAATCTTATCAAAACTAAGCCAAGAAATAAGCTAAGTATTGAACAAAATAATCAAGAATATTATGGTTTGTAAAGAACTAGTTGAAAATAAAATCCATAAAGTATGGTCTGCTGGTACGAAAAAATAATTTCGTAACTATTGCTGTTTTAGAATGTGGAATGTCGATGTAAAAAATCAATGAGAGTGGACCAATATAACACATCGCCTCCATATAATCGATAGTTACGATAATTTCGGTATAAGGCTGTACTGGGGATCGAACAGCGAAAATCGAGACGCTTATTTATGAAAGGTATATAGGCTTCGGCACAGCCGAAGACAGCTTTCCTTACTTGTTTTTTTTTTTTTTAATTCAAAATTATTTTTAGTTTTTGTCTGGGTTGATATAAGCCCTGAACCGGTTCAAGTTTTATCAAGGTGGTTCAAACTACTGAACCGAGCGGATTTTTGTAGTGGTTTTCATCCCTGGAAAATATTTTACTATTTCCACTGAACGTTTTAGTGGATGCCTGCACACTTTGGTATGCCTGGAAATGAGATGGCAGAGGAGCTTGCTAGGGGGGGCACATCCGCTCCGCTTTCACAGTCCTTATTTTTAACAATTCGATCAACAAACTCAAACTCCTTACTTGTTTTTTTTTTTTTAATTCAAAATTATTTTTAGTTTTTGTCTGGGTTGATATAAGCCCTGAACCGGTTCAAGTTTTATCAAGGTGGTTCAAACTACTGAACCGAACGGATTTTTGTAGTGGTTTTCATCCCTGGAAAATATTTTACTATTTCCACTGAACGGTTTTAGTGGATGCCTGCACACTTTGGTATGCCTGGAAATGAGATGGCAGAGGAGCTTGCTAGGGGGGGCACATCCGCTCCGCTTTCAAAGTCCTTATTTTTAACAATTCGATCAAGAAACTCAAGCAAAAATTGAAGAATATTAAAAAAATAAATTATTTTTAAGTATATGTACAGAACAGAAATCTGTTATTTGAAATGTTGAAAAAATTTATTAAACTACTTATCTTTATTGAGCTAATCAGTATATTTTACTTTGATTTGTAAAATATAATTAATATTAATATTTTTCAACTATTTTATATCTTCTGCAGCTCGTGATAAGCATGCCATTAAACCAGAGAAGAGCAGTTCCAAGGCTCCGAAAATAGTTAGTCACTTAGAATCACGCTTTGTTAAAGACGGTGAAATGGTAACGCTTGCATGCCGAATCATAGGTTCGCAGCACTTCGACGTAATTTGGCTACATAACAACAAGGAGATAAAACCAAGCAAAGACTTCATATACGCCAACGAAGCCAATATTTATAAATTGCAGATCTCTGAAATATTTCCTGAAGATGGTGGAACTTACACTTGTGAGGCGTTTAATGATGTAGGCGAATCGTTTAGCACATGCACGATAAACGTAGTTGTACCTGGTGAAGAACAAAAGCCGCCTGTATTTACCAAATTTCCTGTATCAGTGACCGTTGCAGAAGGGGAAAGTTGCCAGTTTGTATGTGAAACGCAGGATGAACCATTGAAAATTGGGTGGTTCAAAGATGGAAATCCAATAAACGAGCACAGTAAAAAATATAGCTTTACCAGAGATGAAAAACATTACACATTTTCTATAAACAATTGCTCTTTAGAAGATGTTGGTCAGTATCAAGCAAAGGCCTTTGGAAATCAGACTGAGACTATGAGTGCTTTTTCCATTAATATCGACTGATTTAATTACTATAAAAATATTTATATCAACATTTACTCTGAAATGATAGATCAAATAAGTACCTACATTGCATACATTTTTTAAAGTTTTTTACTCTAGTTGTAGATAATTCAACACACATTTTTTTTCTCCATTTAAAAGTGGTTTATATATTTATTTTTTTTTATGTATAAAAACTACTTACTTTTCTTTAAGAAGAATATATGTATACGTTTACGAAATAATACAAATAAATGAATTAAAAGTTTATGTTTAAAATTTTCTCTTAGATATGAATATAGGGGTTAGGTTCAAGTGGCTGCCGCATAGCCACACTTAGGCCAATTTTGAAAGGCCCGTTGTGATACCACCAATACTAGGAAAGTCAGTCCCGGGACCCGGCCATATGGAAAAACCCTGAGTTGTTGGGATTTTCCACATAGCAAAATCTCGTGACTGACACGTGTCAGCTACTTAATTAATTTCTAAATGTTAAAAAAAAATTGGACCCGCTAGGTGGCGCGTGAGTAGCTTTATTTGAGAATTACGAAGGTCTGTTTTCAGTGTCGATTAATTCGTTTTTCAACGAACTTCCCGTTGAGGTAGGATCTTGAAATTTTCATCATCGCTTACTTTTATACCCCAATGCACTATAATAAAAAAATTAGTCCGATAGGTGGCGCATGGGTAGAGATATTTGAAAAATTTAATTTACAGAGATTTTGCTTTCGATTTTGAACTAACTCCCCGTTGAGCTGGGGTTTTGAAATTTTCATCATCGATCAGGTTTTACTGACAATGCATTATACAAAAAAAAAATCTAAAATATTGCTTTATTTGCAAAAATCCAATCATCACCCAAGTTTAGTCGTTTTTCCCTATTGCCATAGAAAGAAGATTGGAATTCGCCGCGTGGTGTATTCCAAAAGTACCTTTACTTACCACGCGGCGATTTCCTTTACTCTTATGAGCATTGTCTATTGATATGCAGATGGCGCTGAAGAATGCAACATTCGGCTAATTTCTTCACTCTTTTGAGCAATTATGCATAAAAAGTTGGCTCTGCTGATATTGAATTATTAAATTGAAGAAAAAAGGAAACAGCTAATTATTATTGAAACGCAGTTCTAATTAATTTATTATTATTATAAGCTTTTATTTAGTTTCACCTGACGGCTGTCTGTAATCAAATCTTGTAAGCTAAATTTGATACACTTCCCGGTGTCCGATTGATCTGAAATTCTGCACCCATGTATAACCCCGATGACAATGCAATAAAATTAAAAAAAAATGTCGATAGGTGGCGCGTAAGTCGCTATATTTTCAAAATTCGCATTTATGGTCCGATTTAGCTGAAATTCGTAACATGTATTACTACCATGAAAAGAAATATTTTTGTAAAAAAAATTCCGCTAGGTGGGGCTGAGATAGCGGTAATAAAAACTCAAAATCGTAATTATGGACCGATTTGGCTGATATTTTACGTGTGTGTTACTTAATTACTTTCTAAATGTTAAAAAAAAATTGGACCCGCTAGGTGGCGCGTGAGTCGCTTTATTTGAGAATTACGAAGGTCTGTTTTCAGTGTCGATTAATTCGTTTTTAAACTAACTTCCCGTTGAGGTAGGATCTTGAAATTTTCATCATCGTTTACTTTTCTGCCTCCACGCAAAATAACAAAAAAATAATTCCGATAGGTGGCGCACGAGTAGAGATATTCGAAAGTTTTCATTCCAGGAAATTTTGCTTTTGATATTGTACTAACTTGCAGTTAAGATGGGATTTTGCAAATTTTCATCATCGTTCAGGCTTCGCTAACAGTAAATAAAAAAATTAGATTCATTTCAAAAATCCCATTTATCGTTTAGTTTAGTCTTTATTCCAATATCCCAAAAGTAACTTTATTAACCACGCGGCTTTATTGTAAAAGATTCTATGGTTTCTGTTGCTGCTAGCAGCCGATTGATGTCGCTGCGACATTATTGCCTCTTGTTGATAAACCGAAAGTAACTTTATTAACCACGTGGCTTTATTGTAAAAGATTCTATGGTTTCTGTTGCTGCTAGCAGCCGATTGATGTCGCTGCGACATTATTGCCTCTTGTTGATAAACCGAACTAAAAAGTAAAAAATAAAATTAAAGAAAAAAAAACTTTTTTAAAAATAAGCTTTTATTATTGGTTTATAAAATTAACTAAAAAGTAAAAAATAAATTGACTGTAAATGAATATAACACTTTATAAGTTCATTGTAACCTTTAAAGATAATTTGGCTTCTTCGTCTGCCACAAAATAATTCCATATTGTACATAATTATATATTTCTAACATTAAAACTTTACACCTAAATTATTAAATCTTCCAGTATATATCACATTCCTAATTTTATTAATAATAAAAGCGTGTTAAATTTTGATGGTATAATTAAGAACATTTAGGACCTTCTTTTCTATTTGATGGTATAATTAAGAACATTCAGGACCTTCTTTTCTTGCTATCGAAATTTAATACGCTTTTACTATTAATAAAATTAGGAATGTGATATATACTGGAAGATTTAATAATTTAGGTGTAAAGTTTTAATGTTAGAAATATATAATTATGTACAATATGGAATTATTTTGTGGCAGACGAAGAAGACAAATTATCTTTAAAGGTTACAATGAACTTATAAAGTGTTATATTCCTTTACAGTCAATTTATTTTTTACCTTTTAGTTAATTTTATAAACCAATAATAAAAGCTTATTTTTAAAAAAGTTTTTTCTTCTTTAATTTTAGTTTTGTTTGACCTCCTCGTATAGGAGACCTTTGGGATTTTTTTTAACTTCTTCAAAATTTTCAAATGATAATTTTTATACCTTTCATGAACATGAAATGGTATTATAACTTTGGTCCGATGTTTGTAAGTATGAGAAGAAGAAGAGATGGACCCATCAATAAGTATACCGAAATGATCAGGATGACAAGCTGAGTTGATTTAGCCATGCCCGTCTGTCCGTCTGTCTGTTTGAACGCAAACTAGTCCCTCAATTTTTGAGATATCTGGCTGAAATTTTGTATGTGGCCACCATTTTGTATTATAGGAATCATTTGTCGGAACTGACAAGATCGGACCAGTATAACATATAGCCCCCATACAACCGATTGTTCAGATATAAGGTTTCTTGGCCAAAACTTCCGCAATTAAAAAGTTAGGAACGTAAAATTTTGCAACTCGAGTACTTTCTATTTATGTAGTGTATACAGTGAAAATCAACGAGATCGGGCAAATGTAACATATAGCCCTCATACAACCGATTGTTCAGATATAAGAATTTTTGGCCAAAACTTCTGCAATTAAAAAGTTAGGAACGTAAAATTTTCCAACTCGAGTACTTTCTATTTATGTAGTGTATATAGTGAAAATCAACGAGATCGGGCAAATGTAACATATAGCCCCCATACAACCGATTGTTCAGATATAAGGTTTTTTGGCCAAAACTTCTGCAATTAAAAAGTTAGGAACGTAAAATTTTGCAAATCGATTACTTTCTATTTATGTAGTGTATATAGTGAAAATCAACAAGATCGGGCAAATGTAACATATAGCCCCCATACAACCGATTGTTCAGATATAAGGTTTTTTGGCCAAAACTTCTGCAATTAAAAAGTTAGGAACGTAAAATTTTGCATCTCGAGTACTTTCTATTTATGTAGTGTATATAGTGAAAATCAAAAAGATCGGGCAAATGTAACGTATAGCCCCCATACAACCGATTGTTCAGATATAAGGTTTTTTGACCAAAACTTCTGCAATTAAAAAGTTAGGAACGTAAAATTTTGCAAATCGATTACTTTCTATTTATGTAGTGTATATAGTGAAAATCAACGAGATCGGGCAAATGTAACATATAGCCCCCATACAACCGATTGTTCAGATATAAGAATTTTTGGCCAAAACTTCTGCAATTAAAAAAATTAAAATTTTGCAACTTGAGTACTTTCAATTTATGTAGTGTGTAGAGGAAAATCAAGAAGATCGGGTGAATATAACATATAGCCCCATACAACCGGTTGTTCCGATATAAGGTTTTTTGGCCAATACTTCCGCATTTAAAAAGTTAGGAACGTAAAATATTGCACCTTTAGTACTTTCTACATATGTAATGTGTATAGTGTAAGTCAGTACAATTGAACACGTATAATATACATATAGCCTCCATACAATCGATTGTTCCGATAACTCGGATCCTATTATTTTGTAAGTTTTTTTTAAATTATAACAAAGATGTGTAATGTGTATAGTAAATATACATAGTTAAATTGAAACAGGCTATACTGGGGATCGAACAGTGAAAATCGTGTCGCTTACTCATGAAAGGTATATAGCCTTCGGCACAGCCGAAGACAGCTTTCCTTACTTGTTTTTGTCTTGTATTACTCTTACTATCATTTTGAAATAGTTTTTTTTAAATAAACTTGGCTAAATGAAGCAGGGTAATATCGTGTTTGCAGAATTTTCCATTTTCCCGCACTTTGCACCAAAAAACATAATGTAAACAAACCGAAATTCAAAAATCGGGCTCAGCTATACTCTTGCAAATCTCAAAATCTTTCATTAAAAAAAAATTTATCAAAATCGGATGAAAAATGAAGGCTGTAGAGGATTAAACTTCAATTATTTCCCACTGTGCTCCGTGACGTCGAGGCTTTCCCCGTCCAGCAGACTGTCTTCCATCGCCGAGTTGGCGGATAACATGCTTTCTGCGTCGGACTCCTCAGTTTCCTCTTGCGGTACTTCGATTTCCGAGTCTCCCGGAGCATCCGTGATGGCAGCGCACTGTGCATCGCCACGGTATACGTGGATAACGATCTGGCCTACGCTGTAGTGCACTAGCCCATTACACCTTATAAGGGGCTCGAGTGCCTCCTTATTCATGGTGAAGACCACTTGTCTATCAGGCCCTACCGCATCCTCGACCAGAGTGACACTCCAGTCCTGCCTCGGAAGGCAGCAGCTGCTAAACTGGGTGAAGTCTACAAGAGCGCAAAGATAGAGGTCGTCGACTGGAAGGACATTCCAGCTCGTCCAAGGGCAAGGGCGTGGATTCCGGCCATCCCTGACGAACCCGACAGAATTCTTCAGATGCTACGGCTAATGAATCCGTCCCTCCCAACGCATGACTGGAGTGTCAATCTGGTCGGGGATGCGGTGGGGCCCGACAGACAGGTGGTGTTCACCATGAATAAAGAGTCAATCGAGCCCCTCAAAAGGTGCAATGGCCTAGTACACTACAGCGTAGGCCAGATTGTTATCCACGTATATCGTGGTGATGCTCAGCGCGCTGCCTTCTCGGCTGCTCCGGGGGAACCGGAAAACGAATTACCAGAAGAGGAAGCGGAGGATTCCGATGCGAAAAGCATGTTATCCGCCACGTCCCTTGCCGATAGTGCTGTGAACAACTCGTAGATGGAGGACAGCCTACAGGACGAGGAAGTCCTCGACGTCACGGTGGTAGCAGCCAACGCTGAGCGTTTAACATCTAACGCTACAGGCAGCAGGACTCCTGCAACGCCATATCGGGCAGTTAATGGGAACAACTCGTCGTTGATAGGCACCCTCCGGGATGGGGCAAACCTCGACGACATGGGGACGGCAGGGAAGTCTATGCGCTCTCATGTTGGTGGTGCTTCAGATTAATCTGCACAAATCTAAAGTGGCTTCGGCTGCTTTAAGTAGTCGTCTTTCTAAAGGCGACGTGGATGTGGTCCTCATCCAAGAACCCTGGGTCAATAGCCCGAGAATCTGCGGATTGGGGACTAAGGGCTTCAAGCTCATTCGAGCCAGCGAGGAGAGCAAAGTCCGAACGTGTATTTTGGTCAAGTCTGAGTTGAACTCCTTTCTCCTACCTAACTACACCAATGGTGATATTACCGCTATCAGTCTAACGGTCGACAGCACCCGCCTGACGGTGGCGTAGGTCTATATGCCCTACGACGCCGAAGAACCCCCACCACAAACGGAGGTGAAAGACCTGGTGTCGGTCGACAGCACCCGCCTGACGGTGGCGTCGGTCTATATGCCCTACGACGCCGAAGAACCCCCACCACAAACGGAGGTGAAAGACCTGGTATCAAATTTCTGCACGGGCAATCTTATTATTGGAGCGGACGCTAATGCTCACCATGTCCAATGGGGGAGTTCCGATATCAATGCCAGGGGCGAGTCTCTGTTTGATTACCTCTTAACAACCAACCTGGTAATTTGCAACGTGGGTAATGAGCCTACTTTTATCACTAAGACCCATAGGGAGGTCATAGACCTCACTATCTGTAGTGAAGGCGCTTATGGGTGGGTCAGAAAATGGCGGGTTCTGGAAGAACATTCATTCTCCGACCACCGTTACATAGAAATGGTTTTAGACTTTATTGTAGAACAAGCAATCATTAAGCGCAATCCACGTAACACAAATTGGCAGTTACACAATGAAATATTAGACAGAGACCTCCCAGTACTGCCCTCATAAGCCCCCTCATCAGTAGAGGAGCTGGAGGATCTTGTTACTACATTTACATCGGCGCTCTCAAATGCTGTAGGACAGGCTTGTCCAGTGCCAAACCACGCGGTAAACACAGGCCACATTGGTGGTCCTACGATTTGGACTCGTTCCGCAAATCATGCCTCATCATCTGAGCCTCATTGGCACGAATATAAAGCTAAACTTAGGGCCTACAAAAAAGCTCTGAGACAGGCGAAGAGAACTTCGTGGAGAAATTTCTGTACTGGCTTCGAAAAGGTCGACGAGACAGCGAGACTTAGACGAGTCCTCTCGAAAAGTCAAACAGCCATCAGCTATTTGCGAAAAACTGACGGATGCTGAACCAGCACGGAAGAGGAAACCCTTGAGCTGCTCTTGAATACACATTTTCCGGGGAATCTGCATGACGCACCACTAGTACCTGCAACACACCTGGCAGTAAAAATACCCATCACTGAGGAAAGGGTAAGGTGGGCAGTTAAGAGCTTTGAACCGTATAAGGCTGCCGGGCCGGACGGTATTATCCCCGCGCAACTTATAAACACGTTGGAGACATCAGCTAAATGGCTGGTATTTCTCTTCACAGCCTGCCTGGCTCTCAGCCACATTCCGGGCTCCTGGAGAAGCGCCACGGTAGTGTTTATTCCTAAGGCTGCGAAGGCATCCCACTACGAGCCAAAAGACTACAGACCGATCAGTCTCTCGTCCTTTGTACTCAAAACCTTTGAGAGGATACTAAGCGACTACCTCTCAACGACTATTGATAGCAACCTAATCTCTAGCTATCAGCATGCATACACCAAGGGTAAATCAACAGAAACCGCTCTGCACAGCCTAGTATCTGTCATGGAGGAAACGCTGTGTGAAAAGGACTACTATCTCGTGGCCTTCCTAGACATTGAGGGGGCTTTCAACAATATAAGCCCGGAGGCTATCAACTCCGCTCTAACTAATCTGGGCGTAGATAGACCTCTAACTAGTTTAATTGACCAACTTTTAAGGGGAAGGAAAATAGCTTCTTTACTTGGTACGGTTGAGTTATCATGCTATGTCACAAGGGGAACACCCCAGGGTGGTGTTCTTTTCCCGCTTTTATGGAACCTCACAGTCAACTCGTTGCTACGTGACACAAGCTGGGGGGGGGGGGGGGGGGGGGCGGGAAGATAGTGGCATACGCAACCGATTTAGCTTTTGCATTCAGAGGCAAGTTCCCACAAACTCTATGTGACCTGATGCAAGTAGCACTGCGAGAAGTTTCGACGTGGTCCTCTCGCTGCGGACTTAGTATCAACCCGGGGAAAGTAGAACTTGTCCTCTTCACCAACCGGTACAAAATACCGCCGCTAAGCCTACCAGAACTAGATGGCACGCGCCTGGGCTTGTCGGATAAGGCCAAGTTTCTAGGCATAGTTCTGGACAGGAAACTGAATTGGAAGGAGAATGTTCTTCAGCGCCAGAAGAAAACTTGCATCGCTCTTTACACATGCAAAAGAGCCATTTGCAAAAAATGGGGGCTCAGCCCTAGAGTATGCAGTTGGATCTACACGGCCATCATTCGTCCAATCATGCTATATGGAGTCATCGTAGGGTGGCCTGCGCTGAGCAAGGCAACATACCTGAATCTGTTGCGGAAAGTCCATAGATCCAATATGATCTGTATAAGCGGTGCGCTAAGGACAACGCCCAACGAAGCCCTCCAGGTCATTCTGGGCATTTGGCCACTTGATCTGGAAGGGTTTCGGTCAGCAGCGGCATCAGCTCTGCGCCTAAGAGAAACCTCCAATTGGGGTGCGGGTACTATTGGACACTCCAGTATTCTGGAATCTTACAGCTTTCTCCCTCTAAGCACAGATCGTTGTGCGACCACTACAGTCGGTGATAGCTGTTTCAAAATAAACATTCCCAGCAGAGAAGACTGGGAGAGGACGGATTGGTGTCCCGAAACAAATAGTGGCACTTCCATATACACCGACGGCTCGAAGTTGGACGGCAGAGTTGGAGGAGGGGTTTATTCAAGGTGTTTATACCGACGCTCGGGAGGTATAATATAGAAATAAACAAAGCAAAGGCAGAATGATTAGTATTAAATCACAATAAGTCGCTTTATTGTTTGTTAATATTTATGTACAATAGATTACCTTAAATATAGTTGGTGTACGTGACAACGGCAGCAGGCAGGTCCTTTCTCTTCGATAGTGAAAATGGAATAAAACTGGAAAGTTGATCTCGGCTCTGCCGGACCGGAGATCGCACGGAGGTTTTCCACTGGATATTGGATATCCAAAGGAAAACTCTGTTACCCGTGTTTTCTTTTGTGTATGTGTGCATATACATGACAGTGTTTGCATGTATATGCAACATTATTAATATTCGCATTAGGGTGTACCTTTTGTTCAAAAGAAATATTAAGGAAATGCCATGCCGGAGCTGTCTCGCTCACTTAAAGCTAATAATAAAATTTTAATTAATTTATTAATTTAAACTGATGTGAGTTTGTTGGCAGTATTTTCGTCGGACTTGTTTCAGTCTATCCGCTGCTGTAAATTCAAAAAAAAAAAAAAAAACAACATTAAGGCTGAAAACAAGAACGGGTTATATTTCAACGCACTTTATAAAACTATAATTAATTTTAGTATAAGATATAGTTTAAAATGTATATAATATTTAATTATTTATAAACGAAGCTGGCTCGGCCGTGTGGCCAGTCTTCCCTGGTATTGTTACGAGCGGCAGTATGGTCGGAGAGGCCGTGTGTCCGATCCATGCTCGTTTTTATGCTTATTCGGTTAACATCTGGACGAAGAGGCCGAGTGTTCGAACCAGATTTTGCTATGCTTTATAATTCAATTTTTGATATATGACAATTTTGTTGCCAGATCTTTATATTTATAGGCCGATTAAGACTGGACTTTTTTTTAATTTGTTAATTTTTTACCTTTTATCTTCATATTTGTGACTGATTTGTCACAAACATGCCTGCCACCCACGAAAAATTTCGCAATTTGATAATTTTTATGTTTTGAAAATTTGTGATTTTTACTAATAATCTTTTGGGATGTGAAAAAAAATTATTTCCGCTCCCTGATTCATTATTCTGACACTAATCCGCCTTTTTTGACACCCCATTCGACCATATTGGTGAATTTTTTTGAAAATGAGTAACCGGTGAACCGGTTTTTCACTCGTAACTTTTGAACGGGTACCCGGATTTCGATTCGGGTTTTGGTTTTGTGATCGCGGCACGCATACGCGTCGTTTGGTACCACACTTTCCCATATCGGCAGAAATTGTTTGACAACTTGTTTGCGCAAACACTTACAAACGAAAATCGTAGTGTCTAAGGCCCTTAAGGTTAAAAGTGAGTGTTGTATGGTAACACTGCCCTCGTGAAGGGTGGATACCTTGCCGCGGTACGAGGGCTTAAGTCGATAGCCACAGGGCTACGCTGCCCTTGTGATCATAGCTCCGTACGGCACTTCATCACGAGAGCAGCCTAGCCTCTCTGGCGCGACGACAAAGATCTTCCCCCTCCCAATCCAGGGTGTTATGCGAAACCGTGCCCATTGGACGTTTGCAGCCGGGAGGCAAATCGTGGCTGTATTTGAACGGAGCCTCTCTGATACCGGGTCGCCTCAGAGAGTAAGCATGGCCTTACCGCGGTACGGGGCTCTGCCGCGGCGGACGACACATTTTCCCCTACTCTTCCCTTGACCCTAAGCTGGCCTTGTCCGGCGACGGGTCGTACGAACAAGATGAACTCAAAGCTTTGATGTTATGGTCATGTTATTGTACAGTAGAAAATTTTTCATGGACTATTTGACCGATCGAATAATTTATTTTCTTAAATTATTCTATTTTTTGTTATTAACGAACAAACTGAGCAACAACTCACAAACAAACAATACCAGCTACCAGCTCAAATAACCCAAATAAAAACGATAAAACTAAAAAACAAACAACGCCAAATTTCACTCCTCAGCAAAGGAGAGCTATGGAGGAACAGGCTAGAAAGCAACAACAACGCCGGAGGACAACCTCCGTTCCACAATCAAGGAGGGGATCGACAGCGATGGCAACTACGAGTCGGTCAACCAACCCTCTATCGACTAAGATTGACTTGATGGGAGCTAGCACCAGTGCGGTTGCCAACGCAACTAAGCGGACAACGGCGGATGCTAAACTCCCATCAACCGCTGATATGAAAACCAGTATCTTTACGTCTGTGGCAGCGGTCTCACGACCTGGCCTCGGAGTTTCGAAGGAGAAGGAAGCTGCAACTGAGATTTCGGCAAGGAGAGCGACCGCGATGGCAACTACGGGTCCGCACTCCCAGGAGACATCTCCCCGCCGCTTCACATACCACGAGAAAAGATTGGCTGCAAAGATCCTGAAGAGGTATGAAGGGGTACCGCAGGAATCGCTGTCGCCGAATTCCAGTAAATCGGTAGAGCTAGCGAAAGCTGTGATACCGGATTTCCAAAATTCGTACATACCAAAGAGGTTAAAAGTTAACCCTTTCAAGCGCCAGAGATCGGACCTGGAGTTAAATCCCCCTCCCAAGCGGCATCAGAAGACCCCTGGAGCGGGCAAACTAAGCTTTGCTGAGGTAACCAAGGACAGGATCCTTATAGGCGTCCTTGACCGAGGCAATGACCGTCTGGCCATCCCTAAGGACCGGTGGCGTTACGTGCGAAATGAACTCGGCAACATTCTTCTCAATGTTGCTCCAGAGTTTCCGGGTAGTTCGGCGCGATTAACGGATGCGGGTTGGCACCAGGGTCAGATTAAATTACTCGCATGCGAGGATGCAAAAACCGTAGCACTGTACAAGGCAGCAGCTGCTAAGCTGGGTGAAGTCTACAAGGGCGCAAAGATAGAGGTCGTCGACTGGAAGGACATTCCAGCTCGTCCAAGGGCAAGGGCGTGGATTCCGGCCATCCCTGACGAACCCGAGAGAATTCTCGGGATGCTACGGCTAATGAATCCGTCCCTGCCAACGCATGACTGGAGTGTCAATCTGGTCGGGGATGCGGTAGGGCCCGACAGACAGGTGGTGTTCACCATGAATAAAGAGTCAATCGAGCCCCTCAAAAGGTGCAATGGCCTAGTATATTACAGCGTAGGCCAGATCGTTATCCACGTATATCGTGGTGATGCTCAGCGCGCTGCCTTCTCGGCTGCTCCGGGGGAACCGGAAAACGAATTACCAGAAGAGGAAGCGGAGGATTCCGATGCGAAAAGCATGTTATCCGCCACGTCCCTTGGCGATAGTGCTGTGAACAACTCGGAGATGGAGGACAGCCTACAGGACGAGGAAGCCCTCGACGTCACGGTGGTAGCAGCCAACGCTGAGCGACTAACATCTAACGCTACAGACAGCAAGACACCTGCAACGCCATATCGGGCAGTTAATCGGAACAACTCGTCGTTGATAGGCAACCTCCGGGATGGGGCAAACCTCGACGATATGGGGACGGCAGGGAAGTCTGTGCGCTCTCATGTTGGTGGTGCTTCAGATTAATCTGCACAAATCTAAAGTAGCTTCGGCTGCTTTAAGTAGTCGTCTTTCTAAAGGCGACGTGGATGTGGTCCTCATCCAAGAACCCTGGGTCAATAGCTCGAGAATCTGCGGATTGGGGACTAAGGGCTTCAAGCTCATTCGAGCCAGCGAGGAGAGCAAAGTCAGAACGTGTATTCTGGTCAAGTTTGAGTTGAACTCCTTTCTCCTACCTAATTACACCAATGGGGATATTACCGATATCAGTCTAACGGTCGATAGCACCCGCCTGACGGTGGCTTCGGTCTATATGCCCTACGACGCCGAAGAACCCCCACCACAAACGGAGGTGAAAGACCTGGTGTCAAATTTCTGCACGGGTAATCTTATTATTGGAGCGGACGCTAATGCTCACCATGTCCAATGGGGGAGCTCCGACATCAATGCCAGGGGCGAGTCTCTGTTTGATTACCTCTTAACAACCAACCTGGTGATTTGCAACGTGGGTAATGAGCCTACTTTTATCACTAAGACCCGCAGGGAGGTCATAGACCTCACTATCTGTAGTGAAGGCGCTTATGAGTGGGTCAGAAAATGGCGGGTTCTGGAAGAACATTCTTTCTCCGACCACCGTTACATAGAAATGGTTTTAGACTTTATTGTAGAACAACCAATCATGAAGCGCAATCCACGTAACACTGATTGGCAGTTACACAATGAAATATTAGACAGAGACCTCCCAGTACTGCCCTCATAAGCCCCCTCATCAGTAGAGGAGCTGGAGGATCTTGTTACTACATTTACATCGGCGCTCTCAAATGCTCTAGGACAGGCTTGTCCAGTGCCAAAACCATGCGGTAAACACAGGCCACATTGGTGGTCCTACGATTTGGACTCGCTCCGAATATCATGCCGGAAACAATTTAACAAGGCCAAGAGCTTCGGCTCTGAGCCTCATTGGCACGAATATAAAGCTAAACTAAGGGTCTACAAAAAAGCTCTGAGACAGGCGAAGAGAACCTCGTGGAGAAATTTCTGCACTGGCGTCGAAAAGGAGAAGCGCCACGGTAGTGTTTATCCCTAAGGCTGGGAAGGCATCCCACTACGAGCCAAAAGACTACAGACCGATCAGTCTCTCGTCCTTTGTACTAAAAACCTTTGAGAGGATACTAAGCGACTACCTCTTAACAACTATTGATAGCAACCTTATCTCTAGCTATCAGCATGCATACACCAAGGGTAAATCAACAGAAACCGCTCTGCACAGCCTAGTGTCTGTCATTGAGAAATCGCTGTGTGAAAAGGACTACTGTCTCGTGGCCCTCCTAGACATTGAGGGGGCTTTCAACAATATAAGCCCGGAGGCTATCAACTCCGCTCTAACTAATCTGTGCGTAGATAGACCTCTAACTGATTTAATTGACCAACTTTTAAGGGGAAGGAAAATAGCTTCTTCACTTGGTACGGTTGAGTTATCACGTTATGTCACAAGGGGAACACCTCAGGGTGGTGTTCTTTCCCCGCTTTTATGGAACCTCACAGTCAACTCGTTGCTACGTGACACAAGCTGGGGGGGCGGGAAGATAGTGGCATACGCAGACGATTTAGCTATTGCATTCAGAGGCAAGTTCCCACAAACTCTGTGTGACCTGATGCAAGTAGCACTGCGAGAAGTTTCGACGTGGTCCTCTCGCTGCGGACTTAGTATCAACCCAGGGAAGGTGGAACTTGTCCTCTTCACCAACCGGTACAAAATACCGCCACTAAGCCTACCAAAACTAGATGGCACGTGCCTGGGCTTTTCGGATAAGGCCAAGTTTCTAGGCATAGTTCTGGACAGGAAATTTAATTGGAAGGAGAATGTTCTTCAGCGCCAGAAGAAAGCTTGCATCGCTCTTTACACATGCAAAAGAGCCATTGGCAAAAAATGGGGGCTCAGCCCTACAGTATGCAGTTGGATCTACACGGCCATCATTCGCCCAATCATGCTTTATGGAGTCGTCGTATGGTGGCCTGCGCTGAGCAAGGCAACATACCTGAATCTGTTGCGGAAAGTCCATAGATCCAATATGATCTGTATAAGCGGTGCGCTAAGGACAACGCCCAACGAAGCCCTCCAGGTCATTCTGGGCATTTTGCCACTTGATCTGGAAGGGTTTCGGTCAGCGGCGGCATCAGCTCTGCGCCTAAGAGAAACCTTCAGTTGGGCTGCGGGTACTATTGGACACTCCAGTATTCTGGAATCTTACAGCTTTTTCCCTCTAAGCACAGATCGTTGTGCGACTACTACAGTCGGGGATAGCTGTTTCAAAATAAACATTCCCAGCAGAGAAGACTGGGAGAGGACGGATTGGTGTCCCGAAACAAATGGTGGCACTTCCATATACACCGACGGCTCGAAGTTGGACGGCAGAGTTGGAGGAGGAGTTTATTCAAGGGATTTGGACCTTGAGCTCTCCTTCAGACTACCTGATCATTGTAGCGTCTTCCAGGCGGAAGTCTCGGCAATCCTGGACGCCGCGGCCTGGTAAAGCAAACGTGTTATCGGAGAAGATATCGCGATAGCCAAGCGGCCATCAAATCCCTTGGCTCATACACGTTCAACTCTGAACTGACGCTCAGCTGTCGTCGATCTCTTCAGGAGATGGCCCAACAGAACCGCGTAAACCTCATATGGAACCCGGGACATAGGGACATTGAGGGAAACTGTAAGGCAGACGAGCTTGCCAGGCAGGGCACGACCAAGCAGGTTCTTCAGGATAAAGAGCGCTTAGGTATGCCGTTTGCCACATGCAAACTAATGCTGAGGGAGCACACACTCCGTCAAGCCAACGAAAGATGGCTGCTATCCCCAGGGTGTCGCATATCGAAACAAACCTGGCCAAAATGGGATCTTAAAAGGTCTAGACGCATTTATGCCCTAACTAGGAGGGAAATCTGCATATTGATAGGGGTATTAACCGGTCACTGCCTCATTGGTAGGCATGCAGAAAGGCTAGGTGTGCCCTACCGACGATGCTGCAGGAGTTGCAAAGATGATGAGGAGGAGGAAACAGTGGAGCACCTCATCTGCAACTGTCCGGCTTTAAGCGGCGCGAGAACGCGCTTTTTGGGAGTTCCGTTCCTGGATAGCCTAAGCCAAATCGCGGAAATGGACATAAAGGACTTGATGGGCTTCATAAAGTCATCTAAGTGGTTCGAGGAGGAGTAACGGTGTCGGTTTAGGAGTGTCAGTCTCGGGATTCTGCTATGTGGAAAATCCCAACAACTCAGGGATTTTCCATATGGCTGGGTCCCGGGACTGACTTTCCTTGTGTTGGTGGTATCACAACGGGCCTTTCAAAACTGGCCTAAGTGTGCCTCTGCGGCAGCCACTTGAACCTACCTATGGTAACACTGTGTGGGCGAATGACAGTGGATGACAAGTAAGACGAAAATGACAATTGAATGAAAAATTGTCATTACATAATAAACATGAGGTAAGTAAAGTGTAAACATTTTTGTAAAATTGTAAAATATTGAAATTTGTGTATTATACTAATATTTTCTTTTCTTTTCAGATGTGATAAAATGATGGGAAGTGCTAAGAGCACCAGTAAATGCGTGGAGGCCAAAACCCTGGAGTATTGTTGGCGGGGTACTGCGGATGCGCTGCAGCCCCTAAGCCGGACTTTTGTTGTTGCCTGCATGGCATGCCGGTGGTGCTGAGGAGCTGGGCCCACCTTCGAAGATTTCCCTTGGTATATGCGTGAGTATGTGAAGTTAAAAGTGTAGACAGAACTCCACAAAAAAAAATTGCAAAGAAAGTTGCATATTTTCATGTAATTGTTTTAAACACATTAGGCCGTCCCAAAAAATTTCAAAATTTTTCTGCCCAGAAATACTGGGAAGAAATTAATATTGCACCATCTCGAGTGCTTCCCTCGTAAACCGCCCCTCAAAATTAAAATTCAGCTTACGGTTTTCTGACCATTACTTTCACTAAAACAAAAAATTAAAGAAGCGCTTCAGGATTCGTGATCCTGAGGCCAAAATCGTCTATTGAGCTATCTCACATAATTTTAGCTAATTTATTAGCAGTTGACACGTAAAGTGAACTAATGCCAAAATGACTAGTAAAGCTCAATATGTCTTCACTATTTCCCTTTTAATTGTCAGTGAAGACATTTTAGAAAATATATTTTGAACATTTTTTTATTTTAAACACTAGGGTGTGCCGAAAAAAAAATAAATTTCAGCGCGAAAATAAAATGCACAATAGGGTGTGCTGATATGTTTATCTATTATATTAATAGGCTAACAAATCTATATATATAAAAATGAAATGGTGTATAATTGTAACGCTAAAACTCGAAAACGGCTGAACCAAATGAAATACTTCCTTTGGGGGATTTGTTTGTTATTACCACGCGCAGGTCATGTCTTAAAATCAGAACAAAATATTAAGGGGGCGTGGCACCTCCCATACAAACTGAATTTTTCAAGTTGAATATCTTCAAAAGTGTTTAAGGTAGGAACATGAAAATTGGTACAGAGCTACAGGATAACAGCACCACTCTCACCTATAAAACCGGGGGTTATCCAATAAGGGGGCGTGGTACCTCCCATACAAACTAAATTTTTTAAGCAGAATATCTGTGAAAGGGTTCAAGCTAGGGACCTGAAAATTGGTATAGACCTATATGGTATCAAAAGCCTTCTTACACATAAAAGAAGGGGTAACCGGAAAAGGGGGCGTGGCACCTCCCATACAAACTGAATTTTTCAAGGTGAATATCTTCAAAAGTGTTTAAGGTAGGAACATGAAAATTGGTATAGAGCTATAGGATAACAACACCATTCTCACCCATAAAACTTGGGGTTATCGAAAAAGGGGGCGTGGTACCTCCCATACAATCTATATATATAAAAATGAAATGGTGTTCAGTCGTTACGCTAAAACTCGAAAACGGCTGAACCAAATCATATACTTCCTTTAGGGGGTTTATTTGTTATTACCACGCGCAGGTCATGTTATAAAATCAGAACAAAATATTAGGGGGGCGTGGCACCTCCCATACAAACATTTTTCTTCAAGGTGAATATCTCTAAATGGGTTTAAGGTAGGGACCTGGGAATCGGTACAGACCTATAGAATAACAACACCATTCTCACCCATAAAACTGGGGGTTAACCAAAAAGGGGGCGTGGCACCTCCCATATGAATGAAATACTTCATAGTCGATATCTCTGGAAGTATTCATGTTAGACCACTGAAATTTGGTAAGGGATTATATGAGATCAACCCCTACCACCTCCAAAAAAGCTGGGGATAAAGAAAACGGGGGCGTGGCACCTCCCATACAAATTAAATATTTCATAGTCGATATCTCTGGAAGTATTCATGTTAGACCACTGAAATTTGGTAAGGGGTTGTATGAGATCGATCCCTACCACCTCCAAAAAAACTGGGGATAACGAAAAGGGGGGCGTGGCACCTCCCATACGAATGAAATACTTCATAGTCCATATCTCGGGAAGTGTTTAGTTTAGACCACTGAAATTTCTTGAGGAGTTAAATAAGATTAATCCCATCATCTCCAAAAAAACTGGAGATAAAGAAAAAGGGGGCATGGCACCTCCCATACGAAGGAAACATTTCATAGCCCATATCTCTGCAAGTATTTATGTTAGACCACTGAAATTTGGTGAGGGTTTATATGTGATCGATCCCTAATACCTCCCAAAAAACTCGAGTTAACGATAAAGGGGGCGTGGCACCTCCCATACGAATATAATACTTCATAGTCCATATCTCTATATAAGATCAATCCCGGACACCTCCAAAAAAACTGGGGATAAGGAAAAAGGGGGCGTGGTTTCTCCTATATGAAGGAGATAGGGATATGGTTTAAAATAGATATAGGGATCGGGTTAGAGAAACAGAGAGGGAAATAAATTTGTGGCAGGACAACGTCTGCCGGGTCAGCTAGTTTTACATATAAATATTTGCCAAGCTTAAACCCATACTAAATATGCATAAATATTTATGAAATGCATATGGATTTGTTGGCATACCTCTAAAGCAGTGCACAATTATCTAATATATAACCAATCCTGCTTCATTTATCTGTAATAAGCGAATGAAAATTTCTCATGCCACTTGAATTGGTTATCTGACAATCAATTTGTACATAAAGCAATAGCCCAGTGGGAAGCGTCGGGGGTAGTGGTCGAGCGGTTAATGGTTCAAGTAGAGCTATCGCCCCTTTTTTTTTATTTTTTGTCATTGAAAATTGTTTTTATTTTTTCAATATATAAAAATTTCTTATCTTGACTTTTTTAAAATTTTTATGTTTGTGATATCTTTTTTCGAGAAAAAAATTGCTGAATATTTTTAGTTGACGGAAAGCATATGCATACATACCACCCATTATAGAAATGCGATAACCGCTTATTCAATTTGGGTTTTTTTGTCTAATTTTTGATGAAATTTTTTCAAACACAGTAGTCTATTAATCGGACTTCGGTAGATTACTTCTATAAATTTTAGTGATTTCTACCGTTTGAGACAAAACGATCGCATAAATTAGTGGCTATTTGTTAAGCACAATCTCATCATCCGATTATTCAAGTGCAACATAAAATCTCGAAAACCGAATATTTGCATAGCATTTGCCATAAATAATTTTGGAAAGGGCTGCTGTAATTTAATATTTTTATCTAATATCTTTAAACGAGTTAATCTTGTATATTTGTATATTTGTATGTTCGGACTATCTCGAGAACCGCTTGCCCGATTGGGATGAAATTTGGCACAAAGATAGTATGATGGATTCTAAGACTACCCACTTTAGGGTTGCCACTTGGGGCGGTTTACAGGGTTGCCACCTATCCCATTTTTTTTTAATTATGGAGCACGATATGCCAATATGGGTATCATATGAAAGGTATTTTCGGCGAGATACCAACTAAAATATTTTCAAGTAGAGTTGCCACCTAGGGTTGCCACCTTACCACAATATATTTGTATATCCGGTACTATCTCGAGAATCGCTTGACCGAATTGGCTGAAATTTGGCATGGTGATAGTATGATCGATTTTAAGACTACCCACTTTAGGGTTGCCACTTGGGGCGGTTTACAGGGTTGCCACCTATCCCTTTTTTTTAATTATGGAGCAAGATATGCCAATATGGGTATCATATGAAAGGTACTTTCGGCGAGATACCAACTGAAATATTTTCAAGAAGGGTTGCCACCTAGGGTTGCCACCTTACCACAATATATTTGTATATCCGTTACTATCTCGAGAATCGCTTGACCGAATTGGCTGAAATTTGGAATGGTGATAGTATGATCGATTTTAAGACTATGCACTTTAGGGTTGCCACTTGAGGCGGTTTACAGGGTTGCCACCTATCCCATTTTTTTTAATTATGGAGCAAGATATGCCAATATGGGTATCATATGAAAGGTACTTTCGGCGAGATACCAACTTAAGTATTTTCAAGTAGGGTTGCGACCTAGGGTTGCCACCTTCCCGCAGTACTATCTCAAGAACCGGTTGACTGATTTGGATGAAATTTGGTATGGTGACAGTATGAAGGATTCCAAGGCTATCTACTTTAGCCATTTCGAGTAGTTTACAGGGTTGCCACCTATTTAATTTTTTTTTTATTTATGGAGCTTGATATGCCAATATGGGTATCAAATGAAAGGTATTTTTGCTGACATACCAACTA
This sequence comes from Campiglossa producta, assembly GCA_964058755.1. NCBI lineage: Eukaryota > Metazoa > Arthropoda > Insecta > Diptera > Tephritidae > Campiglossa > Campiglossa producta. The sequence continues at coordinate 31,865,992 of CAXKVI010000006.1, read as the reverse complement.
AAATATTTTCAAGTAGGGTAGTCCGCAAAAAGTCCATTACGGCTACGAAAATTAAAAAATTTTAATAATTTGCCCACATATAAAGGACAGTGTAACACATCCTCACAAGGTTGGTAAGTAAAGTTAGCACTAAATTGATAGCACCGAGCAAGCTCGGTCACCCAGGTACTTATATAATAACAGCCGTTATTTTTAAAATTCTTTGATGGCTTCATTTTGCCTATAGATGGGTTTTTAATGTATACATTTAAGTTGGTCGAGGTTCGGCCACGGGCCTAAAGGCAGCTATTGACAAAAAGTTGATTAGATGTTTGAATAAGTTCAACTATTTTAAATTGGTCGAATTTCGACCACGGGATATACTAGTATGAATTATTTGTCTAATTAAAGCAACTTGACGTATTTTTCATTTTAATTAAACTTTACAGAAAGTACCAACAATGCGATTATGTTGCGAACTGTAAAGTTTTGTCAAATTGGTCTAATTAGACATTTAACTTGAACATATTAACTATACATATTTATATTTAGGAAATTGAAAGGACAGACATCCCGGATTATGAAAAAAACTACATTTTTATGGATTTTATGGTCGTTTTTATACATGTAGATTTGTGTATGTATATTTGTAGTTTTTAGTTTTTGTTTATGTAGTTTTGTATATTTTTGTTTATTTTTTTTTTTTTTTTGGGGATTTTTGATTTGGGTTTACTTTTTCTGGGATTTTTGTTTTGTTTTTTATTTCCTTCGTGGATAAGTTCGCTTATCCACAAATTTTCATTTTATGTTTTTAATTTAATAATTCAAATAAAGATATTTCTAAACACTTTCATGCTTTTTATACCTTTCATGAACATGAAATGGTATTATAACTTTGGTCCGATGTTTGTAAATATGAGAAGAAGAAGAGATAGACCCATCAATAAGTATACCGAAATGATCAGGATGACGAGATGAGTTGATTTAGCCATGTCCGTCTGTCCGTCTGTCCGTCTGTCCGTCTGTCCGTCTGTCTGTCTGTCTGTCTGTCTGTCTGTTTGAACGCAAACTAGTCCCTCAGTTTTTGAGATATTTGGCTGAAATTTGGTATGCGGCCACCATTTTCCAATATAGGAATCATTTGTCGGAACCAGCAAGATCGGACCAATATAACATATAGCTCCCATACAACCGATTATTCCGATAAACGGATTTTGGGCTATAACTCCTGTAATTAAACACGTAGGAACGTGAAATTTTGTAAGTATTGCTATTTTTATATGTGAAATATCGATGTTGAAATTCATAGAGATGGGGTAAATATTTCACATAGCTCCCATACAATCGATTATTCCGATAAACGGATTTTGGGCTATAGCTCCTGTAATTAAACACGTAGGAACGTGAAATGTTGGAAGTATTGCTATTTTTATATGTGAAATATCGATGTTGAAAATCATCGAGATTGGATAAATATTTCACATAGCCCCCATACAATCGATTGTTCCGATAAACGGATTTTGGGCTATAACTCCTGTAATTAAACACGTAGGAACGTGAAATTTTGGACGTATTGCTATTTTTATATGTGAAATATCGATGTTGAAAATCATCGAGATGGGATAAATATTTCACATAGCCCCCATACAATCGATTGTTCCGATAAACGGATTTTGGTAGATAACTCCTGTAATTATATAGGTAGGAACGTGAAATTTTGGAAGTATCACTATTTTTATATGCGAAATAGCGATGTTGAAAATCATTGAGATGGCATAAATATTTCACATAGCTCCCATACAATCGATTATTCCGATAAGCGGATTTTGGGCTATAAGTCCTTTAATTAAACACATAGGAACGCGAAATTTTGGAAGCATCGCTATTTTTATATGTAAAATATCGATGTTGAAAATCATTGAAATGGGATAAATATTTCACATAGCCCCCATACAATCGATTGTTCCGATAAACGGATTTTGGTAGATAACTCCTGTAATTATATCGGTAGTAACGTGAAATTTCGTAAATGTTGCTATTTTAGAATGTGGAATGTCGATGTTAAAAATCAATGAGATTGGACCAATATAACACATCGTCCCCATATAATCGATAGCTCCGATAATTTCGGTATGAGCTAAAGTTAAATTCACACAGGCTGTACTGGGGATCAAACAGTGAAAATCGTGACGCTTATTCATGAAAGGTATTTAGCCTTCGGCACAGCCGAAGACAGCTTTCCTTACTTGTTTATGTTGGTTTTGGTAATTCAAAGTGGCATTACCAACTTTCATGAAGTGGAATATACTAATTTTAAGATACGATTTGACTATTAGTGGAGTCGTCTCCACTTTGGTCATTTTCGGGTGGAAGTAGGACCAGTTTGGTTAGTGGTCTTGTGATGACTCCTTTTTCTGTCGTTATGTCGACTACTCTCACAAGATCATCTGGGCCTTTGTGGATTTTGACCACTCTTCCCAGTCTCCATTCATTTGGAGCTAAATTATCTTCTTTTAAGACCTCTAGGTCGCCTAATTTAATATTAGCTTTCGGGTGTTTCCATTTGACCCGCTTTTGTAACTCCAAGGGATATTCTCTTTTCCACCTTTTGCAAAAGGTTTGATGTAACGCCTTCAATTTCTGCCAACGATTTACTATAGAGGCAGGATTCTCGTTGGAATCTATTTCTGGTGGCGCGAGCAGATGTCCGCCTATTAGGAAATGACCTAGCGTTAAGGGTTCCAAGTCGGTCGATTCATTAGACGAAGGGCTTATGGGTCTTGAGTTGAGGCAGGCCTCTATTCGGCATAATAGGGTCGAAAACTCCTCAAAAGTATATTTATACCCAGCTGCCACTTTTCGAAAGTGGCTTTTAAAACTTTTTACTCCTGCTTCCCACAGACCTCACATGTGCGGAGAGGCAGTGGGTATGAAATGCCATTCTAAAAGTTGATGAGCGTATTTCGACAATGCGCTCTCACGTGATCTGGCTAAAACTCCCTTAAATTCTGATCTTAATGATCTTGAGGCTCCGACAAAATTAGTCTCATTGTCGGAATATATGTTTTTTGGGCAGCCGCGCCTAGCTATGAACCTAGAGAGTGCGGCTAGAAATGATTGGGTGCTGAGGTCGGTTGTGGCTTCTAGGTGTATTGCTTTTGTTGTAAAGCAGACAAACAGACAGACATAACCCTTAGCAATTCGACAACCTCGACCTCGGTAACTATTTATTTCGAATGGTCCTGCAAAATCTACCCCCGTATTCGTGAATGCACGGGAAAATGTGGTGCGTTCCTGTGGTAGGTTTCCCATAAGTTGGGTTTGTACGCGTTTCCTATAGATCGTGCAGACCTTACAATTATGGATAGTGGACTGTATCATATTTTTACCCTCGGTATCCAATATTGGGTTCTAATAAGTCTTAACATTAGTTGGTTTTCTCCATGGAAAGAAATATCGTGGATGAACTTAACAATGAGACGGAATAATTGACTTTGTATGGTAGGATGACTGGGTGACGTTCGCTATACGCTAAGTCCTGAGAGGCGCCTGGGCGACCTCCGGTTCTTATAATGTCATCCTTGTCTAAGAAAGGGTTAAGAGGAAGCACTTCGCTTTTTGAATCGACCGGTTTTCCAGACTTTAGATTTTTGTACTCGGTACAGTAAACTCTCTGTTGAGCGACTTTAATTAAACATTGTTTCGTTGTTTTGATTTCATCTGATGAAATCTCATTCGACGTTTTATTATAGGAATCTTTTGTCTGCCTATGGGTTCTTTTGAAAAATCTTAAAACGTAAGATATTACCCTTAAAGCTCTAGATAGATTCGAAAATCTATCCAGAATATCGCTTACATCCTGTTTGGTCGTTGCTGCATGCACTTGCACTCTTTTTTCCTCGATATTTGTATTATATGTTGTCTCTTGTGTGGGCCATTTTGATATGTCTTCTTGTAACCAAGAAGGTCCCTGCCACCACAACGAATTTTTGACCAGTTCATTTGCTGGGAGTCCTCTGCTAGCCATGCCGGCTGGATTTGTTCCCGAGTCCACATGATTCCATTTGTCGTTTCCGACTTTTTCGACGATTTTCGTGATACGGTGTGCTACGAAAGTTGACCACGAACATGGTGGCTTTCGTATCCATGCCAGTACGATCGTTGAATCTGTCCACAAAAAGGTTTTCGGATTCCCTAAATTAATGTTACTTGAGATGGTTTCCATCATTTCGGCGAGTAGTACGGCTCCGCATAACTCCAGTCGGGGAAGTGAAATTGTTTTTACTGGGGCTACTTTTGTCTTGGCTAAAAGTAAGTTAACCAAGACTTGATCGTCTTTTGCGACGCGAAGGTATACTGCCGCAGCATATGCTTTCTCCGATGCGTCGCAGAAACCGTGTATTTCCACATTGTCGAATGGGGAAAAATAAGTTCGGTATCCGAATATTATCAATTTCGTGATAATTTTCCATGAAATTTGTCCATTTTTCTTTTGTATAAGGTGATACATTTTCATCCCAATTTGTTCCTTCTTGCCAAATATGTTGCATAAGCATTTTGGCTACAATTATTATTGGGGAAAGCCATCCCATTGGGTCAAAAAGCTTTGCAATTGCTGATAGGTTAGGTTGAAGTGGCTGCCGCAAAGGCACACCTAGGCCAGTATTAAAAGGCCCGTTGTGATACCATCAACACTAGGAAAGTCAGTCCCGGGACCCAGCCATATGGAAAATCCCAGTGCTATTGGGACTCTCCACATAGCAGAATCCCGGGGCTGACACTCCTAAAACCGACACCGTTACACCTTCTCGAACCATTTAGATGACTTGATGAAAGCCATCAAGTCCTTTATGTCCAGCTCCGCTACCTGGCGTAGGCTATCCAGGAACGGAACTCCGAAAAAGCGCCTTCTCGCGCCGCTTAAAGCCGGGCAGTTGCAGATGAGATGCTCCACCGTTTCCTCCTCCTCATCATCTTTGCAACTCCTACAGCATCGTCGGTAGGGTACACCCAGCCTTGCTGCGTGCCTTCCAATAAGGCAGTGCCCGGTTAAAACCCCTATTAATATAGATATATCCCTTCTTCTTAGGGTGTAAATATATTTAGATCTTTTAATATCCCATTTTGGCCAGGATTGTTTGGATACTCGGCACCCTGGCGATAAAAGCCATCTTTCATTGGCTTGTCGGAGTGTATGCTCCTTCAGCATTAGCTTGCATGTGGCAAAGGGCATACCTAAGCGTTCTTTATCCTGAAGAACCTGCTTGGTCGTGCCCTGCCTAGCAAGTTCGTCTGCCCTACAGTTTCCCTCAATGTCCCTGTGTCCCGGGACCCATGTGAGGCTCACGCGGTTCTGTTGGGCCATCTCCTGAAGAGATCGACGACAGCTGAGCGTCAGTTCAGAGTTGAACAAGTAAGAGCCAAGGGATTTGACTGCCGCTTGGCTATCGCTGAAAATAACGATATTCTGTCCGATAGCGTGTTGCCCTATCCAAGCCGCGGCGTCCATGATTGCTGAGACCTCAGCCTGGAAGACGCTGCAATGATCAGGCAGCCTGAAGGAAAGCTCAAGGTCCAGATCCTTGGAATAAATCCCTCCTCCAACTCTGCCGTCCAACTTCGAACCGTCGGTGTATATGGAAATGCCGCCATTAGTAGCAGGACACCGATCCGTCCTCTCCCAGTCTTCCCTGCTGGGAATGTTTATTCTGAACCAGCTATCTCAGACTGTTGTGGTTGCACAACGGTCCGTGCTCGGAGGGAGAAAGCTGTAAGAATCCAGAATACCGGAGTGTCCAGTAGTGCCTGCGCCCCAGCCGGAAGTTTCCCTTAGACGCAGAGCCGATGCTGCCGCTGCCCGGTACCCTTCCAGATCGAGTGGCAAAATGCCAAGAATGGCCTGGAGAGCTTCGTTGGGCGTTGTTCTCAACGCGCCGCTTATACAGATCATGCTAGATCTGTGGACTTTACCTAACAGGTTTAGTTTGGCTGCCTTGCTCAGCGCAGGCCACCATACCACGACTCCATACAGCATAATTGGCCGGATTATCGCAGTGTAAATCCATCTGCAGATTTTGGGACTGAGCCCCCATTTTTTGCCAATGGCTCTTTTACAGGTGTAAAGTGCAATGCACGCGTTCCTCTGGCGCTGGATGACATTCTCCTTCCAGTTAAGCTTTCTATCCAGAACTATGCCTAGGAATTTGGCTTTTTCAGCCAAGTTCAGGCGCACGCCATTTAGTTCTGGTAGGCTTAGCGTTGGTATTTTGTACCGGTTAGTATAAAGGACAAGCTCCACTTTTCCCGGGTTGATATTAAGTCCGCAGCGAGATGACCACGAGGAAACTGCTCGCAGTGCTACTTGCATCAAGTCACACAGGGTTTGTGGGAATTTGCCCCTGTATGCAATAGTTAAATCGTCTGCATATGCAACTATCCTCCCGCCCCCCCAGCTTGTGTCTCGTAGCAACGAGTTTACAGTGAGGTTCCATAAAAGCGGAGAGAGAACACCACCCTGAGGCGTTCCTCTTGTGACATAGCGTGAGAAATCAACTGTGCCCAGTGTAGAAACTATTTTCCTTCTCTTTAGTAGCTTATCAATTAGTCCAATAAGAGACCTGCTTATGCCCAGATTAGTTAGAGCGGTCTTAATAGCCTCCGGGCTTATATTGTTGAAGCCACCTTCAATGTCTAGGAAGGCCACGAGACAGTAATCTTTTTCATACAACGATTTTTCAATAACAGAGACAAGGCTGTGAAGCACAGTTTCCGTTGATTTACCTTTGGTTAGGGCTGCCAGACGTCCCGGTTTTCCGGGACATGTCCCGGTTTTAGGCCATTTGTCCCGGTGTCCCGGTCCAACCCTAAAATGTCCCGGTTTTTAAATCTAATCGATTGTAAGGAGCCATGAAATCTACCAACTATTTGGTTTGCTTATAATGCGCCGCTCCAACTAGTCTGAATAAAAGTACCAACTACCGACTTTAATTGTAAAACTCTAGCATCGCTCGATAGTTGCACATTGTATAGTATACATATATCGATTATCGATGTAAAGTGTTCTTCCTAATTAGCTACAGCTGTTTTTGTTTTGCGCTAAGTATTTGGTTCTTCGAGTTGAGTGTTTCTGATTTCATTGTAAGTTTTCTCACAAAATTTATAAAATAGATATGTTTATAATACATTAAACCACTTGGAATGTTCTTTTATGAAACGTGGGAGAAGTGAACATGAATCGTTGTGCACAGTTTGCGATTGTTTTATTGCCAATGGTAACGGTAGTCGCTCAGATATTCTTGATCATATCGGCAGTTCCAAGCACAAATCAAGGTTATGCGAGGCGTCTACTTCAAAAGAAATTTCTTCTTTTTTTGTAAAACCAAATACAGCAAAGAGGCATCTGATCTCCGCCGCTGAGCTAACAAATGCCTTTAAGATTATTAATCACTATCAGTACTTCAGCTCAATAGATGTCACTACAAAACTAAATGCGCTCATGTATCCTGATTCGGAAATAGCAGCAAAGTAATCAGTTTGCAGGACCAAAGCAACAGCTTTAATCAAAAATGTTTTGGCTCCGCATTCAGTAGCAAACTTTGTAGATATTTTATTAAAAAATGTACCTTTTTATGGAATTTCAACGGACACCAGCAACCACAAAGCCGAAAAAATGTTTCCATTGCTTGTTCACTTTTTCTAGAATTTCCAAAGTGTCCCGGTTTTGCCCCAGGGGGACCTGGCAGCCCTACCTTTGGTGTATGCATGTTGATAGCTAGAGATAAGGTTGCTATTAATAGTAGAGGAGAGATAATCGCTAATTATCCTCTCGAAGGTTTTGAGTGCAAAGGACGAGAGACTGATCGGTCTGTAGTCCTTAGGCTCATAGTGTGAGGCCTTCCCAGCCTTAGGAACAAAGACTACCTTGGCGCTTCTCCAGGAGTGCGGAATGTAGTTGAGAGCCAGGCAGGCTGAAAAGAGAAATACCAGCCATTTAGCCGATGTTTCCAACGTGTTTATGAGTTGTGCGGGGAAAATCCCGTCTGGCCCAGCAGCCTTGAACGGCTCAAAGCTTTTGATCGCCCACCTTACCCTTTCCTCCGTGATGGGTATATTCACTGCCATATTTGTTGCAGATGCTAAAGGTGCTTCATGCAAGTTCCCCGGAAAGTGTGTATTCAATAGCAGCTCCAGGGTTTCCCCTTCCGTGCTAGTCCACGATCCGTCAGGCTTCCGCAAATAGCTAATGGCTGTTTGAGTTTTTGAGAGCACTCGTCTAAGTCTCGCCGTATCATCGACCTTTTCGACCCCGGTGCAGAAATCTCTCCACGAAGTTCTCTTCGCCTGCCTTAGGGCCCTTTTATAGGCCCTCAGTTTAACTTTATATTCGAGCCATTCAGGCTCCGTACCGAGGCTCTTGGCCCTATTAAATTGCTTCCTGCAGGACTTGCGGAGCGAATCCAGGTCGTAGGACCACCAGTGTGGTCTATGTTTACCGCGTGGTTTGGCACTGGACAAGCCTGCTCTAGGGCATTTGAGAGCGCCGTTGTAAAGGTCGCAACCAGATCATCCAGTTCTCCTACTGATGATGGAGCTTGTGGGGGTAACACTGGTAGGTCCCTAACTAATATTTGATTATGTAGCTGCCAATTAGTGTTGCGTGGATTGCGTTTCATAACTGGCTGCTCAACAGAAAAATCTAAGGCAATTTCTATGTACCGGTGGTCGGAAAATGAATGCTCCTCAAGAACACGCCATTTCCTAACCCACTCATAAGCGCCTTCGCTACAAATAGTGAGGTCTATGACCTCCCTACGGGCTTTAGTGATAAAAGTAGGCTCTTTACCCACGTTACAAACCACCAGGTTAGTTGTTAGTAGGTAGTCAAACAGAGACTCGCCCCTAGCGTTAATATCGGAGCTTCCCCACTGGACGTTATGAGCATTAGCGTCAGCTCCAATAATAAGATGACCCGTGCAGAAATTTTCCACCATATCTTTCACCTCCTTTTGTGGAGGAGGTTCTTCGGCGTCATAGGGCATGTAGACCGACGCCATCGTCAGGCTGGTGCTGCCGACCGTTAAGCTGGCAGCTGTAACGTCACCATTTGAATAGTTGGGTAAGAGAAAGGTGTTCAGCTCAGACTTGACCAAGATACAGGTTCTGACCTTGCCCTCCTCATTAGCTCGGATGAGCTTGTACCCCTTAGCCCCCAATCCACAGATCCTTGAGCTTTTAACCCAGGGTTCTTGGATAAGGACCACGTCTACGTCGCCTTTATAAAGACGACTGCTTAGGGCAGCTGAGGCTGCTTTAGATTTGTGCAGGTTAATCTGAAGCACCACCAACATGAGAGCGCTCAGACTTCCCTACCACCGTCGTACCGTCGTGGAGGTCTACCCCGTCCCGGGGCCTAGCTCTCAACGACAATTTATCTGCACGATTTAACGTGGCGGAATCTCTACTATCTGAAGCGGCATCAACGTTAGTGTGCACCGGATTGCCCTCCACCACCGTGCGGTCGAGGTCTTTCGCGTCCGTTAGGCTATCTTCCATCGCCGAGTCGTTCACGGCTTCCTCGCAATTTGACGTGGCGGATACCATACTTTCCGCGTCTGGCAGCGCGTTGTGCATCGCCACGGTATACGTGGATCACGATCTGACCCATTCCATAATGCACTCGTCCGTTGCACCGTTTAAGGGGCTCGAGTGCCTCCTTATTCAAAGTTAAAACCACCTTTCTATGAGGCCCAACCTCACCCTCGACCAGATTGACACTCCAGTCCTGCGTCGGGAGAGACGGATTCCAGGCCTGCAGCATCTCAAGAATATTCTCCGGTTCAGCAGGGATGGCAGGAATCCATGCCCTTACCCTTGGCCGGGTCGGAATGTCCTTCCAGTCGACGACCTCGATTTTTTCCCCTGGGTAGACTTCACCCAGTCTTGCAACTGCTGCCTTGTCCAGTGCAACAGTTCTGGCATCCTCACACGCGAAAACTTTAATCTGACCCTGGTGCCAACCCGCGTCTGTACCCCGCGGCGGACTACCCGGAGACTCACGCCATATGTCGAGAAGGGCCCTGCCAATTTCGTTCCGGACATACAGCCACCGGTCTCTAGGGATGGACCAACGGTCGTTGCCTCGATCAATGACACCTATAAGGATCCTGTCCTTGGTCACTTCAGCAAAGCTGGGTTTGCCCACTACTGGGATATTCTGATGCCGCTTCGGATGGGGATCCACCTCTCCGTCCGATCTCTGGCGTTTGAAGGGATTCCCGTTCAGCCTTTTAGGCGCATAGGGCCTTTGGAAATTTGGTATCAGAGCTTTCGCTTTCTCCACCATCTTCCTTTCATTCAGCGATAGTGTATCCTGCGATGCTCCCTCATATTTCTTCAGGATCCTTGCAGCCTTCCTTTTATCCCAGTACGCAAAGCGTCGGGGAGATGTCTTTTGGGAGGAGTTCAGACCCGTAGTTGCCATCGCGGTCTCTCCCTTTGATAGAAGCTTAGTTGCGTCTTCCTTCTCTTTCGGATCACTGAGGCCAGGTCCCGAGACCATTGCCACAGACATTGAGAGGTTGATGTTCGTGCCGGCGCTTGATGGAAGTTTAGCATCCGCCGTTTTCTGCTTACCTGCGTATGCAGCGGCACTGGTGCTGGCTTTCCATCGTTGTCGGTCCCCCAGTTGACTTTGAAATAGAGTTTGTCCTCCGGCGTTGTGATTTCTCTTGCTCCAGCATAGTTCTCCTCTGCTGCGGAGTAAACGAAGTTATTGATTGTTTTGAATTTTGAGTTGTATTCATCTTGTTCGTACGACCCCTCGCCGGACACGGCCAGCTTGGGGTCAAGGGTGGATTAAGGGGAATGTGTCGTCCGCCACGGCAGAGCCCCATACCGCGGTAAGACCATGGTTACTCTCTGAGGCGGTCCGGTATCAGAGAGGCACCGTTCGACTACAGCCACGATTTTGCCTCCCGGCTGCAAACGTCCAATGGGCACGGTATCGCGTAACACCCTGGATTGGGAGGGGGTAGATCTTTGTCATCGCGCCAGCGAGGCTAGGCTGCTCTCGTGATGTAGTGCCATGCGGAGCTATGATCGCAAGGGCAACGTAGCCCCGTGGCTATCGACTAAGCCCTCGTACCGCGACAAGGTATCCACCCTTCACGAGGGAAATGCTGATAAGATTGCCCTTTTTGTTAAATTGTTGCAGTTTTCCATCGGCTTTGTGATGAAATAAAATTCGTCTTTGTGTGCGTTCCACCTGATTCCTAGTGCTTTCACTGAACTTGCGTCTTCGAATTCCAGGAAATCTTGGGATAGACGATGTTGTTTTGGGATATCTTTCAATATTTGGTCACAATTGGCTGTCCACTTTCGAAGTGGAAACCCGGCTGATTGCAACACTTGAGAGATTTCATCTCTTGCTTTAATTGCTGAGTCGATGCAGTGTCCACTAGCAAGAATGTCGTCCACGTACATACAATTTTTAAGTATGGTGGATGCTATTGGAAAGGAATCTTCTGCGTCCTTTGCCAATTGTAGTAGTGTCCTTATTGCCAGATAAGGAGCACAATTTACCCTGATAGGGTTGTCAGGGCTAGTACGATATACTATACTCTGATATTTTGTATGATTTGGGTGTACCATAATTTGTCGGTACATTTTCTCTATATCGCTGTTGAAGACATATTTGTAAAGTCTCCAGCGAAGTATGAGAAGAGTTAGGTCTGCTTGTAGTACTGGACCCATGTGAAGAACATCGTTCAGGCTTACTCCGTTTGCTGTTGGGCTCGATGCGTTGAATACGACTCGAACTTTTGTTGATGTACTTTCTTCTTTGATGACTGCATGATGAGGTAGAAAATAATGGTCAGAGGAGTCTCCATTCACTTTTCTGGTGATCCTTGCCATATATCCTAATTCCTCGTATTCGGTCACAACTCGATTGTACTCCGTTTGAAGAGAAGGGTTTTTTGGGAGGCGTGTCTCGTTCCGGAAGAACTGAGAGCATGCCCTTTTGAGGGATGGCCCGAGGGATATGTTCGCAGGGAATTCTCTTTTAAATGGCAGTGAGACTGTATATTTCCCTGAGTTATCTCTCGTGCTTGTACTCCTATAAAGATCCTCGCAGTATTTTTCTTCTTCATTTAGTTGTTTGCTCCTGGGAAGTTCTTCTAATTCCCAGAAGGCAGTTAGTTGGTTATCTAACGATATGTCACTGTAATAAGAGACTATTTTGTTTTGTTGTTCTTGAGCATCTGCTCGGCCTATGAGTATCCAGCCGAATACAGTTCTTGTGCCAAGAGCGTACCAAGAACATCCTTCTGCAATCCGTTTAATATTATCTGAGGGTAAATGTCTCCTCCCAGAATTAGGTCCACTGGCTCGTTGACATAGAATCTTTTATCAGCCAACTCTAAGTCAGGGAATGACTGTTTTGCCATTCCACTGATTTGACAATTTGGCAGATTTCCAGTCAACTGTGGCAGGACAAGGACGTTTACGTTCACAGAGAATAATGGGTCAATCAGGGACCGCAGCTCTATTGAACACGTCTCTTTGACCTGTGCAGAGAATGAGTTTGTTATTCCCGAAACTTGGGCGCGAATTTTCTTACATGGCAGGTTAATTCGCCGTTTTAGTCTTTCAGTCATAAACGAGCACTCTGAACCAGAGTCGATTAGAGCTCTTGCTGAAAAACTGGAATTTTTATAGTGTATATTTACACGAGCTGTGCCTAAAAGCACACCTTTGCTTGTATTGACATGGCAAGACTGAACTTGCTTATAATTTGTTTTAGAGTTTTGTCTCTCTTGTGCCTGTTTGGAAGTTGAGGCTCTATCGTCGTCATCTGAGCTCCGACTATGGGCGGATGTCTTTGACTGACTTTTTGGTATATGCAGGAGGGTGTTATGACGATGATGACATGTCATGCAAATGTACCCATTTGTACATTTTGAAACTGTATGCCGTGAGGACAAGCAGTTCAGGCAGCTGTTGTTCTTCTTAATAAACTCCACTCGACGAGAGGGAGAAAGTTTTTTGAACTTGTCACAATTATGTAGTTTGTGGCTATTTGTACGGCACATCTGGCAGAAAAAGTACTTTAAGTTTGTTTGGAAGGACCCGACCTTTTTTTGATGGGAATGTTTGTGGGGCTGGGGTTTTGAAGTCTTTGAGGGCTGGTTACTTCTATGGCCGGATACGTTTTCCAACGCTAAAAACCTATCAGATAAGAATTTGTTCATGTCCTCCCATTTGGATATTTCCGTCTTGTTCCCTAAAGACTGTTCCCATAGTGAAAGGCTGCTCTAGGGCAACTTTTCTGCGCACAAATATACAAAAAGTGCATCCCACAAATCAATTTTCTGGATTTTTAAGGCTGTTATGCAATTATTTAATTTTAATTGTAAATCCTTAATTGATTTTCCGCAATCAGTTTCAATTGGCCTAATACTGAAGACGGTGTCTAATTGGGCCTTTACCAAACTGCGTTTATTTTCATAACGCTCATTTAAATTTGTCCACGCTATGTCAAATCCTGCATTTGTAAGTGGGGCATTGCACACAATGTCGTATGCTTCCCCTTGTTTTTTCTGGGTGAGGTGGAATAATTTTTCCACAGGGCTTAGATTTTTATTAACTATTTATATGGCCGTAAACATATCTCGGAACGTAGGCCATGAGATATAATCACCCTTGAAAACTGCTATGTCGCATGGCGGAAGGCGAATTTTGTGTTCGCTGATTGGCGCACTGTCGGTCTCCTTTTTGCCCTTTGATTGGAGTTGTTCCGACAACTTTCCCATTGTAGTTAAGCATTTTAAATATGCTCCATAAAAAACTTTCTATTTTTTCTTAATGGACGCTATTTCTGCTGTTTTTCCTACAAAGTCGGCAAGGGCATCTTCATAAGCATCCCTAAACTTTTCCCATTTAATTTTTAATTCCCCCTGCTGAATTCCTTATGGGTTGCTCACTGAAGTCGGTCTCGAATTCTATAATCGATTCCGCTCTTTGTATAAATGACTTCATTTTCAATTTAATCTATCAGGGTTTTATTTGGCCGAAATCGGTAACAGATATAAATCAGAAAAGATTGAATGTATACCTTTGAAATTAGGAGAAAAGGACAACCACTTTTTTATCGCAAAATAGAATAATTACTCACGTATTTTGTTATTTGCAATTATATTGCTAATTATTTTAAAATTTCTTTACTTTTTCATTGCAGGCTATTTACTTGCACGTGAGTGTATTTTTTGCTTATGCAGTTTCGCCACCCAACAACAATGTGTATTAAATGTGTAACAACAACAACGTTTGTGATATTTTTGTTTACTTGTGAATTTTAAAAGAAAATACCGAAGAAGTCTTTCTAACACAAAAAAATGGAAATGTGTGGTTATTTAAACCAAATATAATGTGCACAAATTATTGTGCAGTAAATCTTAAAAAAGTGAAAATTCAAAGATAAAAAATTGCAATGTAAAATTGCCAGTGATTTGTTTGGTTATGTGAACCAAATGTGTTTATAAACAAACAAGCAAACGAAATAAGTGAATGTGAGGTTAGATCACCTGTAAACAACAATGGTCTGGCAACCTCGTGCAAGAAGGTCGGAAAATTTTGAAGAAAATTTAGCTTAGCTAATTAAATAAATATTTTTGTTATTTAAATAAACATATATTTGATAAATCGTTAATTATGCCGACTGGTAATTCGAGGACAACGAGAAATAATAAAGAAACCTGCAGCCAATGCAAATTGTGCATAGAAATTGGAGATGAAATGGTGCAGTGCGAAAAGTGCAAAAAATCTTTACACGCACAATGTTCAAACTTGGATAAGCGCCAGTTGAACATTCTTAAACTGAATCCTAATCAAAAATATGTATGTCATTTTTGCGAAAACAACCCAAATTCATCAATATCCCTTGGGTTAAGTGAAATTAAACAAAAATTAAATCAATTAGACGACATAACCAAAACAATACAGTTCATGTCGTCGCAATTTGACACTATTTTAGATGGAGTAAAGGAAAATAAGATGAAGATCAACATAATAGTTAAGGAAAATCAACATCTTCGTAAAGAGGTTGCGGAACTGAAACAATCACTAAAAGTTTTAAATGATGAAAGGGTACAAAATGATATTTTAGTAAGCGGAGTAACACTGAGTGAGCCCAATGAAAGTGCTAAGGATGTAGCTATGCAAATTGCTGACGAAATAGGAGCTGGTATTGAGCCAAGCGATATAAAGCAAGCTTTTTTCGTTGGTGACAAAAGACTTAAAACAAAAACAAAAACAATTATTGTTAAGTTCGCCAGTAACACCAGCAAATCTAAGTTCATGACAGTCAAGTCAAAACTAAAGGAAATCGAAGCAAAGAAAGAAGTGTTTGTCAGGAACTGCCTTAGTAAAGAGACACTTGCTTTATTCAATCATGCAAAATCCCTTAAATTAGTTGGTTTTAATAATGTATTTATTAAAGGCATTAAAATAATAGCGAAGAAAGATGAGCAAGCACCTGAAACAACAATAAAATGTATGGATGATGTTGATAAGTTGTTACATGCCTTATCGGCAACAACAAATACAAGACAAGTTTTGCGCGGTCTCACAGATGACGATGAGGATGCTGTTTACGAAGAGTGTGAGGCAACATAAAGATTAGTACAAATTAATGTTACCAGATAGTTAAAAACTTCCTTTTTCATTTTTCTCATGATTTGCAACAATTACTTTAAATGCCTAAAATCTTATAGCGATTATTTCTCTAAAATTAATTATAATGTTCTAAATATTGTTTCATTGAATATAAGAAGCGCTTCGTCGTTACGTAAGTTCAACCAACTTCGAGATTTTTTGAGCAATTTGCCTAAACTACCTGATATTATAGCAATTCAAGAAACTTGGTTCAGCAATGAAGTTTCAAGTATTTATGACATTCCGGGATACTTTAGTGTACATTCATGTAGAGGGGATGGCTATGGTGGAACGTCGGTTTATATAAACAAAAAATTAAAGTATGTAGTGAACGGGATATATGATGAAAACTTTATAAGCTGTGTATCTATTACTCTTAATGAAATTAAGATAGATGGTAAAGCTCTTAATATTGTTTCTATATACAGATCTCAAAAGTGCACTGAAAATGTATTCCTTCAATTTATTGATAATCTTCTTTCCACTAATGCCTACGGAACCGTAGTTTATTTGGGTGATACGAACATTGACTTATTAGCTGGAAATTCATCTAGTAATTGTTTTATTAATCTCTTTAGCATGTATGGCCTTTATAACTGTCATACACTAGTTACTCGTCCAGCA
The DNA here is from genome assembly GCA_964058755.1 of Campiglossa producta. NCBI lineage: Eukaryota > Metazoa > Arthropoda > Insecta > Diptera > Tephritidae > Campiglossa > Campiglossa producta. The sequence continues at coordinate 31,849,678 of CAXKVI010000006.1, read as the reverse complement.
AGCAAGGCGTGCATAGATAACATTTTTGCAATTTAGAAAGGAAACCTACAATAGATTCAATCGAATGTACGTTATCTGACCACAATCTTTTAGTATGTAAGATTGATTACGAGGTAAAGTTAAATAGGTATGATAGAAATGATCAGTCCGACTTAACAGTACTCATGCATGAAATTTCAGACACTTTAGAATTAGCTACGACAAAAATAGAACATAAATCCCTTTTACGATATGAAGTAGCTCCCTGGATAAACAAGAACATTCAAGCGTTGCTGGTGTTAAAGAATAAACTTTTGAAACTCAGGAAAAAAACTAGTCGTGAAAAGGAGGTATGTGATAGACTTAGGAGAATTAGCCGGGTTATTAAAAGCGCAACGAAGTTGTCAATGAACAACTACTATTCGTCTATGCTTAGTAAATGTGGCTCTGATCCAAAAAAAACGTGGAGATTTCTCAACACAACTTTAGGCAGAAAAAAGAGAGAGTGTATTGTGCTTCATGGCAGTGATGATGTTCCATTGACGTGTGACATAGATAAGGCTAATTTTTTAAACAACTTTTTCCTAGAATCCGCAAAGGATCTACAAAACAGCATCGAAGTTCGAGACGATGATGAGTGTTGCATGTTTAGAATATCAACAAAGCTTCAAAACAGTTTCGTGCTGAATGAGATTAGCACCCAAGACATGGAACTTGCGCTGACAAACATGGTAATAAACAAAGACTGTGGACACGACAAGATCCCACCAAAAGCACTATTTTTGACAAAAGATATAATAGCACCCTATTTAACACTAGCTTTTAATAACATGGTTAGAAGTTCCTCTTATCCAGGAGTTCTCAAAATTCATAAAGTAATACCAATTCAAAAAGTCACTCATGCAAAGAAAGCTGAAGATTACAGGCCGATTGCTGTTCTACCAATTATAGATAAAGTTTTTGAAAGGATTATATACGACCAACTTATGCATTTTTTGGAGTCAGAAAAGGTGAAGTCTCCTTATCAATTTGGATTCAGAAAGGGTTGTGGCACTGAAGAGGCGGTGGTCAATGTTGTCAATATTATTTGCGATGGCTTGGATCATGGATATGCTGGTGTAGCTGGCATGTTTTATGATTTCAGCAAAGCGTTTGACCTCGTTGACCATTCTATTTTATTGCAAAAGTTAAAATTGTTAGGCATAAGAAATAAGGAACATAAACTTTTAATGGACTACTTTGAAAACCGACAACAATATGTTGAAATCAATGGGTCCATGAGTTTCTTAAAATCAATTAGTTGTGGTGTGCCACAGGGCAGCGTCTTGGGGCCCTTACTCTTTAAGCTGTATAATAATGACATTAAGAATCTCAATTTGTATGGTCGTCTCGTAATGTTTGCAGATGACATTAGCCTTTTTTATCCGTATAAACATTCCGCTGTTCTTAAGGTTCAGATTGAACACGATGCTATTGCTATCTCCGAGTATGCGCGCTTACATAAATTGGTGTTGAATGCAGGTAAAACTAAACTAGTCAGGTTTAGACCACAAATAATGACTCAAACAAATCAGGAGTTTAGTGTATTTATTGACGGAAAGGAGATTTTTGAGGTTGACACCGTTAAATATTTGGGAGTGCATCTAGCTAGAAACTTATCTTGGGCTACCCATATTGATGCAACAAAATCTAAAATTACCCCCGCTATTGGAATTTTATATAAGTTTCGTAATAAGCTTACAACACAAGTTAAGTTGACTTTATACCAGTCTCTTATTCACAGCCATCTGTCGTATCTTCCAATAATATATGCCCATAAGGTAAGCAATGAAATAAGATCCCTCCAATCGTGTCAGAACACCGCACTAAAACTTGTTTTTAACCTCCCAAGAATGCATTCCACATTAAGTCTCTTCAATGAGTATTCAAAATCCATATTACACATAGTTGGGTTGTATAAAAAGCAACTTTTAATCTACGTTTATAAAAATATTAATAATATGGGCTATCATGTTTTAAGATTTGATCGAAACCAATCAGCGTTCAACACGCGAAACTGCGAAATGCTTAGAGTAGTTAGATGTCGATTAGAGACTTCTAAACAAAGAATAGAATTTGCGGGACCTAACCAATTTAATAAATTGCCCAGTAATATCAAAACGTTGAGTCGTATATCTAGTTTCAAAATTCAGCTAAAGCGCTATCTTCTAGATAGCATCGAATCGCTTCTTAATTGACTCCTCAGAGTAAATGCTAAGTAACTATTTATCATTAAATTTATATTTTTTATTTTTTTTTATTTTTATATATGTATGTATGTTTTCCAACCTAACACTTGTACAAGCCAGATATCCTCTATCAAGCCTATATGGCGCAGAGGTACCGTTCTATGTAATTGCTCAGATATATGCTTGTATTTATTGTACAATCAATTGTCTTTGTTAATAAAGTTTTTATATATAAAAAAAAAAAAAAAAAAAAAAAACAGTGCAGTGTAATTGGCCGATATTCTTCGAAATATTTGTACTGGCACTATTTTTCTTTAAGCTGTTTCAGCTAAATATATTTTTGGACAAAAAAAATCGAACCTCAAGTTCACTTAAAAAATTTCACTTGAAAAAAATGTGTGCGACTGAAAATATAACCACGTACCTTGTGTTATGTTGTTGCAGCTATGTGTTGTTGTTGTGGTGGTGATTTTCCTTAAATTGCGCTATGTAATTAGTTTGAGTGGTTGTTGTTGTTCAACTGCTGCTGCTTTTGATTTGCCCGAAAATTAATATTTATGAACATTAGCTTTTTTTTTTTGTGCGGTGGACTGTATTTTTTGGCCGGTTTGTTGTTGGTAGGTCGCTGGTGCCTTCTCACGGTGAGGAAGGACCAATGTTTATACCGTCGCTCGGGAGGTATAATATAGAAATAAACAAAGCAAAGGCAGAATGATTAGTATTAAATCACAATAAGTCGCTTTATTGTTTGTTAATATTTATGTACAATAGAGTACCTTAAATATAGTTGGTGTACGTGACAACGGCAGCAGGCAGGTCCTTTCTCTTCGATAGTGAAAATGGAATAAAACTGGAAAGTTGATCTCGGCTCTGCCGGACCGGAGATCGCACGAAGGTTTTCCACTGGATATTGGATATCCAAAGGAAAACTCCGTTACCCGTGTTTTCTTTTGTGTATGTGTGCATATACATGACACCGTTTGCATGTATATGCAACATTATTAATATTCGCATTAGGGTGTACCTTTTGTTCAAAAGAAATATTTTAGGCTCCGACCTAAACACAAGGGATTTGGACCTTGAGCTCTCCTTCAGGTTACCTGATCATTGTAGCGTCTTCCAGGCGGAAGTCTTGGCAATCCTAGACGCCGTGGCCTGGTTAAGCAAACGTGTTATCGGAGAAGATATCGCTATTTTCAGCGATAGCCAAGCGGCCATCAAATCCCATGGATCATACACGTTCAACTCTGAACTGACGCTCAGCCGTCGTCGATCTCTTCAGGAGATGGCCCAACAGAACCGCGTAAACCTCATATGGGTCCCGGGACATAGGGACATTGAGGTAAACTGTAAGGCAGACGAGCTTGCCAGGCAGGGCACGACCAAGCAGGTTCTTCAGGATAAAGAGCGCTTAGGTATGCCGTTTGCCACATGCAAACTAATGCTGAAGGAGCACACACTCCGTCAAGCCAACGAAAGATGGCTGCAATCCCCAGGGTGTCGGATATCGAAACAAACCTGGCCAAAATGGGACCTCAAAAGGTCTAGACGTATTTATGCCCTAACTAAATCTGCATATTGATAGGTGTATTAACCGGTCACTGCCTCATTGGTAGGCATGCAGAAAGGCTAAGTGTGCCCTACCGACGATGCTGCAGGAGTTGCAAAGATGATGAGGAGGAGGAAACAGTGGAACACCTCATCTGCAACTGTCCGGCTTTAAACGGCGCGAGAACGCGCTTTTTGGGAGTTCCGTTCCTGGATAGCCTAAGCCAGATCGCGGAACTGGACATAAAGGACTTGATGGCCTTCATAAAGTCATCTAAGTGGTTCGAGGAGGAGTAACGGTGTCCGTTTAGGAGTGTCAGTCCCGGGATTCTTCTATGTGGAAAATCCCAACAACTCAGGGATTTTCCATTTGGCTGGGTCCCGGGACTGACTTTCCTTGTGTTGGTGGTATCACAACGGGCCTTTCAAAACTGGCCTAAGTGTGCCTCTGCGGCAGCCACTTGAACCTAATTCAATTGTGGTCCAACTTTCTTTTTATACCTTTCATGAACATGAAATGGTATTATAACTTTGGTCCGATGTTTGTAAATATGAGAAGAAGAAGAGATAGACCCATCAATAAGTATACCGAAATGATCAGGATGACGAGATGAGTTGATTTAGCCATGTCCGTCTGTCCGTCTGTCTGTCAGTCTGTTTGAACGCAAACTAGTCCCTCACTTTTTGAGATATTTGGCTGAAATTTGGTATGCGGCCACCATTTTCCAATATAGGAATCATTTGTCGGAACCAGCAAGATCGGACCAATATAACATATAGCTCCCATACAACCGATTATTCCGATAAACGGATTTTGGGCTATAACTCCTGCAATTAAACACGGAGGAACGTGAAATTTTATAAGTGTTGCTATTTTTATATGTGAAATATCGGTGCTGAAAATCATAGAGATGGGATAAATATTTCACATAGCTCCAATACAATCGGTTATTCCGATAAACGGATTTTGGGCTATAACTCCTGTAATTAAACACGTAGGAACGTGAAATTTTGTAAGTATTGCTATTTTTATATGTGAAATATCGATGTTGAAACTCATAGAGATGGGATAAATATTTCACATAGCTCCCATACAATCGATTATTCCGATAAACGGTTTTTGGGCTATAACTCCTGTAATTAAACACGTAGGAACGTGAAATTTTGGAGGTATTGCTATTTTTATATGTGAAATGTCGATGTTGAAAATCATCGATAGTGGATAAATATTTCACATAGCCCCCATACAATCGATTGTTCCGATAAACGGATTTTGGTAGATAACTCCTGTAATTATATAGGTAGGAACGTGAAATTTTGGAAGTATTGCTATTTTTATATGCGAAATATCGATGTTGAAAATCATTGAGATGGCATAAATATTTCACATAGCTCCCATACAATCGATTATTCCGATAAGCGGATTTTGGGCTATAAGTCCTGTATTTAAACAAATAGGTTCCTAAATTTTGTTAGTATTGCTATTTTTATATGTAAAATATCGATGTTGAAAATCATTGAAATGGGATAAATATTTCACATAGCCCCCATACAATCGATTGTTCCGATAAACGGATTTTGGTAGGTAACTCCTGTAATTATATCGGTAGGAACGTGAAATTTCGTAAAATTTGCTATTTTAGAATGTGGAATGTCGATGTTAAAAATCAATGAGATTGGACCAATATAACACATCGTACCCATATAATCGGTAGCTCCGATAATTTCAGTATGAGCTAAAGTTAAATTCACACAGGCTGTACTGGGGATCAAACAGTGAAAATCGTGACGCTTATTCATGAAAGGTATTTAGCCTTCGGCACAGCCGAAGACAGCTTTCCTTACTTGTTCAATATTAAATTTCAATTTCTTCATATTCTTTACATCATTAAAGGATGTGCATTCCCAAATGTGAAGTTGCGCAGGCTTCTTATGAGATGTGTTTTCTACCGGTTTCCTTATTTTCATTTTCTTTTAAATTCTTCTCTTTCATTTCTTTTAAATTCGCGGTCTTGCCGCTTGTTACTACGTTAATTTTTATACCCAGTGTACTAGTACTAGTACAAGGGTATATTAATTTTGTTCACATAACGGTAGTACGTAACGGCACAAAATAATCGAGATAGATATAGAGTTCCATGTATGAAAATTCTTAGGTTGAAAAGAGGAGTCCATTAAGACATGTCCGTCCGTCCGTCCGTCCGTCCGCCTGTGTACACGATAACTTGAGTAAAAATTGAGATATTTGCATGAAATTTTGTATACAGGTTAATTTCTCGCCAAGGTAGGTTGCTATTGAAAATGGGCGAAATCGGATGATAACCACGCCCCCTTTTTCGATATCGAATATTTCGAAAATCACACAAATTGACTTATCTCGGCAGCTGAAGTGGCTAAAATGATATAATTTTATAGGTGAATCCCCCTGGTCATTCTCTTATGATTTTTCCATAAATTTTTTTAAGTGGGCGTGGCACCGCCCACTTTTAAGGGAGGCGTTTTTGAAAATTTGTCTGGTCGTAAATTTTAAACTGATTACGATAGAACGATGGAATTCGGCACGAAGCATACTAGTCTCGTTGGGAGTATACCTGATGAAAGTGGATAAAATCGCCCTTCAACCACGCCCACTTTCGTTATCGAAAATTTGGAAAATCACACAAATTGACTTATCTCGCCAGCTGAAATGGCTAAAATGATATAATTTTATAGGTGAATCCCCTTAGTCATTCTCTTATGATTTTTCCATAAATTTTTTATAGTAGGCGTGGCACCGCCCACTTTTAATGGAGGCATTTTTGAAAATTTGACTGGTCGTAACTCTTAAACGAATTACGATAGAACGATGGAATTTGGCACAAAGCATACTAGTATCGTTGGGAGTATACCTGATGAAAGTGGATAAAATCGCGCTTCAAGCACGCCCACTTTCGATATCGCAAATTTCGAAAATCACATAAAATGACTTATCTCGGTAGCTGAAATGGCTAAAATGATATAATTTTATAGGTGAATCCCCCTGGTAATTCTCTTATGATTTTTTCATAAATTTTCTAAAGTGGGCGTGGCCCCGCCCACTTTTAAGGGAGGCATTTTTATACCAAGCGTACTAGTACAGGGGTATTATAATTTTGTCCACATAACTGTACTATATACCGGCGCAAAATAATCAAGATCCATGTATGAAAGTGCTTAGGTTGAAAAGAGGAGTCTATTGAGGCATGTCCGTCCGTCTGTCCGTCCGTCCGTCCATCTTTGTACACGATAACTTGAGTAAAAATTAAGATATTTGCATGAAATTTTATATACAGTTTACTTTTTGGCCCAGGTAGGTTGCTATTGAAAATGGGCGAAATCGGATGATAACCACGCCCCCTTTTTCGAGATCTAAAATTTCGAAAATCATACAAATTAACATAACTTGAGTAAAAATTGAAGAATTTGCATGAAATTTGGTATACGGATTACTCGGATTATAACCACGTCCCTTTTGTCGGTATCGAAAATTTCGAAAATCACATAAACTGACATATATCTGTAGCTGAAATTGATAAAATGATATAATTTCATAGGTGAATCTCTCTTATCATTCTATTATGATTTTCTGTTAAATTTTGAAAAGTGGGCGTGAAAATTCGACTGGTCGTAACTTTTAAACAAATTATGGTAGAACGATGAAATTTGGCACAAATCATACTAGTACTGTTGGGAGTATACGTGATGAAATTGGATAAAATCCCCGTCCAACCACGGCTACTCTCGATATCGAAAATTTAGAAAATCATCACGGTAGAATCGGGAAATTCGGCACAAGGTATACTAGAGTTATAGGAAGTATACCTGTTGAAATTAAACGAAATCGCTTCCCAATCACGTCCACTTTCAATATGGAAAATTTCGAAAATCACATAAATTGACATAATTCGGTAAGGTAAATACTAAAATAGTATAGTATAATTTGGTAGTTAAATTTGTAAGGAATTGTCTACTATTAACGAGTCCTAAAAGATGAGTTAATTTTGTTAAGTGAGCCACCTATAATTTTTTCGACGGCCATGTATTTTATTGAAAGTTGGTAGTATGGCTCAGAACGATTAAACAAAAATACGTATACAATTTTTCGAAATTCGAATTATTTTGAAAGTTATAGCTATCAACAGTTTTCGAAATTCCTCACGTTTTGATGATTTTCTCACGATTGGTCAAACCGATTTTGCTAATTTTTTAAATATATAAAAGATGGTATCTTCTACAAAAGGATATTTCCAATTTTTGCAAAAAAATTTTTTTTTGGCCCAAACGTATTTTTTTCAATTTAAAACTTTGTCACAAATTGGTCGTAAGTATATTAGAAATAGAAATGCATTCAACTATAAGTAATATTTTGAGGGCACACGAACAATGTACATATATGTTATACCGTAGCATAAATAAATATTAATTTTATAAGCTAACAAATAAATTTATTGAGTTCGTTTTTCCCAAATTATAATATATATAAAAAATATATAACTTATAGGTACTACTATTGTTTCCATACACTGGGTATTTAATGTTCGGCTTACCCGAACTTAGACTTCCTTACTTGTATTATCTTCTTTTTCATTTTTACTAAGGGAATCATTCATTTAAGTACGTCACTATCTAACTTAATTCGTGATAGTGCGTCAGCATTTGTACTAGTACAAGGGTATTATAATTTTGTTCACATAACGGTAGTACGTAACGTAATCGAGATAGATATAGAGTTCCATATATGAAAGTTCTTAGGTTGAAAAGAAGAGTCCATTAAGACATGTCCGTCCGTCCGTCCGTCCGTCTGTGTACACGATAACTTGAGTAAAAATTGAGATATTTGCATGAAATTTCGTATACGGGTTACCTTTCGGCCAAGGTAGGTTGCTATTGAAAATGGGCGAAATCGGATGATAACCGCGCCCCCTTTTTCGATATCGAAAATTTCGAAAATCACACAAATTGACAAATCTCGGTAGCCGAAATGGCTAAAATGATATAATTTTATAGGTGAATCCCCCTGGTAATTCTCTTATCATTTTTCCATAAATTTTTTATAGGGGGCGTGGCACCGCCCACTTTATAGGGAGGAATTTTTGAAATTTTGACTGGTCGTAACTTTTAAACCGATTACGATAGAATGATGGAATTTGGCAAAAAGCATACTAGTATCGTTGGGAGTATACCTGATGAAAATGGATAAAATCGCCCTCCAACCATGGCCACTTTCGATATCGAAAATTTCGAAAATCACACAAATTGACATAATTGGCTAACGGAAATGGGTAAAATTATATAATTTTATATAAGGGAGGCATTTTTATACCCAGCGTACTAGTACAGGGGTATTATAATTTTGTCCACATAACGGAACTACGCACCGGCCCAAAATAATCAAGATCCATGTATGAAAGTTCTTAGGTTGAAAAGAGGAGTCTATTCAGGCATGTCCGTCCGTCTGTCCGTCCGTCCTTCCGTCTTTGTACACGATAACTTGAGTGAACATTAAGATATTTGCATGAAATTTTATATACAGGTTACTTTTTGGCCAAGGTAGGTTGCTATTGAAAATGGGCGAAATCGGATGATAACCACACCCCCTTTTTCGATATCGAAAATTTCGAAGTTCACATAAACTGACATATATCGGTAGCTGAAATTGATAAAATGATATAATTTCATAGGTGAATCTCTCTTATCATTCTATTATGATTTTCTGTTAAATTTTAAAATGTGGGCGTGGTACCGCCCACTTTCAAGGGAGGCATTTTTGATAATTCGACTGGTCGTAACTTTTAAACAAATTATGGTAGAACGATGAAATTTTGCACAAATCATACTAGTAAATAACTCCCGCCCCCTTAAAGTGCCAAACAAATTTTTTTTTGCCAATAGTTACTAATGGAATGCCCAACAACATCATACAAAAGCGCCATCTGACCACGATGGAGAAGTTAAAAATTGCGAATAATGTTTGGAAAAAATTTTTTTTTGCAAAAGTTAGAATCGTCGTTTGGTAGAAGATACCATCGGTTTGACTAATCGTGAGAAAATCATTAAAAAGTAAGGAATTTCGAAAAGGTGTGATAGCTATAACTTTGAAAATAATTCGAATTTCGAAAAACTGGCCCAAAGTTTTTTTTTTTTTCAATTTAAAAATTTGTCACAAATGGGCGTATCTAAGTATATTAGAAGTAAGAAATGTATTTAATGTTCGGCTTAACCGAACTTAGACTTCCTTACTTATTTATTTATATATTTACTTATTTATATATTTATATACTTATTTATATACAGTGTATAACCATATATATATTTTTGTGTTTATCTTCATGCATATTACAACGTGTTTCAACAAACATATATACAAATATAAGCTTGTATATATGTATTTAAATTCAAATTAAAATGCAAAATGGCGTATTTTTCTATTGCAAAACTATGAAAAATGACGTGTTTTTCCATTATTGTTGCCTTTTAATGAAGAGAATATTGCAATATTATAATTTTGTATTTTAGTGCATCGCATTTACTACAAATTACAATTTGTATTATTAGGGTGTGTAGTAGAGTGTGATGTGATTTCCATAACGGTAAGTTGTTGTTTGTACCGTTATATAGGCAATATAGAGGCATAATACACTTTGGTAAGGAACGTATGTATGTTTTCGTCATAGCTCTTAAATGGTGAGAGGTAAGTGGTCAATTATAAGTTTTTATTATCTACATGGATGCTAGAAAGTGATACAATACACATATATACATATATTTACTTTTATATAAGTAAATAAATGCATATATAATTTGATAATATGCACTCAACCCTACTCTCCATGCAGTCCGCTTTAGCTGAGAAAGATAAAAAGATTGACACTCTTACAACTGAGGACTTATTTGCCTCTGCTTCTGCTAGTTTTGTCAGCAAGAAAACCGCATCAAAAATGAATAGCAAAGCTAAGAGCTTTTCTCAAAATTCTATGAGTACAGTCAAACGTACACTCACTCCCACCCCTTTGCCGGCAGGTGCTGTTGGTACTCACAAAACAGATGCTGCTACTAATAATACTTTAATCCCTAACTCAACGAAGTCAGCGTAGGCGTATCTGAGGATTATCTGAGTAAACTCTTAGATGAGAGTCTGTGGCCGGCGGGCATTAATGTTAGTAGATTTCGTTGACGACAAAAAGAATAGCTGTTATTCTACTAATTCTGATAATGTGATAAAGATAAATAACTATTCTTCATCCTGTGCGGTGAATAAATTAAATATATACACTCTAAACTTTTTTGTTGAATTTTACAGCGATAATGGTAGGCAACACTTTACCGACTGTTTATGTCTAAATTCACGCATGTTAATATACGCATTTTTTTGTTGATTGATTAAAGCGAAAAATGTGTAATTCCATACACACACAGTTGCTTAAATTTGCAGCGCTTTCTACGCGCTCTCTCTCACTTATTTTTATGTTTAAAGCCAAAAATGTTTAATTTGAAAATATACAGTAGCTCACAGTCAAAATGGGCCACCATTAAAATTGCAAATTCCAGCAAGAATAACTTCTTTTACTTATATGTACACATACTTCAAAAAAAATAGCGAAATTTGTGAAAAGAATTAAATTATTGCTGGAATTTGAAGGTTATAAAGGATGAAAACTATTTTATTTTTTTTTATTAAAACAACAGAAAATATAGTAAATTAACAAAAGTAACTATTTAATTTCATGTTAAAAATAAGAAAATACATGTATTCATACATTGAAATAAAGGACTATACATACATAGGTTTAAAATATAGTGTTGTGCATATCAATAGCACCAAAATAGGACAAATAAAATTAATTGAAATGTTACATATTTATGTATTATTAAATTTTACATATTTATGTATTATTATGTTAAATTTCAGGAACCTTTTCAATTTTCGAAATCAGTGCCATAATTTTTTTAAAATTATTTATATGTTTTTTTTTTGCCTCTTACTTGTGATGGGTAAAATTTAAATAGAAATCTCATCAAAAACTCGCTAGTTTGCGAAATATCCTTAGGGTATTCTATATTAAAAATATAATAATAGCAAAGAAGACATAAAATTAAATCAACGATATCATATTTAATATCTATAGCCGTAATTTCGCCTTCTAGCCATATGTACGAAACCGGGTCTGTTTCATGTGAAAGAGATGTATCTAAAAAATACAAAAAATGTGATACGGACAAAACCAAAATCTTTAAAATATTCAGGCTGATTCTGAAAAGTTGTCTGAGAATTTCTCATTTTAAAAATACCCAAATGGTAAATACCTGGTAAAATAAGGTAATAATGGGTAAATATCCAAATATTTATCCAAAAGCCGGGTAAAATCGGTAAAAGAATTTGCGAGAACCGTTCATAATTGGCCTGATTATTAAAATATACTTACAAATTGTTGATATCCAAGGAGTTAATATATTTCTTCCGCTTTTTATTTCCTCAATTGTTGTTCCCAACTGAAATTTACTTATTAGTTAATAAAAATAAATGTTAAAGTTTTTGCATTTAGTTGTACCTCAAACTTTGAAAATAACAATTCGTGATTTTCTTTGAAGTGTTTGGAAATTGCTATTATAATCTCTTCATCATTCCCTGTTTCAGAAATTTTGAAAAACGCTTTGAGTTTCGGCTTTGATAATGTAAAGTTCAACCCGAATGCTGACACATCAAGCTCCATTAATTTTTCAAAATGTTGAAATAGGCATTTTTTGTAAAATATCATTGGCCAATTTTGAAGAATATCTTTAACTGTTGGAATATTTTGTGAATTGTTAAAAAACTTTCTTTGCGGAGCAAAGCAATCAGCCATGTATTGCGAAACAGTTTCCTCTTCCGATTGCTGTAGTGATTTTTTTTGGTACATCGATATTAGAAACTGTTTTTTTGATGTGTAATCTTCTTCACTTTCGGAATCGTTTGGCTGCCAATTAACGCAACTACGAGACATTGTATTTACTTTTTTTATAATTTTGAGTGGCGCATTTGAGATTGAAAGCCCCTTTTTAGCTGATGAATTTAAAAAGTTGTTACGGTTTCTCATAGTTGTAATTATCGACACAGGAGTGTGTGACATGATATTTTGTTGACCATCTCTTTCAAGAAAAGATTCGGGGTATTTGTTAACGGCCATTTGCGCAATGCTTCGGTAAACTCTCATGGGAATGTAGACAGATTTTTGACGTAATTCATCTACAATGGTGTTGCAAAATTGGTTCAGCAATTTTCCCAAATGCTTTTTATCTTCCAGTGCTTTATTGATTTCTGTTGACATTTTATTCCAAGGTATTTCGAACGCGTTAAATGAGTCACACATCGCCTGTGGTGCTCTCTTACTTGATGTCGGCATGTTGGTTTGGTGCTCAGAAGACATATTTGTATTTACATCATCTGTATAATATAGAACAACTTCTTCTTCCTGAAATTCCTGGCAATTATTTAGGGGTTCTTCTTGGGGCGAAGACTGTGGTACTAGCAATAAATTTGTAGCACCAACATCATCACTAGATATAGTAAAGCAAGATGAAGCTTCGGTCAAAAAAGATTCTTGGCTCGATTGCAAATTTTCCTGTGGCGGCGTGTTGTTAGAATTAGTGGAAGCTGTTATCATATTGGGTGGAGTCCACGTCTCCCAAGAATTTAATATTATTAAAGTACTCTTTTCTTCTAAAAAAAGTTGTAACGTTTCGTCATCATCTATCTCTGTTCCATCACATTCCAAAACTAGCTTATTTCCCGTAAGCGTATAGTCTTTAGCTAAATGAAAGAACAAAATTTTATTTATTACGCAGGTGATAGGTGAAAGGTTTTTGATACTCATACCTTTTGCAATTATATGAGTGATAGAAGCTTGAGATATGAACGCTTTTTTCTTCTTTCTGTCGGCGCTCCACAGCTTGCATAAGTATTTCGACATTTCTATTCTTTCTTATAGGCTACTTGACTTAATTTAAGTTAACATGAAAATAAAAATTACATTAGAAATAATAACTATTCGATAATTTAAGAAAATAGATCCTTATTTTATATGTGATTCAAAATTGAAGAAAATGGTGCAAAATATTGTTTAGAATTAAACACAATTAGTTTTATAGGTTTTGGAGTTAAAAGTTCATTTTTGTTCACAGTGGAAAAACTCTTCGTTGTAATATCAAAGGATTCGTATAAGCTTATTGTGCTATTGAACCACATTTTTACTACTTCACCGTAAAAAATGAAATTTTCATAATTCTCATTTATAAATAACGAGTTAATAATGAGAACATTCACATTACTATGTTCGTCAATTGAATATAATATAGCATCATTTTCTTTATAAAAGGTTCCCAGAAAAGATAACTTTTTTGTTACAAATATGAAATCATTTGGCAAGCTAATATTAAACATGTTCTCTTCCATTGCATATGCCTTTTTACATATTACTTTTTCCATTAATCTATGCCCATAAAGACTCGACTGAAGGTATTGATGCCTTTGTGCTAAAGTATAGGTAATGTTTTTGAAGTTTCTACATCTTTTAGCTATATTCTTAAAATATTGGTGTTTTTGTTCAAAATGTAATGTAAACAAGTTTTTTAAAGGACCAAATTGCTTAATTAAATCTGGATAATGCTTCAAATAGTGATGTTTTGGTCTTAAATTAAGATCAGGAAAGCACTCAACTCTGTATTCAAAAAAAACACGTATGTAGTAGTTTAACAATTCTATTTGTGATAAGGTAATTTCATGTGCACAGATTAAACGACACATACTAACCATGGTTGTAAAAAGCAAATATAGTGGATCTTCGTAAGAAGTAATAACCCTCATCAAGACTAGTGGCATTAGAAATAATATGTGACGAACTTCATCCGCATTGCCTGGAAGCTTCTTCATTTTAGCATTTATCTTCGGAAATGACAATTTTAAACGGAGTTTCTTTCTTAAAGCTGTTAACAAAATATTTATGTGGTCAAAGGAAAAACAGTATTTATTGCTTAACTTTTTTAAAATTTCCATCAAGTCGTATGGGACTATTCCTTCAAATAAGTCGTGTGCAATACAAGGTGGTAGTCCTGGATTACAAACATGGAAGAAATCAAGGATGTTTAAACATGAGTTGCGAACTACTCCTCTGTCGAAAGTTTCTGTCGAAATCAGTTCATTATAATTGCTAATAGTTCTAAGTGTACGAATTTCAAGATCTTTGGTTTCTAAACATTTTCGCTCAAAGAAACAATAGCGGCAAACGTACTTTGCAAAGCTAAAGTTTTCCGTAAATCCTCCAATTTGATGCGAACCCAGGTTATCTCCAATTACAGAAAATACAGTACCAAGAAATTATTTTTCAGTTCCATGTTTGCTATTTAAAATAGTTACTCCTTCTGATTCTAATATTTTGAGGTCATCCAATAGAGGCTTCAAAAGAGTTTGAAATCCAAACATTTTCACATACTTTTCCTTGCACAATAAAATCAACTGAATATTGTTTATTACTGATCTATATCTGGAATGTATATTTCCGATAATAAAATAAAAACCTATCAGCTTGTGCTTCTGTTTTGCTGAGCCTAAGGGATTACACACTTCGAAAGCATCTTGAAAAATCAGCAGCTCAATGCGTTTTTCACGTGAAAAGAAAGGTTGATTTTGATAAACATATCCATTATTATAATCAGAAAATACATTGGTTCTCGACTCCTTTACATCGGAAAAGGCCTCAAAATATTTTTCGTCGTTCAGAAGAGATTTCAATGTTTCCAAAAGTGGAATATAATGAAAGGAACATGCATTATGATAATTATCAAGGCCAAGAAAAATTTCTTTAGGTTCAATGTTTCCTGAAAAGAAATTTTTTTGTTTACACCTTGAAGCTAAGTTCTGTACATCTTGCAACAACTTCGATTGAGTGAAGATTTTTATAACTTCATGTTCTATTTCCGATATACTGGTAGTGTGGTTAGCGAATATTTGCTTTATTTGCGCCATGTTATCGGACGTATTTGTTGTAATTAAAGAAGAAAGCTCTGAAAACAAAAATTGCAAACAAGCTTCAGAAACATTATATTTGCATTTCAAATCTATCAAAATATTTGCAAAGCAATTGGTGGAATTGCTGCGAGGAACGTCTGCTACTTTATTCAAGTCACAGACATATGAAATTTGATTTGTGGCTTCGACTGCTTGGGAAGTTGTGGCGTCATTTTCTTTCGATGAAAAAGGAAGTAAGGAAGGAAGGTCTGCTACTTCGGCAGATGTTGTATCGTTTTCATTCCGATGTTTTCGATGGAAATGAGACCGAAAGGTGGATTTTTTCAAAAATTTTTTTGAGCACATTGGCATTGGACAACTAACATCTTTGTTAAAATGAAAATGTCTTAACACATGCACAAAAATTTCCTTAACACCGCATCCAATATATTTGCAACCGGTTACACTACATTCGTATTTTCCTTCGCGTTTTTTGTAGCACACTTTATTTAAATTATGGTTTCGCGAATAATGCACAGAATAGCTATTGTAGTTGGAAAATGTTTTGTTACATTCTCCACACAAACAAACAAAAATACAATCGCGAGCGTCTTTATGGGCGTATAAATGTCGATGGTAATTTGTAAGGCTAGCAAATTCACTTTTACATATATTGCACTTAAACATTTTTCTTATCACTAACAATATTTTATTTATAATTATTTATTTTATTATATTTATTTATTATAATAACTACTTTCTTTCTTTTGCGCCACGCTACCGCAACACTTTCAACTGAAATTCTTATTTCAACTGAAATGAGAAAAGAGAGCGCTAATCAACAAGCGCTTGCTGAGAGGAATTACGCATATTTGACTGTGCGCATCAGCTTCACGCAACAAAGGGTTCGTTTATTTCGTATTTTTTGTGCGCAAAAAAAAGTTTGCGCAATTTTATGTTCATTTTCAGCTGTGAAATGAAAGTTTGCTGTAATTTGTGTTTAAATTTATTCCTTTTGCGACTTAAAGCAGAAAATAAACAGAAATTGTTGCAATTTCAAGCAACAGTGAGAGAGTCAACAAAAATTTACTGATATCATCGCTGTAAAATTCAACAAAAAAGTTTAGAGTGTACTTCCAAAATATCTCAGGCATGCGTACAAAAAGTAATGACATTTTTCTAGCAACGTCGCGGTGTGAGTTTGATGTCTTTGTACTTGTGGAAACATGGCTCAATAATGATTTT
This sequence comes from Campiglossa producta, assembly GCA_964058755.1. NCBI lineage: Eukaryota > Metazoa > Arthropoda > Insecta > Diptera > Tephritidae > Campiglossa > Campiglossa producta. The sequence continues at coordinate 31,832,680 of CAXKVI010000006.1, read as the reverse complement.
TTTGATAGTGAATTTTTTGATCCACTTTTGTTTGAGACTTATCGTAAGGATCGTGATTCCGATAAGACGGGTTTATTCAGAGGTGGTGGTGTTTTAATAGCGATAAGACGCACTTTGCGTTCTTCTATGATTCAACTTTATAATAATGATTCCTTACTCGATCAATTATGTGTTTGCATTTTTGGCGATTTTGGTAAGGTATTTTTCTGTGTTTCATATATACCGCCTAATAGTGATGAATCTTTATACAATTCACATGTTAACAATATCGTTAACATCTGTGAAAGGAATTTAGAAAGCCATTTCTGTATTCTTGGTGATTATAACCTTAATAAAATTATATGGTCTAACTTCTTAGACAAAAATATACTCACTCCTACTAATATTAACCATTCACATGAAATCAATTGACGAGAACCTAAGTTTCAATTTAGATGAGTGTGAATTTCCACTCTGTAGTTCGGACATGCATCATGTTCCTCTCTCAATAACTCTTAAAGTGCTAAATTTTAGCCCAGTTTCTCTCAATGAACCGCGCACTTATGACTTTAGAGGAGTTAACTTTGATGACTTGAATGCTAGGCTTTTGGATGTAAACTGGGAAGGTCTTTTCAACTCGAAATCAGTCTCTGAATGTTTTGATATTTTTCTTATTAACGTTTTAGAAGTAGTTTGCAACATCGTACCTGTACGCCTCGCCCGTATACACAAACTCCCCTGGTATACAAGAAACCTAAAAAGGCTTAAAAATAAGCGAAACAAATATTTTAACCTGCACAAATCTACTGGTAATTGTAACTTCAAAGATGAGTATAGCCGACTTTCAAGAGAGTTTAATGCTGTTAATAAACAACTATACAATCAATACATCGCTCGATATGAAGTTGAACTCAAATCCAACCCGAAATCTTTTTGGAATTTCATTCGATCAAAAAAGGGTTGCACAAACATTCCCACTTGTGTGACTTTTGATGATAAGCATTCTCAGTGTTCATCTGATACCGCTAATTTATTTGCTGATTTTTTTAGCTCAAATTTTGTCCATGACAGTGGAAGCGCCTCAAATACCAGTTGGTCTCCAAGTTCTCTTGACCTTGGATCTTTGTCGGTATCTAAGCTTGATATTATTAACAGCATCTCTTCTTTACAGTCCTCAACAAAAACAGATTTGGATGGGTTTTCCCCATTTTTACTAAAAAAGTGCAGTTCCTCTCTCAGTGTTCCGATGTTGAAATCTGGTAATAAAAATGATGTACGAAACTATAGGCCTATTTCTAAACTCACCACCTGTTCAAAACTTTTTGAAAAGGTGGTGAAAGATAAATTGTATTTCTTTGTAAAAGAAATAATTGATGCGCATCAGCATGGGTTTGTCTGCGGTCGCTCCACAGTTACAAACTTTGCTGAATTTTCCCAATATTGCATCTCAGCCTTTAAATCTTGTCACCAAGTCGATGTTGTTTATACAGACTTTTCGAAGGCTTTCGATACTGTTGTACATAGCATTTTGTTATTGAAGCTAGAAGAGCTTGGTTTCCAATCAACTCTTCTTTCTTGGTTAAACTCTATCTGTCTAAACGAGTCTCATATGTTGAAATTAGTCATACTAAATCGTACCCCTTCGTTGCCACTTCTGGTGTGCCTCAGGGAAGTATTATTGGCCCATTGCTATTTCTACTTTTTATTAATGATATTAAAACTTGTTTTAGTACTTCAAAATTCCTACTCTATGCGGATGATTTAAAAGTTTTTAATGTAATAACCTGTTTGTCAGATACACTATCTTTGCAAGGCGATCTAAATAAGCTATCTGATTGGAGTGTGAGAAATAAACTGTCGCTCAACATAAAGAAATGCTTCCAAATGACTTTTGCTAAAATTGCAAACCCAATTGTCAGTACTTACACTATTTCTAACAACTGCCTATCTAACGTACATGAATATCTGGATTTAGGTGTGGTTTTGACTCAGGATTCACCTTTGTCAATCACATCAACCATATTATACCTAAGGCAAATTCTAACTTGGGCTTCTTACGTCGTTATGCGCGTGATTTTAAAGACCCATACACTAGAAAATCACTCTATAATTGCCTAGTAAGATCAAAGTTATAATATGCCTCGGTAATCTGGAACCCTATTTACTCTTTAAATTCCGACAGGGTCGAGAGAATTCAACGCCGATTTACCCGGTTTTCTCTACAACCTATTCATTTTGTTGAGCCATTCCCATCGTATGAGGCCCGTTGCCTTTTAATTAACCTTAAATCGCTTAAGTCAAGACGAATAATGCACTCTCTCATGTTTGTTTATGATCATATTTCTGGCATGATAAATTGTCCCAACCTTCTTGAGCAAATTGGCTTTAATGTTCCCCAAAGGGTCCTACGTACTCAACTTCCGTTTAATTTTAAAACGCTTAGATCTAACTATTTACTGTTTGCTCCTTTACAAGGTCGCTTTTGGAATTTAATCGAATTTTTACAACTCTCGATCTAGATTTTGCTCAGTCTAGATCCATATTTTTGGCTAAATTGCAATCAATTTATTTTTAAGTGTTATTTAGTTTTAACTTTAAGATAATTTGAATTTCTAGTCTGTAAGGTTTTGTAACCATTGACTGAATAAAATGAAATGAAATGAAATGAAAGATTCTTTTGTTACACGTTTTTAAATGTCTTACTTCTTACCGAAACTTGCATGACGCGTGATAATCCGATTGAAATACCTAATTTCAAATGTATTGTTCAATTCAAACGAGATACTGCCCCTAAGGGTGGTGTAGCTATTTACCAAAATAACAATAATGTTACTAATATTATGTCTCTGAATATTGAAATAAATAATGGACACGTTAGCGATGTTAATGATATGTACTCATTTGTTGGAGATATTTCTGCGTGCTTATGCAAACTTAGTAATGGTTTACACATTGTCATGGTAGCAATCAAGGTCGCTTTTGGAATTTAATCGAATTTTTACAACTCTCGATCTAGATTTTGCTCAGTCTAGATCCATATTTTTGGCTAAATTGCAATCAATTTATTTTTAAGTGTTATTTAGTTTTAACTTTAAGATAATTTGTATTTCTTGTCTGTAAGGTTTTGTAACCATTGACTGAATAAAATGAAATGAAATGAAATGAAAGATTCTTTTGTTACACGTTTACAAATGTCTTACTTCTTACCGAAACTTGCATGACGCGTGATAATCCGATTGAAATACCTAATTTCAAATGTATTGTTCAATTCAAACGAGATACTGCTCCTAAGGGTGGTGTAGCTATTTACCAAAATAACAATAATGTTACTAATATTATGTCTCTGAATATTGAAATAAATAATGGACACGTTAGCGATGTTAATGATATGTACTCATTTGTTGGAGATATTTCTGCGTGCTTATGCAAATTTAGTAATGGTTTACACATTGTCATGGTAGCAATCTACATTTCGCCGAATCCAAAATTGGAAGAGGTAGAGCATTTTATTCATCGCACTTTACTGGAGTACTCGGTAGAAGGGGCAAAAACACTTGGTACAAATGGTGATAAATTTCCACTTATCTTGGCCGGCGATTTCAATATCAACTTCGCTGATAAAAAATCAGAGCGCCTGACAAGTTTTCTTTTTGAAAAATTCAATTTGAAAATAAATAATGATCCAAAAGAATCCACAACAAAATATGGGACCACCATTGACGCGGTATTTTCAAGATACTTAGAGGATATCAAGTCTCAAACGTATGTTTCCTATTTCAGTTACCATAAAGCTATAATTTCAAATATAAATAATTAATTATAAATAATTAACTAATTAAAAGCTCAAATTACTAACATGAAGTAACTTACTTTTATTTAAATGTGGTTTAAAATCAGGTATGTATAAAATGGGTACTCTCCTAGTATTCAATAAAGCTGGGTATTGTCTTCGTGAAAAATGTTGCAAGTGGCCTAGAAAACATTTGAATTCGCAATCTTAATGACTAGAATAAAAAATATGTTACTATCATCGTTTCCCATCTTATTCAGTCCTTTTCACGTCTTGAACTTGATTTATCATGGCGTAATTGCCTTTGCAACTTTTTTTGCCGTGAAATCTTGGTAACGCCTATAATTCCAAATCCTTTGATTTTACGGCTTGAAAAACTACTCTACACGGTAGTAATACTATGTTAGAAACCTTTGTTATACTTCATTTATCAAAAAAGTGTTTTAAAATGGTGTTTAAGCTACTTGCAACATTTTTCACGCATTAAGACAATACCAAGCTTAAAAGTAAAAATTTGTTTTCTTGTCGGTCACCACGCTTACAAAGTGTAACATCAATTAATATCAAAGACAAAACTTGAACTAATATCAAAGAAAAACAAAATGTTGCATAAATATTTTAATCGCATAAGTTGATAATATGCAATAGCTTTACCGCGGCAGTCCACGAGTGCCACACGTCCTTTTATATTTATTATTTTATTTCATTATTTTTTCGTGAGGAAATATGAACTGAACCACTGGTTAGCAGAACAATAAAAAGGCATTCGCATTTTTCTTGCTATACCTACGGTGACCATAATTTTTTTTTTTTTTTAACAGAACTCATTTTACTTAAAACTTTCCACCCACCAAAATTTCCCTAAGCGCATTTGAAAATTTAAAAAAATCTGGCAAAAACTATATATTTTTCCGTTTTTTATGCTCCATTTAAAGTACCTTTCCCGATCCTTTTTCCCACTAAATTTTGCGAACGAAACGTATGTCTGTAAAAGTACAAAAAACCTTCCTAAAAATTATAGTGGTCAGTTTTTTTGTGTTTTTTACACTTTTTCTGATATGATTTATGATGTTTTTGTGATAATTTTTTGGTGTTTTTGGGATCACTGTTTTTATCAGTATAGTATCCGGACCGTTTTCGGATACGAAATGTGGAAAAAAGAACCAACAGCCGATCGGTAAAACGTACATTGCTCTGCTGGATGGGTTGGTATTTTCTTCACGTGAAATTTCTCTATCCGCCTATAAATTATTTGAGGTTACACTTTCAATGTTTTGAATAAAAAAGTGTTCCCGTTTTTCATGACGTAAAAAACGGCGGAATTTTAACGTAAGTACGTTAAGACCGATGAGTCCTAATCAGGGTAACGAAATCTCTATTTAGCAAGTTTCGGTACATACGCCGTATGGCTTTTTGCAAATACGTGGTATTGCGCGCCGAGCGACGATTTGTTGAAAAGGTTGCTGGTACAGAAAAGCAGAACAAAAACAGAACATTTGCTTAAAAACAGAACATTTCTGTTATTTTCCTTAGAAAAAAAAATACGCAGAACAAGCTCCTTAAAAACAGAACTGTTCTGCCAAAAACAGAACGGATGGTCACCGTACCTATACCGGAACCCTTAAATAGCATAACAAAGAAAATAACTTTGTATATCGTATCCCTGCAGCGAAAGCAACTAGTTGAAAACTACTTTACAACTAGTTGGTGCACTGGGCCCAACTAGTAGGTGTTCTGCCTTTTTTCCATATAAGCAACTGGTATTTTTTACGTGGTGATGCCCTACGAGATGTCAATTGTCAAATTTCGACCAGAATATACCGGTTATCTACTAGTCAGGAATACCAGTTTCATACTAGTTGTAAAATAACAGTTCCATACTAGTTCAACCATCTATGAATTATAAGAGAAAACGAAACGAATGAATTTTGTATTTTTCAACTGGTATAATTTCATCCAGAAAAATCTAGTTGTATACTAGTATGGAATGTATAGTTCCTGACTAGTATGGGTTCAGCCAGAAAATTCTAGTTGCATACTGGTATGAAATGGATATTTCCTGACTAGTATGAGTTCTGCCAGAAAATTATAGTTGTATACTAGTATTTTTCTGACTAGTTTGAGGTTTCGCTGCAGGGATATAACACCTACATTTATTAAAACTAGTATATCCCGTGGTCGAAATTCGACCAATTTAAAATAGTTGAACTTATTCAAACATCTGATCAACTTTTTGTCATTAGCTGCCTTTAGGCCCGTGGCCGAACCTCGACCAACTTAAATGTATACATTAAAAACTCATCTATAGGCAAAATGAGGCCATCAAGGAATTTAAAAAATAGTGGCTGTTATTATATAATAAAAATATTAAATTACAGCAGCCCTTTCCAAAATTATTTATGGCAAATGCCATGCAAATATTCGGATTTCGAGATTTTTATTTGCACTTGAATAATCGGATGATGAGATTGTGCTTAACAAATAGCCACTAATTTATGCGATCGTTTTGTCTCAAACAGTAGAAATCACTAAAATTTATAGAAGTAATCTACCGAAGTCCGATAAATAGACTACTGTGGTTGAAAAAATTTCGCGACTTCGATCTTATATCATCAAAAATTAGACAAAAAAACCCAAATTGAATAAGCGGTTATCGCATTTCTATAATGGGTGGTATATATGCATATGCTTTCCGTCAACTAAAAATATTCAGCAATTTTTTTCTCGAAAATAGATATCACAAACATAAAAATTGTAAAAAAGTCAAGATAAGAAATTTTTATATATTGAAAAAATAAAAACAATTTTCAATGACAAAAAAAAAAAAAAAAACAAGTAAGGAAAGCTGTCTTCGGCTGTGCCGAAGGCTATATACCTTTCATGAATAAGCGTCACGATTTTCACTGTTCGATCCCCAGTACAGCCTGTTTCAATTTAACTATATTTACTATACACATTACACATCTTTGTTATAATTTAAAAAAACTTACAAAATAATAGGATCCGAGTTATCGGAACAATCGATTGTATGGAGGCTATATATTATACGTGTTCAATTGTACTGACTTACACTATACACATTACATATGTAGAAAGTACTAAAGGTGCAATATTTTAAGTTCCTAACTTTTTAAACGCGGAAGTATTGGCCAAAAAACCTTATATCGGAACAACCGGTTGTATGGGGCTATATGTTATATTTACCCGATCTTCTTGATTTTCCTCTACACACTACATAAATTGAAAGTACTCAAGTTGCAAAATTTTATGTTCCTAACTTTTTAATTGCAGAAGTTTTGGTCAAAAAACCTTATATCTGAACAATCGGTTGTATGGGGGCTATATGTTACATTTGCCCGATCTTTTTGATTTTCACTATATACACTACATAAATATAAAGTACTCGAGTTGCAAAATTTTACGTTCCTAACTTTTTAATTGCAGAAGTTTTGGTCAAAAAACCTTATATCTGAACAATCGGTTGTATGGGGGCTATATGTTACATTTGCCCGATCTTGTTGATTTTTACTATATACACTACATAAATATAAAGTACTCGAGTTGCAAAATTTTACGTTCCTAACTTTTTAATTGCTGAAGTTTTGGCCAAAAAACCTTATATCTGAACAATCGGTTGTATGGGGGCTATATGTTACATTTGCCCGATCTTGTTGATTTTCACTATATATACTACGTAAATAGAAAGTACTCGAGTTGCAAAATTTTACGTTCCTAACTTTTTAATTGCAGAAGTTGTGGTCAAAAAACCTTATATCTGAACAATCGGTTGTATGGGGGCTATATGTTACATTTGCCCGATCTTGTTGATTTTCACTATATACACTACGTAAATAGAAAGTACTCGAGTTGCAAAATTTTACGTTCCTAACTTTTTAATTGCAGAAGTTTTAGTCAAAAAACCTTATATCTGAACAATCGGTTGTATGGGGGCTATATGTTACATTTGCCCGATTTCGTTGATTTTCACTATATACACTACATAAATAGAAAGTACTCGAGTTGCAAAATTTTACGTTCCTAACTTTTTAATTGCGGAAGTTTTGGCCAAAAAACCTTATATCTGAACAATCGGTTGTATGGGGGCTATATGTTATACTGGTCCGATCTTGTCAGTTCCGACAAATGATTCCTATATTACAAAATGGTGGCCACATACAAAATTTCAGCCAGATATCTCAAAAATTGAGGGACTAGTTTGCGTTCAAACAGACAGACGGACAGACGGGCAGACGGACATGGCTAAATCAACTCAGCTCGTCATCCTGATCATTTCGGTATACTTATTGATGGGTCCATCTCTTCTTCTTCTCATATTTACAAACATCGGACCAAAGTTATAATACCATTTCATGTTCATGAAAGGTATAAAAATTGGCCGATAGCTCTACTTGAACCATTAAACGCTCGACCACTACCCCCGATGCTTCCCACTGGGCTATCGCTTTATGTACAAATTGATTGTCAGATAACCAATTCAAGTGGCATGAGAAATTTTCATTCGCTTATTACAGATAAATGCTGAGATTGGAAAATAAGTGGACACCTATTTTTATACCTTTCATGAACATGAAATGGTATTATAACTTTGGTCCGATGTTTGTAAATATGAGAAGAAGAAGAGATAGACCCATCAATAAGTATACCGAAATGATCAGAATGACGAGATGAGTTGATTTAGCCATGTCCGTCTGTCCGTCTGTCCGTCTGTCCGTCTGTCTGTCTGTCTGTCTGTCTGTCTGTCTGTCTGTCTGTTTGAACGCAAACTAGTCCCTCAGTTTTTGAGATATTTGGCTGAAATTTGGTATGCGGCCACCATTTTCCAATATAGGAATCATTTGTCGGAACCAGCAAGATCGGACCAATATAACATATAGCTCCCATACAACCGATTATTCCGATAAACGGATTTTGGGCTATAACTCCTGTAATTAAATACGTAGGAACGTGAAATTTTGTAAGTATTGCTATTTTTATATGTGAAATATCGATGTTGAAATTCATAGAGATGGGATAAATATTTCACATAGCTCCCATACAATCGATTATTCCGATAAACGGATTTTGGGCTATAGCTCCTGTAATTAAACACGTAGGAACGTGAAATTTTGGACGTATTGCTATTTTTATATGTGAAATATCGATGTTGAAAATCATCGAGATTGGATAAATATTTCACATAGCCCCCATACAATCGATTGTTCCGATAAACGGATTTTGGTAGATAACTCCTGTAATTATATAGGTAGGAACGTGAAATTTTGGAAGTATCGCTATTTTTATATGCGAAATATGGATGTTGAAAATCATTGAGATGGCATAAATATTTCACATAGCTCCCATACAATCGATTATTCCGATAAGCGGATTTTGGGCTATAACTCCTGTAATTAAACACGTAGGAACGTGAAATTTTGTAAGTGTTGCTATTTTTATATGTGAAATATCGATGTTGAAACTCATAGAGATGGGATAAATATTTCACATAGCTCCCATACAATCGATTATTCCGATAAACGGATTTTGGGCTATAACTCCTGTAATTAAACACTTAAGAACGTGAAATTTTGGACGTATTGCTATTTTTATATGTGAAATATCGATGTTGAAAATCATCGAGATTGGATAAATATTTCACATAGCCCCCATACAATCGATTGTTCCGATAAACGGATTTTGGTAGATAACTCCTGTAATTATATAGGTAGGAACGTGAAATTTTGGAAGTATCGCTATTTTTATATGCGAAATATCGATGTTGAAAATCATTGAGATGGCATAAATATTTCACATAGCTCCCATACAATCGATTATTCCGATAAGCGGATTTTGGGCTATAAGTCCTGTAATTAAACACATAGGAACGCGAAATTTTGGAAGCATTGCTATTTTTATATGTAAAATATCGATGTTGAAAATCATTGAAATGGGATAAATATTTCACATAGCCCCCATACAATCGATTGTTCCGATAAACGGATTTTGGTAGATAACTTCTGTAATTATATCGGTAGGAACGTGAAATTTCGTAAATGTTGCTATTTTAGAATGTGGAATGTCGATGCTAAAAATCAATGAGATTGAACCAATATAACACATCGTCCCCATATAATCGATAGCTCCGATAATTTCGGTATGAGCTAAAGTTAAATTCACACAGGCTGTACTGGGGATCAAACCGTGAAAATCGTAACGCTTATTCATGAAAGGTATTTAGCCTTCGGCACAGCCGAAGACAGCTTTCCTTACTTGTTTTATTTCAGCCATAGTGGTCAATTTTTTGAGTTATGAATTTTTGAACTTTAGGCATTTTGAAAATTGCATTTTTTCATTATTTTCTAGTTCGTGAACCAATTGACGGAATTTGATCAAATTTTAGGACTGGCCTAATGATTGTTAGATCTATCTAAAAAACGTATAATTAAAAATTAATTATACCTTTCATGAACATGAAATGGTATTATAACTTTGGTCCGATGTTTGTAAATATGAGAAGAAGAAGAGATAGACCCATCAATAAGTATACCGAAATGATCAGGATGACGAGATGAGTTGATTTAGCCATGTCCGTCTGTCCGTCTGTCCGTCTGTCTGTCTGTCTGTTTGAACGCAAACTAGTCCCTCAGTTTTTGAGATATTTGGCTGAAATTTGGTATGCGGCCACCATTTTCCAATATAGGAATCATTTGTCGGAACCAGCAAGATCGGACCAATATAACATATAGCTCCCATATAACCGATTATTCCGATAAACGGATTTTGGCCCATAACTCCTGTAATTAAACACGTAGGAACGTGAAATTTTGTAAGTATTGCTATTTTTATATGTGAAATATCGATGTTGAAATTCATAGAGATGGGATAAATATTTCACATAGCTCCCATACAATCGATTATTCCGATAAACGGATTTTGGGCTATAGCTCCTGTAATTAAACACGTAGGAACGTGAAATTTTGTAAGTGTTGCTATTTTTATATGTGAAATATCGATGTTGAAATTCATAGAGATGGGATAAATATTTCACATAGCTCCCATACAATCGATTATTCCGATAAACGGATTTTGGGCTATAGCTCCTGTAATTAAACACGTAGGAACGTGAAATTTTGTAAGTGTTGCTATTTTTATATGTGAAATATCGATGTTGAAACTCATAGAGATGGGATAAATATTTCACATAGCTCCCATACAATCGATTATTCCGATAAACGGATTTTGGGCTATAGCTCCTGTAATTAAACACGTAGGAACGTGAAATTTTGTAAGTGTTGCTATTTTTATATGTGAAATATCGATGTTGAAACTCATAGAGATGGGATAAATATTTCACATAGCTCCCATACAATCGATTATTCCGATAAGCGGATTTTGGGCTATAACTCCTGTAATTAAACACGTAGGAACGTGAAATTTTGTAAGTGTTGCTATTTTTATATGTGAAATATCGATGTTGAAACTCATAGAGATGGGATAAATATTTCACATAGCTCCCATACAATCGATTATTCCGATAAACGGATTTTGGGCTATAACTCCTGTAATTAAACACGTAGGAACGTGAAATTTTGGACGTATTGCTATTTTTATATGTGAAATACCGATGTTGAAAATCATCGCGATTGGATAAATATTTCACATAGCCCCCATACAATCGATTGTTCCGATAAACGGATTTTGGTAGATAACTCCTGTAATTATATAGGTAGGAACGTGAAATTTTGGAAGTATCGCTATTTTTATATGCGAAATATCGATGTTGAAAATCATTGAGATGGCATAATTATTTCACATAGCTCCCATACAATCGATTATTCCGATAAGCGGATTTTGGGCTATAAGTCCTGTAATTAAACACATAGGAACGCAAAATTTTGGAAGCATCGCTATTTTTGTATGTAAAATATCGATGTTGAAAATCATTGAAATGGGATAAATATTTCACATAGCCCCCATACAATCGATTGTTCCGATAAACGGATTTTGGTAGATAACTTCTGTAATTATATCGGTAGGAACGTGAAATTTCGTAAATGTTGCTATTTTAGAATGTGGAATGTCGATGCTAAAAATCAATGAGATTGGACCAATATAACACATCGTCCCCATATAATCGATAGCTCCGATAATTTCGGTATGAGCTAAAGTTAAATTCACACAGGCTGTACTGGGGATCAAACCGTGAAAATCGTGACGCTTATTCATGAAAGGTATTTAGCCTTCGGCACAGCCGAAGACAGCTTTCCTTACTTGTTTTTTTTTTAAATTTTTTACAACATTTTTATAAACAATTTGTAATTGAGGAAAAAGAGTACCTCTGAATTTGGTTTTTTTTTTTATTTAATCATAAATTGGCCTTTTAATAATTTGAATCTTTATCAATTGTCACAAATTGTGATTTTTCAATGTTTGATGTTTTTCGCATATTTGTATTAATAAAATCTTTACTTTGTTTACTTGCAAACTAATAACAGAAATAAATCTTGCACGTACAACTTTCTTTAAACAGATGAAATCAAAATTTTGCATCCACACCGTAAGAAGAACGATCGCGATTGCTCAAAAATACAATCTTCTCAATTTGTGCTCCTAAATTATCGCGAGAAATGCAAAGGCAAACGAGCGTTTTTTAAAACATCGAAAACATTTTTCGTTTCTTAACGAGTGTATGCAATTATTTTATGTATATACATACATTGGAAACGAGCGAGCATACAAACGCGATCGCTCGTAGCAAGGCTGCTGGTATGAAAATGGTATGGTTTGTTTACAATCTCCTAGCAATGAAATAATCATAGTATACCTTATATAGTAGCGCAACTCACAAAAAACACACTAATACACACGCACAGCATATTCCCCATAAGCACAGAAAAATATATTCTCAAACGTTTGGCTGATAATGAGGGTCGTATTTTAGAATAATGTACCACGATTTGGACAAAATTTATTTTAGGGAATGGTATAGGGGGTCGTATGTAAAAAACTGTGGAGGCAGAAACTTTCGGACATTTATATTCGTGCCAATTCTAAATAATTTTCACTAGTGAACCGGTGCAAACCGTTTCACCTTTTTCATACATTTTTGCTCACAAATTATATGAGAGTGAGAAAATCCGCAAAGTGAGAAATTTTTTAGAATCGGCCTGATTAAGTTTTCAAAAAGTGAGAATTGACGTTGAAGGTTTCATCTCAAATGCCTCTTAGGTTGATTTCAAACAAAATGGCTTATTGGGCTTCATACTTTTCCTTCATTCCATTTCATTTGGAGTAACTCAGCCAGTGCCTTCCAGTCAAATTCGTAAGAAGAAGAAAATAAGTTGCCAAACTATAGGGGATAAACAATGGAAATAATGCAGTTATTGTTTTAACTACCGCTCGTTTGCCTTAGCGTTTCTCGTGATATGTTAAGAGCGCAAATTGAGAAAGGGTGAGAAAACCATATGATTGAGAATTCGCGATCGAAGTTTTCCCCACCCTGGTGGAAACAAAGATTTTCCCGAAGAAATCATCAGCAGGCCCGGCAGATACCATGCACAGAGCCAACAATGCCTAATAAAATAGAACATAAGTCATAAGATATCTCTATAGATTTTCTTCAAGAAGATGTGCTTCTTATTATTGTAGAGACAGTCTTTTTAATGTTATTAAGAAGATTTTCTTTTTAATATTTTAAATGAAAAATAAAATGATATTGCCCTCACCGAGAATCGAACTTAGAATTTTCAGAATGATAAACCCAGCTGTTAACCATCAGGCCATCGCTTACTATTGATTGCTAGCGTCTAATTACTGATATGTGTATAGTTGTTAATGTTTCAAAGGAGAATCTCCTAAATATAATTGAGGAGATTTCTTTTTAACATTTCTAATTTTTTCTTCGTTTGCACCGTTGCGACTACCCCTTTGCCCAAAAGCTGATCATGAAGACAATCTTAATAATTTTATAGGCATTTTTGGCTCTGTGTGGGTACAGTGGGTAGTTGTAAAATACCCACCGGGGCTGTCGAAACTTTTCTCGGAAAAAGCATTACCTCCTAACATGAAGCATGTGAATTTTACCAATTTTTATTTTATGCGTATTACATACAATTTTCGCCTGCTCGTTTGTTTTATCTTTTTCGTCGCATAGGCAATATTATTATTATTATTATTATAAGGCCTTATTACACCGCGACCAGTAGTACGATCTATTGTGTGACCTATCAGCTTATTGCTGTATGCGGAGGCTCTTTATAAATTTGAGCACCTCCTCAGGTTTTTTTATTCCATATCACAAACGGATTGAGAGTGACACCACCTAGGTAGCAAACTCTATTTCTTGCTAACGCAATGCATTCGCACAATATATGAACCGGCGTTTCATCGTCCAGTTCGCAAAATCGACAACTTGTATCTGACAGATTCAATTGACTCAGGATAACGTAGACTACAATGACCCGTATAATACCCAGTGAGGGTTCTTAGATCCACCCTTCTTATATTTATGAGCACGACTGCAAGGCACGTAGGGCGGCCTGACTGTCCGACATAATGTAAATTCGCTTAGAGAATAGTCCTCTTCGGAGGCCACAGATTTCCGCTTGGAAAATAGTGGAGTAGCTACCCATTGGCACCGATTTTTTTGTAGTTTGGTCCATAGATACCAGCTCCCGTTTTACCACCTTCCAGCTTCGATCCATCCGTATATCAAATCTCCGAATCGGATTCAGCATATGGGTTCCCTGTTTCCCAGAGCACTCGATCTACGGTTGAATTAACATGACAGATCGTGTTAATAAATTAAACAAGTATTATATTCTTTCATACCTGAAAATATGTATGTTAATGGTTTTCGATAAATGAATTAACTAAATAAAAATTATTAAAAAAATCAAAAACAAGATGTTTAATTTTAAGGGTTAATTTAACAATAAATACCTGTTAAATTAACATGATAGATCGTGTTAATTTAACAATAAAATCCTGTTAAATTAACATGATAGATCGTGCAAATTTAACAGGACGAAAGTCTTATTTCAACATAGTATAGTGTTAATTTAACATGTCTGATCGTGTTGATTTAACAAGAAAAATAATGTTGTATCAACAGGAAATCATGTTGATTCAAACCTTTGTGATCATGTTAAATTCACACTGTTCCTTCATGTTGTAGGAACAGTTAAAAACCACTTCATGTTATAACAACCTGAGCGATAGTGTTGAAAAATAATAACCTGAAGAAGTGTTAAAAAAGTGTTGATTCAACATGAAAATAATTCTGTGTGTATCGAAAGCAAGGCAAATTTCGGTGGTGAAATTTAGCCCAATGATTATTTTTGCATCTTAACTTAAGATTCCAGAATTTGTAGCATCTTATATTTTTTGTTGTTGGGTTAATAGATAGCCCTTTGCTAGCACACCA
Source organism: Campiglossa producta (assembly GCA_964058755.1). Lineage (NCBI taxonomy): Eukaryota > Metazoa > Arthropoda > Insecta > Diptera > Tephritidae > Campiglossa > Campiglossa producta. The sequence goes on along the minus strand of CAXKVI010000006.1, from coordinate 31,817,489 downwards.
TCTCTTAATGATGCGCAGGGGTTGTTGCATGCGGTCGGATATTGTTTCGTCATGCATTCCTATTACGCAGACAACCAAGTCATCTGCATAGCCCTGAACGGCAAAGCCATTGCCCTTCAATGGGTGAAGAAGTTCGCCGATGACAAGGGTCCAAAGTAGAGGAGAAAGCACAACTCCTTGAGGGCATCCTCTTGTGGCCAGGATTGAGCCAGCACTTCCTGCTATCTCAAAGTTGATTTTTTTTTTGCATGGCCAGCACCCAGCGAGTAATCATTGGGCTTATGTCCTTGCTAATCATGGCTTCGTCAATGGCCTGATACGTCGTATTATCGAAAGCACCTGATATATCGATACAGGCACACAGGGCTATGTTTTTAGATTCTATGGCCTTTTCAATTTTTTTCCGTAAGGCAATGGATAGCAGTCTTTGTTGATTTTTCGAGTTGGTAGCAAATGGGTTTTCACACAGAGGAAGTTTCTTTAAGTTTTCTTCTCTAATGTGCTGATCCAAAATTTTCTCCATTCCTTTTAGGATAAAGGAACTGATATGACGATGGTAGATTTTCCGGTTTCCCTGGTTTCGGTATAAAAACCACCTTAACCTCTGTCCACCTGTTAGGAACCCTGCAGTCAAAATCCGAACTACTCAGCCAACATACTAGTTCAATGACTAAACATTTTGTAGCATATGCATACCAGTTCATTGTTGATTAGCTTTAAACCAGTCAATGCCAAACTACTCAGGGAAAATTCTAGTTCATTGACTATACATTTTGTTTTGTATTCATAGTAGTTCATTTCTGATGACCTTAAAGCCAGTCAATGCCAAACTACTCAGCAGACAATATAGTTCATTGACTATACATTTTGTGGTGTATTCATACTAGTTCATTTCTGATAAGCTTTTTAACCAGTCAATGCCAATCTTATCAGAACACATACTAGTATACAACTATAATTTGCTGGGAGAAATCATACTAGTCAGAAAAATCCTGGTTCGTACTAGTATGCAAGTATGTATGAATTTCTGGTTGAAATCATACACCTTTTTCAGTTTATATTCAGAAAGTTTTCTGAATATCAATTGTAATTTTCTGAATGTAAATTATGAATATGAATTGTAATTTTCTGAATATAAATTGTTACTTTCAGAAAAAGTCTAATCTATTTTAGAAAAAATACTAATTAGAAAAATTCCAATTCATACTACATTATTATAATAAGGCATTATTCCACCGCGACCTTTAGTACGATCTATTGAACTACATGGTACTATGCAAACACTATTTGAAATTTTTGGTTTGCTCCTTTTTTCTCTTCTAATTCACAGATGCTTTTGCGTGTTTGGGTAAATACAAATATGATGCTGATGTACATACACAGAGCCAAAGGTACCTAATAAAATAGAACAAAAATGATAAGATATCTGTATAGTTTTTCTTCAAGAAGATGTGCTTCTTTTTATTCTAGAGACAGTCCTTTTAATGTTGTTAAGAAGATTTGCTTTTTAATATTTTAAATGAAAAATAAAATGATATCGCCCTCACCGAGAGTCGAACTTACAATTTTCGGAATGATAAACCCAGCTGTTAACCATCAGGCCATCGCTCACGTTTGATTGTCAGCGTCTAGTTACTGATATGTGCATAGTTGTTAATGTTTTCAAAGGAAAATCTCATAAAGATAATTGAGAAGATTTTTTTTAATATTTCAAATTAGAAAAAAAAGAGAGAGAATCGAACTTACAATTTTTGGAATGCTAAACCCAGCTGCTAACCATCCGGCCATCGTATAATAATGATTGCCAGCGTCTAACTACACCTTTGTACTAAATGTATAAGGAGCAATTGCAAGAATTTCTTCTTAAAACCAAAGAGATTTCCCTGTAGATTTTTCTTCGTTTCCACCGTTGCGACTACCCCTTTGCCCAAAAACTGATCATGAAGATACTCTTATTAATTTTATTAGTCATTCTAGTATATCAACTGATATATTTCTGGTGTATATAGTCAGAAAAAAGGCACTGGTAAAATCAACAATCTCGTACTGTTATCCTGAAGTTGACCAAATTCTGTTGATTGAACAGTCATAGATTTGTCAATTTAAAAAAAAAAAAACGTAGGTCCGCCAACTTGTAGGAAAAAAATCAAAGCAGCACACTATAGTTGGAAAAGAAGCTCGGCAAAAATCTCGTTAGAGGTTATGACATCCTGTTGGTATATAACCGCCATTTTTTTTTTGTACGCTGCGGCATAAACTTGAATTTATTGACAACAACAATATAAATTAACTAACAATGTTCCTTTAACTCGAGCTTATGGCCCAGCATGAAAGCAGTCTTACTTTGACTCTTTTTGATGTTAAAACAAGACTTAATTTTATCTATATAATATACATGCGAACCGGAACCTCGCAGTGGACGACTAACTTAACCTTAAGTAACCTTAATTTACCTTACCTAAAAATACAACCCTAAAGTCCCAATTACATAAAACTTTGTGAAACGTTTTTGAGCATTGCCAAAATTTCGGTTCGGTTTACGTTCAAAAAACTTTGTATGAAAGTGCATCCTACTAAGTTTAATGCAATTGGGCCTTTACGTATATAATGAAACTTGACGAACGCGCAATTTGAAAGGAGCAATTGCAAGTTGAATTCAATAGTTAAATTAGCTCATTTTTGGCTGAGTGTGAACTAGTATATCAACTGGTATAATACTGATGCAGAGGCGACTAGTATACCAATTGGTATGGTGCTGATGCAGAAGAGGACAATTGATTTTCTTTTTCTCTTGTAACTACTTCTTTTTTACCTTGTAATTCACAGATGCTTTTTCGTGTTTGGGTAAATACAAATAGTCGCTGCTTTCTGAAGAATAAACTGGTATATTGCTGATGTAGAGGCTGAATATGATACTGGTGCATAGACCGACCAGTTAGAGATGAATGTCAAATACGTGGACTACTATGACTAGTGGTACGATCTGAATGGGCATAATGATTAGTATTTCCTGGCGCACAGACTGAGTAGTATGTCAACTGGTATGCTTCTGATGTATATATGAACTAGTATGTCAACTGGTAAGATTCTGATGCATATATTAACTAGTATGTCAAATGGTATAATTCTGAAGCAAATATGAACTAATATGTCAACTGATATAATTATGATGCATAAATGAAGTGGTATGTCAACTGGTATGATTCTGATGCATAAATGAACTACTATGTCAACTGGTATGATTCTGATGCTTTTTATACCTTTTATGAACATGAAATGGTATTATAACTTTGGTCCGATGTTTGTAAGTATGAGAAGAAGAAGAGAAGGGCCCATCAATAAATATACCGAAATGATCAGGATGACAAGCTGAGTTGATTTAGCCATGTCCGTCTGTCCGTCTGTGTGTTTGAACGCAAACTAGTCCCTCAATTTTTGAGATATCTGGCTGAAATTTTGTATATGGCCACCATTTTGTAATATAGGAATCATTTGTCGGAACTGGCAAGATCGGACCAGTATAACATATAGCCCCATACAATCGATTGTTCAGATATAAGGTTTTTTGGCCAAAACTTCTGCAATTAAAAAGTTAGGAACGTAAAATTTTGCAACTCGAGTACTTTCTATTTATGTAGTGTATATAGTGAAAATCAACAAGATCGGGCAAATGTAACATATAGCCCCCATACAACCGATTGTTCAGATATAAGGTTTTTTGGCCAAAACTTCTGCAATTAAAAAGTTAGGAACGTAAAATTTTGCATCTCGAGTACTTTCTATTTATGTAGTGTATATAGTGAAAATCAACAAGATCGGGCAAATTTAACATATAGCCCCCATACAAGCGATTGTTCCGATATAAGGTTTTTTGGCCAATACTTCCGCATTTAAAAAGTTAGGAACGTAAAATATTGCACCTTTAGTACTTTCTACATATGTAATGTGTATAGCGTAAGTCAGTACAATTGAACACGTATAATATATAGCCTCCATACAATCGATTGTTCCAATAACTCGGATCCTATTATTTTGTAAGTTTTTTTAAATTATAACAAAGATGTGTAATGTGTATAGTAAATATAGTTAAATTGAAACAGGCTGTACTGGGGATCGAACAGTGAAAATCGTGACGCTTATTCATGAAAGGTATATAGCCTTCGGCACAGCCGAAGACAGCTTTCCTTACTTGTTTTAACTAGTATTTCAACTGGTATGACTCTGATGCATATATGAATTAGTATTGCAACTGGTATGATTTTGATGCAAATATGAACTGGTATGTCAACTGGTATATCCCTGATGCAGAGGCTGACTACTCAGCCAATTGGTATGGTGCTGATGCAGAGGAGGACAATTGCCATCTCGTAGGACATCGCCGTGTTAAAAATACCACTTGCTAATATGGAAAAATTACAGAACTCGAAATAGTTGAGGCCGCTTGGCTGACTAGTATTTGATTAGTATTAAACTAGTTAAGTTGACTGCAGGGCGTTTCAATTTTGTTTCACTAACTGCCACTGTTGTAACCAACTCACGAATATATGTGGCCTACAAATTGTGTGCGACATAAATTGGGACCGAAAACCCAAATATGTCAAAATGACGTCATCAAAATATTTATTAAAATCAAGCTGAGGACAATTCAATAGCATTATTTGCCTACAAAAATTGTGCGACATGTAGCCAGACCTCCGCCCCAAAGTGGTGAATTTGGTGTCAGCATTTTTATACCTTTCATGAACATGAAATGGTATTATGACTTTGGTCCGATGTTTGTAAATATGAGAAGAAGAAGAGATAGACCCATCAATAAGTATACCGAAATGATCAGGATGACGAGATGAGTTGATTTAGCCATGTCCGTCTGTCCGTCTGTCCATCTGTCTGTTTGAACGCAAACTATTCCCTCAATTTTTGAGATATCTGGCTGAAATTTTGTATGTGGCCACCATTTTGTAATATAGGAATCATTTGTGGGAACTGACAAGATCGGACCAGTATAACATATAGCCCCCATACAACCGATTGTTCAGATATAAGGTTTTTTGGCCAAAACTTCTGCAATTAAAAAGTTAGGAACGTAAAATTTTGCAACTCGAGTACTTTCTATTTATGTAGTGTATATAGTGAAAATCAACCAGATCGGGCAAATGTAACATATAGCCCCCATACAACCGATTGTTCAGATATAAGGTTTTTTGGCCAAAACTTCTGCAATTAAAAAGTTAGGAACGTAAAATTTTGCAACTCGAGTACTTTCTATTTATGTAGTGTATATAGTGAAAATCAACAAGATCGGGCAAATGTAACATATAGCCCCCATACAACCGATTGTTCAGATATAAGGTTTTTTGGCCAAAACTTCTGCAATTAAAAAGTTAGGAACGTAAAATTTTGCATCTCGAGTACTTTCTATTTATGTAGTGTATATAGTGAAAATAAACAAGATCGGCCAAATTTAACATATAGCCCCCATACAACCGATTGTTCAGATATAAGGTTTTTTTCCCAAAACTTCTGCAATTAAAAGTTAGGAACGTAAAATTTTGCAACTCGAGTACTTTCTATTTATGTAGTGTATATAGTGAAAATCAACAAGATCGGGCAAATGTAACATATAGCCCCCATACAACCGATTGTTCAGATATAAGGTTTTTTTGGCCAAAACTTCTGCAATTAAAAAGTTAGGAACATAAAATTTTGCAACTTGAGTACTTTCAATTTATGTAGTGTGTAGAGGAAAATCAAGAAGATCGGGTAAATATAACATATATTTAGCCCCATACAACCGGTTGTTCCGATATAAGGTTTTTTGGCCAATACTTCCGCATTTAAAAAGTTAGGAACGTAAAATATTTCACCTTTAGTACTTTCTACATATGTAATGTGTATAGTGTAAGTCAGTACAATTGAACACGTATAATATATAGCCTCCATACAATCGATTGTTCCGATAACTCGGATCCTATTATTTTGTAAGTTTTTTTTAAATTATAACAAAGATGTGTAATGTGTATAGTAAATATAGTTAAATTGAAACAGGCTGTACTGGGGATCGAACAGTGAAAATCGTGACGCTTATTCATGAAAGGTATATAGCCTTCGGCACAGCCGAAGACAGCTTTCCTTACTTGTTTTTTATTAATAACTGTAGGCCAAGACCGGCGAAAATAACTAAGTGTATCCCGATTTCACATGTAATATTGGCCTACAAAAATTGTGCGACATGTCTCCAGACCGACAAGAAATGTCACAATGTATACTGCCGTCCTATTTAAGAATGTGGGTATCTACATAGTTTTTCGAAAATAAGTTATTTATATAGGTGTACTCGTCTTGAAAATTCGAGTTTATTCTTGCAAAAATATTTTGTAATTTGCAAATGAATATAAAGTTATTGCTAAATTAAATTATATCTTTTGCAGTATCTACATAGTTTTTCCACAAATCCTAAAAAAAATGTGGGTATTTACAAAACTTTTGCCGTATCTACACTTTTAATAGGAAACCAAGTGAAATAAGAGCCGGTTTCCTATTCAAAGGCGACGTATCTGCTCTATAATTTGTAGATACCCACATTCTTAATGAGAAACCTTCAACTCAAAATGAGAAAATTTCATTTGAAAATGAGAAAAGTCAATTTAAAATGAGAAAGTTTCAGTTAAAAGTGAGAAAACTTCATTTCAAAAGCAGATTAGTCAATTTAAAATAAGAAAGCTTCACTTTGAAATAAGAAACCTTCATTTGAAAATCAGAATAGTCACTTTAAAATGAGAAAACGTCTGTTTAAAATAAGAAACCTACATTTAAAAATCAGAATTTACACTTTAAAAGAAGAATATTTCATTTAGAAATGAGAAACTATTAATTTAAAATCAGAAAGTTTTATTTGAAAATGAGAAATTTTCTATTTAAAATGAGATAAATTTTTTGTACAAAGTTAATCATATTTAATTGCCTACGGGCATATTTTCTAAAGCTACAGCACTTGCATGAAAAGATGATGAGTGTAATTGTAATTGTCAGTTTAGCCTCGTCCACCAAATTTTCCAATAACTGCAGTCGTTGTTCAGCTAAGGTTTGCCCTTCAACTATGGGAACGCTCATATGATTCTTTACGTAAGTTTTTATTTTAGCCCAAATGGTTTCCACGGGATTCAACATCGGCGAATATGGGCCTAGGCGTAATAGTTGCGATCGTCCACCTGAATGCCTACAGCGTTCTCTATTCCAGAATGGCATGGGACATTGTCACAAATTATTACCAAATCAGCTAAGTTGTGCCTTGACTTTCCCATCGCTGTAAGACAGTACCTATCTATGTGCTGCATGTTTCCTTTCTAAACGCGCCCCGCTGTCCATCCAATGTCACAATACCCGATGCAGAAATAGCTCCAACGAGATGAATATTTGGGCCTCTCGCTGTCGGAAGATGTTGAACGGCCCGATTCTCTACTTTGGAGCGTCCCCTAGTGAGACGGCAAAACAAATTGAAATTCGTCTCATCGATGCGCTCTTGTCATTTCGAGTTTGGATTTTCCATTCTACTTGATGGTTTTTAATTTTAAGTGCACAGTGTTCGCCCAGTTTTTGATTTGTTAAGAATTCTCATTTTATAACGAAAGTTTCTTATTTTCAAATTATGTTTTCCTATTTTGAATTGAAGTTTTCTCATTTTAAAGTGACTATTCTGATTTTCAAATGAAGGTTTCTTATTTTAAACAGAAGTTGTCTCATTTTAAATTGTCTAATCTGATATTGAAATGAAATTTTCTTCTTTTGAGTTGAACTTTTCGCATTTTCAAGTGAATAATCTTGTTTTGAAATGAAGAATTCTCATTTTAAAATGAAATGTTCTCATTTCAAATTGATAAATCTTATTTTAAAATGATATTTTCTCATTTTCAACTGAAAAATCTGATTTTCAATTGAAAGTTTCTTATTTTAATGTGAAAATGGTGTAGATGGGGCTCCTTTAATATTACATACAAAATATGCAGTATCTGCTAATTAAAAGTTTTCTAACAATATTTTGCACTGAAAAAAATTTAGTATCTACATTTTGCATGCACAGAATCGAAATTAATGTTTTTTTTTGCATAAATAGAAAGATTTGGATGTGGACTTTCTAAAATGGTCATTTTTAATTAGAAAATTAATATATGTTGAAAAGTCCAGATCCAAACACATTTTGTTCATTATTTCGGTTTGAGCTAGAATGTAGATACCCACATTCTTAAAAAGGACGGCAGTATAGATATAAAAAAATCGTAATAGGAGAGATCATTGTAGATTGCAGACATTCAATAATAACTGATATGAGGGATCATAACTAAGCCAGTAGAATCTCAATCTACAGTTTCTGCAGTAAATTTTCAGTCTGTCTGCTTGTATGTAGATAAGAGTAAGTCGATTTTTTGTATAATATCGTTGTTTAAGCGACATAACATGGTTTCGTTTATTTCATCTGCATTACATATTATTGTAATTCGCAGATAATTTATGGAATATTCGGAATACATAGCTTATAGTCGCAGTCACAAAACGTGGTTTTTCACAAGCAAAATGGGGTAAGCCAATAGCCGCCAATGCCTCAGAGCCCAAGTGCTCACCACCAAATAATAAATATAAGGTGTAACAAAACACAAGTGGTTTTTCACAAGCAAAATGGGGTAAGCCAATAGCCGCCAATGCCTCAGAGCCCAAGTGCTCACCACCAACAATTTTGAGGGGTTTTCTAAGGAAGTGAGAATAGCCAACGATGCATTCTCAGAGCCAAAGTGCTCGCCCCAATTAATACATACAGAGTGTCAATACCAAAACACAGTCCACTAGACTTGATGGTACATACCAATAATTAAAAAGAACCAAACACAGTCCATGAGACTTGATGGAATATAAAAATAATAAATTAAATAAAATTAAAAAGACTTTGGTTGAGGTGGGATTCGAACCGGCAACCCCGGCCAACTCCCTCAACCATATAATATAACAACAACAATAATAGTAAACTGCTCGCCGCCCACATTTAACCACAGCTTAGATAATCGTCATTACGGAAAATGTTTTACTGATCATTTAACATACTTTGCTAAAGGCACTCCATGTCTTAAATCGGCTTTGACCCCATGGATTTTATGGCCAAGTTTCATAGTTTAGTGTTTATTGGTCATGTCTTAGGTCAAGCATGCAAAAGCTGCAAATGGTCAAAATCCCAAATTTTTTGTAAAATCTCCTTTTTCATAAACTAAAGTTTAAGGGGCATTTTTTGAGTTAATTCATATTGTTGTTGTCAATAAACTCGAATTTATGACTCAACGTTCAAGTTATTAGGCCAGGGTGATAATAGGTACTGCAGTAAGGAATGTGGTTAATTTCTCTACTAGCTTCGAGTACATGTCCCAAAATATAAGGTCGAAAAGAAGAAGATTGGGTATATTCGTTAAGTAATTCTCCCGTTATACCTACAAAACCAAAAGTCTCAGTTAGTTCCCCAAGTATTTACTTGGTTTTGTTGTGTCACGGGAGAAAATAAAAAAAATCTTAGTTCTTGATCTACTTAATAGTTTAGAATTTCATTGTAAAAAGACACAATCATATATATTATTTCTGTAAGGCCTTTTTGTGTTTGCTCCTAATTTTCTGCTCTCATTTGAAACCAATATTAATAAATAAGGTATGGTTTTAAAGGTGGGGGTTAGCTCTACATGCGAAACCAAATATTAATTAGCGGATTGCTTTTGTTTAAGCGTATTTTATAAAACTTAATTTGTTTAAATAAACCATTGTGAATTCACAAAAAAATAAATTTGTACTGCAACGCTATTGTGACTGATATTCATCAGACTTTAGAGCGGTGTTGCCAGAATCGGGGATATCGCCCTTTTTCGGGGATTTTCCGTCTGCCAATATAATTTCGAAATGGTTTGGTATTTGTTTCCTTAGGGGTTATTTACAATCAAAGTTGCAAGTTTTCATGTGGTTGTTGTAATCACATTAGGCCGTCCCTAAAAATGTCCAAAAAAGTGTTCTGCGCAGAAATGCTGAGGATGGTGTAGCCTGTGTTGGACCGGACGAGTGTTATTTTTTATAAGCAACTCGGAAAGGTGTTCTGCACACAAATACCATGGATCCCGATCCGAATTGGGATCGGACCTGGGTCCTCTTTCGGGATTTTGATCATAATTTTTCACTGAAACAAAAAATTAAAAAGCGCTCCGGGATTCGTGATCCTGCGGCCAATACACGTTTTTTGAGCCCTCTCCCATAATTTTTTTAAATTTTTTTGCAGTTGACCCCTAAAGGAAACAAATACCAATGCTTTTTGGCTATAAAATGCCAAATTCATGATTTAATAAGCAACATCATTTGTTTTTCCCCGCCGAGGAACAAACTCACAGCAGCACTACAAAAATTTGAAGAGAAATGTTTTGAAAGAAAATTTGGCACTCTTGAAACTGTTTTGGTACAAAAAATAAATGTGAGTGGCAACACTGCGCTGGACTGGTAGTGGTGTAAGTCTTTGATTTCGATTAAAAAATGACAATGGTTAATAGAAATTCTTTTCAAATTTCAAATGTAGATGGCGCGCGGGCGGGTAATTGCCAGTGGTGAAAGTCTGCTAAACACCTGTTGCGAACAGTTTTCTTATTCTTTCTCACAACAAGTGCAGTTGATTTTATTTGTTAATTGAAAATCTTTTATGGATGTTTCAGGTGCATCCAAGTTAGCCGTTCTACATTTGGAGAATGGTGAATGAGAGCGATTCACGGGGGATGGGGTGTCGACGAACGACCCTTGAATGCAACATTGCGTCGTATTACAATCAGTTAATTTGATTTTATGTTTTTGCAAGTGTGGCAACTTCTAATTACCTCGACGGAACCGGGGTAAGTAGGCTTATGAAATTTAATTTAATATTCATTTTAAATTTACAAATATGTTTGTTTAACTTATTACAACTCTCATGAAAGGCAGAACTTTCTCTCTTATAAATAAACCTAATTTAACAAGAAATATCTACATATAGGTTAGGTTCAAGTGGCTGCCGCAGAAGCACACCTAGGCCATTATTAAAAGGCCCGTTGTGATACCACCAACACTAGGAAAGTCAGTTCCGGGACCCTGCCATATGGAAAATCCCGATTTTATCGGGATTATCCACATAGCAGAATCCCGGGACTGACGTTCCTAAACGGACACCGTTACCTCGAACCATTTAGATGACTTTGTGAAGGTCATCAGGTCCTTTATGTCCATCTCGGTGACCTGGCGTAGGCTAACCAGGACGTGCACTCCCAAAAAGCGCATTCTCGCGCCACTTAAAGCCGGGCAGTTGCAGATGTTGTGCTCCACTGTTTCCTCCTCATCATCATCCTTGCAACTCCTACAGCTTCGTCAGTAGGGCACAGCTAGTCTTTCTGCGTGCCTACCAATAAGGCAGTGCATAAATATGTGTTGAACTTTTATGATCCCATTTTTGGATATCCGGCATCCTGGAGATTGCAGAGATCTTTCGTTGGCTTAGCGGAGTGTATACTCTTTCTTTCAGCATTAGCTTGCATGTGGCAAACGGCATACCTAAGCGCTCTTTATCCCGAAGAACTTGCTTGGTCGTTCCCTGCCTTGCAAGTTTGTCTGCCCTACAATTTCCCTCAATGTCTTTATGCCTCGGGACCCATGCCAGGTTCACGCGGTTCCGTTGGGCCATCTCTTGTAGAGATCGACGACAGCTGAGCGTCAGTTCAGAGTTCAACGAGTAAGAGCCAAGGGATTTGATGGCCGCTTGGCTGTCGCTGAGGATAAAAATATGCTGTCCGATAGTATGTTGGCCTATCCAAGCCGCGGCGTCCATGATTGCTGAAACTTCAGCCTGGAAGACACTGCAGTGATCAGGTAGTCTGAAGGAGAGCTCAAGGTTCAGATCCTTTGAATAAACCTCTCCTCTAACTCTGCCATCTAACTTCGAGCCATCGGTATAAATGGAAGTGCCGCCACGAGTGACGAGACTCCGATCCGTGCTCTCCCATTCTTACCTGCTGGGAATGTTCATTTTAAAACCGCTATCTCCGACTGTTGTGGTCGCACAACGATTTGCATATTTTGGGGCTGAGCCCCCATTTTTTTCCAATGGCTCTGGGGCTGAAGAATATTCTCCTTCCAGGTTAGTTTCCTATCCAGAACTGTGCCTAAGAACTTTGCTTTGTCAGCCAAATTCAGGCGCACGTCATTCAGTTTTGGTAGTATCATATAGCCGTTGGTGAAAAGGACCAGTTCTACTTTTCCCGGGTTGATGCTCAGTCCGCAGCGCGAGCACCATAAGGAAACCTCTCGCAGTGCTGCTTACATCAAGTCGCACAGGGTTTGTGGGAATTCGCCCCTATATTCAATAGCTAAGTCGTCTGCATATGCCACTACCTTTCCGCAGCGAGTTGACAGTGAGGTTCAATAGAAGCGGGGAGAGAACACCACCCTGAGGAGTTCCCCTTGTGACATAGCGTGATAAGTCAGCCGAGCCCAGTGATGAAACTATTCGTCTACCCCTTAGTAGTTGATCATTAAGTCCAATAAGAGACCTGCTTATGCGCAGACTTGTTAAAACGGTGTTTATAGCATCTGGGCTTATGTTGTTGAAGGTCCCTTCAATTTCTTAAAAGGTTACGAGACAGTACTCCTTTTCATCCAGCGAGTTTTCAATAACAGAAACTAGGCTGTGAAGCGCAGTTTCTGTAGATTTCCCTTTGGTGTATACATGCTGAAAGCTAGAGATAAGGCTTCTATCAATAGTAGTGGAGAAATAGTCATTTATTATCCTCTCTAAGGTTTTGAGTACAAAGGACGAGAGACTGATCGGCCTGTAGTCCTTGGGCTCATAATGAGACGCATTCCCCGTCTTAGTAAGAAACACTACCGTGGCACTTCTCCTGGAGCACGGAATGTAGCTTAGAGCCAGGCAGGCTGTATAGAGAAATACCAGCCATTTGGCCGATGTCTCCAGCGTGTTTATGAGTTGTGCAGGAATAATCCCGTCTGGTCCGGCAGCCTTGAACGGTTCCAAGATTTTAACCGCCCACCTAACCTTTTGCTCCATGATGGGGATGTATACAGCCAGGTTTGTTGTAGGTGCTACGGGTTCCTCATGCAAGTTCCCTGGGAAGTGGGTATTCAAGAGCAGCTCTAGGGTTTCCCCTTCCGTGCTGGTCCAGGATCCGTCAGGTTTGGGCAAATAGCTTGTGGCTGTTTGAGGTTTTGAGAGCACTCGTCGACATTTTCGACCCCAGTGCAGAAATTTCTCCACGATACTCTCTCTTCGCCTACCTCAGAGCTTTTTGTATACCCTAAGTTTAACTTTATATTCGAGCCATTGAGTCTCCGTGCCAAGGCTCTTGGCCTTATTAAAGTGTATCCTACATGATTTGCGGAGCGAGTCCCGGTCGTAGGACCACCAATGCGGCCTATGTTTACCGCGTGGTTTTGGCACTGGGCAAGCCTGCTCTAGGGCATTCGAGAGCGCCGTTGTAAAGGTCTTTACCAGATCCTCCATCTCCCCTACTGATGAGGGGAGTTGTGGGGGCAGTGCGGGTAGGTCTCTAGATAATATTTCATTGTGTAGCTGCCACTTAGTGTTACGTGGGTTGCGTTTCATAACCGGCTGATCAACAGAAAAGTCTAGAACTAGTTTTATGTACCGGTGGTCGGAGAATGAATGTTCATCGAGAAAATGCCAATTCTGACCCACTCATAAGCGCCTTCGCTGCAAATAGTGAGATCTATGACCTCCCTACGGGTTTTAGTAATAAACGTAGGTTCGTTACCCACGTTGCAAACTACCAGGTTAGTTGTTAACAAATAATCAAACAACGACTCTCCTCTAGCATTGATATCGAAGCTTCCCCACTGGACGTGATGAGCATTAGTGTCAGTTCCGATAATAAGATGACCCATGGAAAAATTTGCCACCAGGTCTTTTACCTCCCTCTGTGGAGGAGGCTCTTCGGCGTCGTAGGGCATATATACCAACGCCATCGTCAGGCTGGTACTGTCGACTGTTAAACTGGCAGCTGTAACGTCACCATTTGTATGGTTGGGCAAGAGAAAGGCGTTCAGCTCAGACTTAACCAAAATACAGGCTCTAACCCTGTCCCCCTTGCTGGTTTGGACAAGCTTAAAACCCATAGTCCCTAAACCGCAAGTCCCAGGGTTCTTGGATGAGGACCACATCTACGTCGCCTTTAGACAGACGACTGATTAAAGCAGCCGAGGCTGCTTTAGATTTGTGCAGGTTTATATGAAGCACCACCAACATGAGAGCACTAAGACTTCTCTGCCACCGTGGTATCGTCGAGTTCCACCTCGTCTTGAGACTTATCTTTCAACGACGAGTTGTTCAGACCACGATGTGGCGTGCCGGAAACCCTACTTACCATGGTAGTATCAACATTGGTGCGCTCAGGACTAGCTGCTATCACCGTGCCGTTGAAGTCTTCCCCGTCCAGCAGGCTGTCTCCCATCTCCGAGCTGTTCACTGTTCCTTCGCCATTTGACGTGGCAGATACCATACTTTCCGAGTCAGACATCTCCGACCCCTCTTCCGGCACTGCGATTTACGAGTCCTCCGTTGCAACCGAAATAGCAGCGCGCTATGCATCGCCTCGGTATACGTGGATCACGATCTGACCCATGCCGTAGTGCACTCGTCCATTGCACCCTTATTCAAGGTGAAAACCACTTGCCTATCAGGCCCTGCCGCATCCTCAACCAGATTGACACTCCAGTCCTGCATCGGGAGAGACGAGTTCATGATCCGCAGCATCCTGAGAATTCTCTAAGGTTCAGCAGGAATGGCAGGAATCCATGCTCTTGCCCGTTGGCCGAGCCGGGATGTCCTTCCAGTCGACAACCTCGATTCTTGCCCCTTGGTAGATCTCACCCAGTCTTGCGGCTGCTGCCTTGTACAGTGCAACAGTTTTTGCATCCTAGCAAGCGAATACCCTGGTGTCATCCCGCATCAGAACCCATCGGCGTGGCACCTGGAGACTCATTCATAATGTCCTTTTCGAAAGATATCGACATTTTTATATTTTTGATAAGAACAAGTTGGGAATAATAGAAAATAGAAGGAGAGAGTTCAAGTATTTGGCGGTGAAAGGGTTAAACTGTATGAATCTGAGCTCTATAATGACATACAATCGTAAAGCCCCAATTTTATAAAACTTTGCAGTTTCCACTTTCATAAAAAGTTTGTGGAACGTAAAGCGAAGCAAGATTTTGGCAAATGCTCAAAGCCGAGGCGCGGTTTTGTCAAAGTTTCATAAAGTTTTATGTAAATGGGGCTTAAGACATTACCCGCTTCAAAACGTTGCAAGTTATGCCTCGTGGAGGCGACTTTATTTGCACCTCTTTTTAAATTTTTTTTCCGGGTTTTTATCGATTGTTTCCTTAAATTTTTTATTTCTTTTATTTTTTAAATTTTTTAATGCTTATCTTTTAATCTTTTTTTTCGATTTATTTTTTTTTTGTTTTTATTTAGTTTGTTTTGTTTAAATTTTTTTTTTGCCTAAAGCGACCTAATTAGGCAACCGCTTTTGAATATTTAGTTTGTAAATTCAAATATGCTGTGATTAAACTGTCACTACAGATATTTTAAATAACTTACAAAAGTTTGTCCATCTATCAAACTAATTTAAAATCAATCCCAGAATTTGTTAAATTCACTAAGAACGGAATCAGTTTGGCCATTTTGGTGCTTTTGGGACCAGATCTAGCCCTTTTTAAAATGTTTTTATTAGGTCGCTTTCGTCGTTCTTGTGCCCGGATTTTTGCATTCGATTTTGAACCAACTTCCTGTTGTGCTAGGGTCTTGAAATTTT
Organism: Campiglossa producta; assembly: GCA_964058755.1. Lineage (NCBI taxonomy): Eukaryota > Metazoa > Arthropoda > Insecta > Diptera > Tephritidae > Campiglossa > Campiglossa producta. The sequence goes on along the minus strand of CAXKVI010000006.1, from coordinate 31,801,617 downwards.
CACCACAGTTCAGGCCGCGATGACAATGCAATATTATGAAGAAAAAAAATTCCGATAGGTAGCACTTGGGTCGCTATATTTTCAAAAATCGCATTTATGGTCCGATTTGGCTGAAATTCGGAACATGTATTACTACTATGAAAAGAAATATTTTCCTAAAAAAAAATTCCGCTAGGTAGAGCTGAGATCGGGGTAATAAAAACTGAAAATCCTAATTACGGACCGATTTAGCTGATATTTAGCGTGTGTATTACTTAATCAATTTCCAAATGTTCAAAAAAAAAATTGGACCCGCTAGGTGGCGCGTGAGTCGCTCTATTTAAGAAATGCGAAGGTCTGTTTTCGGTGTCGATTAATTTGTTTTTCAAAGAACTTCCCATTGAGGTAGAATCTTGAAATTTCATCGTCGTTTAGTTTTCTGGCCCCACGTAATTCCGATAGGTGGCGCACGGGTATAGATATTCGAGAAAAGTTTAATTTCCAGAGATTTTGCTTTGGATTTTGAACTAACTTCCCATTGAGCTGGGGTTTTGAAATTTTCACCATCGTTCAGGTTTCGCTGACAATGCATTATACAAAAAAAAATCCAAAATATAGCTTTAATTGCAAAAGTCCCATTTATCGGCCTATCTTCCTTATTAGTTGAATTTTGTGAAGTGAGCCACTTTTTTCGAAGTTGTACTATCTTTCTGAAACTTTTAAGCTATTGCATAGATTTTATCGCAGGCCTGGCACCAAATCAAAAAATTTAGTGACGGATATTTTTCAAAAAAGGTTCGAAAAGGTTCGAAAAGGTTCGAAAAGGTTCGAAAAGATTCGAAAAGGTTCGAAAAGATTCGAAAATTTTATATCTCTATCATAAAGTTAAGGTCCGGGTCAAAGTCAAAGTCACATCTGGGTCCGGGTCAGGGTCAGGATCCGGGTCCGGGTCAGGGTCAGGATCCGGATCCGGGTCAAATTAAAGCCAGATTCGGGTCCGGGTCGGGGTCCGGATCCGGATCCGGATCAAATGTTCATGAGTCAACGTCACATCATCAATATTTATATGAACTCAAATGTTCATGAGTCAACGTCACATCATCAATATTCATATGAACTCAAATGTTCATGAGTCAACGTCACATCATCAATATTTATATGAACTCAAATGTTCATGAGTCAACGTCACATCATCAATATTCATATGAACTCAAACGTTCATGAGTCAACGTCACATCTTCAATATTCATATGAACTCAAATGTTCATGAGTCTACGTCACATCATCAATATTTATATGAACTCAACCCAGATGTGATCCGGATCCGGATCAAATGTTCATGAGTCAACGTCACATCTTCAATATTCATATGAACTCAAATGTTCATGAGTCAACGTCACATCATCAATATTCATATGAACTCAAATGTTCATGAGTCAACGTCACATCATCAATATTTATATGAACTCAAATGTTCATGAGTCTACGTCACATCTTCAATATTCATATAAACTCAAATGTTCATGAGTCTACGTCACATCATCAATATTTATATGAACTCAAATGTTCATGAGTCAACGTCACATCTTCAATATTCACATGAACTCAAATGTTCATGAGTCAACGTCACATCATCAATATTTAAGTCGCAAGGTGGAACTTTTAACGAAATAGTATATGAATATAGTAAAGCACATTCTCAGGAACTCGTTTATGTTGCGCTCTCTCGGGTGACAAATATTGAAAAATTGTATATCACGACCAAAAACGATAATGCCGCATTTAAGTTTTATCATAATCGAAAGCAAGCTGCATCGACTGCATCTTTGTTGCAAGAATTTAAAAGATTGTCTTTAAATAATGTTCAGACGATAGCTCAAAGCGTCTTAGATTTCATTAGTAATAGAAATGGCATTTCAATAATGACTTTCAATTGCCAAAGTCTAAATAGTCACAAATACGATTTACAAGATTCAGTTACCAGACAAACAAATGTCTTACTTCTTACCGAAACTTGCATGACGCGTGATAATCCGATTGAAATACCTAATTTCAAATGTATTGTTCAATTCAAACGAGATACTGTACTCATTTGTTGGAGATATTTCTGCGTGCTTATGCAAACTTAGTAATGGTTTACACATTGTCATGGTAGCAATCTACATTTCGCCGAATCCAAAATTGGAAGAGGTAGAGCATTTTATTCATCGCACTTTACTGGAGTACTCGGTAGAAGGGCAAAAACACTTGGTACAAATGGTGATAAATTTCCACTTATCTTGGCCGGCGATTTCAAGATCAACTTCGCTGATAAAAAATCAGAGCGGCTGACAAGTTTTCTTTTTGAAAAATTCAATTTGAAAATAAATAATGATCCAAAAGAATCCACAACAAAATATGGGACCACCATTGACGCGGTATTTTCAAGATACTTAGAGGATATCAAGTCTCAAACGTATGTTTCCTATTTCAGTTACCATAAAGCTATAATTTCAATTATAAATAATTAATTATAAATAATTAACTAATTAAAAGCTCAAATTACTAACATGAAGTAACTTACTTTTATTTAAATGTGGTTTAAAATCAGGTATGTATAAAATGGGTACTCTGCTAGTATTCAATAAAGCTGGGTATTGTCTTCGTGAAAAATGTTGCAAGTGGCCTAGAAAACATTTGAATTCGCAATCTTAATGACTAGAATAAAAAATATGTTACTATCATCGTTTCCCATCTTATTCAGTCCTTTTCACGTCTTGAACTTGATTTATCATGGCGTAATTGCCTTTGCAACTTTTTTTGCCGTGAAATGTAGGTAACGCCTATAATTCCAAATCCTTTGATTTTACGGCTTGAAAAACTACTCTACACGGTACACAGAGACAACACTGCCTAATAAAATAGAACAAAAGTCATATGATATCTCTATAGATTTTCTTCAAGAAGAAGTTCTTTTTATTTTTGAAGAGAAAATCTTATTAATCTTTACAAAGAGAAATCTTGCAAAAAACGTACTGATTTCTTAGGGTTCCTAACAAGAAGATTCGACTTATTAATGTTTTCAAAGGGAAAACATATTTCCGCGTAATTGTATGTGTTAATAAGACGATCTTAGGGTTCCTAACAAGAAGATTTGACTTATTAATGTTTTCAAAGGGAAAACATATTTCCGCATAATTATATGTGTTAATAAGACGATCTTAGGGTTCCTAACAAGAAGATTTGAATTATTAACAGATTTCCGCATAATTGTATGTGTTAATAAGATTTGACTTATTAATGTTTTCAAAGGGAAATCTTGCAGAAAACGAACTGATTTCTTAGGGTTCCTAGCAAGAAGATATGTCTTATTAATGTTTTCAAAGGGAAATCTTGCAGAAAACGAACTGATTTCTTAGGGTTCCTAACAAGAAGATTAATGTTTTCAAAATGAAATCACATATTATTGAGAAGAAAATAAAAATTATATTTCAGAGTTCTTATATTGTCTTCGAGAACTTCAGATTATCAGTTACGATTCAGTTTTAGATTTCTCTTGTATTGCCTTTACCTTCTTATGTTGCCTTTTTATATTTCCTTCAAGCCATCTCACCGCACTCTTCCTTACATTGCCTTCCACACTTGCCATATTGCCTCCACCGCGAATCGAACTAACCACATATTGAATGCTGAACACAGGTGCTTACCATCGAGCCATCGGGTACTTCTGCTTCTCAGCGTATAATTGTTCTACATGATGTCTGCTGATGATGATGCAAGATTTTCCTTTGAAAATATTAATAAGTCAAATCTTCTTGTTAGGAACCCTAAGATCGTCTAATTAACACATAAATTTATGCGGAAATATGTTTTCCCTTTGAAAACATTAATAAGTCAAATCTTCTTGTTAGCAACCCTAAGATCGTCTTATTAACACATACAATTATGCGGAAATCTGTTAATAAGTCAAATCTTCTTGTTAGGAACCCTAAGATCGTCTTATTAACACATAAATTTATGCGGAAATATGTTTTCCCTTTGAAAACATTAATAAGTCAAATCTTCTTGTTAGGAACCCTAAGATCGTCTTATTAACACATACAATTATGCGGAAATCAGTTAATAAGTCAGATCTTCTTGTTAGGAACCCTAAGATCATCTTATTAAAATAAGAAGTTTTTCTCCTTCAGCTTTCTTTTCAATATTTTGACAGAAATTTCGAGAAGATTTTCTTATTAATAACACATATAAAAAGAAATCGCAAAGAAAAAAGAAGAAATTGCACTTGATAATATCAATAAGAATTTCCTCATTAAACCAAATAGATTTGCGTATGGTTTTTTTTTCGTTTCCGCCGTCTTGATAGATTTTATCGCAGGCCTGGCACCAAATCAAAAAAGTTAGTGACGGATATTTTTCAAAAAAGGTTCGAAAAGGTTCGAAAAGGTTCGAAAAGGTTCGAAAAGGTCCGAAAAGGTTCGAAAAGGTTCGAAAAGATTCGAAAATTTTATATCTAATATCTTTAAACGAGTTAATCTTGTATATTTGTATATTTGTATGTTCGGACTATCTCGAGAACCGCTTGACCGATTGGGATGAAATTTGGCACAAAGATAGTATGATGGATTCTAAGACTACCCACTTTAGGGTTGCCACTTGGGGCGGTTTACAGGGTTGCCACCTATCCCATTTTTTTTTAATTATGGAGCAAGATATGCCAATATGGGTATCATATGAAAGGTATTTTCGGCGAGATACCAACTAAAATATTTTCAAGTAGAGTTGCCACCTAGGGTTGCCACCTTACCACAATATATTTGTATATCCGGTACTATCTCGAGAATCGCTTGACCGAATTGGCTGAAATTTGGCATGGTGATAGTATGATCAATTTTAAGACTACCCACTTTAGGGTTGCCACTTGGGGCGGTTAACAGGGTTGCCACCTATCCCTTTTTTTTAATTATGGAGCAAGATATGCCAATATGGGTATCATATGAAAGGTATTTTCGGCGAGATACCAACTAAAATATTTTCAAGTAGGGTTGCCACCTAGGGTTGCCACCTTACCACAATATATTTCTATATCCGGTACTAGCTCGAGAACCGCTTGAACGATTTGGATGAAATTTGGTATGTAGATAGTATGATTGATTCTAAGACTATCAATTTGGGGGTTGCCACGTCATCATTTGGGATATTTTTTGGGTTATTTTGGGAACATCTAAGGGACTATTCAAGGATTATTTTGGGATCATTTTGGGATAATTTTGTGGTAATTTTCGAATCGTTTAGGGTACATTTAAGGGTGTTTTTGGGGTAATTTGTGAATTATTTTTGGACCAATTTGGGATCATTTTAGGGTCATTTTGGGATCATTTTTGGGTAGTTTTGGGTTTCAAAGTAAAGGTATTGTCGCCGACATACCAGCTAAAATATTTTCAAGTAGGGTTGCCACCCAGGGTTACCATTTTACCGTATTGTAATTGTATTTGTATTTTGGGATCATATTTGGATATTTTAGGATTATTTTGAGAACATCACTTTGGGGTAATTTTGGGGCTTGCTTGAGATCATTTTGGGTTCAATTTCGGATTAATTTGGTACAATTTTGGGTAATTTTCGGTTCATTTTGGAGCCATTTTTGGATAATTTTTGTATCATTTTGGGATAATTTTTGGGTTACTTTGGGAACATTTGAGGGTCTTTTTGGGGTGGTTTTGGGATTATTTTAGGATATATTTGGGATCATTTTGGTGTATTTTTTGGATCGTTTAGTGTGCATTTAAGGGTATTTTTGGGTAATTTGAGAGTTATTTTTGGACCAATTTGGAATAATTTTAGGTTCATTTTCGGATCATTTTTGGGTCGTTTTGGGTTCAATTTCGGATCATTTTGGGAACATTTAAGGGTCTTTTTGGGATCATTTTAGGATTATTTTTGGATTATTTTAGGGTCATTTTGGGATCATTTTGGGTAAGTAAATTTAGCGCTAAATTGATAGCACCGAGCAAGCTCGGTCACCCAGGTACTCTCTATATAAAGTTAAGGTCCGGGTCAAAGTCAAAGTCACATCGGGGTCCGGGTCAGGGTCCGGATCCGGATCCGGGTCAAAATTAAAGCCAGATTCGGGTCCGGGTCGGGGTCCGGATCCGGATCCGGATCAAATGTTCATGAGTCAACGTCACATCATCAATATTCATATGAACTCAAACGTTCACGAGTCAACGTCACATCATCAATATTTATATGAACTCAAATGTTCATGAGTCAACGTCACATCTTCAATATTCATATGAACTCAAATGTTCATGAGTCAACGTCACATCATCAATATTCATATGAACTCAAGTGTTCATGAGTCAACGTCACATCATCAATATTTATATGAACTCAAACGTTCATGAGTCAACGTCACATCATCAATATTCATATGAACTCAAATGTTCATGAGTCAACGTCACATCTTCAATATTCATATGAACTCAAATGTTCATGAGTCAACGTCACATCATCAATATTTATATGAACTCAAACGTTCATGAAAAATTGTATATCACGACCAAAAACGATAATGCCGCATTTAAGTTTTATCATAATCGAAAGCAAGCTGCATCGACTGCATCTTTGTTGCAAGAATTTAAAAGATTGTCTTTAAATAATGTTCAGACGATAGCTCAAAGCGTCTAGATTTCATTAGTAATAGAAATGGCATTTCAATAATGACTTTCAATTGCCAAAGTCTAAATAGTCACAAATACGATTTACAAGATTCAGTTACCAGACAAACAAATGTCTTACTTCTTACCGAAACTTGCATGACGCGTGATAATCCGATTGAAATACCTAATTTCAAATGTATTGTTCAATTCAAACGAGATACTGCTCCTAAGGGTGGTGTAGCTATTATAAAATAACAATAATGTTACTAATATTATGTCTCTGAATATTGAAATAAATAATGGACACGTTAGCGATGTTAATGATATGTACTCATTTGTTGGAGATATTTCTGCGTGCTTATGCAAACTTAGTAATGGTTTACACATTGTCATGGTAGCAATCTACATTTCGCCGAATCCAAAATTGGAAGAGGTAGAGCATTTTATTCATCGCACTTTACTGAAGTACTCGGTAGAAGGGGCAAAAACACTTGGTACAAATGGTGATAAATTTCCACTTATCTTGGCCGGCGATTTCAAGATCAACTTCGCTGATAAAAAATCAGAGCGGCTGACAAGTTTTCTTTTTGAAAAATTCAATTTGAAAATAAATAATGATCCAAAAGGATCCACAACAAAATATGGGACCACCATTGACGCGGTATTTTCAAGATACTTAGAGGATATCAAGTCTCAAACGTATGTTTCCTATTTCAGTTACCATAAAGCTATAATTTCAATTATAAATAATTAACTAATTAAAAGCTCAAATTACTAACATGAAGTAACTTACTTTTATTTAAATGTGGTTTAAAATCAGGTATGTATAAAATGGGTACTCTGCTAGTATTCAATAAAGCTGGGTATTGTCTTCGTGAAAAATGTTGCAAGTGGCCTAGAAAACATTTGAATTCGCAATCTTAATGACTAGAATAAAAAATATGTTACTATCATCGTTTCCCATCTTATTCAGTCCTTTTCACGTCTTGAACTTGATTTATCATGGCGTAATTGCCTTTGCAACTTTTTTTGCCGTGAAATGTTGGTAACGCCTATAATTCCAAATCCTTTGATTTTACGGCTTGAAAAACTACTCTACACGGTAGTAATACTATGTTAGAAACCTTTGTTATACTTCATTTATCAAAAAAGTGTTTTAAAATGGTGTTTAAGCTACTTGCAACATTTTTCACGCATGAAGACAATACCAAGCTTAAAAGTAAAAATTTGTTTTCTTGTCGGTCACCACGCTTACAAAGTGTAACATCAATTAATATCAAAGACAAAACTTGAACTAATATCAAAGAAAAACAAGGTTAGGTTAGGTTCAAGTGGCTACCGTAGAGGCACACCTAGGCCAGTATTAAAAGCCCGTTGTGATACCACCAACACTAGGAAAGTCAGTTCCGGGACCCTGCCATATGGAAAATCCCGGTATTAACGGAATTCTCCACATAGCAGAATCCCGGAACTGACCCTCCTATACCGACACCGTTACTCCTCCTCGAACCATTTAGATGACTTGATGAAGGCCATCAGGTCCTTTATGTCCAGCTCCGTGACCTGGCGTAGGCTAACCAGGAAGGGAACTCCCAAAAAGCGCATTCTCGCGCCACTTAAAGCCGGGCAGTTGCAGATGAGGTGCTCCACCGTTTCCTCCTCCTCATCATCCTTACAACTCCTACAGCATCGTCGGTAGGGCACACCAAGTCTTTCTGCGTGCCTACCAATGAGGCAGTGCCCAGTCAATACGCCTATTAATATGGAGATTTCTCTTCTCCTTAGGGCATAAATTTGTCTTGATCTTTTATGATCCCATTTCGGCCAGGTTTCTTTGGATATCCGGCATCCTGGAGATTGCAGCCATCTTTCGTTGGCTTGGCGGAGTGTGTACTCCTTCAGCATAAGCTTGCATGTGGCAAACGGCATACCTAAGCGCTCTTTATCCCGAAGAACCTGCTTGGTCGTGCCCTGCCTCGCAAGTTCGTCTGCCCTACAATTTCCCTCAATGTCCCTATGCCCCGGGACCCATGTGAGGTTCACGCGATTCTGTTGGGCCATCTCTTGTAGAGATCGACGACAGCTGCGCGTCAGTTCAGAGTTGAACGAATAAGAGCCAAGGGATTTGATGGCCGCCTGGCTGTCGCTGAATATAAAAATGTCGTGTCCGATAGTGTGTTGGCCTATCCAAGCCGCGGCGTCCATGATTGCTCAAACTTCAGCCTGGAAGACACTGCAGTGATCAGGTAGTCTGAAGGAGAGCTCAAGGTTCAGATCCTTTGAATAAACCCCTCCTCCAACTCTGCCGTCTAACTTCGAGCCATCAGTATAAATGGAAGTGCCGCCATCAGGGGCGGGACTCCGATCCGTGCTCTCCCATTCTTCCCTGCTGGGAATGTTGATTTTAAAACAGCTATCTCCGACTGTTGTGGTCGCACAACGATCCGTGCTCAGCGGAAGAAAGCTATAGGATCCCAAAATACAGGCGTGTCCAGTAGTGCTTGCGCCCCAGCCGGACGTTTCCCTTAGACGCAGAGCCGATGCTGCTGCTACCCGGTGCCCTTCCAGATCGAGTGGCAAAATGCCAAGAATGGCCTGGAGTGCTTCATTGGGCGTTGTTCTTAACGCACCGCTTATACAGATCATGCAAGATCTGTGTACTTTACCTAGCAGAGTAAGGTTTGTTGCCTTGCTCAGCGCAGGCCACCATACCACAACTCCATAGAGCATGATTGGCCGAATGATTGCGGTGTAGATCCATTTGCATATTTTGGGGCTGAGCCCCCACTTCTTTCCAATGGCTCTTTTGCATGTGTAGAGTGCAATACACGCTTTCCTCTGGCGCTGAAGAACATTCTCCTTCCAGGTTAGTTTCCTATCCAGAACTGTGCCTAAGAACTTGGCTTTGTCAGCCAGGTTCAGGTGCACGTCATTCAGTTTTGGTAGTGTTAGCGGTGGTATCTTATAGCGGTTGGTGAAAAGAACCAGTTCTACTTTTCCCGGGTTGATGCTCAGTCCGCAGCGCGAGCACCATAAGGAAACCTCTCGCAGTGCTACTTGCATCAAGTCGCACAGGGTTTGTGGGAATTTGCCCCTATATACTATAGCTAAGTCGTCTGCATATGCCACTACCCTAACAAAATGTTGCATAAATATTTTAATCGCATAAGTTGATAATATGCAATAGCTTTACCGCGGCAGTCCACGAGTGCCACATGTCCTTTTTTTGTATGGTTCACAACAACAAGAAAAAAATACGTTTGGGCCAGTTTTTCGAAATTCGAATTATTTTCAAATTATAGCTATCAACACTTTTCGAAATTCCTCGGGAGTTATTTACACTTTTTACAGACTTGTTGATTTTTTATGAAATTTTTTTTTCTCTACGTACTGTGTACTATGAAGGCAAAAAATGTAAATAACTGCCGCTCCATTAAAGTGCCAAACATTTTTTAAGCTATTGCATAGATTTTATCGCAGGCCTGGCACCAAATCAAAAGTTAGTGACGGATATTTTTCAGAAAAGGTTCGAAAAGGTTCGAAAAGGTTCGAAAAGGTTCGAAAAGATTCGAAAAGGTTCGAAAAGATTCGAAAATTTTATATCTCTATCTTAAAGTTAAGGTCCGGGTCAAAGTCAAAGTCACATCTGGGTCCGGGTCAGGGTCAGGATCCGGGTCCGGGTCAGGGACAGGATCCGGATCCGAATCCGGATCCGGGTCAAATTAAAGCCAGATTCGGGTCCGGGTCGGGGTCCGGATCCGGATCCGGATCAAATGTTCATGAGTCAACGTCACATCATCAATATTCATATGAACTCAAACGTTCATGAGTCAACGTCACATCATCAATATTTATATGAACTCAAATGTTCATGAGTCAACGTCACATCATCAATATTTATATGAACTCAAATGTTCATGAGTCAACGTCACATCATCAATATTTATATGAACTCTAATGTTCATGAGTCAACGTCACATCATCAATATTCATATGAACTCAAATGTTCATGAGTCAACGTCACATCATCAATATTTATATGAACTCTAATGTTCATGAGTCTACGTCACATCTTCAATATTCATATGAACTCAAATGTTCATGAGTCTACGTCACATCATCAATATTTATATGAACTCAACCCAGATGTGATCCGGATCCGGATCAAATGTTCATGAGTCAACGTCACATCTTCAATATTCATATGAACTCAAATGTTCATGAGTCAACGTCACATCTTCAATATTCATATGAACTCAAATGTTCATGAGTCAACGTCACATCATCAATATTTATATGAACTCAAATGTTCATGAGTCTACGTCACATCTTCAATATTCATATGAACTCAAATGTTCATGAGTCTACGTCACATCATCAATATTTATATGAACTCAAATGTTCATGAGTCAACGTCACATCATCAATATTCACATGAACTCAAATGTTCATGAGTCAACGTCACATCTTCAATATTCTTATGAACTCAAATGTTCATGAGTCAACGTCACATCATCAATATTTATATGAACTCAAACGTTCATGAAAAATTGTATATCACGACCAAAAACGATAATGCCGCATTTAAGTTTTATCATAATCGAAAGCAAGCTGCATCGACTGCATCTTTGTTGCAAGAATTTAAAAGATTGTCTTTAAATAATGTTCAGACGATAGCTCAAAGCGTCTTAGATTTCATTAGTAATAGAAATGGCATTTCAATAATGACTTTCAATTGCCAAAGTCTAAATAGTCACAAATACGATTTACAAGATTCAGTTACCAGACAAACAAATCTCTTACTTCTTACCGAAACTTGCATGACGCGTGATAATCCGATTGAAATACCTAATTTCAAATGTATTGTTCAACTCAAACGAGATACTGCTCCTAAGGGTGGTGTAGCTATTTACCAAAATAACAATAATGTTACTAATATTATGTCTCTGAATATTGAAATAAATAATGGACACGTTAGGGATGTTAATGATATGTACTCATTTGTTGGAGATATTTCTGCGTGCTTATGCAAACTTAGTAATGGTTTACACATTGTCATGGTAGCAATCTACATTTCGCCGAATCCAAAATTGGAAGAGGTAGAGCATTTTATTCATCGCACTTTACTGGAGTACTCGGTAGAAGGGGCAAAAACACTTGGTACAAATGGTGATAAATTTCCACTTATCTTGGCCGGCGATTTCAATATCAACTTCGCTGATAAAAAATCAGAGCGGCTGACAAGTTTTCTTTTTGAAAAATTCAATTTGAAAATAAATAATGATCCAAAAGAATCCACAACAAAATATGGGACCACCATTGACGCGGTATTTTCAAGATACTTAGAGGATATCAAGTCTCAAACGTATGTTTCCTATTTCAGTTACCATAAAGCTATAATTTCAATTATAAATAATTAATTATAAATAATTAACTAATTAAAAGCTCAAATTACCAACATGAAGTAACTTACTTTAATTTAAATGTGGTTTAAAATCAGGTATGTATAAAATGGGTACTCTGCTAGTATTCAATAAAGCTGGGTATTGTCTTCGTGAAAAATGTTGCAAGTGGCCTAGAAAACATTTGAATTCGCAATCTTAATGACTAGAATAAAAAATATGTTACTATCATCGTTTCCCATCTTATTCAGTCCTTTTCACGTCTTGAACTTGATTTATCATGGCGTAATTGCCTTTGCAACTTTTTTTGCCGTGAAATGTTGGTAACGCCTATAATTCCAAATCCTTTGATTTTAAAAACTACTCTACACGGTAGTAATACTATGTTAGAAACCTTTGTTATACTTCATTTATCAAAAAAGTGTTTTAAAATGGTGTTTAAGCTACTTGCAACATTTTTCACGCATGAAGACAATACCAAGCTTAAAAGTAAAAATTTGTTTTCTTGTCGGTCACCACGCTTACAAAGTGTAACATCAATTAATATCAAAGACAAAACTTGAACTAATATCAAAGAAAAACAAAATGTTGCATAAATATTTTAATCGCATAAGTTGATACTATGCAATAGCTTTACCGCGGCAGTCCACGAGTGCCACACGTCCTTTTTTTTGTGATGATATGTTGTAATTAAAACTTGAAAATTTTCGGCTTTCGCCTTGAACTTAGGACCGACTAACTCGTGATCAACCACTGTTCACACGAAACCCTTCTCCACTTCAGTCCTCCAAGGTCTCATTCGATTATTTGCTACTACCACCAAGATCTGTACCAATGGCGGCTCCATGCAGGCTTACGCCAAACACTTCTAAGCACACCATTGTACCCTCCTACTCACTAAAGTTTCAAAATTTATAATTCAATCGAAATTGTATTATAAATCATCTACTTTAGCGGTAATGTATAGGTATACAACTTAAGCGCCATCCATTTTAAGGGCTAGTTGCTTCGGCAGGTGAGTTGTTACACACTCCTTAGCGGATTACGACTTCCATGTCCACCGTCCTGCTGTTTTAAGCAACCAACGCCTTTCATGGTATCTGCATGAGTTGTTAATTTAGGCACCGTAACATTACGTTTGGTTCATCCCACAGCGCCAGTTCTGCTTACCAAAAGTGGCCCACTGGGCACATTATATCATAACCTCAACCTTCATATCAAGAAAGGTGAGGTTCTTACCCATTTAAAGTTTGAGAATAGGTTAAGGTCGTTTCGACCCTAAGGCCTCTAATCATTCGCTTTACCAGATAAGATTATTTAATATAATATTAAAATGCACCAGCTATCCTGAGGGAAACTTCGGAGGGAACCAGCTACTAGATGGTTCGATTGGTCTTTCGCCCCTATACTCAATTCTGACAATCGATTTGCACGTCAGAACTGTTTCGGTCTTCCATCAGGGTTTCCCCTGACTTCAACCTGATCAAGTATAGTTCACCATATTTCGGGTCACAGCATATATGCTCAAGGTACGCTCCAGTTAGAGGTATAAATAATAATAAATTATTATTATACATAACTATATAGAACGCCCCGGGATTGAATTAATAGACTATTTAAAAGAAAATAGACTAAAAATTAATCCCATTAAATAAAGTTAAGTTAATTACGCCATTAGGTTTATATATATAACCCAATGACTTGCACATATGTTAGACTCCTTGGTCCGTGTTTCAAGACGGGTCCCGAAGGTATCCTGAATCTTTCGCATTGTAAATCATATAAATGCATACAATAAATATTAAAATCAATGATAATAAAATTATTGTAAAATTCAAAATGAATTTAAGCATTATATATAATAAATCTATCAACACTTTATCAAATCATTAGGCATTTATTTAATGTTAATAAGCAATAAAGCAAATTAATTAAAATAAACTTAAAGCCAATGATCTTTCGATAAATAGGTTTTAATGTTAATAGATTACAATGTCCTTATATGAAAAAAATGCACACTATTATTATAATATTAATAAATTAATATTACATATATAATGATGAATTTTTCATAATGGATATTCAGGTTCATCGGGCTTAACCTCTAAGCAGTTTCACGTACTATTTAACTCTCTATTCAGAGTTCTTTTCAACTTTCCCTCACGGTACTTGTTTACTATCGGTCTCATGGTTATATTTAGTTTTAGATGGAGTTTACCACCCGCTTAGTGCTGCACTATGAAGCAACACGACTCTTTGGAAATATCTTTCTAGTAATCATTAACGTTATACGGGCCTGGCACCCTCTATGGGCCTCATTTAAGAAGGACTTAAATCGCTAATTTCTCATACTAGATATTAAGATATTCCATACACTGCATCTCACATTTGCCATTAAGACAAAGTGACTTAGTGCTGAACTGTTTTCTTTTCGCTCGCCGCTACTAAGAAAATCCTTGTTAGTTTCTTTTCCTCCCCTCATTAATATGCTTAAATTCAGGGGGTAATCCCATATGAGTTGAGGTTGTATAAAAATTTTTTATTATATATTGCGTGCTTTTAATTTATATATAGATTAATTTATGTATATATTTTTTTTGAAAAATCCATTAAGAAAATCTTTTCATCCATATATTTATAATAATAATATGAAAACATTATAATTATTATATAATTTTTATATTTTGTTTTTAATATATTAATGGAGCAATTCTAGACTAAAAATTTTAGTTTTAAGCTAGACATTCCCCAAATATAAACAAAATTATTATATTTTTATAAATATAATGTTATAGTTTTCGTTTTAAGGAATACTAAGATTTTTGCTTCTTAATTTTGAGGATTTTTTAAAATATATAAAATTAATTATATATATTTTTATATTTGACTATTCATATTATGGATTAAAAATATATAATCCAATAATATACCATTTGCTTTAAAATATTTTAATTAAATTAAAATATTAAGCAACTTATTTAGCATAGTCTTACAACCCTCAACCATATGTAGTCCAAGCAGCACTTTAAAATTAATTAAAGTACATAACAGCATGGACTGCAATATGCGTTCGAAATGTCGATGTTCATGTGTCCTGCAGTTCACACGATGACGCACAGTTTGCTGCGTTCTTCATCGACCCATGAGCCAAGTGATCCACCGCTTAGAGTTATAAATTTTTAAAATTTTTATATTTATGTCATTTTTCTTTTAATTTTCATATTAATCAAAAGATTAATAATCAAATTTTAACCCAAACATTTTTACGTTGCGTATGTCTTAGTTTACAAAAACAGCATTATTTTTATATAAAAAAAATGCCAAATTGTTAATGCAAACAAATTAACTTGTCATTTATTTTGTTGAATAAATTCTAAGTACAACCATATAATGTTTATAAATGGGTGTTTTCTTTTATATAAGTAATCAATAAATAATTGGCTTTTAATGGTTTGTGTGTTTAATCACACGCTTGATTTATAAAAATTTTAATATTTAAAATTTTTTTTGCTTTTAAATGGTTTTTAATCAAACACACGCAACACATTTGTCCATTATAAAATGATAACTTTTCTAATAAATGGACTTTTAATGGTTGTGTTATATAATAATAATATTAATAATACACAACACATTTGTCCATTTATTAACTTGGATGTTTGTATTGTTTTTATTTTCTGTTTTCTATATGAAAAAGTAACAAAATTAAAACAAGAAAAATATTTTGTTCTTTCATTGTTTTATATAATTTTTTTTTGATTAAAAAATTATATTTAATTTTTTTCGGATAGGAATACAATAATGATCCTTCCGCAGGTTCACCTACGGAAACCTTGTTACGACTTTTACTTCCTCTAAATAATCAAGTTCGGTCAACTTTTGCGAAACAACCGTGAAACACTAGGCGTCACAGTGATCACGTCCGGAGACCTCACTAAATAATTCAATCGGTAGTAGCGACGGGCGGTGTGTACAAAGGGCAGGGACGTAATCAATGCGAGTTAATGACTCACACTTACTGGGAATTCCAAGTTCATGTGAACAGTTTCAGTTCACAATCCCAAGCATGAAAGTGGTTCAGCGGTTTACCCAGACCTCTCGGTCTAGGAAATACACGTTGATACTTTCATTGTAGCGCGCGTGCAGCCCAGGACATCTAAGGGCATCACAGACCTGTTATTGCTCAATCTCGGTACTGCTAGACGCAATTTGTCCATTTAAGAAGCTAGTGTCCTTATAATGGGACAAACCAACAGGTACAACTCCACTTATATAAACACATTCAAACATTTGTAAACATATAGAATACGCATGAAAGAAGGCTATAATAAGCTTCAACATTATAATCCTGAAAGCATCTATTTAATATATTTGAGTCTCGTTCGTTATCGGAATTAACCAGACAAATCACTCCACGAACTAAGAACGGCCATGCACCACCACCCATAGATTCGAGAAAGAGCTATCAATCTGTCTTACACGCTTATGTTCGGACCTGGTAAGTTTTCCCGTGTTGAGTCAAATTAAGCCGCAGGCTCCACTCCTGGTGGTGCCCTTCCGTCAATTCCTTTAAGTTTCAGCTTTGCAACCATACTTCCCCCGGAGCCCAAAAGCTTTGGTTTCCCGGGAAGCGACTGAGAGAGCCATAGTAGTAGCTACACCCAATTGCTAGCTGGCATCGTTTATGGTTAGAACTAGGGCGGTATCTGATCGCCTTCGAACCTCTAACTTTCGTTCTTGATTAATGAAAACATCTTTGGCAAATGCTTTCGCTTAAGTTAGTCTTACGACGGTCCCAAGAATTTCACCTCTCGCGTCGTAATACTAATGCCCCCAAACTGCTTCTATTAATCATTACCTCTTGATCTAAAAACCAATGAAAGTAGAACAGAGGTCTTATTTCATTATCCCATGCACAAAATATTCAGGCATTTGGAGCCTGCTTTAAGCACTCTAATTTGTTCAAAGTAAATGTACCGGCCCACAACAACACTCGATGAAGAGCACTGAAGCAGGTTTAAATAGGAGGAATATATAAAGAATACATTGTATCCAATATATATAAGAACTCCACCGGTAATACGCTTACATACATAAGGTAATGTACATACCACAATTATAGTTGTACTACCCGTATGAAGCACAAATTCAACTACGAACGTTTTAACCGCAACAACTTTAATATACGCTATTGGAGCTGGAATTACCGCGGCTGCTGGCACCAGACTTGCCCTCCAATAGGTCCTTGTTAAAGGATTTAAAGTGTACTCATTCCAATTACAGGGCCTCGGATATGAGTCCTGTATTGTTATTTTTCGTCACTACCTCCCCGAGCTGGGAGTGGGTAATTTACGCGCCTGCTGCCTTCCTTAGATGTGGTAGCCGTTTCTCAGGCTCCCTCTCCGGAATCGAACCCTGATTCCCCGTTACCCGTTGCAACCATGGTAGTCCTAGATACTACCATCAAAAGTTGATAGGGCAGACATTTGAAAGATCTGTCGTCGGTACGGGACCATACGATCTGCAAGTTATCTAGAGTTCAACCATAATAACGATCTAAAAGATCGCTTGGTTTTAGCCTAATAAAAGCACACGTTCCATAAGGTCCGTGTTTATATTGCATGTATTAGCTCTAGAATTACCACAGTTATCCAAGTAACTGTTAACGATCTATGGAACCATAACTGATATAATGAGCCTTTTGCGGTTTCACTTTTAATTCGTGTGTACTTAGACATGCATGGCTTAATCTTTGAGACAAGCATATAACTACTGGCAGGATCAACCAGAATAATATTTTTTCGTTTTAAAAATATTTTAATAATATTTTTATATTTCTTTCTTTTCATTCCTTTATATATATTATAAAATATTATATATAGGAACGATTGGATAATATTGGTATTGAGGGTTTTATAAAAAATAATTTCCTTTTTTATACATACCATTATTTATCATTTACTTAATTTCATTGCATTTTTTTATATTTCATACATTTATTAAAAAATGTATGCAAATATTTATATGATATGAAATTAATAATTTCATTTATAACGTGTAACAAAATTTTCATAAATAAAATATCCGCAAAATCGTATAATTTTTTTTATACTTGAACCATTTTTCTCTTTTATTTTATTACTACTAATATAACTAGTAGTAATAAAACAGTAGTGATTTAAAATTTGGAAATGAAAAATCCTCTCAAAGAGAATTATTAAAATCATTTCTCACACATTTATAATACTAAGAGAATTAATGGTTAATAAAGAAAAAAAATTTATACTTGACCACTTAAATTTACTAAAACTAATTAATAAAATAAGGGCTTATAGTTTGGAAATGAAAAATCCTCAAGAGATTATCATTTCCCCTTTGAACTAACAAGTATCATACTGGGAATTAATAAAAAGTATAAAATATTAAAACTATTTATGAAAGAATTAAACTCTTTTCATACAAATGTCGTGTTTTTATATACACAAAATTTGCATAGTAAAGGTCTAATAATTTGATAATAGCTTAAATTTCATACTTTCCATACAAGCTGTACGAGTTTTCATACAACCATCATTTTTTCCATACAAGCTGTACGAGTTTTCATACAACCATCATACTTTCCATACAAGCTGTACGAGTTTTCATACAACCATCATTTTTTCCATACAAGCTGTACGAGTTTTCATACAACCATCATTTTTTCCATACAAGCTGTACGAGTTTTCATACAACCATCATTTTTTCCATACAAGCTGTACGAGTTTTCATACAACCATCATAAATGTTTTTTGGCACGTCAACGACACATCTATGATATTGCATACAAGTACTATGTTCTATACAAGTACTAATTTTCATACACGTATTAAACTTTCATATACATATTATTTTTTCATATAAGTAATATTATTTTAAAAGTATTATTTTAATACAAGCATTATTTTTCATACAAGTATTATTCTTTATACAACTATTATCTTCCATACAAGTACAATTTTCATACAAGTATTACATTTTCATATAAATATTATTTTTCATATAAGTAATATTATAATAATAGTATTATTTTAATACAAGTATTATTTTTCATACAAGTATTATTCTTTATACAACTATTATCTTCCATACAAGTACTATTTTCATACAAGTATTATATTTTCATATAAATATTATTTTTCATACAAATACTATTTTCATACAAGTATTACATTTTCATATAAGTAATATTACAATAATAGTATTATTTTTCATACAAGTATTATTCTTTATACAACTATTATCTTCCATACAAGTACAATTTTCATACAAGTATTACATTTTCATATAAATATTATTTTTCATATAAGTAATATTATAATAATAGTATTATTTTAATACAAGTATTATTTTTCATACAAGTATTATTCTTCCATACAAGTACTATTTTCATACAAGTATTATATTTTCATACAAATGCTATTTTCATACAAGTATTACATTTTCATATAAATATTATTTTTCATATAAGTAATATTACAATAATAGTATTATTTTTCATACAAGTATTATTTTTCATAAAAGTATTATTCATTATACAACTATTATCTTCCATACAAGTACAATTCTCATACAAGTAGTATTACATTTTCATATAAATATTATTTTTCATATAAGTAATATTACAATAATAGTATTATTTTTCATACAAGTATTATTCTTCATACAACTATTACATTTTCATATAAATATTATTTTTCATATATGTAATATTATCATAAAAGTATTATTTTAATACAAGTATTATTCTTTATACAACTATTATCTTCCATACAAGTACAATTTTCATACAAGTAGTATTACATTTTCATATAAATATTATTTTTCATATAAGTAATATTACAATAATAGTATTAATTTTCATACAAGTATTATTCTTCATACAACTATTATCTTCCATACAAGAACTGTTTTCATACAAGTATTATATTTTCATATAAATATTATTGTTCATATAAGTTATATTATCATAAAAGTATTATTTTTCATACAAGTATTATTCTTTATACAGCCATTATTTTCCATACAAGTACTATTTTTATACAAGTATTACATTTTCATACAAATATTATGTTTCATACAAGTATTATTATTTTACCCCCAAATCGCAGAAATTATATGAAAATTTACTATTTATTAAACATGAATGAAAATCTGATTAAAATGCACTCAGTTACTTTACAATTTTAGTGGGTTTATATGAGCAAAAAATAGAAAGACATAAATTTTAACCATATATTGATGATAAATTATTTAATATAATTTACTACTAGCAAATTAATAATATAGTTTGGATGTAAGAAATCTTCATAATATTATCACTATTCGTATAAATAAAATTACATTTCCTTATATATTAGTACGTTTTTGTTTAATATCTCATATCTCAACTAGCTTAAGTATTATTATGAAAACTTAAGTTTAGCTATGAGAATTTCTATGATAGGTACAGTTAATCCATTCATGCCGGTCAATAATTAGATGATAATAAGAGAAAGTCATAGTTACTTCTGCCGTGTACATTTTTTGAATGATTTTTAAGAGTTGAAAAATGTGGGAATTTCATTTATCCATTTATGCGTGTCACAAATTAGATGACATCGCATTTAGCTACCTTAAGACAGTCATAGTTATTTCCGCCGTACTTATTTTCATTAATAGCTTTTTATGAAATTTCATGATCATTTTTGAGAATTTGTCCAATATAGGGGGACGGCCAAAATCGCCTAGGCGGTTAAAGGCTATTTTAAGTAAGTAAGTAAGGGGGACAATGGGAACTAGGGCGGTATCTGATCGCCTTCGAACCTCTAACTTTCGTTCTTGATTAATGAAAACATCTTTGGCAAATGCTTTCGCTTAAGTTAGTCTTACGACGGTCCAAGAATTTCACCTCTCGCGTCGTAATACTAATGCCCCCAAACTGCTTCTATTAATCATTACCTCTTGATCTAAAAACCAATGAAAGTAGAACAGAGGTCTTATTTCATTATCCCATGCACAAAATATTCAGGCATTTGGAGCCTGCTTTAAGCACTCTAATTTGTTCAAAGTAAATGTACCGGCCCACAACAACACTCGATGAAGAGCACTGAAGCAGGTTTAAATAGGAGGAATATATAAAGAATACATTGTATCCAATATATATAAGAACTCCACCGGTAATACGCTTACATACATAAGGTAATGTACATACCACAATTATAGTTGTACTACCCGTATGAAGCACAAATTCAACTACGAACGTTTTAACCGCAACAACTTTAATATACGCTATTGGAGCTGGAATTACCGCGGCTGCTGGCACCAGACTTGCCCTCCAATAGGTCCTTGTTAAAGGATTTAAAGTGTACTCATTCCAATTACAGGGCCTCGGATATGAGTCCTGTATTGTTATTTTTCGTCACTACCTCCCCGAGCTGGGAGTGGGTAATTTACGCGCCTGCTGCCTTCCTTAGATGTGGTAGCCGTTTCTCAGGCTCCCTCTCCGGAATCGAACCCTGATTCCCCGTTACCCGTTGCAACCATGGTAGTCCTAGATACTACCATCAAAAGTTGATAGGGCAGACATTTGAAAGATCTGTCGTCGGTACGGGACCATACGATCTGCAAGTTATCTAGAGTTCAACCATAATAACGATCTAAAAGATCGCTTGGTTTTAGCCTAATAAAAGCACACGTTCCATAAGGTCCGTGTTTATATTGCATGTATTAGCTCTAGAATTACCACAGTTATCCAAGTAACTGTTAACGATCTATGGAACCATAACTGATATAATGAGCCTTTTGCGGTTTCACTTTTAATTCGTGTGTACTTAGACATGCATGGCTTAATCTTTGAGACAAGCATATAACTACTGGCAGGATCAACCAGAATAATATTTTTTCGTTTTAAAAATATTTTAATAATATTTTTATATTTCTTTCTTTTCATTCCTTTATATATATTATAAAATATTATATATAGGAACGATTGGATAATATTGGTATTGAGGGTTTTATAAAAAATAATTTCCTTTTTTATACATACCATTATTTATCATTTACTTAATTTCATTGCATTTTTTTATATTTCATACATTTATTAAAAAATGTATGCAAATATTTATATGATATGAAATTAATAATTTCATTTATAACGTGTAACAAAATTTTCATAAATAAAATATCCGCAAAATCGTATAATTTTTTTTATACTTGAACCATTTTTCTCTTTTATTTTATTACTACTAATATAACTAGTAGTAATAAAACAGTAGTGATTTAAAATTTGGAAATGAAAAATCCTCTCAAAGAGAATTATTAAAATCATTTCTCACACATTTATAATACTAAGAGAATTAATGGTTAATAAAGAAAAAAAATTTATACTTGACCACTTAAATTTACTAAAACTAATTAATAAAATAAGGGCTTATAGTTTGGAAATGAAAAATCCTCAAGAGATTATCATTTCCCCTTTGAACTAACAAGTATCATACTGGGAATTAATAAAAAGTATAAAATATTAAAAGTATTTATGAAAGAATTAAACTCTTTTCATACAAATATCGTGTTTTTATATACACAAAATTTGCATAGTAAAGGTCTAATAATTTGATAATAGCTTAAATTTCATACTTTCCATACAAGCTGTACGAGTTTTCATACAACCATCATTTTTTCCATACAAGCTGTACGAGTTTTCATACAACCATCATACTTTCCATACAAGCTGTACGAGTTTTCATACAACCATCATTTTTTCCATACAAGCTGTACGAGTTTTCATACAACCATCATTTTTTCCATACAAGCTGTACGAGTTTTCATACAACCATCATTTTTTCCATACAAGCTGTACGAGTTTTCATACAACCATCATTTTTTCCATACAAGCTGTACGAGTTTTCATACAACCATCATAAATGTTTTTTGGCACGTCAACGACACATCTATGATATTGCATACAAGTACTATGTTCCATACAAGTACTAATTTTCATACAAGTATTAAACTTTCATATACATATTATTTTTTCATATAAGTAATATTATTTTAAAAGTATTATTTTAATACAAGCATTATTTTTCATACAAGTATTATTCTTTATACAACTATTATCTTCCATACAAGTACAATTTTCATACAAGTATTACATTTTCATATAAATATTATTTTTCATATAAGTAATATTATAATAATAGTATTATTTTAATACAAGTATTATTATCTCATACAAGTATTATTCTTTATACAACTATTATCTTCCATACATGTACTATTTTCATACAAGTATTATATTTTCATATAAATATTATTTTTCATACAAATACTATTTTCATACAAGTATTACATTTTCATATAAATACTATTTTTCATATAAGTAATATTGCAATAATAGTATTATTTTTCATACAAGTATTATTTTTCATACAAGTATTATTCTTTATACAACTATTATCTTCCATACAAGTACAATTCTCATACAAGTAGTATTACATTTTCATATAAATATTATTTTTCATATAAGTAATATTACAATAATAGTATTATTTTTCATACAAGTATTATTCTTCATGCAACTATTATCTTCCATACAAGAACTATTTTCATACAAGTATTATATTTTCATATAAATATTATTTTTCATACAAGTATTACATTTTCATATAAATATTATTTTTCATATAAGTAATATTGCAATAATAGTATTATTTTTCATACAAGTATTATTCTTTATACAACTATTATCTTCCATACAAGTACAATTCTCATACAAGTAGTATTACATTTTCATATAAATATTATTTTTCATATAAGTAATATTACAATAATAGTATTATTTTACATACAAGTATTATTCTTCATACAACTATTATCTTCCATACAAGAACTATTTTCATACAAGTATTATATTTTCATATAAATATTATTTTTCATACAAGTATTACATTTTCATATAAATATTATTTTTCATATATGTAATATTATCATAAAAGTATTATTTTAATACAAGTATTATTCTTTATACAACTATTATCTTCCATACAAGTACAATTTTCATACAAGTAGTATTACATTTTCATATAAATATTATTTTTCATATAAGTAATATTACAATAATAGTATTATTTTTCATACAAGTATTATATTTTCATATAAATATTATTGTTCATATAAGTTATATTATCATAAAAGTATTATTTTTCATACAAGTATTATTCTTTATACAGCCATTATTTTCCATACAAGTACTATTTTTATACAAGTATTGTTTTGATACAAGTATTACATTTTCATACAAATATTATTTTTCATACAAGTATTATTATTTTACCCCCAAATCGCAGAAATTATATGAAAATTTACTATTTATTAAACATGAATGAAAATCTTATTAAAATGCACTCAGTTGCTTTACAATTTTAGTGGGTTTATATGAGCAAAAAATAGAAAGACATAAATTTTAACCATATATTGATGATAAATTATTTAATATAATTTACTACTAGCAAATTAATAATATAGTTTGGATGTAAGAAATCTTCATAATATTATCACTATTCGTATAAATAAAATTACATTTCCTTATATATTAGTACGTTTTTGTTTAATATCTCATATCTCAACTAGCTTAAGTATTATTATGAAAACTTAAGTTTAGCTATGAGAATTTCTATGATAGGTACAGTTAATCCATTCATGCCGGTCAATAATTAGATGATAATAAGAGAAAGTCATAGTTACTTCTGCCGTGTACATTTTTTGAATGATTTTTAAGAGTTGAAAAATGTGGGAATTTCATTAATCCATTTATGCGTGTCACAAATTAGATGACATCGCATTTAGCTACCTTAAGACAGTCATAGTTATTTCCGCCGTACTTATTTTCATACTTATTTTCATTAATAGCTTTTTATGAAATTTCATGATCATTTTTGAGAATTTGTCCAATATAGGGGGACGGCCAAAATCGCCTAGGCGGTTAAAGGCTATTTTAAGTAAGTAAGTAAGGGGGACAATGGGAATCTCGTTAATCCATTTATGTGCATCACTAATTAGATAAGAAGACATTTGGCTATCGTAAGAGTGTCATAGTTATTTCCGCCGTACAAAAGTATTAATATGAAGAGTGTTGTAATTATGGGAATCTCGTTAATTCATTTATGCGTATCACTAATTAGATGACAGGGCATTTAGCTACCTTAAGAGAGTCATAGTTATTCCCGCCGTACAAAAGTATTAATATGAAAAGTGTTGTTATTATAATTTTCACTTATTTTCATTAATAGCTTTTTATGATCATCTTTGAGAATTTGTCCAATATAGGGGGACAGCGTCTCTAAGGTTTTACGTGAGTACCTGCCGGCGACGGCTCAACCTCACGGTGCTCAAAGCACACGGGTCAAAAACGTTTGACCAGCGCCCAAAGCTCGCTTACTTTGGTACCAATTAATAGCCCGCGGTGGACGGGCTATCAACCTTGGTGGGGTTCAAGGTCTATCTATACCTCTACCAGTCTATGGGTCATGGCACCCGGTTGCAATGCAACTCCACATTCGAGAGTGAGCTGTGTGCGTAAAAGGCAAGCAAATGCCCAGATACGACCCCCCAAGAAAAAGCTGACGGTGCCAGCTAGTGCTCAGAGAATCGAACTGGACAAGGGTTCGCCCTTCACGCACAGAGTCCACCCTCTTCCGCGATTTGGATATCAACCACAGCCACTACGAAGCGCCCGAAGGGCCTTTCCCACATGAGCAGGCTGGAGCGAACTCCAGGGGCCATCTGCTCCCCGTAGCACCGTCTTTATAGTCCTCGGTCGGACCTCGTAGCCTCTAAAGGAGACTACTACCAGATATGAGCTTCCACCAGCTCCGGACTGGTCGCCTATTAAGAAAGTGGGATTGAAAACCCCCAATCACACGCACAAATCCACTCTACTCCGCATCCGACGCCGGCAACATAAGTTGCCGCCGCCTAAACACCATTCTCGCATACGCATTTAAACCATCAACATTCCGACTAGTGGAGAGGGCCTCACTCACATCCACCCCACTCTCTGACACACTGATACCCCAACTACTAAGATCCCTGACGTCCGAGTACATCGGACATTCACACAACACATGCAACCAGTTTTCACACTCAGCCCCACACATACAACCCCTACTTTCACTCAGGTTCCTCTTAAACAAAAATTCGTTAAGAGGACCATGTCCCGTTAGCAGAAAACCCAGACTCAGGTTGAACCTGAAGTCTGGATTTTCTGCCACAAACGAGACATTTTTGATGTACTCGAACGTCACCCTTCCTTTGGAACTATTGTTCCAACGGTCCTGCCATTTCTCCAAAACACACACCTCTAACCGCCTCTTATTCTCCAAATAGCCCCTCCCCACATCATCGTCGGAGATCCACCCATTCTGCAGCAACGGCACACCCATCCCCCTTCTCAACCTGAAGGAAACAGCACGCTGTATGACCACCAGGTCGAGAGGAGGAACACCCATCAGCACCTGCATCGCCTCCGTGGAGACGGTGCGGCACACCGATACACTACCCAACATAATAACCCTTTGCACACTCAATATACGCTTGAGGCCCGGGTTCGTGGTGACCGTGCGGTACCATATCGCGGCCCCATACGTAGCACAAGCCACGAAGAGGCCACGATATACCACACGCACAGCACCACGACTCAGGCCCCATTCACTCCTTAAGATACGGCGCAGCTGCCCAACCACACGCAACATTTTCTCTCGCAGATACGTCAAGTGTGGAAGAAAATTCAACCGTTCACCCATAGTCAGCCCCAGGTATTTGACTTGCGTCGCGTACCTGATGCTGACCCCATTTATACGAACAACCGGTGGGCGAGACCGCGACAAGTTGCCTTTCAGCAACATCATCGCGGTCTTGCTCACCGATATGTCAACACCCACATGAGCGCCCCAGTTAGCCACTATTTGACACAGTGACTCACTGAGGCGCTCCACATTTGCTCTTGACTGGCCTTCCACCATAAGGAGGAGGTCGTCCGCATACGCACACAATTTACAAAGTGGCTCGAGCTGCCGAAGCAGGGAGTCCATCATCATGTTCCATATATATGGACCACAGATGGATCCCTGCGGGCAGCCACGAGCCACTTCAATTTCCACACTTCCATTCACACCAACGATAGAAGCTCTTCTGCCCGAGAAGTAACTCTGCCACAAGGTTATTTCCGGGCAGCGGAGCTCCTCCAACCGCTCGATGACCCTATCCCAGCGCAGGTAGTCAAACGCCCCCTTAAAGTCAATAAATATGCCAAGGACATATTTATTGACACTACCCCCCACAACATCCTGAACATGCATCCACGCATCCTCTATACTGAGTCCTTTCTTAAACCCATACTGCCTATCCGACCCCGTCCCCCGAGAAACCTCCTGAAGTCGTTCCACCATCACCCTCTCCAGTACTTTGCCAAGCACTGGAAGCAGGCTTATGCCCCGATAAGATCTGGGATCACTCCTGATCTTATCGGGCGACTTCAGGAGAACGACAACCCTAGCTGTTTTCCACTCGCGTGGAAAATAACCCTCCCATATGCACTTGTTGTAAACGGCCTTCAGATATTCCGGGATGAACTTCCACAAGCATTTGCACATCTCTCCGCTCAACCCATCTAAACCTGGAGACCGTTTAGACCTAACCAGGCCAAATGCATATCCTAGCTCCTCGTCTTCTAGTGGGGGTACAGGTACCTCCTGTGCTGGGGGAACCTGCACCTCCGCCCTAGGAAAGAACTCCTCTAGCAGAACATTCGCACATTCTCTCCACGTCGAGAGAGTAGTCTCTCCGACGCGGAGAGAATTCACCTCGTTTAACCGACGACCCCGGCAGATCTTATAGACCTGACCCCAGGGGTCGTTACGGTTATCCGCCACAAAACTCCGCCATTCATCCTCTTTAACTTTCACCAACATTCTCTTATATTCACGCATTTCCCTCTTTGATTGACTCCTGAGCTGAGATACGTCATCCGAGTTGACCCGCCTTGCACGCTGAAACAGATGTCTCGCGTGCCTGACGGATCTCCTCTTCTCGGTCAGCTCACGCGTCCACCACTTGACGCGCTTATATCGTTTTCTCTTCCACCTATGAAACATACTATCATTCACTCTCCAGATACATTCATTCAGACGAGCAATTTGGTCGTCAACGGACAGTTCCTCAAATGCGCTCAGCGGTATTGAGTACACCGCCGACCGCACTTGCTGCCCGTACAACTTCCAATTCGCTCCAGCAGCGCACCATATCTTTTCCTCATTTACACTTTCTATCACGCCTGGGGAGGATCGAGGAGCGAACACAATCTCGATCAGATTGTGGTCGCTTATTCCTGTCCCTCCCCTTACACTCCACCGAAATTCAAACACTCTAGTTGCTGCCTCATTCATAAGTGTCACATCAATATCACTCCTACCCATGGGCCCATCAAACGTATAAAATTCACTCGGCTCATTCATCACATACACACCTTTTGACACCACCCATTCACCCAGCACCTCCCCCCGTGCGTGGCTCGGGTATCCAGACAAATGTCTGGACAACTTACTGTGCCACACAGGGGAGACGGCATTCGCATCCAATCCAATGACGACTGGCGTGCTACTTGCAAGAAGTAGCACCGTGTCCAGGTATTGGATGTAGGGCTCCATGGGCTCCCCAAATTTGCAGTATATGCTGGCAGCGAGGATTCTACCAAAAGGACCCTCGATGCCAACACACACCCCAAAATCAGTCGCACTCAACAACATGCACTCAAAACTGGGTTCATTCACAACGACCGCGGCATTGCCCTTAAGGTCGACAAAGACCTTAAAGCCACCAGGGAGACCCCTTACTACACCATTGGTGCAGTAAGGCTCCTGGAGCAGGGCAATGCCACAACCCTCTTCAGCCATACACGCACCATACTCACACATCACCGCGTACCCGCCCTGACAATTAAATTGGTGGAGGCGTACCTCCATCATTAATGTCTGGCGAGGGCACGGGCGACAACGGCAGCATACAGAGGGCAAGCCTCGGACACCATTGAGTGGCCGGCAGGCCTACCCTTGAAGGCGCAGTTGCGACAATGAAGATCATTGTCGCAGCGTGCAGCAGTATGCCCTTCTCGCCCGCACCTCCGACAGACATCGGACTTAGCCCTACATTCGGCCACGCGGTGATCAAATCCCATGCACCTGAAGCAGGCAGGGATCAGGTCAAACGGTCGCACCCGGAAGTAGAACCACTTGACGTAAACACGACCATTCTGCAAGAGCTCGGACGTTAATTCGTCCGAACCCTCAAGCACTACGGTCGTCCTTCCGTCAGGGGCCACCGTCCAGGGGCGACTGACCAACCTCATCCCTTCCTTAAGGCCACCAGGGCTGATGTCCTGGAAGTTGAGCCGATGGAGTTCCTCCATGAACTCGTCAGGGGAAATCCCCGTATCAACCCCCATCACAACGACCCTGGCTCCCGGCTTCTTATTCACACTAGCCTTCAAGCCCACTTCCTTAAACTTCTCGTGGTTCACCACTTTCTCCCTCTCTTTCTCCGAACGAGTTCGGAGAACCACACCACCTGACTTTATCGGCTTCAGTTGGTGCACTCTCACACCCAAAGCCGGCAACACCTCCTTCTCCACCTTCTTTTCGACCTCCTTGGGGGACATATCAGGAGCATTACTCCTGATAATCGCCGACCAAGTTTCCACCACTGGCCTCAACGCCACTGGCGCGGGTCCAACCGTCGCTGGCAAGCGCGGCGCTGGCATTGCCACGCGGTCGGGGGTTGTTGGGCCCCGGCTGCGTGAGAAAACCTCACCACGCCTACAAAGCGCCTCGACCTGTCCACGAAGACGAGCATTCTCGGCAATAGCCGTCATCAGGAGGGTCTCGTATTCCGAGGACACCTCCATCAGCTGCTTCGCGGACTGGAGACTCGCACCCTTGTCGCCGAAGACCAGTTTGCTAAACCTGGCCGTGATCCCTTTCATAAGGACGATGTAACCCTCGTCCTTATTAAGGTCACCCCCCAAGAGGCCGCCCTTCTTCCCACCAATCTTCGCTCCCTTTTCTTCTCCCTTTTTTTCACCCCTTTTTCCAACTTTGTCGTCGTCCTCGTCCTCCAAATCTGCCTCGTCTCCCTGGTCGTCACCGTCAGTCACGTCCGTCATGTTCCCCTCGTCACCCGCGTCCGACTCTACCCCAGACATATCCGTCTTGTCCGTCTTCCCGGTACCCTTCAACTCACCTGCCAATCTTTCGGCCACGCGTTTGTTGATGTCGGCCATCACCCTTTCCACCCTTTTCTCCTCCTCGGTGGCGACCTTTCTGGGGATCGCACCCGTGCTATTAAGCACAAAATCGTGCTTGGGTTGGGTTACCGAACCCACGCCCTCACCCGCGCACACCGTCGTACCGCCAACCAGGGTTATCTCCTTCTTTTTCCCCGCACTTTTGGGACCAAGCTTCGTAAGCTGCCTAGGAGGCGAGCTTGGCAACGACGAAGGGCCCTCACACTCACCACCCGAGGTCGAATCGTCAAACGCCGACTTCGTCCCACCAGCACCAACTGCACCGTCAGCCTCGCGCCTGGCGCGCGTGCGCTTACCCTTTCCCATCGCGGGGGTTCGACCCTCCCACAAAAAAAAAAAAACACTTACCCGTGCAAACAGCTACCAGACACTCCTCCTTTCGCTTTGAATGCGGGCCTGTATCCAAAGGCGAACCGGCGCCCAATAGCAAATCCGGCACTGGAACTGCGACAGCAGCAGCAACCTCCCACAAGGGGCGTACAGCGACGGCAGAAGACGAACCAGTCGGCTATAGCTAAGACGCGGTGACGTCACTCGCACTGTCAGCAAAAAGCTGACTCAGACCACTACCGTCGTCCCGACGTATCGGGAATGAGTCGGCCGATACGAAAATGACGCCGAACCGAACTGGCCGACTAAAAACACTACCGTCACTGGTACCCCTGCGAGTACTGGTTACTGTCACGCCACAGAACCAGCTGCAAGATTTCCCACAGAGCAAGTGGTCCAACACTGTATCCAAAGGGATCAGTATTGACACACTCAAGTTCACCACTGGGTACACGCTCACAGTCGATAGAATCGCGCACACAAACACACTTGTTTACACGAGCGCGGATTTTGAGGTTAAGTCGAAACCACGCGGTAAGGCAAACCAACAAATTGGCACACTGGCAAACTGGGACTCCGCCGGAGATTGACTTTGAGTCGACCTCTAAAGTGGGTGCTCCAAATTTATTAATTGTCACTGTCAATTCCACAAACAATTTAGCGCACTGACAAATTGGGACTCCGCCGGAGATTGACTTTAAGTCGACCTCTAAAGTGGGTGCTCCAACTGTCTCAACTTCCAACACTATAACTACCAACAAAGGTTTTTTACGATATTTCCACACCGCACACTTCTACCACTTTGTCTATCGCTTGAAAACTTTCAATATTTCCGCTTAAACACAACCGTTCGCTTCGGCATCCACACTGAGAGTGAATATAGGGGGACAGTGGGAATATCGTTAATCCATTTATGCGCATCACTAATTAGATGACAAGGCATTTAGCTATCTTAAGAGAGTTATAGTTATTCCCGCCGTACAAAAGTATTAATATGAAAAGTGTTGTTAGTTAGTATAATTTTCACATATTTTCATTAATAGCTTTTTATGAAATTTTATGATCATCTTTGAGAATTTGTCCAATATAGGGGGACAGTGGGAATCTCGTTAATCCATTTATGCGCATCACTAATTAGATGACAAGGCATTTAGCTACCTTAAGAGAGTCATAGTTATTCCCGCCGTACAAAAGTATTAATATGAAAAGTGTTGTTATTATAATTTTCACTTATTTTCAT